>HG995353.1:2500-1202500 GCA_905333045.1 Lysandra bellargus | reverse complement strand
GAGTTAAAAAGTATCCTATGTCCTTTACTGGGTCTCTATAAAAAAAATCGTCAAAATCAAAACAGCGGTGAGTAATATGGGTGGCTTGAATTTTAGAGTTTTATTTTAAGTTTTAACCCTTTAGTCTTTACTAATATCCAGTACTGGAGTCATTTTTTACCTGAATAATATAATAAAGTCCTTAAAGTAAGATAAAGAGGATTATTTGTTTTCAATATGCATAAATCCTCAACCTTTTTTTGTTTATATTTTAATAAAAAAAGAGTTTTAACCCTAAAATGGCCGCGTTTTTTGTCAAAGGTACACCTATTTAATAAGGCGTCGTGTGTTTAACCCTTCACCACAGCCGGTAATTAAAATCCGCAACATTCCTTCAGCGGTTTTAGAATGAATTAAAACCTGTGTTTTGTCCGCTGTTGCGTGGGACATTGATGTACCCTTTACGAAGAACTTGCACGTATAAAATCGACATAATAAGATACAATATAGCAAGTCAAGACACGTCTTCCAAGATAAAAGTTTAAAATGTTACTGAAATTGTTGGAACAATGGGTACGGACGACGCGACGGTGTTGAAATCAATAATTCAATTCTACAACATTCATTTTGTGAGCAAAATATTGTGAATGTAATATGTTCGTGAGTCGTGACTCTTTACACAAAAAAGTCTTTGAGCTCTGTACCTCACTGTATACTGTTAGTAGTTTGGTATCTGAAAAGACACAAAGTTGCTTATCTAGCCACGTTAATTATTATACAGGCGAAATGTGGATCAAAAGCTAGTCATATTAACCGAAATGTTCCTCGATATTGCACCTCAACGCCCGAGTTTGTGGTGGCCATAGGTCAGGGTCACCCCCTTTACCAGGGGGGAGGGGGCGGACAACTGCCCCACCAATTACACACGGCAACAGTCCCCTGTGGCCGCCGGACAGCGCGATGTGTAATTACAACAGAGAGTCGTGGTTGAAGAGGTCGGATTGTTTAGAAAAGGTTTAAATAGAGTTAGTATTTATAAAGAAAATAAAAGTATTTATTAACGTAATAAAATGTCCTATAATAATGTAAAAAGTTAATATGTAATATTATTGCCTCATAAAATACATGTTTTGATGAAGAATCGAAACTTGATCAGTTGTATAAGTGCCTAAAGTAAACCAACTAAAGTTTTACGGCGCTGAATTTGGTGTGGATTTAGTTTATATCGTGTACTGTATTAAGTACTGTATTAAGCTGTTCATAAGCCCAGTAGTTATTAAATGTTGGATTACAGTCTTATTTAAAGGACTACAGCTCTTGCATTGATAAAAGGCCTTAGTGGTTGAATATAATATAAAATCGACTGAACGCTACCAGAAAAAACGGCGCCCCTCGTTTTGGCGTAGACGCTGTCGTGCCTCATATGTTAAATATTTAACTTTTAAAACAATTCACAAATGTAAAACTAGTAGAAAGTGAGCTGAGCTCTGTTTTAATTATTTTTTGCGTTGTTGATAGCGACGTCGAGTCGCATTCATTATTTTAAACATACGAAATGTGCAAAATGTATGAAAACTAAAATAATGGCCCAGGCACAAACTGGGGACGCTTTTAATATACCTGAAAGTTTGAAGTGATGATTGTAGAGATGTGCATAGTGATATGACTTTGATTGTCGATTTTTATGATTGGAGAAAGAGAAAGAAAGGAAAAACGATTTAAAAAAAAATTACCTCAAAAATTGGCAAATTCTTATCCATAATTTTTAACGTACAAAGATTCTGAAATATATAGAACACCCGTTAAACTTAGCCTTAATTAGTTATCACATTAGTTTTTTCGTAGGTCGTACTGATGAAAGTTGTAGAGCTGCTACGGAAACTTGTAGAGTGTAGACCATAGCTACGAAAATATAATTTCGTCAAACACCACCATTTAAACTATATTATGTTTTAATTCATTTTGGTCTAAATGTAAATAAAGCTAAGCTACTAATTTAAATACATGATAATATATTATAATGATTGCAATAGTTTGGTCTAATTTCAATTCCTTAATTAGAATTATTATTGTATCTCTATTTGAGGCTAATGTTGTTGCCTATGCAAAATATATATTTGTTATGCTTAGCTAGTTTTATAAATATTCTGTATTGGTCCTGAAATAAATAAATTTATTTATACCTAGATCAAAATGGAATGTAACAGAGTATCTATATCTATATTTTTATATATAAAACTCAAAGGTGACTGACTGACATGGTGATCTATCAACGCACAGACCGAACCACTGGACGGATCGGGCTGAAATTTAGCATGCAGGTAGATGTTATGACGTAGGCATCCGCTAAGAAAGGATTTTGATAAATTGCCACCCCAAGGGGTTAAAACAGGGGATTAAAGTTTGTAAATAATAATACTTCTTAACGCGAGCTAAGCCGCGGGCAAAAGCTCGTATACAATAAACATATCTACCTCAAACACGAGAGTGAATGAACATTATCAGGTTTTAATATAACACGGCTCATTGAATGAGATCTGTTCCCCCCTGTCCTCCCCTTGTGGGTGGGGGGTGAGAGGGTGGGTCAGACAATATCAAGTTCATCACATTATAGACCACTGCATTTAATTAAAGTTTCATGTTTCATTGTTTTAAAAATAAAGTGTTTTACAGTTGCTTTTTTTTGTTAACATCTACAATATTTTTGTCCATTTTTTCGCGTTAATTGAATACGAATCGTTACATAATTATATAGAACAGTAACAGTTACTGAATAATATAAGCCCGGCCATTGACCTATCGTTACTTGTTTCTGTCACTTGCGCGATACTCTGAAGCCTTTTTACGTTTGAATAAAAGAGGCAAGTGTTGTTTGGCCAATATCGCTCTTTTCGATGATAGTCGATCGATCTCAGACGAATTCCCATTGTGGACTGGATTTAGCATTAAAGCGCAGCGTGCTGAACTACAAAATTTTATTTGCATTCATTGGCAGCTAATGCTAGGACTGCTACTAAGCCTCGTCTGCTTGTGTAATTAAACTTTTTCTTGACTAGAAAAAACGGATGCTCGCCAACCTAATTTCGCCGACGTCCAAGCGTGGTCCAGCGTTCGCAACTGTTTGCATTCAACTTGAGCACACGCAAAATTTTCTATCTGATTGGACCAATTACTTTTACTTAATTTTTGCTAAGTGTCCATTCTCTTGTTTCAGTCACGTGACCCGCACGGCGCACTGGCTGCCTCCAGCGGAGTGCTGGGCGGACGCGGGCGACGAACTGCCCTACGGCTGGGAGCGGGCCCTGGACGCGCGCGGCAAGCCCTACTACATCAAGTAAGTACAGCTGCCTATCTCTCGACAGAATCAGAATCGAATCGCGAATCGAATCAGCTCGATCTCAAAGCTTTTGCTATTTCCGACATAATATAATATACTTATACTAGTGCAAAATAGTGCTGCGGATCAATTTGGAACTAATTCGATCTCAACGGCTTTTCCCTCTCTTGACAGCTATACTAGCGCACGATCGTGCTGCGGCTCAATTTGGAACTAATCAGACTCGTAAATAAAAATCGTATCAGTTAAAGACTGCTGATGAGAAGTATAGGAGATTGAAGGTATGCGCGCAAGGCGTAGAAGGAACGTGCACAGCATGTGGAAGGAACGCGGTCAGGATTTAGAAGGAACGCGTTCAGGATGTGAAAAGATTGCGTACAGGATTTGAAATGGGGTTGGAAACCTTTTCCATAAAATTATAATGGCCTAGTGCACGAAGTCATAAAGTTTTTTTAGTAAATGCAGTCTTTTCAAGTGTCCGCCGTAAAATGTGAATCTTAAGATTGCGCATGGTGATGACAATGGAGATAATAGAACCCTGTTTCGTTGCCATTGTCAATGTATTCTACTTGGGTTTTGACGCCTCTACACGATTTGTTATTCAAGGTAAAACTACGAGAGTGGGGATCCAAGTATAAAATAATATTTTGAATTATTAGTACATATGCAGCGACTATTCTGTCATATTTTCTCACTGACCTCCATTATACAAGTTGTATAATGGAGGTCAGTGTATTTTCTTAACCAAATGTAGAAAATGACAGAAAGTAGTAATAATTCCCTTCCCTTCCCTCCCCTTTTCCCTTCCTTTCCTATCCCTACCCTCCTATCTATTCCCTCTTAAAAGGCCGGCAACGCACCTGCACCTCTTCTGATGCTGCGAGTGTCCATGGGCGACGGAAGTTTCTTTTCATCAGGTGACCCGTTTGCTCGTTTGCCCCCCTTATTTCATAAAAAAAATTAGTAATATGTCAGAGTACTCGAACCTATAAATGTAGAGTTGCGTGTGACCCATATTGCTATAAATTGAGTTGCAACAGAGCAATATGTTCAAACGCGATCAATTATTGTTATCGACGTCTTGCCCGTATTGCGGCGAGCAAACTTACATGATTGAGATGTGCAGGAAATAGTTATTTGTTACGTAATACTATGTGTTTAGTTACGATTTGTTTGCTTGTTCAGTAAGCTTATAGGGTTGAATTTGGTTAACCTGAAAGTGAAAAAAATATCGTGGTTTTAGAACTGTGGTGGATCATGGAATCGAGAAGTTATTGGAGTACAGTGGCGTGGGGTGAAAAAAAATAAAGGTAAAGCCGGACCAAAAAACGGCTAACTCGTGAATAAGCGAAATTTCAATTCTTGTAAAAAAAACGTGCAATAAATTACATACCTGTATTAAGTGTGTTAGTTTACCTTTTCCATAACTACTAGGGTGCTTTGCTTGCATTGTGTGCGTTGCATGCAGTGTTAGTGTTGTTAGTATTCACCACCTTCACCATACATGACATCACTGGTATTATATGAACAGTGCATGTCGAGTATGATAAAAGTGGCTTTAAAAAAGCCGTTTTAAGCACACGTCACTCACACTCACACACCAAAAATAAGTGAATCCTGACTTGCCAGTGTAGATGTTTGTTACTCAATCATGCAAAAACTGGATTTAGATGAAATTTTGCATGCATCCCATGTCAAACATGGAAAGGAACATAGGCTACCTGTCTGAAGTTCACGCAGACGAAATCGCGGGCAAAAGCTAGTAGCAAAGAAATATCAGCAGAAATACGTAAGTACCTAAATGTTTAATTTTGTTATTTGTCGTCTGTCGTCGTTATTTAATATTCCTATTCTACAACCTGAAAAATTACCTAAGAATTATTATTTATATTCTAACATAATTCTACGGTTTTTCTTTACGAAATGTGCCAAAACATTATCATATAATAAGATGGGAGTCTATAACGCTATCGTACTTACTTAAATAAAATAATGTTTCTATATAATTGCCACGATTGTCTGAATTAACGTTTTCACTATGCCCGCGGAAAGATAACTCCTGTTTTCCAAGAAGAACAACAGTGTCTATTAAACGTTTCATTAAGTTTCGATTACGTTCCACTTTTCGATTATGGGATTCATAATTATTTCCGAGAAATGTTTCTATTCTACTATTTCCAAAATTGTGTAATAATATACAACTGCGTAAATGTTTTTCGGTTTGAGTATGTTTCCTAGCCGAATTGGTCAAATTATTGATGTCTGAGAAACCCGTTTTATTCCAAGCACTATTTGTATCGGAAAACAGCAAACATGGAAAACAAAATAACTTATTTAATTTGCAACTGCCCGCTATCCAATTATATTTATCATACACTGAACTGTGAAAATGTTTGAAAAACCCATCCTTACGCCTATAATCAATTTTCATATCGGGACGCGCCCGTCCTTGTTTAATGATATGTTTTTTATTTTCGAACGATTGTTTTGAGAACGAATTTAAGTCATTTAATAGGTAATCCGTAAGACAACAGTCAATTTGTACTAATGCTATCATTTCTCACCTTTACGATGTAACAAACAAAACACAACACAACACTTGGCAAGTAAAATTTCACTACTTTCGATTCTTTTAAACTATATAATATTACAATCAAGCTAGCCCACTAACTTAATAAACAAAATTTTGCATATTACAATAATAACAGTACAAAATGAGTGCAAATGAGCGCGTAAGTGAATTGAAATGAGATCACGCGCCGGTCGGCCGATGATTAGCTCTGTTGTGATTGGACGAAATCTTTTAAAGCGAAACATGCGAAACTAAACCTTAACACATGACAAATAAAGACTAGGTAGGCTATGTGGAATCGGCTTGCTGCTTGACAATATCGACGAGTCGTTTGCATGTGTAGTAATGTGTATGTGTGCGTGAATTTCATACATTAATTCAAATGTGCATTCCCGATGTTTTGAGCGAGTTCCCCGGCCACCAAACCCCAGCCGCCGCACACGTACGCGTTCTGAGTGCGATCGTAAAAACGGGTATGTGTGCGTTTGCGTGATTTTAAATACATGGCGAATTATCTTTATGAAATTGTAGGAAGCGGGATAAGCTATAATTATTAATAATAAAAAATGTATATATTAAAATTGGCCAAGGTAAGCCGGTAGGAATCGTGTTCTATGGAGGCTTCGCCACTGTTGGATTAAATAAAGAGTATTAAAGCAAATTGAGAAGTTTTAATGGAGTAAATAATTAGAGTACACCAAAATCTCGTCAATTCCTAATCTTAATTTATTAAATGTGTATTGAGTTCAAGCTTCACTTGACAAAATGACTTAGAGTTCAAAAGAGGTTGCCCACTAACAAGAACTTTCCCTTCTCGTAAGATTGAGCTTTGGGAGGGCGAAAGTTAATTTGTTGATCCCGGAAT
This sequence comes from Lysandra bellargus, assembly GCA_905333045.1. NCBI lineage: Eukaryota > Metazoa > Arthropoda > Insecta > Lepidoptera > Lycaenidae > Lysandra > Lysandra bellargus. The sequence continues at coordinate 1,195,747 of HG995353.1, read as the reverse complement.
TACTGACAAGATAATTAGTCGACTGCCTGATATCTGAGTTAAATTGACATTATCAATCACCCCAATATCCAGAGGGGTGATTAAGCATTCTAGTTGGACTTGGATTCGGTACTTTACCGCGTCATCATCAGTAAATGAAGTTGTCGAATCTGAGTCGAATTATTGTGGAATTGAGTGTTGAGAGTTTTGAGTGAGTGTGAAGTTTTTTCATTTCTTAGTCCTCTTACCGTAAACGCATTTACGACAAATAGTATGGCGTCGGGTTAGTTACCACTACTTGCCTCTAAAGACGGTTCTCGATTAGCCGTTTGAGCTGCGGTTTACGTGCTCACGGTGAAAAGTGACAACTGAGTCTTCAGGCCATATATTTTGTTTTACTTGTTCCAACCCTCTAACTTTTCACCCTTTACAGCCACGTGAACTGTTCTTCTATCCAGTGCCGGCCTTACCCATTGCGAGGCCCCGGGCAGAAGGTCTTTACGAGGCCCTTTGTGTTACGAAATTATTATTTTTAACAAAAAATTAAAACCGACTTCCAAGGTAAAACAAGAATAACATCCTTATAATATGAACTAAAAAGTATTAAATAATTATTCCTATCTAATAGTGCCTTTTTCCGAATTCGGCTAAAACTCAACTATTTCTGTACTCAATCTTCATCATTTTGAAGTCGGTACCAGATGAATCTTCTGTTCTCTGACAGAATATTTGAAACTTTTGGAACTGGCACCGACTTCAAAATTATGAAGATTGAGTACAGAAATAGTTGAGTTTTAGCCGAATTCGGAAAAAGGCACTATTAGATAGGAATAATTATTTAATACTTTTTAGTTCATATTATAAGGATGTTATTCTTGTTTTACCTTGGAAGTCGGTTTTAATTTTTTGTTAAAAATAATAATTTCACTCTTTTTAGTTACCAAAGTAAACCATCGCGTACTATAAGTAGAATAATACACCTGTATAATATTATTCTGCGTATCTTATTACAGTCACACTTACAAAATATAATATCAGCTGCAGCCTGCAGATAATTTTAAACAATACATTTTAAAAAAATCAAAGTGAACACGTGACGTGACGTGCTAAGTAGCCGGTCACCGGACTAGTTTCAACTTTCAATAGTACTGGCACTCGCTCGACTTGGCGCACGTGACGCGGACGCAGCGCACATAGTCCCTAGCCGGCCCGCGCCGCCGTGCCGCCCGCGCCCGCTTGACAGCCCTGCGGCCCTGGCAGATTGAAGTGAGACTGCAGAGAGTGTTATTGTATTATGAACGCTAAACGCAATGCAAAAGGTTGAAATTAGGTTATTTTCCAGAATATCTCGGCGAAGTGAGACAGAATGTTACATTATCGAAGCAGCTTTAACTTCTTAGAAGTAATGTCAAATGTGTGCCTTATGCTCTGGAGATAAGGTTGAATTTGGTGACATTGGTGACCCTGACATGGTAATGATGATGATGATGATGAATGTAATTTGCATAGTAGCATATGCTTTCAGTTCTTAAAATAGCGCCTAAACTCCCAAACTTGTATCTATAAGGAATCCAGAGTTCTCTTAGTAGCTTCGGAACCATAGTATACCTCGGTGCAGAATCTTGTGTTTTGGTAGCATATGCTTAGGATGCTTCTCATAAAATCAAAATCACCATATGTTTCCATATAAATTTCGAGGAGTTCCCTCGATTACTCATGGATCTCATCATCAGGTCACCACTTTTGTGAACATGGTACCAAATTGGAGTGAAACCTAATACAACACAACATAAATTTCGAAAATCGGTTCACAAACGGCGGAGTAATCGTTGAACATACAAAAATAAAAAAAAAATAAAAAAAAAAATATCCACAGCCGAACATATAACCTCCTCGTTTTTTGGAAGTCGGTTAAAAATAGCATGCGAGTCCCTTGCAAGAGCGAGGCCCGGGCAATTGCCCTGTTCGCCACCTCCTAGAGCAGCCATTGCTTCTGTCTCGGCCCTTCTTATCTGATCAACCTTTAACTCCCCAGCCACGTCAACAAGACGACCACCTACGTGGCGCCGGTCGGCGGCGGGTGCGAGTCCCCGCCCGCGCCGCGCGACGTCGTCCTGACGCGGGACCCCGAGTTGGGGTTCGGGTTCGTAGCCGGCTCAGAGAAACCCGTTCTAGTGAGGTTCGTGACGGACAACTCGCCGAGTGTGGGGAAGGTAAGTTAAATAGTACTTTAGTATTGTATTTGTACGACTACAGCGAAGCCTAATGGCGCTTTTTAATCCTGGTCGATCCGCGGGCGATGGTTGTAACGCATGGTTACATCGCCCGCCCGCGGATCTGGAGGCCTACTACGACACCGTTTGAGACTCAAACAATCGAACGAGAATGCTGCGTCCTGCTCTGACAACGTCAATTCGCGTGTGTTAGAACGAGTAGGACGCGGCATTCTCGTTCGATTGCTTGAGTCTTAAATCAGTTTTGTGATTCAGCTCCTGGTCCGCATAAAAGTTGCCTCACTTGCCTGCATCCTATCATTTCATAGATGTGTTTCTTGTTCGCGGGCAAAATGCGCGAGGCAACGAGCATGTGACTAAGTAACTCTTTTAACGCTGCTACTTTCACAGTGAAATCAATTTATGAGACACAAGGATAATCACTTTCCAGTTAAACACTAGATAATATGTATATAAAATTTAACATCTTCAGCTGGAGCCCGGTGACCAGATCCTTTGTGTAAACGGCGAGGATGTGAGCACGGCGGCGCGCGAGCACGTCATCTCTGCCGTGCGCGCGTGCACCGACCGCGTAACGTTACGCGTTTGCCAGCCCGCGCGCACGGGCAACCTCGTGCGTCGCTCCGCGTTTTTATCCGCGACGAAACGCGCGAGACTACGCGCAAGGCCGCCCCGCGTGCGATTTGCTGATTCCGTGCAGTTGAACGGCGCGCCTATGTACCCGGTAAGTTTTCTAGTTGAGAGCGTTTTTCGTCAAGTTTCTCATATAAAGATCTCCTTAGCTTTTTTTTATTTTAGTTCTCTATACGAACCTTTAAACTTGGCCTCAACTCTCAGAATACCTATGCAGATGATACAGTTTTATTTGAACAAAAGCTTACGAATAATAAAAACTAAGGAAGAGTAACTCCGTCAAAAAACACGCTCCAAAATACTTGTCAAAAAAGTGTACCTTAGGTTCACTTTTCATACATTTGCAATATTTAGGTGACCTTGAGCGGTATAAAGGCTGACGTTACATGACAGTTCGAATGGAACCAAATTTAAAACTGTATTAGTATGGGAGTTACATTTCCTTAGGTTTTATTATTCGTTGAACAAAAGGTAAAGCTTTCTTCCGTTCAGATAAAACAGTGGTTTCTATGACTGTTTATGTACTTAGGTACCTGTCGGCACTTAACATAACTTCCTTATGTATCGATAGGTATAATGGATTCTTCCTCGATGTCTAGTTTTAGACTTTGTTACTATTACTAAACACAATGTTATAAGTCTTAACCCCAATAAATGGAACAATGTATGATAACAAAAACATCTTACATTTCCAGCCTTCAGCATTCTCCCTCGGCGATCTCTGTCTACCTCCAATGGCGAACGTACTCAAAGTGTTCCTCGAGAACGGGCAGACCAAGTCGTTCAAGTACGACGCGACGACAACTGTCGCAGACGTTGTCGCCAGTCTGCGCGACAAACTGTGCATCACCGCGGAGGAACACTTCTCGCTAGTCGTGGAGCATGTGAAGAGTTTGAGAAGGAATAAGCTAACGTTACTGGACCCTAAGGAGTCGTTGGCTAGAGTAAGAATAAACTGATAACTCTTACAATAGGCATGTTGCATCGACTACCACATTTCTAAAAGTTAAAATTTAAAATATTTAGCAGAAAGCAAATAGAGAAACACGTCATGGTAGCTACAAAATATTTATTTGGATTGAGGTAATAATATAAGCCGATATATCGCTCTTTCCATAAATTTTGGTACCAAATGTTTCAACAACCGCACCTTAACTTAAGTGTCCCCTAGCGGCCATTAAAACTCAATTAAGCTATTAAGTTTTGAGCGACGGGCCATGTTTAATATCACCTACGCTGCGTCCCTAGGGTTATGAAGTTTTTACGAACTTTGTAAAAACCTAAGTTGATAAAATGCTTTTGACTTTAGAGATACATGCGTCGAAAACCCAAAGGAAGATTTCGTACCTATCTTGCGACAGCAATACAACAGGACAGCATTATGCAATATTAGCTGTCTGTTACAAAAATATTTTGACAGACAGCTAATATCGTGCTATATCATTTTAAGGGTTCCGTACCCAAAGGGTAAAAACATTAAAATTAATATTTAAGTGGGCTCCCAAACAACAAACGTGACTTTTTTGCTCTATTGTCTATTGATATAATGGCAACAGGTACTTGAAATCAAAGGTAGAGTAGGGAGAGTAGGAGTAGGCTTGGTAGATCAAAATGCAGATTAGTCTATTAAAATGGAATTTTCACAATTTCAGATAGCAGCTCGTCCCGGCTCCCACAAGATGCGGTGCTTATTCCGTGTCGCGTTCATGCCGCGTTGTGCTGCCGACCTCGCTGCTCGCGATCTCTCCGCTCTCGACTACCTCTATGTGCAATCCTGTAACGACGTGCAACAGGAACGTTGCGCGCCCGAGCTCCCGCCAGACGCGGCATTGCGGCTCGCGGCGTTACACGCGCATCAGTTGGCGTTGCAGCACAATATCGCTGCGAACAAGTTAAACGTCAAGATCATAGAGTGAGTATACACAGTGTCCTGTAACGTGCAACAGGAACGTTGCGCGCCCGAGCTCGCGCCAGACGCGGCGTTGCGGCTCGCGGCGTTACACGCGCATAAGTTGGCGCTACAGCACAATATCGCCGCGAACAAGCTGAACGTCAAGATTATAGAGTGAGTATAGACAGTATGATATCCTGTAACATGCAACAGGAACGGTGTGTTGCGGCTCGCAGCGTTACACGCGCATCAGTTGGCGTTGCAACACAATATCGCCGCGCACAAGCTGAACGTCAAGATTATAGAGTGAGTATAGACAGTGTCCTGTAACGTGCAACAGGTGCAGTGTGTTGCGGCTCGTGGCGTTACACGCGCATCAGTTGGCGTTGCAGCACAATATCGCCGCGCACAAGCTGAACGTCAAGATTATAGAGTGAGTATAGACAGTGTCCTGTAACGTGCAACATGTGCAGTGTGTTGCGGCTCGCGGCGTTACACGCGCATCAGTTGGCGTTGCAGCACAATATCGCCGCGCACAAGCTGAACGTCAAGATTATAGAGTGAGTATGGACTTTCTACTATAATATTCTACGGTGGACCAGCCTCTCTTCGTCCCAATCGTCCCCCTTGCCAGTAAATATCATTAAAAAATTAAGAAATAAAGAAGACAAGGTTGAATAGGTAAATCACTCTTAATTTCTGTACGAAATTACTTTATGTCGTATACGGTATAATCACCTATAACCATACCCAAAATGTATAACGGCAGTAAAAGACTCGATCATGGAGGCTGATGCTCAGACGAAGCCATAAAGATACATTGTCTAAATTGTTTTATCAGTAAACAAACGCTAAGCATTAGACGAGGGGCGAAAGCCTCATTTCCATTTCATTGCGATGTTGTAAAAACCCTGTACCCGCTTACTGGGGATCGACAAATTACAAAAATCAAAAGTGCAAATGGCCGTATTCACCAATTTACATAATTACATTACACCGTGCGGCGTGCACCCTCGCCATTATCGTTATTTTATTTGTTGTGGTGTTCAGCGCCATCTATCGGTGTAAATTGTGTTTGTGGTCCTGCGTTTACATTATTAGTATTTGACGCTAGATGGCGGTGTTTTAATATAAATATAACGAAAATACATGTGGCACTTGGGGACTGCCGCGATAAAGCTATTGCATAGCATTTTTTATCAGCTTATGCAATTGTAATTCGCATACGTCTAGACGCAAGCACACAAACACCGTGCCGCCGCCAAACTGAAACGACGTTAGATGATTATTTTTTTCAATTTGATTTTGAACAATGTTCAAATGTTCAATGATATTTTTTTACGTTTCAGGCGTGAGTTCGGTCTAGAGCGGCTAATCCCGGGCAGCCTGGCCGAGGGTATGAAGCGGAAGGAGCTGCGGCGGCTGCTGGCGCACTTTCTGAAGCAGCATCAGCAAATGACTGGCCCGAATAAGCAGCTTACACAGCTGCAGGTTAGTGAGACCAACGTTAGGGTTTTAGACATTTCATACTCACGTTTGGGGGAACATAATATTTATGTTATCCCGGTTACAACCTAAAAGAAGACAACCACTGACTAGATAAGACACAATCATGTAGGTTTACTTACAAAAAAATTATTTGCACAAAAAAATAATATCCTAAAAGGGCCCATTGACAGCAGTCCGCCGTGCGGGACTGCAAATGGACATAGCTCACTCATTGGTTCACATGACCGGAGACACCGAGTGTGAACCAATCAGTGAGCTATGTCCATTTGCAGTCCTGCACGGCGGACTGCCGTGAATGGGCCCTTTTACGCATATTTTAAATGCGAAAATGTGTCTGTCTATTATTTCTTCACGCTTAAACCGCTGAACCGATTTTAACGTTATTTTATATGCGGATACCTAAGGTTCAGAAAAAGATATAGGATTGTTTTCATCGCGGAAAAAGGTACGGTTCCTACCTAATAAAAACATATTGCACGATAAAGGAATTTCTGCACAACGGAGTTGGCGTTGCAAACCCTAACTATAGTTTGTTCGTTCTAAGATGATATGGGTGACAGTTCTCATATTCCTTGCTACGGATTTTTTTTACAAGAAAACAAAAAAATCAGAATGCAATAAATTATATTCCATCTACAAAAATAAATGGTTCCTGTAATTGTAAATGAATAAAAATGAAAAGTTGCTAAATGCTAACTTATTGATATAAAATTATAAATATTAACTTTGAAATAGGAGTATAAAATTATTGTTACGAAAATATTTGAAAAATGTCAGATGCATGAAACGGAACTTATGTCAATAGAGATTGACACAGTTGAATCGAAATCAAATCGATAAAAAAGGGCGGCCATCTTAAATCGCCGGCGTCACTCTGAAACAACAGTACGAAGTCGATAATTTCGATTGCAATTCCTTTACGAGGTGATTCGATATTTTTAAATTATTCGATTAATTTTTTTAGGTAACTTCCCTATTATTGTCAATTATAATGTGTCACGCATATCATCATAAAACGAACAAACTATAGTACGCTAGTAATAATTATTGCCGCCATCTTGTTTCCAGGCGAAACTCCACTACCTAGATATAGTGGGCGGTCTGCCGAGCTACGGCGCGAAGTGTTTCAGTTGCGCGCGCCCCGACAGAGTGCTGCTGGTGTCGCCGCGGCTCGGCCTCGCGCATATACTGAGCAGGGGTGCTCCGGTGAGTATTGTTACCTGCGATCAAAGATATTTTTCTTGCGAAGTAAAATATCTTTGCCTGCGAAACATATGCTTAATTTTTTTTAACCAGCAAAAAAGTAGCAGTGATATGCAGCATTGTTGTGTACGGCGTTGCGTATTACATACGGTACTCGAAACTCTCGAGTATGATAATTACGTACTCGCTCGTGCGTCCTGCACGTATCAACGTAGTGACGCATCTTCATACTGAATACGTACCGGTCGTATATAATTTTAATATTGTTTGCTTAGCTAGTTGCAGTTTTGTAATATATATTTGTAATATAATATCAGTAGAGTAGCCCTCGATCATGTGATACGATGATAAAATGAACAGCGGCAATCCGTGACTCGTGCACAAACTCTCGTGTTACTTCAACCACATCTCCATAAGATGCGGTAATTTCCTTATTAGGCATTAAAAGTTGTAGTCTAATATAAAAGAAAACATTTCAAATTACTCATTTAGGATTTTCGACGTTATTGCATAATTAATATCTCCTCCATTCCAGCCTCAGCCCATAGCTGAGTTCGAAGAAGTGGAGGGTATAAAGGTGCGGGGCGCGGGCGGAGGCGGAGCGGACGTGCGGATATTGCTGTCTCACTCGCGCGAGCTGGCGTTAGTGATGGATGAGCGAGACGCCGCCGAGATGCCGCTAGCTGTGGCCGGGTGAGTCTGCCAGTCTGTCACATTATGTGTTAACTCAGTGATAGACATGAAATAAAAAACTGTAAAATAAACTTATAAAAAACATTAAATATCTTTTCCTTTTAACATTAGTTGCAGGTTGCTATAGTTTTCTAAGTATAAGCTAAAAAAAGACCGTGATCTCCACAAAAAAAATCTTCGGTCATACCTGTTAACTTGAAATTATGTATATTCAACTAGCAGTATTTCTTGTTTGAAACTGAGTATCTAGTTGAGCTTTGACTTTATTTTCAGGTATTACCGCCTCACGACGGGTCAAGAATTGAATGTGGAGCTTGAGAGAGAACCCATCACTGAGGATATTGGTAAATATTTTGTTAACTTTCCAAAAATTGATTGGATTAACAACTTTGCTATCCCTCAGATGCTTGCATATCAGGGTAATTTTAAAATACACAACACATGCTTATAATAGTCATTTTTATTTCCAGCACCGCCATATGTATCTCAACACAACGTAGTTCCAACGAAATGGAGTTACTTACATCACGAGGATGCCACAGTAGTCTCTAAGAAACACTTCGCGATATTCACGATGCCCCCACCCTACCACTCAACACCCGACATGAAATCAAATCTAGATGATAACATGAACACCACAATATCAAACAGAAATCATTCGAATAGCCCCCTAATAGGATACGAACCTAAAAGTATTTCTGAACCAGATTTCGAGAAGCACAAACCTAACGACGATTTTAAACTGTTCGATCCAAACGAAACATGCTATTTGGATGACGGCATGGGATTTGACTTACAAAGCGTACTGTCTATGGAACTGTTAGAAAATGCTGGCGGCCATCCACGTCTAGTTGAAGCTAAAAACGAGGCAGTTTTACGTAGGGTAGCCGAAATGCAGAAATTAGTTGAAAACTCCGAACAATATTTGACTGAAAACTGTGATGTTTACGCCGAAAATGGGTACGATGGTATACTTAGAGACGAATTAGTCGGTAGAGAAACTTGCGTGGACCCAGTAGAAAGCGATACGGAGTCGGTAAATAGTAGAATGTCAGCTGCAGATGATGCGCCTGGTATATTGAAACATAGCGACTCCCTACTTCTATTGACTGAAACTATTAACCAGGGACTGACCGGCTTAAGTGTCGGTGAAGTTAAAAAAGACTGCAATTCAGACTTAACGAATAGACAATCTCAGGGTCTTAGCGCTATACTCAACAATTGTGGACTTACTGATGCACTCTTAGCTTTGAATAACGACATGGCTTACTCTGAGAGTGACAATGATTCATCATATACACCCACAAGTAGTCCAATTAGAAAACACCAAAATAAAACAAATAATAAAGCCAACAGAACAAGCTTCGGTCTACACACCCCAGACGTAGCGATAGACAATAAGGAACCGAACTTAAAAGAATATCTGAAACAACTAAGAGAAAAGAGTAGCAAGGAAGAAAATACAGAATCTCCATGTTTCTACCAGGAAAGTCTGGTAGATAATGACGCCGAGCTTATAGATTTAACGCTAATACCCCCTCCGCTGACTCCGGATGAGTTAGACTGCGCGACTCAAGTGCCTCAAGTATTACCAGTAGTTCCACCGTCCTTTGCTGACGATAAGGAAAGTAGTGAAGCCAAAAGTAATGATTTAGAAGAATTCATAGCTAACGTTACAGTCCAACCACCGACAGTCAAAATAACACCGGCGGTAGAACTGACCCCTGAGGAAATAATGTCGTATATCATACCACCTCCCCCGGGCTCCAATAATTCTACTTTAGATAGCAATAATACAAATTCAATGCAACCTCGCAAACCAGTGATTACTATTGAATCTAAAAATGGTGGTAAAGTAACTGACACTACCACAAACGGTGAAGTAGTTAGAGGAGCGCTTAGCGTTAGTGAAATTAGAAACATGTTTAATTCAAAAAGTCTCAGTGACGCTAGAAATAGTCTACTCTTAAAAGATAAAAGCAAAAACCAAACTAAATCAGATTCACCTAAAGGCAAAAGAAAGAGTATAGTTAATGATAAGCATCTCAACGGCAACGGGCATATTATAGAATATCCTACTGTCGAGAGAAAAGGCATGTTCTCCTGCTGCAGTAAAGACAAAAACAAATCAGACGAGAGTAGCGATGAAACTGAAAAGATTGGTCAAATACAAAACTCGGATTCCATACCAGATGTCTGCGAGGTGAGACCGCCTCCAAAGAGAAAACCTGAAATAAAACCGCCGCAGCGACCACCGAAAATACCGCCCGTGCCCGCGCCTCGGCCAAGGTCGAACTCCTTTACGTGTCCCAACAACGAATTGAGCGTCGTAGAAATACCCAACAACCAATTTAGCACGCTCAACAACAGGAAACTAACGTACAAAGCGGTCTGCGAGGCCAACGCAGGTACAGGCCCACCGCAAATACCGCCCCGATCGCAGGAAAGGGTTCTATCCCCACCTACAGTGCTCCTACCTCCTAAAAAACCGCCCTTACCACCAGTACCCAGCATAGAAGTGCTACGAATGAAGACTGCCAAGCTATCTCCTGTGCGAACATCAGAAAGACTAGCCAGCATAGGATCCCCCCACCTCCAACGAAATCTCAGCACGTACAAGAATCTGGAAAACGAAACGTTACTAGAAGAGCCCAGCGTAAAAGTCAGTATTCAGCCGTACTCCACTCTACAAACGAGACACATCCGCTCAAACTCCGAAACGAAATCCACGATACTCAAAAACCGAGAAATTTCTACCGGACTATCTCTCTGCTCGCCTCAAATGAACCGGCGGTTTAACAACCGACCGGATATCCTGAACGGTGCTCCTGGCTCCGACCAGAAAGTTTTTTCGCCTCCTACAGACCGGAAAGTATTTCGGAAGGACAGTGATAGTCCCACACCCACTCCAAAGTCCCAGAACCACGTCCGTTTCAAGGACGTCGACGATATACCTACACCGCCTTCACCACCATCAATAAAGTTCCCAGAGTTGGGCAATAACGGCCACATCTCTATAGAGAATTTACTCTGCAAGACGGAAGTGGCGGTTGACGGGTTACTGGCGCGGCTGCACCAGGTGGCGCAGAAGTGCTCGCACCAGCACGCGCACGGCGGCGGAGAGGACATCGATGAAGTTAAGTTCCAGGTGAGCGCGAAGCATTTTCATAATCAAGTAAGGGTCCATTCAGACCACAACGCGACGCGTAGATTTGTATGGATTTGACACAGACGTCATGCAAATCTGTCAATTCAGTACAAATTTAGCAATGCATCTATAGATGCGTCGTGTTCCGGTCTGAATTGACCCTTAGTAGCATGTAAAGTAGCCCGCAAACGATCAAACATCAAACACGTTAAACACGTACAAACTACGTGTTTGACGTGTTTGATGTTTGATCGTTTGCGGGCTTCTTTAGGCCTTGCATGGATTTGGGCTAAAGTTGATGCCTGGTTTAGATGTCATGTCTGTTATCCTTATTTAAGAAATGATAATAACTAATAACTATAACTCACGTTGCAAAAGTAACTAGGCTTCTTTTATCCTACAGTGTCTTTTTAAAAGAATCTAGATTCTAGATAAATAGTTGAAAACCTAAAACCGTATTATAAATAATATCCTTTGTTTCTAGCGTGCACGCAGCGAGCTAACATCATGTGCAGTGTCACTAGTGGGCACTTCTCGCGCACTGGTGGGGGCACTAGGCCCAGGGTCGGGACTGGGCGCGCCCGCGGGTAGCTCCGCCACTGCAGCCGCGGGGCCCCCGGCGCCCCTCGCGCTAGCGGACTGTCTGACGCCCCTGAGACGACTTGCTGACCTTGCACAGGTACTTATAGCTTATTTTTATTTATTTTTGACACTCTTTAATATCGCCGTGTTTTACACTGTTGTAAAAAAATGGCGATAGTATGAATATAACCAGAGACTAGATATACTATCTAGTCTTTGGTATAACCAACCTTACTATGTTGAAGAAAAAACGAAAAATACCATAACAAAACGGAGTCTAATATTCAAGATTCAACCAATCAAATCCCAGATTTATTTAGTGTTGCTAGCTTCTTAAAAGTTTTTAAATAATCCGGATTTATAAAAATAAAATCAGCTTTCAAAATTGTCGTTATAGATAAAGTGAATTTTAATACTATTTTTTCAGGCACTCGGCAGGCACACATCAGCACCGTTACAGACTAGGAACCTAGTATTACGCGTGTACGATGTCACCGCCGCGTTCAAAGATCTAGCGGGAGCGGAGATGGCGCAGATTATACATGATCACAACGCCAAGACCACACACGGAACAGGTCAGGAGAATTCTACGCTAGAAGGCCAACTGGCCCTCCGAGCCGAATGCCTCGCCAACGTCCTGGCAACACTGCTCCGAAGCCTCCGAGTGTTCTCCCCCTAGTTTGACACTGACAGCCGCTGTCACAGTCAAGTTTCCCGCCAAAAGGACACAGATTATATACATCACAGATTAATATATACGAGTTTAATTTAATGTAGCGTTAACGATAAGTTGTATTCCGTTGTATGACCATTACTAAAATGAGACCAAATAGTTAGATGTGTTATAGTTGGCGACGTATTTTCTTTAAGTTGTAGTTTGTATATTCTAACGGATGTTATGTTTTATTGTTATGATGTTGTTTGGATTCACGTATGGCCTAGGTTAGATGATTTACAAGGATTATGAGTTTTGTACGGTAATTTTTCAGTTAATGACTAGGCCAGTGGCTATGAGACACTTATCACCAGTGGTAATCGTGGCTGGATACAAATAATTTACAGCTTTGTGGTTCTGGTTAATAAATTGGTGCTGATTTGCATTGGTACAGTAATTGGCACCAGCATCATTAGCTCAGTGCTGGATAAACATAGTTTCAATGTGTACAATGGAGGCTTGACTCAACTTAAAACATTGATACAATGTGGTTCTAGCGGCAGAATTCAGCAATGTTGCCAGCATACTATCAGAATGTAAACCAGCCCCTAAAATTATAATATAATGTATCTCTACTGGCAGCTACTATAATGTGTTACATTCATCCTAAAGTGAAGTTTTAGTCGCTAGTATAACTCGATATACAGTCATATTGTATGATTATAATATTTATTTATAGTAAATATTTCATAATCAACACTATTAGTCGAGTACACCGAAAGAATTAGGGTTGCACAAAATAATTTAGAATACTTTTAAAGCATAAAATCCAAATTATGTTCTAAATACCCAAAATGAATTTATTTTCTTTGGTAAAACTTAGTCGGTATATTCTAGTGTAATCATGACATTATTCCATCCATGACGACAAATAAGATTTTTTTGTGAATCATTCAAATAATTGTGTAGGTACATTTAGTAATTAGTAGTGTAATGAGAAGTTAGGTTTAATTTTCTACGCCCAGATTTGGGTTCAGAAAGGCGCGACTACCACTGGTGCATCTAGAGAAGGCATTGTCGATATGCTCTAAGTAAATTAAAAAGTAAAAATGTTACCATAGCAAATAAATAAGTTTTAAAAATGTTAACATATCTATTTACTTACACTATACTGTATATTTTGTAACTTTAGGTATGTGTGATTTTAAAAATAGGGTGCAAAATATAATCGTAACTGTATCATAAATTGGCAATAACAAAAATGTGGATGCATTTCGTTTCATAGATGGCGTTGTTTTGATTCTGCGTTGCTAGTTAATGTTGCCAGCGTTACGTGCTAATATTTGATATTGGTGCTATTTTATAATGTTTGTATTGTAATTGGTTATGACTTGCACCAGTGATTTGACTTCATGTTTATTTAACTCAATGCAATGAAATTATATTTTTATTCTATATGCATTATTTTTCGTCGTTTCTTATTAGAAACTCGTTTTACAAGTGTTTTATTAAACTACAGAATTTAAAAATGGTTTTGTGGTAGCCTAAGCTACTGCATTGGATTAGAAACACTTCTAATTAAATATTTAAGAGAAATTGTTCAAAATCTTGAAGTCTGTAGTTAAATAATTTTCTTTTATTCATGAGTATTACTCGCCTGCAAAGTACAATTTATTTTCGATAGTATATTATGTTCGCCAAAGAAGAGTCTTATGTACGCCTCATTCATTCCTTTCTAGCTAATCATGGTAAAATTGATATATTTACGGAGATATATTTATTCCACTTTCCGTATATTCCAATAGGATAAATAATAAATATGTTTATCTTAAAATAGTTAAGAACAGGTACACGTCAAAAGCACAAACGATATTATTTGATTTTTTTTTTGGTTTTATTCGTCCCATTCAGGACAGGCAAAGGGAAACAAAAGATATTATTTGAACCAAGAAAAAAAAAATTAAAAAATCATTGTCATTTTTCAAAAATTGAATCCCATTTACTTTTTTTTACGAAAAAACAATTTTCGGCACTAGATTAGCAAAGACATCCTGTACAGTTTTTGGCGTGTATATGTTTGGGGGACATTGTATGATAGTGTATAACTAGTGACAATATACAGGTACGACCATGTTATCACACCGACATTATTTATCGACTAAACCACAATGCAATGCATTTGATGTAATAAATGATTTTAATCAATTGTGCTTTCTTTTCGCCTATTATAACCTGTGCACTTTCTTTGCAAGACACGCTACATCTATTATAATTTATAAAACAAGTTTTAGAATCATCCACCAGTCCGAGATAAAATTAAGTCTATGTTAAAATATAATAGCTTTTCTGTCATGAAATATACTATGCTTAAGAGAAATAGCATTATACTTATTTTAAAAGCTAAAGTGTTCACTTTAACCACGTGAGCCTATAAATACTGCCATTTTGGCTTAATTTGATTTCCTACAAAGATACTGCTGCATTCAGAGACATTTAGTGCAGATCACTACTGTCAATAATTTGACAGAGTTTTTGAGGTTCAATTAACGATTACAAATAAAGTTCTCCTTGGCGTATGCTACTGTCCCTCATCTCAGATGGACTACTTCTCAGCATTTGAGCAACTGCTAGGATCACACACCCCGAACTACCAGAATACTATTATTATGGGCGATTTCAATACCTGTATGGTTAAGGGCGACTCTATATCTAGGAGACTCAACTCAATTTTAGAAAGCTGTAACTTGAACTTGCTTCCGACGAACACCACACATATGTCCCCTGGTTGTACTCCCTCCTTACTGGACCTGATGATTGTGCCCTCCCCTAATCTTGTTCATAGGCATGGGCAGTGTTCCGCTGATATTTTCTCCTATCATGATTTAATATATCTCTCTTATAGTGTGCGTCCTCCTAAAGTTAAGAGGAAGGTTTTAATGCAGCGGAATTTTGCAGCGCTTGACTATGAGAACTTAAGGAATGACACAAAAAACATTGACTGGTCCTTGGTCCTTCATGCTCACCACGTTGACGATAAATTGAATGCTTTTAACTCACTACTCACTACCCTTTATGACAGACATGCTCCAGTAAGAACCGTCAAATTAAAACTTACTCCAGCGCCTTGGCTTTATGAGGATATCAAATTACTAATAAAGCGAAAGCATGCTGCGAAAACGAAATACAAAAACTCCAACAGTGAGGAGCACAGAGAGAAGTACGTCCAATTAAGAAATCGATGGAACAGAATGTGTAGAGACGCTCAGCGCCGTTATATTCACTCGTCTGTGGAGAATGGGGATCCTAGTCGAGTATGGAGATTTCTGAGATCCCTGGGTGTCGGCAAAAGCACGGATCATAATTCCTGTACATTAGACCCAGACACCCTTAATTGTCACTCCGCTGCTCCTTTAACTTCACTTAGCTCGCAATTAAAGTCTCAAACTATTGACAATCTTGAAAATTTGCCCTCACACGACTTTCCTTTATTTGTACTAAATAAGTTCAATGAGGTTGATGTCAGAAAATATGTTACATCCATCTCTTCTAATGCTGTTGGTGATGATGGTATTAGTCGAAAAATGATCATCCCCATTCTCGATATTATTTTGCCCATACTCGTTGATATTTTTAACCATGCTGTTGATTCCTCAGTTTATCCGAGCGCGTGGAAGGATGCTAGCGTAATTCCATTACCTAAATCTGTTAGACGTAAGCTGGTTTCAGACTTCCGTCCAATTTCCATATTACCTTTTCTCTCTAAAGTGTTTGAACATTTGGCCTGTCAGCAGCTTTCTAATTACGTTATGCAAAATAATCTTTTAAGCGCCTTCCAGTCAGGTTTTCGGCGTGGACACAGTACCACTACTGCGCTAATAAAAGTAACTGACGATATACGACTTGGCATGGATAACAAGTTACTTACAGTTCTAGCCTTATTTGACTTCAGCAGCGCATTTAACACTGTCGACCACGATGTATTGATTGGAATACTAAAGACGTTAAATTTATCATCATCTGTAATCAATTTGTTCCGAAGTTACCTTGTTGGACGTCGTCAGAGAGTAAAGCTGGGCAACTCTTGCTCTGATTGGATTGATATCTCTGCCGGTGTTCCCCAGGGTGGTGTTTTATCCCCCCTTTTATTTGCTCTTTTTATCAATAACATCACTCAAATATTGTGTCGTCTTTCCATCTTTACGCTGACGACCTGCAGATATATATTCAGTCGACATTAAATAACCTTCATGCTACCCTGAATACCTTAAATAGGGATATTTAGATTATTTCTAACTGGGCCTTGCGTCACAGTCTACATATCAATCCAGCCAAGACACAGCTAATAGTTATTGGTAGTCCTGGCCTGGTATCTAGGATTGACTGGGGTAACCTACCACCGGTGGTCGTTGATGGTACGATTGTACCATTCAGTCGGACGGTTAAGAGCCTTTTTCCACGATGAAACCTTGTCGTGGGGACAACAAATGAAAGAACTTAGCAGGAAAGTATTTGCCACCTGGTACTCCATTTCGCGACTGCGTTACATTCTTCCCATACCGACCAAAATTAAGATAGCAGAGTCTCTGTTTTTATCCACTCTCGATTATGCTGATACTTGTTCCGTCAACCTGACTGAGGACAGCTCAATAAATTGGAGCGGCTACAAAATCTTGCCATACGATTTATTTTCGGCCTTAGGAAGTTCGATCATGTATCCGAATATCGAAGGAAACTCAAGTGGCTACCAATGCGTCGTCGTCGCGATGCTTGTATTTTGTCACTTGTATTCTCCATCATACATGATCCGTATCTGCTATCTTACTTGAAGGATAACTTCTCGTTTCGGCAAGTAGATAAAGAGTTACGTTCTGCTTCAAATCTCCTTTTAGATGTGCCTGTACAACATACAAAGTACTATAACTCTTCTTTTGCTGCTACGTACGGGGATAAGGCTGTGGAACTCATTACCTACCCATATAAGAATGGCGACTACACTATATCGGTTCAAAATGCTGGTAAAAGAACATTTCTTATCTATTAGTGGTAATACTCATTCAAAAAATTTACAATAATGTATTAGTTAGAATTCAGAAAATGATGATTAAAATATTATTATAGTTACAAGTTCCAACTTCTGAATTATGTGTCTTTTTTATTTTTAATTTCATTTAATTTTTATTATTCTCCTTTTTATATTATAATATTATAATGTATGTATGTATTTGTGTATGTATTATTAAAAATATTAAATCTTTAACTAAGTAATGCATACTCATCTAATTTCAATAACATACTGTCCTTTGCCTGTGGTTGCCTGGAAGAAATTACTTATTAGTAATAAGGCCGCCATTGTGGTACACTAGTTATAAGAAATTGATAATTTTTGTATTTTACTCCTTATAATTGTGTACACAATAAAGAATATTTATTTATTTATTTATAATAATAATATCTATGGACGCTTCACACCACGTCAATCTGGCCCCGTGCTAAGTACCTGAAGAACTTGTGTTACGGGTACCAGACAACGGAAATATATTTAATACGTTTATACTATACATATATTTAAGATTTTTATTATATGATACACATATTTAAGAGCCCGGGTTACCCTCGAAATTCTCATACATACGTAATACCAAAATCATTTTGTCATACGAAAATATTTAACATGTTTGAGTTATTTTTCAGCTTAAAATAGTAATTACCTAGGTTCCTGAACAAAAATTAACTTCAAAATATTTAAACACTAAAAAAGTTTTTTTTGTGTAAAATTTTTTTTTTACTAAAGTTACTAAATATTTAAACACTAAAAAATAGAGTAAAACACTAAAAAATATATAAATAAATAGTAAATTTACTACAAAATATTTCAACTCTAAAAAATATTTTTTAGTATTAAAATATTTTGTAGTAAATTTACTAATTATTTATAATTTTTTGAGTGTTTTAGTCTATTTTTTAGTGTTTAAATATTTAGTACTAAATTTAGTAAAAAAAAATTATACGCAAAAAAATTTTTTTTAGTGTTTAAATATTATTTTGAAGTTAATTTTTGTTCAGGAACCTAGGTAATTACTACCTATTTTATGCTGAAAAATAACTCAAACATGTTAAATATTTTCGTATGACAAAATGATTTTGGTATTACGTATGTATGAGAATTTCGAGGGTTACCCGGGCTCTTAATACACTCCCATGACCCAGGAACTTCGAAAACTTTTTGTTCCGTCGGCGGGATTCGAACCCGCGACCCCCGGCTTGAGCTACCGACTGCCCACCATTTGAGCCACAGAGGTCGTCCTACTTAATGTCACTTATTACCAAAATTTTTTGGTCAACTAATCATAACTAGCCTACCGCGCAAGACAACCAGGGCCCCCGCTACCATATGTGCAATGTGTGCAATGCACACGGGCGCCATCCTCTAGAGGCGCCAAATCGGCCATCTTTAGGGGCGCCAAAATCAAGGCTCCAAAAAATTTGCCTAAAGGGGCGCCAAAATCCTTTTTTTTTGCACACAGGCGCTAGTAGCTCTTACGGGGGCCCTGAAGACAACGCACTTAAAACGTTTTGAATTTTGGAGGGGCGCGCCATGTTATCGTAGTTTATCTCTACGGGCGGCGGTCAGTGACATTTAATGATGATTATTGATGACATTTCAATTTAATGAATAGTTTGACAGATATGGCTTATGTCAAAATCTTCATTTAATTAAAGTAAAGTAATTAATATTCGTCTTTAAGTGCTGCAGCTAGTCTCCGAGTTCTAGCACTTAGGTATGTGTCGA
This sequence comes from Lysandra bellargus, assembly GCA_905333045.1. Taxonomy (NCBI): domain Eukaryota; kingdom Metazoa; phylum Arthropoda; class Insecta; order Lepidoptera; family Lycaenidae; genus Lysandra; species Lysandra bellargus. The sequence goes on along the minus strand of HG995353.1, from coordinate 1,176,430 downwards.
TAAAAAGTCAATGCGTTTGTCATAACACCCGCGCCCAGTTTGTTCGCACGCTCGCTTACAACCGGTCCCCAGCCCCGACTCCCCCCTCGCTCCCCCCTCCGGGGACAAACAGAACAAATAGAAAAACACCTCTAGGACTTAGGACGTTAACTCCCATTGCACTTTATATGAATTAGAAATTAACTTGGAGAACTAGGGAATGAAGTTTATTTCGAAATGGAAGGCTACCCAGGTTAAGCCTAACATTTTGAAAATAAAACTTGGTAGATACTTAAACTTTCTTTTTGGTAGATACTAAACAAAATTGCGTTGTTTGTTTTGACTAATTAGGAGATACATATTTACTTAAAGTCCTGACCCCTCCGAGGTGAGCCCGAGGAGGGAAGAGAAAACAGAAGATCCCATTTTTTGGATTTTTGCTTACACTTTGAAAACTGCGTGAATTGTATGAAATTTTGTTGTATTATAACATCCACACACTTGGGCATTCATTTACTAGACTAACAAGGCATCGCATTAAGCGCCATGGATTCGTGTAGAATCTCATTCATTTTTTATTTTTATTACTTGGCTGTCGAATTTATCGAATGCAACTTTGACTTAAACCGTCGGTCGTTTTACTTAAAAAAATCACATCGGAAAATATTTTCTTTGCCTTAAAATCCTTAGATCATAGATTCTATATATTATTTTCGTTCAGTCTTTAATTGCGATTGTAGATCTAGATAGTAACTGATAGTAATAACATAAGGATATTTGTACCTAACGGTGCCCTTAAAGCCCTTTTATATACTCCACCTAAGACCTAGGTTCTAGACCTAGATAATTTAGTACCTACATCAATATTGTCGGGCATGCTGATCGCCTACATATAAACTAGTGTCAGGCCGTAGCTACAGCTTTCGCTACCTTCGGCCAAAATAACCATGCGCTGCGTAACTTTCGGCTTCTATGTAAAGTTACGATGGAAGCTGAAGGTTCGGTCATTCAATGCCTAGAAAACGTATGTCCAAAATATTAACAACTGCAGAAAACTACCCGAACTAATAAGGTAACAGCTAATACTTTTACAATTTAAGTTTCAAACTTCAAGTAGGAGTAACAATTCTTGGAAATGTTAAACATTCAACTTTCGGCTCTGCCATTGCCGACCCATAGATCGGCTTCGGCTAAGGCCTAATGTTCGGTCACATATAAACACACCGCCGCACCGCCCTAGTCGCATTAAATATTAATGCCTATTATAAATTACAAAATATTGTCGAGGATCTGCGGCTAGAGCCGAGATAGCGAGCCAGAACAAGACGGGCAAAAATAGTGCAGCACAGCCCCGTGTCACAGTGTAGGCTGTAATATGTCGTAGACGTAGATTACACGCTTAGTTTCTCATCAGTTCAGTGATTAGTCTATCAATCTGGTAAGCTTGACCCAAAACTGAACGTCTAAGTTCTAACTTGTTGATTGAGTAGATATCAAGACTTATGGTATTGACGGACTGGTCACTTTCTTATTGTACTTTTTAGCCATCAACCTGTTTTGAACGTAAACCTAAAACTGTACAAGTAACCTACGACTTAGTAATGGTAGCAGCTAGCACAAAATGCAGATGCAACGCGATCTAATATTTATTACAAGATGATGATGTCCGTTTATTATGCCGATGGATCCAGGCGCCTGTTGTGACCTATGATTCCAGCTAGTAGCTCAAACAAAGCACGAAAATCCTATATTTATGTATCGCGATATTTGATATCCCAGAAATATATATTAATGTACCTAGTTGTAGTTTTATTAAAATTGATCTCGCAACTACTTTGACTATCTCCGATAGATTCGGATTTTGCCATGCCCTATTTTAGAATTTCACAGGTTAATGTATGAAAGTTTTATAAATATTGCGCCGTATGCCGGATTCATGCCAGAACCCTCGGATTGAAACATTTTTGAAACCTTATAGTTCTGAAAGGCTAATCCATGTTTCTTGGGAGCCACCCCATATAGTTGGCACTGTTAATACAAGACGACGGACTTTCCCACTATTTATAACATACCAAGATGCATATTGCGTAGTGACATCACCATCATTCTCATTAAGCTATAACATAAAAATAGCATAAAATTCTAATATCTTGTCCGTCAGTGTATCGCGCACCTACCGCTACCGCTGTTTACAAATAAGGATCTAGGAGCGAGGTTTACTGAACCCGCCATATTTTTTCTCCATTTTTATCTCCGCGGGCGCAGTGACACAATGCGTCTATTAATTGAATAAAAAACACAATACAGTGTTGTATGAAAACGGGACTGGACTGACGATCAGGCTGAAGCCCTTTTAATGTAATTGATAGCTACATTGCTCCATTTCAATAAATCGCCTGTGGTCCAAGCCACAAAGATTCTTACAAAATGAATACAAACTTTTAATATCAAGTTTTGTATGTATCTCTCCACTTGGTTTGGACCAAAATATAGTAAGTATTATAAGTATTAGCTACATAAATAGCTGTGCTTCTTTGCCAGATTTTAATTATTCCAATCATAAAAGTACATAGGTAGGAATAAATCAATACATGAACTGGAAACAGACTACATAACATGATAGGCAGAAAATACGCTACACCTCGCGTTGAAGTCTTTTACATAGAGCAACTTCCTTGAGATTAAACTTTTCAATGTATTTCAACTTTTAAGGACCGCCTCAAAAGAAAGTTAATGCTAACTTTAAAGATATCCTAAATCTGGATTTCTCAAGACTAGACCTAGATTGTTTGGTGTAAGAACAACTAATGAACGACAAACTTAAAATACTGATTATTATCAATATTATAAATTATAGGACGTATAGAAAACACTGAAAAGCGTTACATTCCATCTAAAAATAGCGAATTTACGTTACAGTAACTTAATACGGTGACCCATAAAATGATGGCTGACATTAAAATCTAAAAAACCACCCTCCATTCAGGCGGTTACAGCTGCGTTCGCGCTAACTAGTAAAGGTTAATGCTGGCGATTAACGCGGTAAATGTCGCTTAGCTTACTATGTTGAGACTCGTTTGTCAGGGCGGTTTGACGCGTGAGTTATGCGTGTGCGCAGGTATAGTTGGGAGGCTGTCCACTTTTAACGGGATTAAAAGAAGTTATGCGTCATAAAATATACGTTTTAAACCGCAAATCGAAGCACAAAATTTCATTTCAAAGTCAACATTTGTATGAAATTCTGTTTCTAGTGTCGTCATTTTTTTTATTAAATACCCCTTATTAATACCAAACGAGCAAACGGGTCACCTGGTAAGCAACTACCGTCGCCCATGGACACTCGCAACATCAGAAGAGCTGCAGGTGCGTTGCCGGCGTTTGTTGATTATTAATCAGTCAATGATGACATTGTTTTGGTTTTAAGTAGGATTTTAGCGAGCTACAAGATATAGCTTTTGGTTACGTCTTTACATTTTTCAAAAATAGATCTGAATATGAGCAAATTGATTTGCTTATAAATCTCGACTCTCGGCAAATATCTAATACCTATACAGTGTGACCAAAAAGTCGTGGACCAAAAAGAGAGGAGGTCATTTTCAACAAAAAAATATTTTACAGTATGATCATAATTCAATTGCCTTAAAAGTTATGAATATTTTTGCATTTTTTAATGAAACCCCAACTCCTTTTATGCATTTAACCCATTTAATTATTTTTTTGCTTTAAAACTATAAAACAAATAAGTAATTTTTTTTATACGGTACTTGACAAATGTGTCTACACTAAAAAAAACGACTGCGGCTCCGCGGTCCAAATTTCAAGAACTATCAACTATTTTTCCAAAAATTTTGTAGGGTTACCAGAATTATTCCTATTATACTATATAATATGATAAACTAGTGTATTATATACACTAGTTTATCGCGCGGGACTCGTAGATTTTTTCGGGATAAAAATATCCTATGTAAAGGACATAGGATATTTTTATCCCGGGACTCGTATGACGTAAACTATCTCTATACCAAATTTCAGCAAAATCGGTTGAACCGTTTGGGCGTGAAGAAGTAACAGACAAACAGACAGATAGACGACAGACAGACAGACACACTTTCGCATTTATAATATTAGTATGGATAACTCATAATGTATGATGTATCCGAAAGACGTTTTGTGCAACTCTACCTTATATGTAACTGTAAAACAAGTAGGTAAACTTATAATTATGTCGTACTCTATGTTAAACATAGGCATCGAACTCGGTGAGTGTCACAGGCCAGGTCTAAGCCAGTCTAAGCAGCATAACTGAGCGAAGTCAATGATTCCGACATGACCGCGCCACAACCGCCATTACAACCATAGAGAGAGACGCCATCTTTAAAATATAACCTTAAATTTGCAACGCTTGATTATTACCCAATTAAATTTGCAATTTTTATATATTACCTTGTTAAACGAAAGCAAGAGTTCTATTAGCAATTATAATTAATAGGATCTCTGATGGAAGCTATAAATTAAAAAACTTAAAGTAGTGCTTTCAGTTTAAAAATTTCAAATATCGACCTCAAGATAATGAAAGAACCAGAACTCAGAAGTTTATGGTAAAAAAAAATGAGTTTGGAGCTATACAGTAGAAACCAATGAGAACTATCTAGTATCTATATCTGAACATAGAACATACTTCTTTTTTGAAGTCGGTTAATTAACGTGTTTCCAATCGCGTTATCAGTCATTCACTGATTCACATTGATGAGGTACGGTTAAATTCAATTGCGGAATATGCACCCGGCTTTTGTGTAATTCACATCAACCCGTCAAGCCCCGTACCTAACGCCCACATGGGCCGCGATAGCAAAAGATTTCCAGGAATTGGCGATCGACGGTTTAATATTTTAAGTACAAAAGTTTATGTATGAAGACGGAAAAGGACTAGATGTTGCTAAAAATTTTCGGATTCCGCGCGAAAAAATTCGGCGCAGCGGAGTTGCGGGCGTCATCTAGTGATAAATGTATTTTTTATACCTCAGAGTTTGTCAAAGTGTAAATTTGCAGTATCACATTCGCGTGTGGACGAAGATGAATGGATGTTTAGGTCGAGATTAGCGGCGAGCGGCCAGTGCAATGCTCCCGACCGGTTCTAACGCGCCTGAGAAAAACTTAGAATAAGTGCACGCCCGCTCCCCCACCCCTACCACGCGCCGCGCGACAGCATTCTGGAATTCAAGCCTGCTGCCTAGGCTGTATAATCTAATGCGGTGAGACGTGGCTGAGTAACGCGCCACCATGGATACGAGTGAGTGCATGCAAGGCGGCGACAGTATTCTGAATATTAAACTTAGGCTGTAACGCGAAAAGACGCGGTAAACGTGGCGAATTTACTCGCTACCATGAGAAATTGAGCAAACCTTGATGAGCGGCAATCTTCCAACGTGCGTTTTTCGCGTAACTTTCTGCCGCGCACTATAAAACTCTGGAACGAACTGTCTCGGACAACTGTGTTTCCGGACCTATACGACCTGCAAACCTTCAACAAGAGAGCGTAGTTCCTCTTAAAAGGCCGGCAACGCACCTGCAGCTCTTCTAATGTTGCGAGTGTCCATGTGCGGCGGTAGTTGCTTTCCATCAGGTGACCCGTTTGGTCGTTTGCCCCCTTATTTTAAAACCATGGAGCAGTAGGGTTCAATCTTGGGCTATATAGTGTCTAATGTAGCCGTGGCGGAGAAACGCGACTCCACGCTGGTATTAGTTAAGCTTTACGCAGCAGGTGACATCGTGACATGCCGTAACGACCTCATTTATGTATTATAGATGTTATGGTATAGCACCATAAAATCTAGTATATAGTCCGTGCAATCCACTAAGACGCGCCCCACCACTTTTTGGGTGAACATCTTTAACTTTGATCGTGACGCTTTTTCTTAATTGGTCTATTTATTGTAGTCTGAGCGAGTACTGATAAGTAATTAGTGCGTACCGACAACGCTCAACATTGCCGAAAGCTTGCACACATATACTATAAACAATTTGGAGGAATAGTGGGGCGCGTCTTCGTGGATTGCAAGGTCTACACCTACGGTTGTATGGATAATAAGCCTAATCATGCTCGCGAAAAGGAATGGGTCATGAGAAAGGGAGTCTAAAATCAAAACAAGACTCGAGCCTACTTTTCTCATAACTCTTTAAGTCTTAAAAAGTTAGTTTAATACCTATGAGACGTTTTGTACCACATTTTATGCAATAAATCATTCTATTCTATTCTATGGTAGATATAGTAAGATAGTTAGATTTTCTGCTAAACAAATTGCAAAAGTAATACAGAACATGACTAGGGGCAAGTCCCCCGGTCACGATGGCCTCAGTATTGAACATCTTAAGTATGCTGGTGGCCACCTACCACGGGTGCTGTCAATGTTTTTTAACCTGTGCATAAGTCACAGTTACTTACCTGCGGAGCTTACTAAGACTATTGTAGTGCCAATTATCAAAAATAAAACTGCGGATGCCTCTGATATTTCTAATTACAGGCCAATCTCCTTGGCGACTGTTATCGCAAAAATACTCGACAGTCTGGTTGATACAATCTTAGCTAAACATATTGTACTTGAAGATGGTCAGTTTGGTTTCAGACCAAATTTATCTACGGAAAGTGCAATTTTGTGTCTCAAACAGACTGTTCAGTATTATACAGATCGTAAAACGCCTATAATAGCCTGTTTTCTGGATTTATCAAAGGCGTTCGACTTAGTTAATTATAATTTGCTCTGGCATAAGTTAGCTCACGATACAGCCGTCCCAGATGATATTATCTCACTGTTAAAATTTTGGTACAGTAAACAATCGAACACAGTTAAATGGGCTGGCTCATACTCTGACTCGTTTGGTTTAGATTGTGGCGTGAGACAGGGTGGACTTAGCTCACCTCGCCTGTTTAACCTGTACATCAATAAGCTTATAAGTGAGCTCAATAAAGCCAAAATAGGTTGCCACATAGATGGCGTTAGTGTCAACAATATCAGCTACGCTGATGATATGGTTCTGCTGAGTCCATCAGTCAGCGCGATGAGACAGCTTCTTAAAATATGTGAAAGCTATGCTGCGGCCCATGGGCTCAAATATAATACCACGAAGAGTGAGTGGATCGTCTTTAAATCCGGTTCTGAGGGTTATAAGCACATGGCTGATCTCTCTCTCTCGGGATCTCCCCTAGTCCGGGTTCAGAAGTTCAAATATTTGGGTCACTGGGTCACAGAAAATATGAAAGACAATGTTGACATTAATAGGGAGCGCCGGTCGTTGGCCGTCCGTGGCAATATGCTGGCACGTAGATTCGTTCGCTGTACTGAAGCAGTTAAAATCACGCTCTTTAAATCTTTCTGCCAGTCATTCTACACGTGCAGCCTGTGGACTAATTTTTCCCAGCGGGCGTACAACGACCTGCGCGTTCAGTACAACAATACTCTTAGGATGTTGTTGGGGTTGCCGTGGAGATGCAGCGCGTCAGGCATGTTCGCTGAGGCGCGCGTGGACGGGTTCGCGGCCATAATGCGCAAACGCTGTGCCTCAATGCTGGCACGCTTGCGATCCTCCTCCAACGGCATCCTAAGAGTTTTCAGCGACAGATGGGACTCTCCTCTGCTACATAGGTGGATTACGATTCACTGTTGTTAATATATTATAGTTAAAAATATGTAATTTTACTAACAATAGGTTAAGAATAAATTGTTACTAACACCTATGGATGAATAATCTGAAATAAATTATTATTATTATTATTATTATTATAATACCTATAATAGTGTATTGCGCTTATAGCTAGTAGATACGTAGGCCAAATGGTGTAAGTGCAAGACAATGCACAAAACTTCAAATATCTAAGGGAACCTGGCCCCCTCTCATGATTTCACCTATTAAATAGATAAAATAATCAACTTTACGATTGCAAAAAGTTGAATGAGCTTGGAAAAAGCTCGGCGTTTAGTTAGCTGGCTATTACGGCGCCCACCACAGCGTGACTTCGATTCCGAATTGATTTGTATGTACTTTTAGTTCATTCACAGCGAGAGAAAGGAATATTCAGGCAGCGCATGCGCTTTTTGCAATATACTTGGTTTTGTCCGTAATTTCATCTGTATCAAATTGAGGATGGGCACACGTCTAAAGTCGCCTTAGATACAGAGTGTAACAAAACTAAGTGATAATACCTTAGGGTGTGTATGTAGAGTTGTTTACTGTGAAAGTAGTGGTGCTGAATGAGCAAAATTTTGCTTGTGGTTTGTATGGGCAAGCGTCCCCGGGTCATGATTTTTTCCATGCAAAAGTGAAAAAAAGTTACTCTTACAGCACCCCGAGGTTTCGCGATTAAAAGATGTACTAGATGACGCCCGCAACTTCGTTGCGCCAAAATTCAGACGGACGGACGGACGGACGGACGGACGGACAGACAGACAGACAGACAGACAGACACACTTTCGCATTTATAATATTAGTATGGATATGGAAGTATGGATGGGGGGTTATGGACCATGCATACCTAATCCGATTTTTGCTGTTTATATTTTACTAAGGGGATACGTGAAAACTACTCGATTTCCTAGGTGCAGAAGAAAGTTAAAAAAACACTGATCTATAGAACTCTCTTTACGTTTGGCCATGAAGGACAATGATTTTCAACATAATTGCCAAGCTGTCTGTAGCATGCACGATCAACTTCGATGAAGGGCGACATAGACGATAATATAATAGAAACACGTCAAGAAAATCTGTGTACGTTACATTCTCACAAAAAGTTACAAAACTCCATTTTGAACTACTTGTTTTTGGCAATCTAGCCACTACATACTATATTGACTCTTCAATTAGGACTAACTCAGTTAAAGACTAGCCGTAATTAAACCATTTTTTGCCATATAATGACCTTATAGAGAACAAAAGTGGCTCGCCTATATTCACAAGTAACTGTCACACTTCAAACTGGAGATCCCACGATAAGGTATCATTAAATACCTTTTAATCACACTTGGTCAGGCACCGTGAAATGTAGAGCTACTTGATTTATATATAACTGTCGTAAGGACGGGCCTGTTCGAAGCTTTACAATTGTCTCCCATGTGAATGTCCTCTTGGGGCCAATGTCACTTGTTTATTGAGACTAAAGAAAGCTGCCTTCTAGGAGTCCTCGTAAAATTAGATAACGAAATACCTAGCTGTTATAGCCATTTCACGTTGAAGTCAGGCGTCAGCTTAAATATCCAAGCTAATTAATATCACATACGTTAATTCTTTGTCTTCCTTTTGGAATATTTCGCAAAGGTCAAAGCGGAGGGCGCTACTAGCACAGGCAGTAAATAATCCGCCCAAAATTCGACATTCTGCACACGTCATGTCAGAATATTGACTGAAACGTTGTCAAACGTCGGACAAAACTTTTCGTTTACCGTTATGCTGGTGCTGCTAATAGTGCGAAAACATTACAGTAATATTATGTCCTATTACAAGTATTTATACTTCAATCCATTTTTTTTTCGAAAGGGTCTAAGCTACTGGTCTGGTTAAGACCATGGTAGTTTAATCGTGGCTATAACTAGTCTGTTGCTAGTTGATTTGGAACTACAATCCAATAACATTTAAGTCTATCAAGAGTTTACATAAGTCTAATCTAAAATGTAATCTGTAGGGACATATCCTTATTTTAAAATTATTTGTGCCCACCTCATTGTTTTAACCAAGAGTGAATTTGCCGTAGAAAATAGTACATAATGACAGTAGCATTTGCTCTGATTTTGTTTTAATTGTTTATCGCGAACTGTTAAAGTTGCTGGTTAAACTATAGTTAAGTCTTTGACTAGGGGAAATAATCATATTTTACTAAGCTATAGTCCTTTTTGCTAATGGTTTTGTTACAAAACGCCATATTATGTCTCGAGATACAATTGCATTCTTCTTGCTCGAAATAAAAATAACCTTAGATAAGTTATTTTATTTCAACAGTATGTTCCTAGTTGTACTCGAAAAATTGGGGCACTTAGCAATTAAGAGTCCGTATACGAAATTTTGCCGATGAATACGAAATTGCAAAGGTTCGCTGCAGAAATATTATTAGGTTTTTTCCCCTTATTGGACTTAAAAAAATATATATTAATTATTAGAATTAAAATATATTTAAGCGCGGAAAGCCGTCTCGAACCATGCGGCGAGTAATATAATGTCAGATTTAGGTTGTTTTGAATCGTGTTTTTTGGCACAATTTGATTTTTTTTCTTTTTTCTCGAATTGGATAGAATTTTATCTATAGATTATTTCTGTCGTTTTCTTTTTATGAATTACAGCTCCAAGTTGCCGAAATTAACAGCAATTCTTTGCCCATTTTCTCTAAAATTTCGCCGAGTTATATATTTTTTTACTCAACTATTTCATATTAAATTGGTAAAAAGTAATTCCAACATTTTATAGACGACTTTCTCAACAGTACATTGTATTTTTTTCATACCGTTAAGACGTCAATACAATCCATAAACAGGTGATATTCTAAACCTTTTACAGCAAAAATCACAAAACTGTCGCGGGTTTGAGTTGGATTATTTAAAAATACTTAAAAAAATAAAACATGTAGCTCCAACATTACATTATAATTGAAATGATCTTACATGTTGTGCATTAAAACTTATAGAAATACTGTATTTTAACTGTTAAATCACGTCTGTTAAATCAGCGAAATCGGCAAATTTCGTATAAAGCTCCTCCTCACGTTGACTCATGAAGAATAAACTATATATATATATATATATATATATATATATATATAATTCGCGCAAAATTCTGTACATTAAAGATTAAAAAAATAATGATAAGGGGGGTGACACTACATGGCGTTAGAAGCCAAAAATGTAGTTAGTTTTTTTGTATGTCTGTCTGTCTGTATGTTTGTTCCACTATCACACGAAAACTACTAATCCGATTTGCATACGGTTTTCGCAGATATATTTGTCTTCTTCCAACTCAACATCTGGTGTATAAAAATCCACCAAAGAGGGGGTCAGATTTTGTATCAAACGTTTTTCTTTAATGGACTTGCTTCATATTATTAACTGTTTTTTTTCTGGTGTATAAAATTTGGGGACAAAAGAGGGGGTAAGATTTTGTATCAACTGATGAAGTAGAAATACTTTAAATGGCAAAACAACTTTGCCGGGACAGCTATATATATATATATAAAACTCAAAGGTGACTGACTGACATGGTGATCTATCAACGCACAGCCCATACCACTGGACGGATGAGGCTGAAATTTGGCATGCATAAAGCTACTATGAAGTAGGCATCCCCTAAGAAAGGATTTTGATAAATTCCACCCCAAAGGGGATGTAAGATTGTACATATATAATAATAATACGTCTTAACGCGAGCGAAGCCGCGGGCAAAAGCTAATAAATAAATAAAAAATAAATAAATAAAATCTGTCTACAGTAGTAATATATTCATCGATCATCGACAATTATTAAAGAAACTTACAGTTATTTTATTTGGGATAACAACAGCCATCAATTTTACAATGTTCATTAATATAGAAGAATACAATGAGTAATAAGGCCAATAACAAATATCCACTACTTATTACAATACTTGTTACAATTTTGCCAGAAGTAATCTTATTATATTTGTCCAGCAAATGATTGCTTTTATGGCTAGTTGTTTAGTAACAACAAGCCTCAGGAAACTCAATAATATACTCAATAATATAAGGACTCCTCATGAATATAAGGACATAACTGGAAATTAATTTGCAATAAATAATTTCAGCAATGAATGTACGCGTGAAACACGCATGTATAATACGAAAAAGTAAAGTAGGTACCGCTTTCTAAGGAAACTCTATGGAAGCTAATGACTATTTAATTTCTGCGTGTTGTAAATTAATAATTTTATTGCCCAGACAGAAACGTTTTGATGACCCCCTCATCATTCTTATGTTATAAAGGGGATAGCGAATTACAATCAACGTAGAGCCTTCAATGCGAGGCTTGTGTGCTAATAAACTACCACACTCTACCTGATTCTAGACGTATAATCTACCACAGTTAAACTCTACTTTCAAATGTGAAAGAACTAAATTATTATAATAACACTAGATGATGCCCGCAACTTCGTTGCGCCAAAATTCGTTTATCGCGTGAGAACCGTACATTTTTCCCGGATAAAAAGTTCCTATGTCCTTTCCCGGGACTCAAAGTATTTCCATACCAAATTTCAGCAAAATCGGTTCAGCAGTTCGGGCGTGAAGAGGTAACAGACAGACAGACAGACAGACAGACACACTTTCACATTTATAATGTGAAATAAGTAATGTAAAGTATGGATATAACATAATTAAGTTACGTCTCATTTGGTATAAGTCTATTGCAGTAAGCTCTATATGGACTATGGCCTATTGAAGTCAGTATAACACTGATAGGTCTGAGCAAAACTATATCGGTCAGTATGAAGCTCTATCACCCTCAGTATGAAACTCTATCACACTCAGTATGAAGCTCTATCACACTCAGTATAAAGCTCTATCAGACGCAGTATGAAGCTCTATCACACTCAGTATGAAGCTCTATCACACTCAGTATGAAGCTCTATCACACTCAGTATGAAGCTCTATCACACTCAGTATGAAGCTCTATCAGACGCAGTATGAAGCTCTATCACACTCAGTATGAAGCTCTATCACACTCAGTATGAAGCTCTATCACACTCAGTATGAAGCTCTATCACACTCAGTATGAAGCTCTATCACACTCAGTATGAAGCTCTATCACACTCAGTATGAAGCTCTAAAGCTGTCAGAATGATTGCACAGAAAGAAATTATTTGGCTGTCAGTATGGAGCTCTACCGCAGTTAGTGTGAAGCTCTATCTCTTCTCAATATAAAACTTTACTGCATTCAGTACAAGATTCTTATCACAATTAATTAGAATATCTACCATGTTCATAGTAATGTAATATTATACCATATTCATAACGCCAATTACTCCTTCTGTATAAAACTCTTTCACCTCTGCGGCTCAGTGAATGAGCGTGTTGGTAGCTCAAGACGGGTGTCGCAGGTTCGAATCCCGCCGACGGAACAAAAAGTTTTCAAAGTTCCCGGGTCATGGATTTATATTAAATATATTATGTATCATATAATAAAAATCTTAAATATATGTATAGTATGAAAGTATTAAATAATTTTTCCGTTGTCTAGTACCCGTAACACAAGTCCTTCAGGTACTTACCACGGGGCCAGACTGACGTGGTGTGAAGCATCCATAGATATTATTATAGTATTTATGAAGGTCTACCGCAGTCAGTATGAAACTCTACCGCAGTGAGTATGAAAGCCCAGTATACCAGGCGTGGCGTGGGTCAGTTCGCTACTTTCGCTGCGGCATTTCTCCTCAAGGCCACTATAAACCAGTCCGCAGATATAGTGTCGCGAATACGATTATCGACTGAAATCTATCGAAATGTATCGATTAGTGGGTTATTTTTAGGGTTCCGTAGTCAACAAGGAACCCTTATAGTTTCGGTCTGTCCGTCCGTCTGTCTGTCCGTCTGTCTGTCTGTCCGCGGTTTTGCTCAGATACTATAGGATCTACAAAGCTGTAATTTGACATGAATTCACATATTAATGATGACAACAAAATGGTACATGAAATCTTAAATATTTTTTTATGGTACCTTCCATACACATCAAGCGGGGATGAAAAATTTTTTTCGCGTCCACCCCATCGTGTGGGGTGTCATTGGATAGGTTTTTTAAAACTATTATGAGTATTCATAGATCATTTTCCGATTTAGGAATCCGTTTGTAAAATATTAAGTTTTAAAGTGGAAAAAATCGTTAGAATCCAGTGTCCCCCCCTTCTACCAGCTAAACGGTTGCTTCTGGAAATGTGAAAAAATTCACGGGAATATGAAATATGATGAATTTAAAAGGAAAACTATCACGGCTAAGAAGACTCCATAAGTTATTGAGTAACAGTCGATCAACTAAAAAAATGTATTCGGCGAAATATAAAGGAACTTTTCGTTCAAATTCCTTTGAAAGTAACTGAGATGATGTTGTTAGTAGTGTAAAACACGTTATAAATGTACATTCATTGACCACACAAAAAAAATTACGGAACCCTATATTGCTCGTGGCCCGAGTCCCGACACGCACTTGGCCGGTTTTATTTTTTTACTTTATTATTCCGCTCTGATCCAATTTCGAAATATAAACAAATGTAAAACATAAATAGAAACTAAAAAAATTAAACAAGTTGTATAAATATAAGTAATGAAATAAGTAATTGTGTTTTGTCTAATTTGTGTATTGACACTATGACAGTTCTAAGTGATTGTAAGTTATTATGACTGCAACTGGTTTAACATGCAATCATAACATTATTATTAATTTCTTTACAAACCATTTCAAGCAATAAATTATTGCTCGCCGTTACTAAATTATTATCTGCAATTGAATATAGTTGTTAGAAAATGTAACGAATGAGTGTGCAGTAACACTCTGACAGCAGAGGCCCTTTTCACAAGCAATTGACACACCACACATTTCCAACACTCAACTCAAGTGGACCAGCCATGAAAATCCTTTGATATGACCTCAGGGGGTACCCGAGGGACAAAATAAAGCTGTCTTGAGATCCGCAAGGAAATTAAAACAGAGTAGGAGCTACAGTAGGAGGTATTTCTACTTCCCTTCAATCAAAGGATATCGATAATTTTTGTCTTTCCATGCAATGATTGCCAATTTGATTCTCAGGATCGTTTCATCGATATTTGTACCACAACCAGCACAACCCTAGCTCCCACCTTGCAGTTTATCCATACATATCTATATAATTGGTGAAATTACCAAATTCGTCGGCGCACTCTATCAAAATCCGACCGAAACTTGACACCTTATCATACAACGTCATCGAAGGACCAAACATGCTGAATTCTTGATTGATGACGTCACAAAACCACCTTAAGTTAATAGCACAAAAGTTTAGTTTAGTATTATAAAGTTCGATTGAGGAATAGAAAGAAAGTTTGCCAAACTTTACTCGTCTCGGTCGATGCACAGATCGAGATAGCAAATGAATATTTTCGTGTGCATGAAACATTTAAGTAGCGTCAGTGCTTAGTATTTAGTCCTTCTTTAAAATTTCTATACATCAATCGGACTCAAAGAATATTCGCTACGAATTACGATACAATGGAGTAGCAACGATTCTTCTCGCTCTGGATAGAACATTATTGCTAAATAAAGGAGGCGGCATAGTCTTGCTCATTTCTTTCATTGCGTCTTCACTTCACCATTCCAGTTGTCAATTGATTACTTTCCGTTGAGCAAATAAAACATTCTAATAGTTTTGGACGCATGACATTATGACCTCTGTTTTCAGGCATTCAGTTTCTTCTGCGCCAACAAGAAATCAACTCATATGGCACGAACATTTGAGTCATTCTAACAATCCTTAGACCAGTCCCGGGATGGCAAAGCCTGAAGAATGCCGTCCTCGTCTGCGGCCGTTTTTGCTCCCTCGCTACTGACCAGAACATTACGATGTTAAGAAAAGACTTAACCATCATCCCACCGAGCTAATTCCAACTCTAATGTGATAAGTTTCAGTTCGTTTTACGTTGTAAGTGGGGGTAGTTATGACTCTATAAGGTACATAATGTTGCAATGCAATGTAATGGTACTTTGATTTTATATTTATCATGTTAAGTCTTGATACATCCATCTCAATATGATCGGATACAGCAGAGAACATGATTCCAGAGAATCTATCAAAGAAATTAGCGAAGACTCTATTTATCTGGCGATACAATCAGAGCGATGTCGTATTGCTCTGTTGCGTTTCGTTGCGTTGCGTTGTCGTGATCAACGATAATATACAAGTTGTGACAAAACTAAATGATAATACTTTAGGTTGTGTATAGACTCCCTTATATAGAGTTCACTGTGAAAGTAGCAGCGCTGAAGCGCCCCCGCGTCACAAAATTTTTCATACAAAGGTGAAAAAAAGTTAGTCTTTCAGCGCTGTTAGTTTCACAGCAAACTCTATATAGGGCCAAACACACACTATAATGTATTATTACTTAGTTTTGTTACACCCTGTATAGGTATTGCTCTGCTGCGTTGCGTTGTGTCGTCGTAGAGATCTTTCGACGTTTTACATGCGCATTTTATGATATTATGCGTATTGGCGCATTGCGTAATGCGTCGTCGGATCATTGTCGTCGGAGAGTAAATCCAGGTTGAGTTGCTAACGACAGCAAGCAGATAAATGGAGCCATTGAGTCACTTCACAATTTGCTTACAATCAATTTTTAATGATAAAAAGTCTGGCATCTTAATCACTGACAAAATATTTTAATCCAGCAATTAGTTCTACTATTTAATTATACCTAATACTTTTTTTCAAAGTCTTCATCAGCACTTTAGAAAATAGCACTAACTATGATTATTTAACCTGTATTATACTTCAAGCCTTTAAACTAATTAGAATTCGATTAGGCTAAGCATTATCTAACTATCTCAAACTACCCACAGGTTCTATTCAAACGTATCTTTATCGATGGCGGATTTTGTGTTAGCACGTTATATCTGTCGCGCTGCCGGCTAAAACCAAGATGGCGTTGAATGGCTAAATGGATTTCAATGGCGGTTTTAATCCATTTAAATCCCGGTAATCGCGTGCTCAATCCTGGACAGGAACAGCTGAATACGTCGTACACGTCCTGGGCAGGACACACGGACGATATTTCAGGGAACAGTTTAAAGTTTGTGGAAGTTCTAAGGTCTACTCAGGCCCACCTTTACTAGTAAGGATTATTGCTAATCGTTTGTTAAAAATATATCATGCCTACTTCCTCATAAATGCGAAAAACGAGAGAGGTGTTAGTGTTTAACACACAATCAAACTTAACTCTGGTCTGGTGAATGCAAGCTTGAGGCCTCAATGAAAATTTTGATTTATTTTATTATTTTATCTTCATTTTTAATCCTTTTATAGATTAAGATAAATCACATCAACGTTTGGTAAATAATCAAAGAAACGAACAAAAACAGTCAACTATAAAAATTGTAATACAAACAAGTATTTGTAGAGTTTAGTCGATCTCTATCTACCAGTAGTTTGTGGGTTTCTTTGTAACTGCAGGCTATAATGATATTCTTCTAGATCTATAATACACGTTTTTACAGCAATAAGTTTCAATTAAATCGACTAGTCAATAAATAATTTATTGAGGTCCATAGATGCTGTCCTGCACGGCATTTAATTTATCAAAGTAATGTATTCTCCTTAGAAAATAATTAAAAAACAAACGACACTCCGGGCTGTCGGGTAAAAAAGTAGACAAACATCAATTCTAAGGCATTGTCATTAAGAAAAGAAAAAAAACCGTCCGCCATGTTTGAAATGCGCGGGAACAGCCTGGAACAGCGTATGGATGCGTTCATTATATTGACATGCGCCGTATATGGCCGCGGTGCGTCCACCGAGTATGGGCATGCATTAGATACAGCCTTACACAGAAAATACTAAAAACAGATAATCTAAGATACTCGTCTAGGATGCAACTAATGTTTTTTGCATGAAACGTCAAAATAACACACCACCTTTAATAGAATAATTTCAATGATTATCGATACGAACGAACTGTAAAATAAATAAATAATGGCAGATGATAAGAAAAAAAAGTAATTCTATTTTCAAATAGCAATGGCGCGCACATAGACGCGGCAAACAACGAACTATTAGACATAACTTGTAGATAAATAGTAAAACAAACAAACCTGCGAGCACTCGAAACAATGGGTATTGTGTTGAGTAAACATTAGAAATGATCGACACGTCGCCTGAGCTAGGGCGTAAAAGGCACGCAGAAGTATAAAGACTAGGGTAAAATCCTACAACCTAAGGTCTTCCTAGTTCCTAAGTTTAGAAAAGAAAGAAAAATTTTTAGTGCTATAGCTCTTATTTTTTTATGAAATAAGGGGGCAAACAAGCAAACGAGTCACCTGATGGAAAGCAACTTCCGTCGCCCATGGACACAAGCAGCATCAGAAGAGCTGTAGGTGCGTTGCCGGCCTTTTAAGAGGGAATAGGGTAATAGGGGAGGGTAAGGATGGAAAGGGAAGGGAATAGGGGAGGGTAGAGAAGGGAATAGGGTCCTACCCTATTCCCTTCTCTACCCTGAGGAGGCCCAATCCCCTAGGATTGGGCCTCCGGTAAACTCACTCACTCGGCGAAAGACAGCGCCAGCGCTGTTTCATGCCGGTTTTCTGTGAGAACGTGGTATTTCTCCGGTCGAGCCGGCCCATTCGTGCCGAAGCATGTCTCTTCTTCGTTAGGTCGTTGATAATTTTGAAATTAAGAAGCAACACTATGTTTTCAAGTTCCGTTAGTGATTAACGGAAATCAAAAGAGATTTGTGTGACGTGTATGTATTTCATTTTGAATTAAAAAAAACTACCTACTATAATTTGCTTTTGTATCGTGCTCGTCAGCTATTCATCTTAGATACTTATTGATTAACATAAAACTAAAAATGCAAATGATAAAGTAAATAAATTGACTTTATCGACAGCGTTCATTTATAAAACGGGAATATATTATGTAATCTAGTTTATATATAGACTAGACTTAGGTTATATTATTTATTGTATACCTGGGGTATTGATAACGCCATCGGTAAAGCGTCACACAGGGTGCAAAATCGGGGCGATCTCAGACTCTACATGTAGAGAAGTACAGACCTCCAAGAACGATAAGGCACTTGGTTCTTATGGTTAAGGAGTTGATGAAAAGTTTCTGTCACTAGAAAACAATAGTGCAGGTTTTCTGTTGGCCATGTTTAAAATTATTTTATTTGAATATCATGGACTGCTGTCTAGGTCATCTAGTAGCCTTGCTCCCGACAGAATCAGAATCGAATCGAGAATCGAATCAGCTCGATCTCAACAGCTTTTGCTACTTCCGACATTTATAATAGTGCAAAATCGTGCTGCGACTCAATTTGGAACTAATTCGATCTCGACGGCCACTTCTGACAGCTATACTAGCACACGATCGTGCTGCGGCTCAATTTGAAACTAATCTGACTGTATCTCAAGTGACAGAGATCAGAGGACAGAGATACGTAGAGATCAACTACGATAATATGGCGCGCCCTTCCAAAATTCAAAATGTTTGAAGTGCGTTGTCAAAACGTTTGAAGTGCGTTGTCTTGCGCGGTAGTCTAGTTATGATTAGTTGACCAACAAATCTTGGTAATAAGTGACATTAACTGAAATATTACGTGTACTGTGATTGGTTGAATACTTACTACGTACAAACTCTTACATTAGGATGTTTGAAAGTTGAAACAGTCATTTGGAGTGGCGCGCTATCTTATCGTAGTTGATCTCTAAGGGTCTACACAGACGGACCGCATTTCAACTGCAATCCAACCGCAAATTGCAGTTCAACTGCAGTTTGAACGCAGTTGACAAAACTGCAATACGACTGCAATAGAACTCCAACCAAACAGTTCACACGACTGCACGCCAACTGCGACTGAACTGCAATCCGATCCGCGTTTGGTTTGCAGTTCTATTGCAGTCGTATTGCAGTCGTGTCAACTGCATTCAAACTGCACTTGAACTGCAATTTGCGGTTGGATTGCAGTTGAAATGCGGTCCGTCTGTGTAGACCCTAAGTCGTAGTCACATTAGCTTTCGTAGGGCTGCTACACGACATTCGTAGCTTCAAATAGTTGCGTTTCTCAATACTCATGCCTTTTTGCTGTATCGTCTTTTTTTCGCGAAAAATAATATCAACAGCCGAAAATAGAACCTCCCCCTTTTTACCAGTCGGTTAAAATGTAAGCCGCAGATATCATACCGTGTGCGTTAACGTGTTCGGTCCGGTTGCTTAGAACCAGTCGCTTATTAGAAGTTATTATGTATGGGTTCTTGCCCGGCTGCCGTTTTAGCACTAATTGCTGCCGTGAGAAACATCCCCGAGATCTGGTGTGCATTACCATCATTATCACCACCATTTCATAATCCGTTCTTCAGCATTTCATCATCACCTCTGTATAGTCAATTAAAGAATTCCGCCCTGAATAATAAAGCTGTCATTTCCAGTAAGGCGGCAAATATTAACGAAATTAACAAACTAATGTGAACAGTACTTACCTACATGTCCGATTTAAATTCTTAATAGTACTACTTTTTACCGATAAAAGCATAATGACAATATTATTTTTTAATTAAGTATTTATTGTTAAAAAAAAAAGACTGGTTGCACTCCGGGAGTGCCGGCAGAAGTGAAAACTTGATTATTAACGTTGTGCATTTTTTTAACCCATTTTTTATGAAAATCGATTAAAAAAAATCGTCAATCAAGTTGTTTCGATCAAGTTTCGATCAAGGTTTCGATCAAGGTTTCGATCAAGTTTCGATCAAGTTTCGATCAAGGTTTCGATCAAGGTTTCGATCAAATTTCGATCAAGTTTCGATCAAGTTTCGATCAAGTTTCGATCAAGCTTCGATCAAGTTTCGATCAAGTTTCGATCAAGTTTCAATCAAGTTTCGATAAAGTTTCAATCAAGTTTCGATCAAGTTTCGATCAAGTTTCGATCAAGTTTCGATCAAGTTTCGATCAAGTTTCAATCAAGTTTCGATCAAGTTTCGATAAAGTTTCAATCAAGTTTCGATCAAGTTTCGATCAAGTTACGATCAAGTTTCGATCAAGTTTCGATCAAGTTTCGATCAAGTTTCAATCAAGTTTCGATCAAGTTTCGATCAAGTTTCGATCAAGTTTCGATCAAGTTTCGATCAAGTTTCGATCAAGTTTCAATCAAGTTTCGATCAAGTTTCGATAAAGTTTCAATCAAGTTTCGATCAAGTTTCGATCAAGTTACGATCAAGTTTCGATCAAGTTTCAATCAAGTTTCGATCAAGTTTCGATAAAGTTTCAATCAAGTTTCGATCAAGTTTCGATCAACTTACGATAAAGTTTCAATCAAGTTTCGATCAAGTTACGATCAAGTTTCGATCAAGTTTCGATCAAGTTTCAATCAAGTTTCGATCAAGTTTTGATCAAGTTACGATCAAGTTTCGATCAAGTTTCGATCAAGTTTCTATCAAGTTTCGATCAAGTTTCAAATTGAGTTCGAGTTCGAGTTCGACACAAAACACTACTCTCCAACGGTCTTACGCGTTTTGTATGGTTTTTCGATCAACACGAAAATCTATCGCGAGTTTCACAGTTTTTACCCATCCCACAAGTGCTCAACGCCGCTAAAGATGTTTTCACTTCAAAAATCTTTGACTTATACCACGATTGCCATTACTTGCACGAATAACCAACAAAACGCCATCGCTTGGGCCATAGCAACAGTTTCACTACTTTTATCGACCTCAACCTCTAGTGGCTAGTCTAAGCCAGGGCTTCCCAACCTTCTACTGGTCCTCGGGTTGATCATGCTTACCACACATTGATATAAATGTATTTACATATTTCTATACAAAATAAAGTGTATATAATTCCTCTACGGTGGCACGTAGTATTCTTGATTTTACTTGTCGCATGACAAACTCTCAAGCTGAAACTCTTTTGTTTTTTTTAACTATTGTAAGCAGTAATACCGAAAATTTGTAGAGATCCTATAACTGCCACGTTTTAAATATTGTTTACAAATAAAAAGCTGCTCTATTCTACGGCCCCTAACATCTCTAAATTCCCGTGCGTCCCCGCTTGGGAAGTTCTGATGAACAGAATGAGTGCAGAGTGAGGTTAGTTTTTGCTTGCGGTTCAAAATGGCAGGACTCGGGTCATTCACGTTGCCGATCACGCGATGCCCGCCTAATCTATTGTCTATATCAGTGTTTCCCAACCTTTTTCAGCCACAGACCTCTAGCGAATTGAGCACAGTTTTACGGATCCACTTAATAAAATAAACAACCAAAAAATCAGTTTTAGTCTATACTAATATTATAAAGCGGAAGAGTTTGTTTGTTTGTTTGTTTGTTTGTTAGGCTATATTTTATCACGCTAAGACTAATAGGAGCGAAGAAATAGAGGAAAATGTGGAAAAAACGGGGGATATTATTTGAAAGGGCTTATCTCACGAACTACTAGAGCAATTTTTCTGTTATTTGGGTCAGATAAGAAGTAGACCACGTGAAGGATCATAGGCTATTTTTGGTAGACTCATTTGTCTGTGAAACATCTAATATACGCGGCGAAGCCGCGCGGAACGTCTATCCATACTTCCATACTAATATTATAAATGCGAAAGTGTGTCTGTCTGTCTGTCTGTCCGTCTGTCTGTCTGTCTGTCTGCCTGTCTGTCTGTTACCTCTTCACGCTCAAACCGCTGAACCTTTGCTGAAATTTGGCATGAAGATACTTTGAGTCCCGGGAAAGGACATAGGATACTTTTTGTCCCGGAAAAATGTACGGTCACCGCGCGATAAACGAGTTTTGGCGCAACGGAGTTGCGGGCGTCATCTAGTATAATATATTACGGTCCAG
The DNA here is from genome assembly GCA_905333045.1 of Lysandra bellargus. NCBI lineage: Eukaryota > Metazoa > Arthropoda > Insecta > Lepidoptera > Lycaenidae > Lysandra > Lysandra bellargus. The sequence continues at coordinate 1,153,909 of HG995353.1, read as the reverse complement.
AGATGACACCGCAGCCGGCGGCAGATCTCTATACACATACTCGCGGACCCCTAAGGGTCCGCGGACCACAGGTTGGGAAACACTGATCTACACACTGAAAAACTGAGGCTGCTCGACATGAATATGTCGGCTATATTAATGTAGAGAAGTAGGAAAGATAATAATTAGTAACTACATTTAGTTCGTTATTATTACGTCTGCAACTCTGCAGTGACTAATGAGTGTAAGAAGTAAATCAACATGCTTTTTTAAATTTAACATTGTTAGAAACAGTCGTTCCTTTGAACGAGTCACTGCAAACTTTCCGTGATTGGCTTTTGGTATTCTGAAACTTTTATGAAAAATAAAGCTGAAAATCTTACTTAATTTCAATCACGCTGCGCGTTACTCATAATTTCAACCAAGACGCTGCGCTATACCAAAATGTACGTTTGAGCATAGATAATAAATAGAGAAGAGAGAAGAAATTGATGTCGAAGAGAGATTAGCCGGGCCTGTCTTCATACTGCCATACCATTTAACGTAAAATAAGACTTATTTCGACCCTATGACTATGGATGGATAAGACGTTTTCCAATTTGACTGTACTCTTTGACACGCCGACCAATATTGCGCAGTGCGCATGCGCACGTGATGGCATGCCAGACGGAATGAGGAAGTGTCTGCCAAGTACCTGCCAAGTACCTACCCTAGCTAGAGTTACATGGCAATTATTTGTAAAGCTAATGAAATTTTGAAAATACCCGTTCTATTCGTTTTACGTTAGCTTTTGTCAAACCGAAGTGGTATTGGTATTATGAATGTATAATTAATGGAAAGTTATTTGGAAAGGAGTATGTTTTAAAATGTATGGAGTCTGGTCCAAATTTCCACCACCAACGAGACCTATATTGTATAACTGTCCACTAAATACTGAATCATTATAACCATACCCCAATCGAAAATACCCTGTCGGTGAAAAGTTATGGCTGAATGAAAAGTCATGTTTTTTACCATTTTGTATGAAAAATATCGTAGATGAAATAGAAATGTATCGAGTTTGGTGCAAATATCCACAACCAATAACGCTTACGTAATGGTCTACTAAATAAGGAATCATTATAACTGGACGGCAACCAAAAATATCCTGGATGTAAAAAGTTATCACGGAATGAAAAAGTTTTCTACCATTTTATACCATAAAATAGTATTAATAATATGCTCCATTGCACTTTTTTACTACTCAGTCTATGTTATGTCATATCGCTTGGCATTTTCTATTAGATTTTCACTGAAATAGATGAATACCAATATCAATATCTTCACTCAAAAAATGTTGTTTCACATTATGGTAAATGTATGGTCATAACTTTTTAGTGACAGCTTATTTTAAATTTGTCTCCTAATGAAAGTTACTCTACATTTAATGGATAATAAGTCAATACAAGGTCTCGTTAGTGGTGGAAATTTGGACCACTTTAATCATTCTCCTTTGTTATTCTTTCGCACAACAGCTATCTATGGATCGGATTTTGATGAAATCTTGATTTTTATTAGTCTTAGCTCTGTGACTACGCAAGAACTACTAAGAAAATGATGCCAAAATTCATTTGAAGCTTTTCTTCTAGGCATAGGTACCTAAAGCAGCTATTGTGTATTTGTGGTAGTTGGTACCAACCTAGGTTAGCATACATTACTATAAATACTACGTAAGCTAAATCTTTGAATGGGTCTTACGCTCTACGTATTTATGAAAGAGAAGGCATAAACCTACGATTAACTTTAGCTTAGCCAAAGGGGCCTAAATTGGGGGCCTGAATAGCCAAGGGGCTTGTCTATCGCTGTCAAAATTTCTGACGATGATGACGATTGTATAAGCATGTGGTGGGTTTTGGTGTCTCCGGTAATTGCGGGCGGCTATTTACACAGAACGGAGCGGAGTGCGCCCGCGCCGTGCCCGCCATACGAGCGGGTGCCTCTTACACCGAACTGCAAGGGTTTAGAAATATCAACTGACCAGGAATAGCGCGTGCAAAAACCAGCAGAAAAACAGTATGTTTTCCGGCGATAAATAGTATCCATTTTCTTCTCCGTGGTCTATTCTATGACTATGTCAAATTATATCAAATTCGCCCAAGAAATTTCGGAGCCTATTCGATGCAAGCGCGGCGTTTCTTCTTTGTAATTAGTATCGATAAAGTTGTAAGCTAGAAGCTACATCAGCATAATTGGATTAAAAAAACACTAGGTACCTAATCTCGAAAAAAAAAACAAAGAACTTTAATATTATAGATATCATTTATATTATGTTATTTACATTCAAGTTATACTTAGGCCGGCCTCACACAGCCCTAATGTTACTCTGAATTCATAATCTGAATTCATATTATTAATTCAGAAAGACCGGAATACCATACAATATATCAGTATGCTCCACACACATTCTGACATTTTCAGATTATGAATTTCTCAGATCGATCTGTACGAATGATACTGACGATACCAACGACGATAAAGGATGAACCCAGTATTTGCGTTTACATTTCTTTTTTTTTATTATATAGAGCCAAAAGTAATTCGATTAGGTAGTATTAATTCTTCTTCCATAAAAACGTTTATATGTGCCGGGAATCACAAGACTACTGATCAATATGAATTTTTAAGATAATATGTGTGAGGCAAGATGCCGAAATTCAGATTATGAATTTCCAATTATTAATTCAGAGAGACATTCCGGCTGTGTGAGGCCAACCTTAAGCACATTTCACCAATAAAATATTTACACAGAATATTCAAGGTCCGCTGTCTTTGCCTGTTGCATAACTTCCAATATGCTAGACAGAGACATTCAGACCTTTGTTAGCTGTGTAATGTTTTTTATTAAAAAGAGGGTTTAAACAAGTCAGCCATGGATGCATTGGTGTACAGAGTACAGACTCTACACTTTACATTGATCTCTATCGATATTTTTCTTTTTTCGAACTTAGAAAAACTTTATTATTCAATTCCGGGACTTTTGAACAAAGTAATTCATCGTTCAGCAGATTGGTTGGTGGTTATGTAACAAACAGCAAAAGGTAACAATTACACAAAACACGGCTAAAAGCAATAAATGCTGCGAACCACACCTTCTTTTTAACCGACTTCCAAAAAACGAGGAGGTTATATGTTCGGCTGTGGATATTTTTTTTATTTTTTTTTTGTATGTTCAACGATTTCTCCGCCGTTTGTGAACCGATTTTCGAAATTTTTGTTTTGTTGTATTATTAGGTTTCACTCCAATTTAGTACCACGTTCACAAAAGTGGTGACCTGATGATGGGATCCATGAGTAATCGAGGGAACTCCTAGAAATTTATATGGAAATATATGGTGATTTTGGTTTTATGTGAAGAATACTAAGAATATGATACCAAAAAGTCTAATATTGGGTCAAGGTATACCATGGTTTCGAAGATGCTGAGACCTTATAGATACACGTTTGGGAGTTTCGGCGTTGTTTTAAGAACAGAAAGCATATGTTACTATGCAGTTCATATTCATCATCATCATCATCATCATCATCATCATCATCATCATCATTGCCACGTCGTGCTAAGGTCACCAATGTCTCATGGCACAGAATAGATAATAGTACAAGGCATAGGTAAAAATAAATAAAAATAAAAATAGCCTTTATTCTACCACCATACATTTAGAATATTGCTACATTAATAATTATTATAATTATATTAGAATTATATTATATTAATTATTGTATTGGAATCATATTTAAAAAAATTGTTATTTTAACTATTTCTGGTATCACAATAATTACTTTAAACATTTTACATTGTTAAATTTAAAAATCAGATTTTCAATTATAATTTTAATAAAAATAGTAAAAGCAATATCTCATTAGTAATTTCCTTAAACCTAAGATGTGGAAGTGGCCTCTTTGGCGTAGGCCTCCCCCAGCCTTCTCCAGGTATCTCTGTCTCTCGCTTTCCTTCTCCAATCTAATCCACATTTTTCCTTGAATATATCCTCCCATCTTTTTCTAGGTCTCCCTCTTTTTCTCTGTTCTTCCCTCGGTTGCCATTCTATTATTTTATTAGTCCATTTTCCATTGTCCATTCTGATTACATGTCTTGCCCAATTCCATTTAAGCATTCTAATTTTCTGTAAAACATCTGCGACCTTAGTCTTGCTCCTTATAGTTTCATTTCTGATTTTGTCTGTTATCCTTATGCCAAGCATGCTCCTTTCCATTTTGCGTTGATGGATCGCTATCTTGTCTTCATCTTTCTTCCGTAAGGACCAAGTTTGACAGCCGTAAGTTAAGCATGGTAGAATCACAATATTGAATAGTTTACTTTTAACGTCCATGCTCACCTCTCTATTTTTCATGATTTCTTTTAAACTCCAGAATTTTTTCCAAGCAATAGCTATTCGTCTATCTGTTTCTTTCTCTGTCTGGTCTTTAAAGGAAATTTACTGTCCTAGATAAATATACTCTTTAACATATTCTATATCTTGATCGTTCACTCTTATAGGTTGTTCTCTACTGCTAGTTAAAATTTTTGTTTTAGAAGCATTTAATGACAAGTCCACTTTTTTGCTCTCCCTTTCTAGGTCTTTAATCATGTTTTCTAGTTGTTTACTGTCTTCAGCAAATATGGCGATATCGTCAGCAAAGCGTAAATGGCTAAGGAATTCTCCATCTACTTTTCCTTGATGTCCAGTTCATATTTCTAAATACCATTTCCAGTACAGCCGAAAATATTTTAGGTGAGAGGGGATCTCCTTGTCTCACTCCTTTGTTTATTGGGAATTCTGTTCATATAGAGTATATAGAGATAAAAAAAATAAGATTGGAAAGAGTAGGAACAAGGCATAGGTATGGATACAAAAATAATAATAATTATGTACTGTATAACAACACCTATTTGTTTATACACGGCGGTCGGCGCCGCAGACGACAGATTTTACTAACTACTTTATAAAATTTAAATAGACAAATAGAATTAAAATAAAGTTATTTTAAAAAGAGCATTTAAACAAAACAAAGTCATTAATTAAGTGTATTTTTAATTAGTCAAACTTATTATGGATAGATGGCGCACTAAGTATCGATTTGACTTCTTGATTACAAGAGCAGCTGTCAATTATGATAATATTAAATATTATGAGTACGGTAGATACGCTACTTCCTATGCACATTTATACAATTTTTTATCTGATAGATCCTTCGATCGTGGAAAAACGAGACACAATAGCCTTTCTATTGTTATCGCAATCGCCGGTGACCGCTTGGGGCTTGAAGCATTAAAATTGTTAATCCCACCATAAAACATTTTCATGTAAAAATGCTGCCAAGGTGAGAACATAATAGTTCGTGGTGTCAAAAAGTAGTGAGATCTTTGTAGAGCCAAGTTTCAAACCTTACACACTCAGCCCCCACAAAAAACATTTTCATGTAAAAACATGAAAATGTTTTTTGTGGGGTTTCATTTCTTTTTGTAAGTTTTACCACACACGTTTTTATGAAATTACTAGCGACCCACCCCGGCGTCGCACGGGTATAAAATATATAGCCACTGAAAAAATGATTAAAATTGATAGCCTATGATCTTTCACGTGGTCTACTTCTTATCTGTGCCAAATAACATAAAAATTGCTCCAGTAGTTCGCAAGATAAGCCCTTTCAAATAATTTCCCCCGTTTTTCCACATTCTCCTATTAATCTTAGCAAACGTGATTTTTTGGCCTGTTTTGCTCTATATCAATAATGAAAACTCAATCTTCATAATTTTGAAGTCGGTGCCAGTTCCAAAAGTTTCAAATATTCTGTCAGAGAACTGAAGATTCAGCTATCGGTACCGACTTCAAAATAATGAAGATTGAGTACAGAAATAGTTGAGGTTTAGCCGAATTCGGAAAAAGGCACTATTAGATAAGAAAAATTATTTAATAATTTTTATATTAGTTCATATTAATGTTATTATTGTTTTTACCTTGGAAGTCGGTTTTAATTTTTTGTTAAAAATAATGTTAGATCGATTCCAATTATTCGCCAATGGCATTTTTCTGTTCGTATCGGTGCAAGTGCAACGCTGTGTACTTAGCTGCACACACACACTAACGTGGCGACGTGACGCACACATAGAGCGCGGGGCAACGTCCCTTACCCAGTACCGAACGATAGTTATGTTTTATTTATACTTTCTTAGCTCACGGGATGCGATGGAAGGAGCGCAACCGAAAATTTAGAGGTATTTTTTGTAATAATGATGGTCACTTAAAAATATGAAATGTTAGTTAAATCAAAACTAAGCTACGAGTTACGACTAACTAACGCCACATGGATTTGTAGTATTGAACTGATGTAAAGCTGTTTAACTAATTTTGCTAAGGAAAATCGGAGATTTCGGGCACAAGTTTCTACTTAATAGAAATCTCCACCCAATGTTTTGTAATGCTGTATTATGTTTTGTGAATTAATAAATTTATTATTTATTTATTATTTATGGATGAAAAAAATATACTGCTGATAAACGGACAAGATATAAAGGGCCCCCGAGACGATCAAACGATTTGATTCAAACCTTACGTGTTTGATGCAACCGTTTGATGTCGGTTTGAACGGTTTGTCAAACGACACTGCGCAGTTTGGTTCAATACGCGCTGTGGAGTACACGTCTTGTGACAAACAAATATTATTTTTAAAAGATAAAACTGACTTAAAAATTGTACGAAATTGAGAATTCAATTTCCTATCTCAAAAACTACTAAATAAATATTTAAATCGGACTTGTAGTTCCGGAGATATGTGAACACAAACATAAAACACATACACTTATGAAATTTTGCACATTTGTTTAGATGTTGATATAGACTAACATATACGAAAACTGGGCAGTTCTGGAAATATTAATATATGTATTAATATATGTATTAATATATATATATATATATATATATATATATATATATATATATATATATATATATATATAATTGATAACCTGCTCTTTTTAGTCGGTTAAAATAATGTACTCCAAAGAATAGTAGGTACAAAGTTTGTTCAAACGGATCGGACCACGATCAAACGGCGCGTCAGACACAACAAAAATATGAAATTTCATCAAACGTAAATGTTTGACAAACCTTTCAAACTAGCTTTGTAAACGATCAAAATGGTGTGAGTCAAACAAAAATTTTCGTGTTTGAGTCAAACCGTTTGATCGTCTCGGGGGCCCTTAAGTTTGACTGTCGCATTGCTTATCACAAGGAAGGAAGTCAGCAATTGCTAGTTTTGAGTGATGTATCATCATCAATTTTCAAATCAAAATTTCTCATGAGGACAAGCTAAAGTAGTACACAACAGACTAAAATAGTTATAAAAATTGACCCTCATTAATACAAATCGCACACGTCAACTACCATTATTTCTAGCACAAAATGTCACCAAAGTACATCGAAAAAGTGCAGGTACGTCGGTGTAACAAACTCCGTCGGCGTTAGGAGTTAGGAACCGCCGCGTCTGTGTCACGTCGCGTGAGCATGTGTGGGTGAGTGCATCTGCGTCTGTGTGAGTGAGTGCATCTACATCGGTGTGTGTGTGTGTGCGTCAGTGTGCGCAGGCGCAGGTAGCCGGGATCGTCTGGAGCAGCCTCCATTTTGAAATATGAAAATTGTATTAGAAATTTCGCTCGGAACGTTTCAGATTCTTATTAGAGCTATAAGAATTAGTAATATTGTATTGTGTTTTACGGGAAAAGAGTTTATGAATACAAGTTTAAAAAATTGCACACTTCTAATATAATTTTATTTTTTATCTGCTAAATATTTTGTTGTATCCTTATTATTATGCCAGATAATCCTAAGATATCATAGAATCTCTAATTTACTAATTCCTAATACTGGTCAGTCATATTGGTAATACTCTACATAGCTCATAGAGCATATCGACGACATTCTGGGTGAATGAAACATCTTAATAATTATTCTTAACTAATAATAACTTTAGAGTTTTTAAGCGGTTTTTTAAATCAAGTTTTTAAATTTAAAAATCACGTCATTGAAGTTTTCAAACCAAAGTAGAGATAGCTTCATGATATTTTTAATGTTTTTTTTTTATTAAATAAGGGGGCAAACGAACAAACGGGTCGCCTGATGGTAAGCAACTACCGTCGCCCATGGACACTCGCAACATCAGAAGAGCTGCAGGTGCGTTGCCGACCTTTTAAGAGGAAATACGCTCTTTTCTGAAGGTTTGCAGGTCGTATACATAGATCCGGAAATACTGCTGGTGACAGTTCGTTCCAGAGTTTTACAGTGCGCGGCAGAAAGTTACGCGAAAAACGCACTGCAAATAATCAGGTTTAAAAAGACTACAGTTTGGGTTCAAGCTAAAGATTAACAGTTTTATTAGTATTTCTATCATTATTAATGTTATATTTACTAGTCTAAATTCTAATGGTTTAACCATTTACATTTTTAAAATATTGGTGTCTGTAATTAGCACTTTCACGTTTTGATGAATCTCAAAATTACGAATTCGTGTAGATTGTATCTAAATTAGGAGGTCTAATTATATTTCTTGTATGTTTTTATTTATTTTACTTAGGTTGATATTTTTATTTATTTTACTTTTGTCTTGCATTTTTTACATTTACTTATATAAAACACAATATGTGCAGTTGTGCACAATATGAAATTATTCGTAAAGTTTTGAACCTGGCTGAAAAAAAAATTAAAGTATTGGCGCCAAAAAAGTAAGCGTTATGGTACAGTCGTGTGCAAAATTAAGCTAGATAATAAAGAATAATTATTATATTTTAGTTAGAAAAATACTTATTTTTTTCAAAACTATAATAAAATGTGTTTGTAATTAAAATAAATATATTATTTTATATAAATATATTATTTTAAACAAATTTTGTGCATTATTATTATTAATTATGATGTTGTTAATCGTAAAAAATTTGATATGTGAGGAGATTCACTTTTAGTAGAGCGCTCCGCTATCGTAGATTTCGGAAATCCGCCACGGAAACGGAACGTATTAAAAAACTCGACACAAAAACGGATCACCGAAATCTCGCAAGAAATTACGGAATAAAAAGAAAGGGGTGCGCGGGCGCTGACGTAACTCGGTGTAACTCGCGCGCGGCAGCTCAGTGGAGCCCGGGCCCTCGCGCCTCCCGCACGCGCACCCCCACACCACCACACCACCACACCACCACCGCACCACTCCACCACCGCACCACCAGACCCACAGTTGTGCCCCAGCCTGCACGTGCGGTGACGTAACCACACCGGTGAGTTGCATTTGAATTTCGAACGTGTCAATTTTGATCTTGCACGTGAATCGTTTGAAGAATTTTGAGATAAAATTATGGTATTTTTGAGTGAAAAATATCCCAGTGCGTGTCAAAATTTTGTTAGAAATTGTGATTTTTATGTGTCACAAGTTAGAAAAAATGACTTGTATTTTTGTATCACTCTACATTGTGTGCTGAGATATAAAATACCTTAACAATCTGTATGGGAAAGATACCATAATTTATCTTAATATTAATCTTAATATTAATCTTAATATTTGGCACCATTTTTTTCCTATTTGTATGTCCAGAAATCTAACCTAAGATCAAAATAGTGTTAATTAATTGACGTTAAAAATTTAAAACGAGTAAAACCTAATAAATATACAAAATTCTAAGTCCCTGAAACTTTTACATGGTGCAAAGTAAAAATACTTTCTTTAAACTTTTTAAAATATTTTTAAACTAAGCCCTATAAATGTAAATATTGCTTGCTACTTTAATTTTACATGATTTTATATAGAAAAATCCAAATAATTTTGTCCCATGGTGGCCATGTTGGCGCCACCACGTCACCAACCTAACCTAGGCCAACATAGACGCATCGGAAACGTAGGTCAATACACTCGGTCACGGCCGCGCACTTTCACGAGCGCACAATTATTCTTGTTTAGACTGCAGCCATTCTAACTCACACCACACCGCGCCACACCGCAGTCCCACACCATTGGAATTCCATAAAAAAGTTAGCGCCAATTCAATTTTTTTACTCACCAAATACATACATAGGTAAGAAAATACGATTATTATTATTATTGTAACAGTTTTGTACGCGACTGTACAGAACTTACGAACGCGGTTTTAGAATTTGAAAATAGATTTTTTTCGATTCCTTGCATTTTTAGGGTTCCGTACCCAACGTGTAAAAACAAGGGTAAAACCCTATTACTAAGACTTCGTTGTCTGTCCGTCTGTCTGTCTGTCTGTCTGTCTGTCTGTCTGTCTGTCTGTCACCAGGCTGTATCTCAAGAACCGCTATAGACTTCTGAAACATAGATTGTGTATATCTGTTGCCGCTATAACAACAAATACTAAAATCAAAATAATATTAATATTTAAGGGGAGCTCCCATACAACATGATTTTTTTAGCCTTTTTTGCTCGATATCAATAATGGCAACAGGTAGGCAATTGAAATTTTCACAAAAATATATGTTATTTAATAATTCATAATAATATTTAAATAAATAAAAAATTAAGTGGGCCTCCCATACAAAAAACACAATTTTTGGCCAAATTTTGTTCTATAATGAAAGGAACCCTTCGTGCGCGAGTCCGACTCGCACTTGGGCGATTATTTTAATAGTTGAAGTTCAATAAAAAATGGTGAACCGGGAGCTATTTCAAATAGTACTTATTACAAACGCTCTACCATCTCTACATGAAGTATATATCATTCATGAACAAAGTTTTTAGTTTTCCAAAAACATTATTTTGCTATTACAGAATGGACTGAAAAGTATATGAAATTCAAATCTGTAAAATTGCGAGATAAAAGGCGGGAAGTTTAGAAATAGAATTCGCATCTCGGCGTAGGTCACGGAGTTCTAGGTTACAATCGAGTGTGGCTAGGCTAGGTCAGTGTACTGGCCCCGAGTTTACCCGAGCGCCGCCGAACTTTCCCGACGAGTTGCGACCGACGTACACTCAAACCATTCATAATTTTCGCGTTACAGACTACAGTTATATTTTATGGTCCCTAAATGTTCGAACAGCTATAAGCTGAAATTGCATGCATTGTTTCTTAGAGGTATTGTTAAAAGTAACACATAAAATAAGTAAATATAAAATTCAAATGAAAATTAAGAAAATTAAGAAAATGAAAATTAAGAAATATGCAGAAGACACCTGTGCAGAGTACTGAAACTTAAGTGTATCTGAAAAGAATTAAAGTAATTTATATTTTAGTTCTTTAAAAAAGCTTTGTCTTATTCACATTACGAAGCTCAGTATGTAGAGCTTATATAGCTACAGCATAAAGCTCTTCTTGTTTAGTACTAGAGTTGCATCAATTATGCTAGGTTCTTAATAGCTAGGATTAGATTTAATTATTTACATGTCAATATGTCGAGGAAAAAGTTTAGTCAGTTGTTTGGATCCCATTGTAATCATACAAAATTGTTATGCCAATGTTACAATGGGATCCAAACAACTAGATCACCAAAAACATTTCATGTAAAAGTTACCTCGACGACCACAAAAGGTTTGCCCTGTGAAAAAGACATCAGATCTAATGTAGAGTCAAGTTTCTGAATCGACGCGGCCTAACTCTATCGACCCTAACTCCAACAAATCTACATCTCAGTAAATATGTATGGCTTCGCTATTTCGCTACCGTCGTCGTGGAGATGAGGCGAATATTTAGTTTCTTATCTAGTAGATAAGTAACGAAGCATACTTACTGATATGTAGAATTTGTTGGAGTTAGGATCGATAGAGTTAGGCCGCGTCGATTGGCTCTTGGCTCTACATTAGATCTGATGTTTTTTTTCACAGGGCAAACCTTTTGTGGTCGTCGAGGTAACTTTAACATGAAATGTTTTTGGTGAGATTTCAGTCCTTTTTGTGAGTTGCTACTTGCTAGGCAGTCTTTTTAGTATTTTTAGTGTTTTTTTTTTTTGGCATAACAATTTTGTATGCCACGACCATTCATTGTCGACCACTTGTCAGATAACTTGTCAGACGCAACCACGGCCGACCACATCGCAACCACGTCACAACCACATCGTTGCGTCGATGCAACGACTGTACGCGCACACCGCCCGCGCTCTTCCCCCCTCCGTTTCATTGACTTTCGTACGTAACCACACCGCAACCACATCGCAACCACTGGCGACAACGTAACCACGTCGGCATTTTGTCGGTACCACAACGCAACTACAAAAAGCTGCAGCGACACCATTCACACGTAACCACAGCTCGACGACATTTTGTCGTTGCGATGTCGTGTGGTTGTGGTACGTGTGGGTTGGCCCTTAAGACAGATACTTTGGTATTTATAGTCCGACTTGGATAAACATTAAAGCTTAAAATGCTGCGGTTCAGTGGTTTGAAGCGTAGCTCTCTTCGCAAAATATTGTTTCTATTCACGACCTCGGTGGCTCAGTTGGTGTGTGTGGCAGCTCAAGCCGGGGTCGCGGTTTCGAATCCCGCCGACGGAACAAAAAGTTTTTCAATGTTCCCGGGTCTGGATGTGTATTAGGTAAATATGTGTATCATATAATAAAAATCTTAAATATATGTATAGTATAAAAGTATTAAATATATTTCCGTTGTCTGGTACCTGTAACACAAGTCCTTCAGGTACTTACCACGGGGCCAGACTGGCGTAGTGTGAAGCGTCCATAGATATTATTATATTATATTATTTTGCCTAGTTTCAATGAAACTGGTCACCGAACCGAAATCGTTTTGGGAGTTACTATAGAGGTACGTTATCTATATGTCGCAGTCATCTGGTTCAATCTGCGATTCGATTGAATGACTAGCGTATTCATTGAATGACACCATTCAATTGAATGACTCGGCCGAACGTCGATTGAACGATCGTTCCTCAACGTTCAACTAGTTAGCGATTTGTAGCATAGCGTTTTGAAGATAGCGGACATGAAATCAGTCAGGTAATTGAACGTATTTCATTTTCTTCCTACTGCGGCGCTACTAGTCACTAAAACAAATATGGCGTCAAACAGCTCGCACAGCTGATAGCACTGTGTTGATATTTTATCGATTACATTTACATTAAAGTACTTTATTTGTAATAAGTTATAAAATAATATGAAAGCGTGGATTTACCTATAACAACCCCGTTAACAGCTACTTGAAAAAACCGGCCAAGTGCGAGTTGGACTCGCCCATGAAGGGTTTATTTCTATAAAATTAAAAGATTTTTGATTTATTTTTATATTTTAGTTGATTTAATGAAAGTTAAATTAAGGTTTACCATTTATGACGTAAATAAAAAAAACTACTAGCTAGATCTCGTTCAAACCAATTTACGTTGGTAGTTTTTATAGTAATGTACATCATATATTTTTTTAGAATTATCATGCCCCTACTTTAGGAGTTAGAGGGGGGGGGGGGGGGGGGGGGACACATTTTACCACTTTAGAAGAGTCTCTCTCGCAAACTATTCAGATTAGAAAAAAATGATACTGGAAACCTCAATATGATTTTTGAAGACCTATCCATAGATACCCTATACACATATGTTTGACGAAAAAAAAATTTTTTTGTTTCAGTTGTACCTATGGGGACCCCTAAAATTTTTAATATTTTTTCCATTTTCGTATCAAAATCATAATGCGGTTCACAGACTTCATCTACTTACCAAGTTTCTATAGTATAGCTCTTATAGTTTTGGAGAAAAGTGGCTGTGAAATACGGACGGACAGACAGACATGACGAATCTATAAGGGTTCCGTTTTTTGCCATTTTGGCTACGGAACCCTAAAAAAGTATAGCATCCCATTTAACGACTTCGCTTTATGACGTTTAGTCAAGACGTTAAACGTTACAGTCAACGTCTTGACGAGTTGTCATTTAGTCATTCAATTGAATGGTGTCATTCAATGAATGCGCTAGTCATTCAATCGAATCGCAGATTAAACCAGATGACTGCGACATATACATATTTTAAAACAAAGTCGCTTTTTTTCCCCTCATGTCCCTTTGTTCCCTTTAATCTTTAAAACTACGCAACGGATTTTGATGATTCTTTCAGTGTTAGATAGCCCATTTATCGAGGAAGGCTATAGGCTAAATCTTATCACGCTAAGACTAATAGGAGCGAAGAAATAGAGGAAAATGTGGCAAAAAACGGGGAAAATTATTTAAAAGGCATAACTTGAATGCGCTAATCTCAGGAACTACTGGTCCGATTTGAAAAATTATTCCAATGTTAGATAGGCTATCTAAGCCCATTTATTGAGGAAGGCTATTGGCTATATTTTATGACGCTAAGAAGGAGAATGTGGAAAAAACGGGGGAAATTATTTGAAAGGGCTTATCTCGCGAAGTACTGGAGCAATTTTTATGTTACAGATAAGAAGTAGACCACGTGAAGGATCATAGGCTATCGATTTTATTAATTTTGTTCAGTGGCTATATATTTTATACCCGTGCGACGCCGGGGCGGGTCGCTAGTAAATTATAATATAACTTATAACTAAGCTAATAAATGATGCCCGCAACTCCGTTCTGCCAAAATTCGTTTACCGCGCTAAACCGTACTTTTTTCCGAAACAAAAAAATATCCCATGACCTTTTCCAGGACTCAAAGTATCTCCTTACCAAATTTCAGCAAAATCGGTTCAACAGAACAGAAGTAATAGACATCCACACTTTCGCATTTATAATATTAGTATGGACTTGCATCAGCTGATAACTAATTTAATGTACCCCTATGCAGTTTTTATAGTGAACAGCTGTGGGGAAGGGCGCGGGTTATAGGGCACAGGGCGCAGGGCGCAGGGCTGCGGACGGGCTACCTGGCCTCAACTGACCTACAGACAGGTTTTTTGTTGCTAGGGAATAGGGATGGGCTTGACGCGTGTCGATTGTCGACGAGTTTTTAATTTTTACCCGACTTCTAAAAAAGGAGGTTCTATATATTTTGGCTATGGGATATTTTTAATCTCAATGTTATAATATGAGTATGAACAGAGTCTATCAATGGTTGGGTATACTGTATACAGTGGCATGATCATGTATGTTATTTTTTAAATAGATACTTCCACATTAAACAGCTATTATCTGAATTTTGACCTTAAGTCTGGTTTTATTTAAGCTGTACAATACTTTTTTCCCGAAAAATACAGTACACATAGCTTGTTTGAAAGCTTAAAATTGATAGTAATAATTATTATCTCATCATTTCACCAACTAACACCGATATTATCTAGAAATATTGACAAGGCGACGCATTACTATATCACATATCTGATATCAATTTCAGACCTCGTATTATACAGAGTGCAATTAAACCTTCCTGCCAAATTTTGATATATTGATCCTTGATAAAAATAAAAATACACGTATTTTTTCTTTTATAATCACTCAGTATTAAAATGTTGAGAAATAGCCTCCGAAAGTTATCCTAAAAAACACTACAATTAATGGACACTACGCGTCGCCCGCGCGTGACGTGCCCCCGCGCGCGCGCCTCGCCCCGCGTCACCCCCGGTCATACCCACCGCCGCGAGTGAGCATTCTGCAACGATTTTAAATGGGATAAAATATGTCAACTAACACCCATTTTTTTTAGTTAAATGGATTCTCCTAATGATACCTAAACCCTGGAAAAAATTTGGCAGGAAGGTTTAATTGCACCCTGTATAATTATTCGATCGACTCGATAAAGCCATAACAATTTCTCATCAATTCGTAGTCAATGATTTTATCGATTCGATAAACGTGAAGGGTTGTTTATCGATAGCTATATCACTAGCGGGCGTCACGCGACTCCGCTCCACACCTCACTGTCAAGGGCTTTATATCATCATCATTATCAGTCAGTTAATCGAATGCACAAAAGTTTAAAAATAACACCTGAACACGCAAATTATTTAGCCAATATTAGTCTGGAAATTATATTTTTTACCATTTCGATGCCTCATTAATTGAAATCAGATTAATTGTTTAGATTTTACTAGGTACTGACTACTGTATATCTTTGTATATTTGGTCTATTAATCTTATATCTTTAAACGAGCAATATATATATATATATATATATATATATATATATATATATATATATATATATATATATATAATTGGAATCTCGGAATCGGCTCCAACGATTTTCATGAAATTTAGTATAAAGGGGTTTTCGGGGGCGATAATTCGATCTAGCTAGGAATAATTTTTAGAAAATGTCTTTTTATTCGTGTTATATCGAATACCGAGCGAAGCTAATTGTACCAATCATATACACATCGCCTAACTAGGTTTAATACTATAATGCACCTCTAATGTTGTAATTTGATCATTGTATGTCATACTGTAGAAGGTAGAAAGTAAAAATTCAATTCAAGGCCAAGGAACGGTAAATTTTAAAAAATTATAACCTTAAAGCTGCTGACTCCTTAAAAATTCTAGCTCTAAAATCTCTTGTTCCTTAAAATTCTAACCATAAAAATACTGGCTGCTTAAGAACTATAGTCCCAAAACCGCTGAATCCTTTAAAAGTTTTA
Organism: Lysandra bellargus; assembly: GCA_905333045.1. NCBI lineage: Eukaryota > Metazoa > Arthropoda > Insecta > Lepidoptera > Lycaenidae > Lysandra > Lysandra bellargus. The sequence continues at coordinate 1,137,368 of HG995353.1, read as the reverse complement.
TCCCCAAACTGCTGGTTCTTTAAGCATTGTAGCTCCGAAACCGCCGACTCAAACGCTCAATTTAGTGAACAAACTCTGAGAAGTACGTTTTATAGGGAGATAAGGATCGTGACATACCTGCGGCCGCGACTCTGTTTATCGACAAACCCGTTCCATTAGCGACTCGGACTGACAGACAAACATGTCAAACTGGAGTGATATTAGTTTCCGCGCACGACGCGAGGACCACAGGGAATCGAGGAGTTTTGTGTTTCTTTCTGTCTTCATGCTGCATCACCATTTTTAGGGTTTTTAGGGTCAACAAGGAACCCTTATAGTTTCGGTCTGTCCGTCAGTCTGTCCGTCTGTCCTAAACAGTCGCTATTTTTTCACTTCCAGTATCAATATAGCGGTTGGTCGTTTACTTTTTAAGTAGGCAGGTTTATATTTCCTATATCATGGCCACCATGGTAGTGGTGTAACACTGACATAGCCCGCACGTGGCGGAAGCAGATGGTGTTGTTTATCGTCATAAACGCAGTTACTACACCATCACCGCCCAAATACGATAGAGACAGAAAGAGCATACTGGTTTAATAGCTACATCCCTTAAGGTTAGTTCGCATTAGGCCAGTATTTTAGTCAAGTAGCGAGTATTTTAGTAGCTAAACGTGTCTGAACACTAAAAATCTAGTCATTTTGGGGCAGAAGCCAGAATTTAGCTACTAAAATACTCGCGGTACTTGACTAAAATACTGGCCTAATGCGAACTAGGCTTCAGCTACATGTTTAGTGTGACCAGCGTGAAATTCTGACAGAGTTTCTGAATTTCATTGGCTTTCGAAGAGAGAGTTCGCAGGAATTAAATAAATTTTGACTGATTTCCTTTATCATTCTCTCGTTTTGTCAATACTTCCATAGATACAAGTAAAATATTAACTGATGTTATATATCTCAAACTCTTCGTGTAAATAAAAAGATGGCATCATAATTTGTTAAAACAATCAACACAGAACACTAACAGACTCTGGAATAGTGACCTGAATCTAGATTTAGGACATTAAGGGCCTGTTTCACCACTTCCTGATAAGGCTATCCACCACTCAACTTGACAGATGGAGTATGGAGAATCTGTCAAATAAGCCTATCCGGCTATATTATCAGGAAGCGGTGAAACAGGCCCTTACACTTTTTTAAATCAAAATCACATAACTGGCAGATTTAGAAAACTTGTCGTTAAATTCCGTTGACCATATTGAATGGGCTTAACAATGACACATTCCCCTACTAAACGTTACATTTGGCCTCGAGGAAGGACGATTACAAATACTGAATCATCTTAGTAAGATTACTGATTAGCTGTGTGGTCCAGTTAGATAAGCTTATAAATATGTCGTGTCGCAGACTGTGGTGCGTAGTTATATCACTTTAGTTAATCAGCATTCGCAATAAGACTACACATAATCTGATTGTGATCAAATTACATTGCACTACGTTAAAAATAATAATAGCTCCCACACCGGTTTCGGTGACGGTGGCCGGTTTCATTGAAACCAGACCAGCTACGCGAGTAATTTTATAGTGCCCAAGTGTGTACGCAGTATACAACTATTCCTTTACTCTCATAACCCAGTGGGACGGCAGATCGACACGACCGGCGAGAGATCAGGCGCAGGACCGACTTTTTACATGCCCATCCGACGCATGGATTATCTTACTTGTCAGACAATCAGGTGATCAGCCTGCATTGTCCTAACCAGACTTGGAAATATCATGTTTCCAACGCGGGAATCGAACCCACGACCTCCGAGTCAAGAGCCGCGCTCTATACCACTAGACCACGAAGGCGTTACGTTTAAATATCTTAAAGCGAAGTAACAATACATTATCCGCGATAAAAGTACTGTTATCTTTCCCGGGATCCGGAGTATCTCAATACTAAATTTCATCAAATTCGATTTACTCGTTTGAGCGTGGAGAGCTAACAGGCAGATCAATACTTTCGGTATTAGTACAGCTACTTATTTATAGCAAATAATCTCAAATAATATAGTTTAACCACGTTTAACTAAGCTCTAATAAATTTCGTAGACCCCCGTAGAAGAGTCTACGAAGTACGTAGCGAACGTAGCTAGAACGTTAAGGGGGTGACAGACGTACGAACTTAAAGTACGCGGGTTTTAAGTTCGCGAACTTACTCGGCTCGCGTCGGTGACACACGAGAATCACTCACACGCGACGCGAGCCGCGAGCCTGGGGGCATGGTAACCCCCAGGCTCGCGGCTCGCGACTCGCAGCTCTTTGCTGACACACAGGCGATTAAGATCGTCGAGCCATAAGTCCGCGTACTTACTCGCGTGTCTGTCACCCCCTTTTAACCACTATATAGGTGTATTAAAATATTTTATATTATCTTATATCTTTAAGCGAGCAATTCTTGTATATATATAAATATATAATTGGAATCTCGGAATCGGCTCCAACGATTTTCATGAAATTTAGTATATAGGGGATTCCGGGGGCGATAAATCGATCTAGCTAGGAATCATTTTTAGTCATTTTATTCGCGTTTTATCGAATACCGAGCAAAGCTCGGCCAAATAGCTAGTTACACTTTAACATCACGCTTACGTTAATCGTGTTGCTATTTATTTTTCTATTTTATAATAATGTTATTATAAGTTGGTCGGTGTATATCTTTTTACAGTAGTTTAGCTAAGTATATAATTTTTGAATGATTACCTATTTGTTTTAAACACACATGTCCCATTATCGCTAGTAGATTTAAACGTGGTATGTGGATATGTAAAATACTAACAGCCTATTGCACTATACTAGATTATCTATATCTAATGATTTAGGCAAGGCTGTCTTAAAATGTTAGCCTAGGATCATTAGTACACAGTTACGTCTTATGAGAGGTAATTAAGTCGCGTCTACGCGTCTGCTAGTTTATCATTATTCGGTATAACATAAAACATAGTTCAACAATGTAAACCTAGCCAGTATTCATTAAAAGACCGACACGAAGTTCAGTTTTTACCCGACATACTCCGACATAGACCGTTTAATTGTATCATAAAGTGTAATGTTTGTCAATTACTGTTATATTAACCGGGGGTACTAATTTAATTAAACTTTTAAATTGCCACCAAATATGGTACGGTATCTTAGTTAGTTGCTCTTAGTTTTTATGATAGTTATAGGTTGTTAATTTTTTAGGCCTTTATCATGGTAACTTTATGACTTACTAGATGACGCCCGCAACTCCGTTGCGCCAAAAATCGTTTATCGTGCGGGAATCGTACATTTTTCCAGGATAAAAATAGCTTATGTCCTTTCCCGAGGCTCAGTATATCCATTCAAAAAAATCGGTTCAGCGGTTTGGGCGTGAAGAGGTAACAGACAGACTGACAGACAGACACACTTTCGCATTTATAATATTAGTATGGATTTCATAGTTTTGAGATGAATAAGCAAATATTGTGTTATTTATTTTAAAAATGCAGATTAGGTTTTAATAAAGAATCCCTATTCCCTTTGAAATTTGAATGGATTTGAAATAAGAATCCTTTCTTGTATTGAATAATAATTTTAGAATTGAAAGTGAAAACTATACGAATGTGAGGCTGAACATGGATCTTCTTATAAGTTATGTCTCTCACGCTTTGACTGTAAATATTTTGTAATTATTTGAACCGTACACTTTTTTACTAAATAACATTGAGCAATAAACAGAAAAGATCACGTTAATTTTTACGAGATCCCCTTGTTTAGGGCTCCCCTATTTCAGGGTCATGAGCGGTGCGCGGGCGCAGGCGCGGTGTCAGGTTGCGCCGGATGCGCCGACATTTTGTCACTCCTGTCATGTTTCCTGTCAAAACGTTTTAGAGCGCTTCTGTGTGTTAATTGAGTGCTAATCAATGATTCAAAATGTCCGATGCTTTTAAAGTTTTCAAAGGTTTGTTTAAATTACTTACTAAGCTAATCAATCTCCTACATAACATATTAATATTATCTCTATCTTTCTGTGATTACGAAATAGAAGGTAAAGTGGTATCGAAAAAATCTTCTGATTTCAGGGCTACCTGCGAGCATAGTAAGTTCTTCGCGACAACTAAGTTAAAGATTGCTAGGACTTGATAGATGGATCCTTTTGTCGTACTTACCTACTAATTTATTAATTCGTGTAAAAAATTATAAAGCAAGAAACCGTATAATTTTGAATCGTGGTAACCGTAGTGGTAACCCTTAAAACATTAGAAATTGCCATAAACCAGTCGAGCACATAAACATTTTTTTCGTATTCAAACAGGATGGCGAATGGCGATGCAAATTCGCGGGAATTTGAGCAAGATGGCGCCGGCGTAATGACAGTGACATTCCATCGGCGGGAAAACATCACCACGCCACAATGACGAGGAAGTGCAACGGTATGAATTGTTAAATAATTCACAGAATTATACAATACACTCCATAATATTATATTACAGTAATATGTAACGTAGACAGGTAAAAACAATAAAAAAATCTGAATGTTGGTAATAAAAAGATAAAATAAATGGGAGTTAAATGATATACTTAACACAAATAATTATATTATGTATAAGAGTTCAACTTATAATATTATTAAACTAAACCGAAGAAACTGATTTAAACTACCTCCTCTTGAAAACTTTACCGTATTTGGTGTTATCACTTTAGCTTATTTATTGTTTAGTTAGTTTTGTTACAGCTAAAATCTGGGGAGACTTTTAAACCTTTTAACTTTACTTATGAATGAGGGAAGAGGGAATAGAATAAATAATCTAGACTCTATGAATTTCGCCACATTCATAGCTATCATTCATACCTAGTTCCTACTAAATAATTTTTAAGAGAGCTAGTGTGTGTAACTCGTAGTTCTATTGCATTTAAACGCCAAGCACGATCCCTGAGTAAGGTCATATAACTGTAATCGCATTCATTAACTTTAACCACTAACTCGTTTATTTTATACCTGCATTACTATCCAGATGCATTAAAGTAAAAACTGAGACTTCAAGAGTTCGAGTTTTGATTTGTGTCTAATTGTAGAGTCCTATAGTGTTATTATAATAATCAAGAAAGTTTCAAAGATATATGTATTCATTTTAAATATCTATTCAAGAATTATAGCTGTGGTCTACCTAAGCTCTATATACAGTATGTATTTCCTTTGAGATCATTGTTTAAAACTATAGTAAATCTGAAAACTCACTGCATCTCTATAATCTCTACAAAAGTTTTTGAAATCCGTCGCTAGTGTCATTATATCGTGTTGACAGTATTACATATTCAAATTGTATAAAAACTAGACAGAACATCTGTTTAAATATACAAACACTCCCAAAGTTAAATACACGACGAAACTAATTTTAAATGTAACGAATTCTTGGGGATAAGAATAGTTCTTTAGGGAACGAAAATAAAAACACTACCGATATAGAACGTCCTTTTCTCTAGGAAATCGGTTAAAAAGTTTTCATATTGTGTCTGTGGGATTTGTGGCTTACATTTCCAAATAAACTAGTCCTATTCAGCTGTTTTAATGTTGCGTGAATACAGCGTTAGGTACTTGTTCGAACCAGTGCGTTTCCTATCAAACCCCAGAGGCCAAATCTGATTGGTCAAAACTCCATGTCAAAGGTTAGACGCATAGACGTTTGCTTGACGTATGCGATACTATTTAGCTGTTATAGTAAACGGACGAAATCGAACGACGTACGAAACTACGAACCTATGATATTATTGAAATAATATGGTAGAATCGTGGTATATATTTCTGCGATCATTGTGCCAGTGAGCCAGTGAGCCTAGACACAAGGGCAATTTATTTTTTCTTTTGTCGTCTGTGGTTTCGTTTTGTGGTCGGTGGTCTTTCAGTTCTAATAAGAAAAAGACATGCGCTTGATTATAAGTACCTACATACTTTACATCATAGACTTATAATATATACTGTCGCTTTACATTGACTTTAACATTATGTGATAAGCAGGGTGCTTAGACAACTTACATTCGATAATTTCAACAGCCAAGTAAGCGTTTGCGACGATCTAATATAGGCAGATACCATTTTTCAATTTCTAACTTCGAATACAATTCAGTAAAAGATATTCTTGAGCTAGTGAACGTTTTATAAAAGCAAGATTTCGACTAAAATGAGGGCTAAATATAGAAGTAAAACAATAATTGGTCCGGGGAGGCGGTCGAGCGAAACGAGAGCCCTCCAGCCCTCCGCTCCGTCCGCCGAGATTCCACATACGAAAACCTTTACTTTCATCGGCCGACAAAAACATAGCAGACATGGCCGGCCCGGCATTCCACGGCACTTGTCAAAAAGCAAATAGTCCATACAAAGACGTCGGGAAAAACGGGAGAAACAAAACCGAAACGGGATCGGAATACGAATGAGACGCGCGGCGTACTGGCGCTGCTCGTTTACATAACAACAGCGCATAAAAAATAACGTTTTAACGTTAAAAAGGTCACTTTATTTACTAAAAAATGTGGATAAAACTGTCGGAGCTTAAAAAAGCTGTCAGCCGCGGTTCAGTCGGTGCGACGCGGCGCGGCGATGCGCCCGCGCACGCCCGCCATTGGCCGCGGCGGCGTGCGAGCGAGACGGCGCACTCTCTCCGCGCGCCGGAGCGGGACGGAGGACCGCGCGGATGCGAGGGTTTCCGATCGTTGACTCCTTTCAAGGCCATGGACAAGTTATTTTTTGTAGTGTGTCATTGTAATGGTCGTTTTAAAGTGCCGAAGTGAAATGGCCTTGGATACTTTCTTTCGAGGTCACCCGAACTCCGCCGCGCTGGTAACTACATTCATTCACTTTCGGATCTTATAAGATTACCACTATTATCTAATAGGAGTGCCGAGCTATTTAATATTCGCGTAAATTTTGTTTTGTAATGATGGTAAATCGATTGGGAGAACCTTTCCTTTTTAAAAATTGATAGAGAAATCAATTTATTGATGGATATCTGCTTTCTGCGTTTCCTATAATTATGACAGACTAGATGACGCCCGCAACTCCGTAGCGCCAAAATTCGTTTATCGCGGCGGAACCGTACATTTTTCCGGGATAAAAAGTATTCTATGTCCTTTCTCGGGTCTCGAAGTATCCCCATGGCCCATGCCAAATTTCATCAAAATCGGTTCAGCGGTTTGAGCGTGAAGAGGTAACAGACAGACAGACAGATACACTTTCGCATTTATAATATTAGTATGGAAGTATGTATATGGAAGTATGAAAGTATGGATGTATGAGAAACGATTACAGCGTAGCGATATAGGCGTTGAACTCTACCTGATAGAGCTATCGATTTAAGACTAGTAGAGCTAACCCAAAAAAACTTTAATTTTGAAGAACGACCTATCCTTAAAACTACAGGTATCTGAATTTAAACTATCTAAGAAGCTAGAAGCCTAATAATTTGAAAACTCAAAAGCCCGCGCCCATGCCTCTTATTTGTTAGTTGAACGTTGTGTACAAGTTATAAAAGTGATAATTCCGACCTACCCTCATAACAAAGGCTGGTTCAGGTGTGGGGTGAGATAAGAAATGATAAGATACGATGGCTAGACACTAGACAAGCATAGCGTTAAGCAATATATCAATATAACGCTATGTTCTAAAATTAAAAAGATATAGCTCTATACTTTTTTATATACAGCATTATGATTCTGACTGCCGCATTCAGATAGGAATATTAATTTCTAATAAGTAATTAAGTAAATTAAGAGTTTCACATACCGAAGCCCTATAAATATTATCTGTCAAACTCATCATTTAATTGAACTTAAATCATCATTTAATTTGCATTTAATGTCCCTGAATGCAGTAGTATTTTTTTTCTGTCTATATCTGCGATTTAATAATATTATATTATGTTAGTTATCTATCCTAGAAAATCTGAGTTCAGGACTACATTCTTTACTGCATACTTATCTAAAACTCTACATGAACTCAACAAATCTATCACTATTACTATTACTACTAAGTGCACTATAAAATATAATTTCTTTTACCATTCCAATTTTAAAAGGGGGAACGGGAAACTAATTATAAAAGCGGCAAGAAACTCAATACCAGGCTTAATTTGATTGAATTGGATTGTTTAACCCTTTGCAAGCCGGTAGAGATCAAATTAACTATAAACAATACATAAAAACCTTTGTTTTTAACTTTTGCCAATAATTCATTTTGTTAAATTAGCGTCCGTGTTTATTATAAAACTAGATGACGCCCGCAACTTCGTTGCGCCAAAATTCATTTATCACGCGGGAACCGTATTTTTTTCCGGGATAAAAAGTATCCTATGTCCTTTCCCGGGACTCAAAATATCTCCATGCCAATTTTCAGCAAAATCGGTTCAGCGGTTTGAGCGTGAAGAGGTAACAGACAGACAGACAGACAGACCGACGGACAGACAGACACACTTTCGCATTTATAATACATATTAGTAAGTATGGATATTTTTCTTTGTAAAGGAGCCCCTAAGGATATTTCGCAAGGATATAATATTTGTCCTAGCATTGGCTTAAAACTTATTTAGTCCACGCTATAAACAGTTTATCATTAGAGTTGACGGAGCACATATTTTTTAGAGTCGGTTGCACTTTTTAACCACACAAAATTAATTACATTTCGATCTCAGCACTACGTCGATCTAAGGCTTAAAATTGGGGCAGATTCGAAGCGACCGTCATGTTTTTCGCCAAAGCATGTTCATTATTCATCTCTATTGTTCTAATATTTAAGTGCAAATTTCTCCTATCTAAATGAAGCGTCGAAGAACGAATGCAGTCTGAGTTGAGCCAAAATGTCGTCTCGTTGCTGTGCATTTCAACATGAACTCATCTGATTAGCGAAACTTCTCGGGATTACAGTCTACAGTTCAACGTTATGTTATTATCTCTTATCGGTTATGTATTATCAGACTGAGCCCTGGGTCGTGACACCCGCGATTTGGCGTTTGTTTTGTTTATTTTACCGGCTTTTGATTATGTTCGGTCGAAGCACTTACTGATTGTATCTCTTTTATTTATTTTTGAGTCACACAACACACTGATTCATTTGGGTATACATACTAAAAATATTATGAATGCGAAATTATGTCTGCCTGTAACCTTTTCAAATCGCTGTTGAACTGATTTTGACGAAGTATCGAGATATTTTGAGTCCCGTATTAGGATATATCTACGAATAGTTTTTTATCGACGAAGTTACAGTCAAATCTTATAATTCTTGTGTATGTATAATTGGAATCTCAGAATCGGCTCCAACGATTTTCATGAAATTTTGTATAATATAGGGGGTTTCGGGGGTGATAGATCAATCTAGCTAGAAATCATTTTTAGAAAATGTAATTTTATTTGTGTTTTATCAAATACCGGGAAAAGTTCAGTCAAATAGCTTAGTTTAATTATAACTAATATGTTATAGTCATATTAGGTATTTTGAATGTAACTTCGACGACCTAGGGACTCGATTTTTTCATAAATCTTATTTATTATTTATTAACCGACTTCTCATAGATCGTAAAGTAGGTCAAAGGACATAAGAAAATTATTTTCAAATTATCGCCATGAAACATCTATAGGTCTACCAGAATCTGATGGCAAAAAGTATAGTAAAATAAAATGAATTGACTCTAGCAATACCGGGGTAATTGGAATAAAACATTTTGATCCTTTTTTCTTCTTATAGCGGCTTATTCTGTATGTTAAACATGCAAATATAAAAATTTATCCAATGATCAAGGATATTTTTGGAAAATCTGCTGTCAAAAATTGCCATCAGATTCTGGTAGACCTATACATACGTCGACCTCGTAATTAAATGAACATCACAAGAGAGTTACAGACTTACAGTGCCTAAATCTTACATATATTGATTATTCATACATCTTTGACCCCTATGTCCATGTGATAGAGGTGATGTGAGGGGTAATACACCGTAACAATAGTCACACGTGCATGGGGTGAGCGACGTCCGGTACGCACGTGGTTTGTGCCTCACAAACAACTATTGTAAGAAGTGAAGCCCCAATTCCACCAACGTCTGTTAGTGTTAACAGCTTGTTAAAATGTCATGCGTTCTTTTTCATTCATATGCAAAACGAAAGAGGTAACGTTATACTAATTCCAGCGTTAAGTCGTTGGTCAAATTGGGCCTAAAGATTTTTAGTCTGCCTTGCCAAGACAAGGAACACATATTCATACAAGAGAATAGTTAATAGAATAAAACAAGAGGTACCTAGACCTACTAAAGCTTAGGTTAATACAAATCATTAGGCTAAATAGTAGGCCATGGTGAGTACCTGTGTAAGGTCGCCAGGAGAGAGCCAACGCCAGCCTGTCATGAGTGTCTTGAGGTGTGCGATCGTTGGGCCGTGCAGCGCCACGATCTTGTGGCAGTGCTAGGCGGGGACCTCTCGCTCCCGAGCATGGTGCGCTGCATGCTCGAGAGCGATGAGGCCTGGAAGGCGGCGGTCTCTTTCTGCGAAATTATTATGTCGCAGAAAGAGGCCTCGGAGCGGGACAGAGAGGACGATCCCACCTCTCTGCCGCTCCGTCGGCGTAGGACGGGAGTGCGGAGGCGACGCTATGCGAACCTCCTAACTCTCGTCTAACGGGGCTCCGGGAGAGGATGGGAACCTCCCCGGCGTAGCCAGTCCCGGCGCGGAGGGGAACGCTTTAGTTTGCCTAAGCGTTCCCTTACATTGGTGGAAGTCCGGTCCGAGGTAGACCGGCCAGTCGTGGAGGGAGTCCTGTGTTCGTTAGATCCGGGAAATCCGTCCTCTATACGGCTGAAGGCGAACCGCAGGAAAAAAAAAGTAGGCCATCCATACTGATATTATAAATGTGAAAGTGTGTCTGACTGTCTGTCGGTCTGTATGTCTGTCTGTCTGTCTGTCTGTCAAACTGCCGAATCGATTTGGATTTTGAAATTTGGTATCTAGATAGTATAAATGCTAGGAAAGGACATAGAATACTTTTTGTCCCGGAAAATGTACGATCCCACTCGATAAACGAATTTTGGCGCAACGGAGTTGCGGGCGTCATTTAGTAACTTATATCTCGTCGATCTTTAAACCCGACTGCGCCAGAAGGGTCATTTACTCTGTTGCCTTAGGGTTTGTGTGAAATGTAAACCTCAGATCATTTCAGATCTTATTTCATAGAGTATAGACGACTCTATGGTTACATAACTATTTTCATTCACTACTTCTAGTTCCTGGTTTTATCCAAAATTTCGTTGCATTCAGTTAAGCTTTAAGGTCTATCAGCTCATACAGACTCCCACTAGGCAACCGTATTTGGTTACAATTAATAATACATATTTAATGCAGGCCCTATCACCTTTCTCCTACTTGCGTCAATATAATAACCCATACGCGACTTTCATCCTTACTGCGATAGCCATAAGGGCGATATAGCGAAACCCCATGGCTGTGCGTAGGCGCACCCACGTGAGTGATTCACTATGGGAACCCTGTTCTATGGTGTCAGCTTTTTAAAACGAGTTTAGTCCGTTAATGTGAGGCCACATTGCTTGGCTGCACTGCGGTGCGTGCAGCGGCGTCACTATTGACTGACGCGATGGTTCGACTAAACCAGGGTTTCTCAAAGTGGGGTACGCGAACCCCTAGGGGTTCGCCATTCGAGGGCAGGGGGTTCGCGACAAGATTCACGTAATGGTGGCTTGATATCGCGCGGCACTCTTTTGGTACTTTATGTGTTTCATTAGTTAGTAAGGGGTTCGCTGTCACCTGGAAATTTTAACAGGGGTTCGTGGAGCCCAAAGTTTGAAAAAACCCTGGACTAAACGAACGAGAACGACTGAAACGGGAGGACTGATACAGAAAAAGCGTTGCTTCACCGTCTTGAACTGTATGGTCGTCCATCGCCAAAACTACATGGGCCATGGCATTAGAGCAAGGTCATTTCATTATCAATGTCGCAGCATCCCATTGCCGTGCGTCCCTACAACTTCTTAATTTCTGCAATGTTCCTTTGCGTTATTCTGTACCGACGACGCAACGCACAAAAGTCATGTGGCCTCGCTCTCAAACGAGCATCAAGTTAAAACCCCGACCAACGACCACTGCTGTGACAATAACCCAAACCTGATTATTTATTGCTATTCGAAATTCTATTAGTTCCTCCATAATTTCCCTTCGGTTGTTTGGGGCTTAGGATAAAATATTCTATATGTCGTAATAATTGATAAATATTATTCAAATTGACCTAAACTTTTTTTGATTTATAGCTAACAAGCGATGTTATCATTATTCTTATACACTTTTTGTTATGTTTTCAGGGGTTGCCGATTTCAACAGTCAGGCACAAGAGTGCAGCAATCGCTTACCATCAGGCGAACCGTCTGCTCACATCCTGGTCATTTTACAAACCTGTAACACCTGATGAGATAAGAACGAAGATTTTGGTCCTCTAAGAAAACTAGTCTATTGGCGTTAATAGTTCAGTGAGATGTCAGAAGACCTATTGCTACGCATATTATGCATCAGCCGTGCTCACAGCCAAGCCAGCCAAGATGTCTACAGTCTTCATGCAAACAGACTATAAAGTTACTTCGGACGTATTTGGGCCTGGTAACTCCACCACCGTTGGCGTTGCCATCGCCAACGGGGGCAGAGTTCCTGCTCCTAGATGCGAGACTCAACGGTAATGTTCCGGAAACTCAACGGAAGAATCATGACTCAATTGAGAACTCAACTCAAGAATCACGACTCAATTGAGAACTCAACGGAAGAATCACGACTCAATTGAGAACTCAACGGAAGAATCACGACTCAATTGAGAACTCAACTGAAGAATCACGACTCAATTGAGAACTCAACGGAAGAATCACGACTCAAATATACATCTCATACTCGTTTAGACCTAAACACTAATAATATTATTAAAATCGAAACACGAAGTAGGTTATTCCCCTTTCTGATAAAATAAATGATGCAGTCATCTGGTTGAATCAACTATTTGATTGAATCACTAAATTCACTAGCGAATTCATTGAATGAATCCATTTAATGACTAAAGGCCAACTCGTCAAGTCTTTAACTGTAAATTAAATGCAGGTTTCATTCAATCAGACTGCAACATAATATTCACAGTGGATACTTAGCTGCTCCATTTTGCTTGTCTATCAAGATAAATTTTGTTGTGCGATACGTATGAAAAGTTTATGAGTTCTTACGTATTTGACAAATATTCTTCTTATTCATTTTTGAAAATATCCTTGATAATTTATCAAGAATATTTTGATAATATTTTGGGTAAAAGTACAATTAATAAAATCTTTAAGCTGAATGGAGAATATCATCTCTGTTATTATTAGTTAAGTATACTTATAATAGTCAGGTAAATTATTGTTTTACTATTTAGTTAAAAATAATAAAGTTTTGATTTTTGTAGAACTACTATTTAGATACATGATATATTTTAATCCTACTAATATTATAAAGGCGAAAGTATGTGAGTTTGTATGTTACTTCTTCACGCTTAAGCGGCTGGAGCGATTTCCACAAAATTTTACTAGGAGGTAGCCGACATCCTGGATTATCACATAGGCTACATTTGTTGTGGAAGTCGGTTAAAAAAAATAGCATAAGACAGCATAATCAACTTCCATCTCTCAGTCATCAAAATTAATGTTTCCGATGATCAAACTCAATTAATTTTGTCTCTAATACCAAGGACTATTTACCTAATAAAACACAATTTAGTTTAACTTATAAATCGCGGGTAACAGCGCCGGGCACAGCTAGTTATTTAAATAAGTATGACATTATTAATGTTACATTGCTTTTTCTATTTGCTATAACTTATAAACCTGTTAAAACACTATCTTTTGTTTGAACCTGCATTAAAATGTATTCAATGAGTAGATTAAAAACTATAAGGCTATTTGTTGTTTCACTGTCAAGATCCATACTTATATATTTTATACTTTTATACTCATACTTATACTCTTATATTAATATTATAAATGCGAAAGTGTGTCTGTCTGTCTGTCCGTCTGTTTGTCTGTCTGTCTGTTACCTCTTCACGCCTAAGCCGCTAAACCGATTTTGCTGAAATAAGGTATGGGGATACTTTGAGTCCCGGGAAAGGACATAGGATACTTTTTATCCCGGAAAAGTGTACGGTTCCCACGCGATAAACGAATTTTGGCGCAACGAAGTTGCGGGCGTTATCTACTAAGAAATATATAATAAAATAAAAGAGAATATGATTTAAAAAATGGTATTTATTTACATGTTTACAACAAAACGTTAATATAATTAGTGTTATAACTATATAACTAATGTACTATAAAAGAAGTTGATTCAAGGCAGATGGCGCGGACCTGTGTAATTTGGCCGCGTTATGTCAAAACCAGATCAAATTACGATTAACGTTGAATTGACATAATTCGACCAAATGACATAGGTCCATCAACTGCCTATAAATTAGCTATAAATCAGTTTCTTTGATGCAACGGTACAACGGCGTGGGACATGTGACAAATGCTTCATCACTTCAGCGTGGTAGCTAATTTAACAATAACTTAAAGTATAAGCTATTAATAGTCTTTATCTAACATTTTGGAAAAGATACTCGGACAAAGTCAGCAACATGTCTGTATAGCTAATATTTAGACACCGTTAAGCATTGGTTTACCATCCCACAAAAATTACGCATAGGAATGCAAACATGTTCTTTAGATCGTTTAGAACAAGACTGCACTCATAAATCAACAAAAAAGTTTTTCGTGGGTTTTAACAATGGGATCATTTGTAAAAATACATTTTCGTTAGAGATAGTTTTGCAGACCCGACATACACGAAGTGCCGTTGGTGAAATCATGTTTTCTAAAAAAATCTGTCAATAACAATTTTCGGTTTGTTTTCAACCACCTGCCACCAAGGTGGAACTAGGGATAGGGCATTTTGTGTCAATTATCGTGTCCAACCACTGACCTTCATTATACAAGTATGCTGGACATATGATACTCAGCTGTTTTTTTGTGCCTATTTGAAGTGGAATCAGCGCCCCCAATGCGGGGGAAGAGAAATAAATCCGACGTAACTTGCAGATGGCCGCTCATTCGCTATTGGTTTTATAAACCAAAGAGAATATAATCACTACGGTGGTAGAAACTAGTATTAGTTCCAAGTACTCCCACTACTGCTATCAGCGCCAATATGGCGACTTTTAAACGTCGTGTTTACGTCAGATTTAGCTCTCTTCCACCGCATTGGGGGCGCTGATTCCGCTTCAAATAGGCACAAAAAACAGCTGTCATTTCAAAGGGTATCATAGGTCCAGTGTACTTGTGTAATGGAGGTCATATGTCATAAATTTAAAAAAAACAAATAAATTATCGATTGAAAATCCTCATTTAGCATGATATAAATGTTATAATTAACTACCACGATACCAAGTGATGTTTGGAACCTAAACCCTACCCTAGCCTTGGTTTGGTGTTCTAACAATAATGCACGATGTAAAGGCGAGGTCTCAATATCTAGCTGTTTGCTACTGAAATCTACTTATAAGATATTGTCCTTAAATGTTTGTATTTGTCATTAGATTCATACCTCGTTGGAAATTGTCTGTTATGGCTCCTATATACAGGCTATACAGGCAGACCGATCAATTCGAAATGTGATTACGTATCTTGTGACAGAAATGCAACAGGCTTTTGATAGCAGATTTGTTTATTTATTTGTTGAGAAATTACAGCTACTTTAACAATTAAGTTAAGAGCAAGTTTCACCAACGTCTGTTAAAATGAATTAGTATGACATTATCTCTTTCATTTTTCATCATGGGCGTAGCCACACTGGGGCAGGCTGGCGCTTTCCACACCCTGGTCATGAAAAAAGTGCGATTAAAACAAAAAGCGCGCACGACACCGGCTATAATTCATAAATTATTAAACTTTAATATCTATCCTGCGTATAATTGTTTATTTTCTGTACCTGGAACAGATTAACAGATTCACAAATTGGCATAGGCGCAACTAGGTCAAACGGCTTAAGTTACAAGAAAGATTACCGGGGTTACGTTGACTGCTGCCCCACCCTGAGCCCAAGGCTGGCTACGTCCATGTTTTTCATACTAATAAAAGAGAAGACATGACATTTTAACAAGCCATTAAAAGTAACAGACGTTGATGAAATTGGACACAAGTGTTCTTTACTGTATAAATAAGTTTCCACTAATAGGATTTTGCACAATATTTGTTGTCTGTCATATGGAGGCACTTCACATGGCTATTTGTATTTGCTATTGGCTATTTGTTGCATTTGGGAAAATTATTGACATATACACAAACAAGCAAATAAAGGCAAATACGGCCTTCCACACATGGACCTCAAATACCAAACTTGTACTTGATTTTCTTTATTTGCCTATTTGACTCCTTTGATGTGCGTCAAAAACCGACAAAGGTACGGATACGTGTATTTGGTATTGGTCATATTCGTCAAATAGGCAAATAAGGCCAATATTTGTCAAACACACCGTCTACACATGATGATTGTTTGGCAAATAAACACACCGGCAAAATTAGCGAAACATAACAATATTTTATTTTTTTTGAAAATTGTTCGCTGTTTTTTATATATTTATTTATTTATTTAATAATTGATGATTAAAAAATAAAACTTATACAAATTTAGGGCATAAAAACGGGTAAAATAGAAAAAATCCGCAAAAATCAAAAATTAATACTTCAGTCGGAATTTCCAGGAATTGCTATTGTATTCTATTGTTGTCGCGATCACCGGTGCTCGCGCGGGGCCTGAAGGATTAAGAAAAATCTTTGAAATTTTAGTAGTAAGTTTTTAAGTTAAATTCTTCATTTTTACTTAAGAAATGCCATGTTAAAAGCGTGTAATGCCTTCTATAGATCTCAAGAGAGTCCGGATACGCCATTCCATGCTTGTGTTTTGATTGTCAATCATTTCTTGTGGGATATTCTTCTACGCCTCCAGTTGCGCCAACTCGAGCTCCTGAACACATTTAGGAGCTGGAGTTTTAACTCGTACCGTTCACCCATTGATGTGCCACACGTCCTCAATCGGATCCACATCCGTAGACCGTGCTGACCTCTCCACCTGGGCTACGCCAGCATCATTTAGGTAATAATGCCCGATTTTTTTACTCTATGGACGCGCATGAAATTGAAGTTACTGCCTAAAACTGTGTAAAAGGCACAACATGCAGTTCTAGGATGTCTGTGTTATAGCCCTGTACTGTCAAAGTACCATCATCATCATCATCAGCTCTGTGCGGGCTCCAAATCATATGCCACCCCAAACCATTACGAAGCCTGCATGATAGACCACTGTTTCCGTTAAGTTTGATAGTCTATAGCGTTCCTTACGATTTATCCACATTCTTTATCGCCTGTCAACAACATTTACACAGAATTTGCTCCCATCACTGTACAGCACACGATTTCACTCACTTGTCAAATTTTTATGTTCACGCGCAAATTTAGCTTGGCTCTTTGCTGTCCTGTCACAAGTTTTGATGCCTCTGCTGGCACCTTTGAGTTTAATTTAACTTCGTTGAGTCTTCTTCTTACTGTACAATCACTTACACGTACATCTCGGACCTGTTCCGATAGGTTTCGTCTCTGCAAAGCAGTTTGAGGTCGATTTTTTAAGGCTTGTACCCTTACAAAACGGTCATCCTGAACCATTGCCACCCGATATCTGCCTTGTTCTCGTCTCCGAACGTAAGATCTAGTCTCTCTGTAGCGTTGAAAGTTACGATGGACCACGAAAGCCGACACACCTAAGGCCTAACTGACCGAACGGTAGGTGTGACCTTTCTCTATCGTGGTTACAGCTCTAACTGTCGTAGATGCTGGAAAATCACAATTTTGTATCTAAGCAATGTGTTCTTCCAAAAACCAAACAATCAAATGAGCTGGCATACCTTGCACCCCGCTAAAAACGCCATTCTTATCAGAAACACTTACAACGTCAATCATCGAAAAACACTTAGTAGGGCATAATTGCAATAAAAATCTGTCAACTTGCCAGTTTTGTTTAATATTTTATTTCTTAAATGAGCTTAGAAACTATAAAAAAGGATTTCACGCAGCCCGACCCACTTGAATTCAAATTGTGACCCTTTTTACTTATGTTCCGTTAATTTTGCCAGTGTGTGTACATCAAATACGAAAATACAAATAGCCATGTGAAGTGCTTGCAATAAACTTTTATATCCAAAATATTATGCAACATCTGCTGTCAAATGCTTGTTACATTGCTGTCACAAGGTACCGGGCTCTCTTTGTGTGTACGAGCCAGGTCAGGTCGGCCTGCAATCAGTCTGATTTTATGGCTCGGCCTTCCGATATGTAGGAGCCTTATATATATCCATTACTAAACTTTTAATTTAAAACAACGTTTAGCCATCAGTCTATTCCTAGTTGAATTACAATTTACATTATAATAACTATGTTATAGGATGTTTTTATTGAAAGAAATCATTTTTGTAGTCGACATATTCTACTTTGTTACATACTAAAATATATACAGTGCCACTACATATAGCTACAAATATAAAATCAACTTATGACATGCAATAAACATAATATATTACATATAGTGTCTTTCAATATATTTGTCTCCTATCCCCTTAGTAATTAAAATATTTACTGTGGTTATGCTATCGTTGTCCTCGTCTTCTCCTATGTATCAGAAAAGAACGTAACATTGAATAGCTTTTTTAATTTATTACTAAGTAGCTAGCTAGTTTTTGTTTCCTTCATGTGGGTCTGTAGTCTATGGCAGTGAATTTTGGCCAATTGAAATCATAGACATGTAATAAGTAATAATAAGAAAATGTTCATTTATTGCACTATTCTTTAATTTTGATGGATATATTTTTTTAATTTGCACAAAGGATGTTTAAGAAACCCTAAAAACCTTCAAGGTTGTTTTGTCGTTTGGCTGTACAGCTCGACAAGGCTTTAAATGAACGTGGCGAAAAAAGGAACTAACGCTACCATCATACAAAAACGTCATTTTTGACAGTTTTCCTTTACGAGCAGCGCCACCGCCCACGTTCATTTAAAGCCTTGTCGCATTGTAATCAGAACTAACGCCGCCATCTTGAGTGACAGCTGTTACACGCCACGCCATCTTGCAAATGTCATCCAAGTATAATTAAGTGGCCAAAATATAAATTAATGCTGGTGTCATTTTGTTTTTGGCATCCAAGTATGCCATTTTTATAGCTCTGTACTTATCACAGCTTTCAAGTTTAAATTCAGAGATCTTTTGAGAATTTTAAACAAACCTTTAACACGCGAACCAGTACAATTTGTCAATAAAGATTTTTTGTAGTTTGAATTTCACTTCTAACAGAAGTTACACGCAAACCGATTAAATTCGTCAGCCTCAATATAAATTATACTGTTTTTATTTGTATTTCACACATACTTGTATAACATCGATAACAATATCGATTATCAAAATAATTAATAAATTAATTCTATGATATTAATGATTTGTAGACATAGGCGTAGCGAGGTACGGGCACGCGGGCTCCTACAAGAGCGATCGGTTGCTAAAATGTGGAGCGGAGTGAGTTGCGGGGTGAGAGGGGAGGCATTCAATTCGCTCGCTCGCTCAATGTTATTTTGTTTTAAATTTTTACCTCACCTCACCTTCAATACTATTGTGAGTATTTGTGAGAAAGTCATATGTAAAAAATCAGATAAGGATTTTCTTATAGATATCCCCCCCCCCCCCCCGTGTTCAATTAGAACTTTGTCTCGTTACAACGTTGATTTGGCCGCCTTTGGCCAAATTTTAATTCGGAAATAGTGTGGAGACTCGAATTTTAATTTTCAAGTTTTGGCTTATGTAGTAAGACCGTGTCTAATAAAAAAAAAATTCAGTGATTCCACCGAATAATATAAAATATCGCCATATGTTATGATGTCACTTACAGTCAACAAAATTAGGAGAATCTAGGTAGCACGTTCGAACTGAATATGCACGACCTAAAACTAGGAACTTATATTCAGTACTATACCGCCTCAAAACAATAGGCTAAAAAAACAGTCCCTTGCCAACAACCCTGTTGATTTAGGGCGTGATCTGCCCACACAATCCTCATCCATTTCAGTAGTACCCGGCCAAAAACACACACATTTATCTTTGTAAGTTAATCTTTTAAAAACTACGGGTAAGTTCTGAAATATAACTCAGTATACTGACTTGTGCTCATGATATCTAAAATCGATTCAATACTGTTGATTCGTTCCGAAATATTATATCAGGGAATTGATGTACACTTTGTTGGGTTGTCATTATTGTAATTAGTATGACATAATATCCTACGAATAGGTCACACTTGTCATACCAGTGGCAAACAAATACAACATACCGTCGGATACATGACGTCACGACCACTGGCCAGTATACTGGGTTACATTTCGGAACTCAAGTTTAATGACTTACTAAACGACTCAAATGTTGACGATTTATTTCTATCTTTACATATCTCTTAGATCGATGCGCTTTCGGCCGTATAATATACTACATACACACAAATACAATACTGACGAGATCAATATAATCTAATAACATAAGCTGTTGTTTTAGGAACGCGCCTTGGCACCGCATTGGCTGGTTCTATCAGTATTATATCTGTGACGCCAAATAATAAAATAACGTAAGATAAAATACAAGTAACATAAAATATAATATTATGTATTTACAAGTGACTCGACGCACGTAGGACCGGAAAGACCCCGTCGCCTCCTTTTACCTGAAATTGCAAAAAAAAAAAACAATCAAATCTCCTTATTGTCATATTGTGAGAAAGCTAAATATAATGGTGTTATATAATAAAAATCGATTCATCCGTTTTAAAGCTTGGATCAAACGGAATAACATCCAACTCGTAAAGCTTAAGACAGTCATGTATGTTTTTTGTCGAGGGTTAAAAATATAATTTGAAACATGTTCTTTATTTTGACAGTTACCAGTTTTGCTATCTTTAACCATAATATTAAAACATGCACTGATTTAGTATTTTCTTTTTGAGCGGGCCTGTTTGCGTATATATTGCGTTAATATACACGCAAATACTTACGGTTTGAGGCTTGCGACTCTCAAAGCTTTGCGTAAACGTTACGTGCTCGTGTACGCATGTGCGTGCTGTTTGCATTATGTTTTAGTACGGATATGATTTTCGTTCATGTCTACGAGATTGTTGTTTTTTTTTAAGTCGAACATAATCCATAAACACATCTGATTGCGGCCGTGAGTATACTTTGCGTATAGGTTGCGTGCACGTGTGTGCTGCACTGCACTCACTTATTGCATACGAGATATAAATATCGATATACGATATATAAATATCGATCGATAACGAGCGTGCAAACTTGCGTGTACGTGGCGTGCAAGCTTACGCACGAGCGTGCAAACTTACGTGTACCTTGCGTGCACGCGTGCGCACGAGCGTGCAAACTAGCGTATACTCACGTGGCGCGGCAGGCGGGCGAGTGCATGTCTCTGTCTGCGCCGCCAGCGAAGCTGATGTTGAGGAGCATGGACTCGAAGGGGTCGCTGCGCATGCGCTGCTGGTTCGCCGCCGCCGCCGCGCCCGCTTCACCCACCACGCGTGACTCTGGTAGCCCATCCTGCACAAAGATTTATTCAAGTTCAATAGTTCTGACATGTTAAACGTATCGACAGCAGACAGCGTTTGTAAACTAAGACACATACACAGCTTTAAGCGGAAAAGGAAGACGGGATGTTTAATTTTTAGGTCCTCCTTCTATTTTTAGGTCCTGATCTACTTTAAATTATTATAACATTTTAAGCTGAAGCGTACAGCCTATAACTTGGACCACACGCAAAATCTTGATAAACAACTGTCACGGCAAATGTATACAAACTAATTTGTCCTTACATTATTACGTATTCATTACTCATTAGTCATCTTACATTTTACGTGTAATTGTTGAATATTATAGTTAAGTTAATTTGTGTCAAGTGTTATTACTTTTGAAATATTATGTCCACTGTATGGGGTGGAGGGTCGATAGCCTGAGACACAGGATCTCCTAGTTCAGGCATTAACCCACCCAAACACTTACTGTAAAACTGTTTCAAATAGTGTATTATCTTCTTCATTAAGATGAGTAATAAATGATGATGATGATTATTATTATTTTTTATTGTATAAATTGGGGCGAAGAGGGAACATGATGTGCGCGCACGCATGATGGCATGTTATTGGTAAATCAGTAATCAGACATAAATCATGATGTTATTGTTAGAACTTAGAGCGCAATCAGACATTGAAACGTTATTGCTAGCTGTTGTACGTTATTAGTAGATAATGTACACGTGTTCCTATTGCGCCGCTTACTTTGATTGCCTGTACTGTGTGCATACAGTAAGAGCCAGTCCACACGGCGCATTACGTCAACGTTGCAACGACGCAGCGCGCCGTGTGAACACCTTGGCAGCGCTGCGTCGACGCAATGCTGACGCAAAGCGCCGTGTGGACAGGCTTTAAAGGGGATAGTGTTCGTGTACCTCAGGTCTAGGGCTCCACAGGCGCACAACGGCCTCAATACCGCTGGTGGCCAGCAGGAACTGGGAGGGGTGGAGCTGCACGCAGTTGACTATAGACTCGTCGCCGCGGAGACACCGCACGATGTTGCCAGAACGACGGCACCAGATGAACATGCTGCCGTCGTCGGAGCTGCAAGAGAAGAGACGTAATCAGATCCTTTGTGTCGTCTTTCCGTGTAAATTGTTAATTGTAATATGTAACACTGTAAAATGTTTCTTGAGCATAATAAATAATTAAATAAGGCATTAACTGCATAGGGTAGGTATTAAAAACATTTTAATGCCCAGTTGAATACTGTAACGCATCGCGGGATAGAAACCACGACTTCTATCTGCTTGTCGGCCAACCCTAGAGAGTATATTATTAATACCTCGATCGTGGGAATCGCAGACACAATAGATTTTCGATTGTTATGCGGCAGCCGGGTGCCGCTTGGGGATTGATGTGGTTAAGGCCTTATGCGTAGATATATTTGCTAAAAAGTCGAATGTTTATTTTTTGCAGTATGGTGCAAGTAAAGGGTTGAAATTACGTAACAAATATTTAATTCTTTGAGCAATAATAAGTTATTATGTTTATGTGTCGATCAAGTTAAACACACTTCCTTGGCGTGTGTAGATCATGCCTATAGTTCGGTCGAAAAGCACATATATCCCCTCCCCCCTCATGCTGATGCATCACACATGATTGTGACTCACCCAGCAGCGATGAAGTTGGCATCAGGTCCGAGGAAGTTGGCCTCCTTGATGTCGGTGGTGGTGTTGCAGTGGCCGAGGAACCGGTGGCTGTAGTCCAGGGCTGAGCCGCGCAGCTGACGCTCTAGGAGGCTGCCGGATCCACCCTCCTCCTCCGCTGCAATTTGATTAGATCCAAATACTATTAGGATACGATCTTTTGTGTTACGCAACAGTAATTTTGTTCGTTAGTTTCATGTGCCGTGCTTTATCGACAAACTTGATGACTTTAATAATTTGGTGCATCACTAATGACCGGTAATAAAATCTTAATAATACAAAGCAATCACTTTGAAAACACATCGAAGTTTAGGGGTAAATTTAGTTTGGAACGGTCAAGTCAGGTCTTAAGACTACATTAACGCAATAAGAATAACAATATCTTCTTAACAGAGTGAAACACGCAAGTGGCGAAGGTTTCCTTGAACTATTGCTACTTTTCTTTTTCTCAGTGTTCCGCGGCCGGGCTATATGTACCATCGAGGAAAATGATTTCTAGGCAGTTGACGGAATTACATCATGTGGTCGGCTTATGTCAATTCAATGTTAGCTGTGATCGGTCGGATGGTTGACATAACTACGTAGGTTCCCATCTGTCTAGGAATCAACTTTTTTGATAGTATATTATACCTTCGTCGGGCTGCATGTCGGTGTTCTGCAGGGCGGTGGCGATGTCCTTCTGCAGCAGGAACACGGCGTGGCTGGCCGCATGCTTCGGGAACTTGTCCTTGAAGTATAGCAGGCATTCCCGGGCCTCGCGCGCACGCCTGCAAAAAGGTTTTACCAATTTTGTATAATTGATAAGCGACTTTAGAGTATACAAACTTTAAAAAGAGATATCACCGAAGAATTACAAGGAAATTATTTTAACTGTAAATCGATAAAATGCAATTACGTTTCGATACATGAGCTACCATTGCCGCAAAAGAGTCAGCAGGACTTTCTCTCCAAATCCTTAAAACCCTAGCATGTAACAACACATTTATTGCCGAGAGAGAGAGAGATAAACAGACAGAGAGAGAAAGAGAGATGAATATACAGTACATACATAATAGTTCCATGAAATATTTAAATAAGACATTACTTGAGGTCCATCAGTCCTTTGGCGAGTCGGAAGTGCGACTTGACGTGGTTGCTGTCCAACTTGATCGCGCGGTAGCAGTCGCGGATCGCAGCGTATGTGTCGCCAGACCTGCGCGAATAAATGTAAACAGTTATTTAAGCAATCCAAATGAAAAATATTATTTAGGTAACAACGCAACGCACGCTTGTTTGCACGTACGTACGCACGCCGACTAAGGCTTCTTACAGACGAACGGCACTTGTCCACAGCATGCGTCGACTGCCGCCGCCAAGTGCCGTTCGTCTGTAAGCGCTCTTATACGCAAACTCGTTCGCTTAAACGCACAAACAGTAAACACTGGCTTATACACACGCGCGGCCTCTTACAAACTCGTACGCTTGCTAGCACGCACACCCGCTTACAATTTGTGTGTACATGCGTGTGTGTTTGCGTGCATGCATGAGTATGTGTGCGAGTGTGCTTGCATGTATGTGTGGGTACGTACCAGCCCCTCCTCATAAGCGCAGCAGCGCGGTTGGAGTAGAGCAGCGCGCAGTCCGGGCAAGCGGCAATAGCACTGTTGTACAGCTCCACTGCGGCGGAATAGTTGCTGCTGTTCACTAGATCGTTAGCCTGAAACATAACACATAATTATATATAATGAAAATGACTATAAAAATTACTTATTATGCTTCCAACAACAGTCTTCGTAACTATGGCTAGTTTCGTTGAAACAGAGTCAATTGGCCACGCTTTAAACTACTGGACCACGCTCGTTCATATAAAGTCAGATTGTGGACGAAGTAAAAATTCATCCAATAACTCGCGTATGCGTCGAAGCAGCAGAAAGATCGCAGATTTTCTTGATATTTAACGCAATATTCATTCGATAATGATTTTGATTAGATGTGCTATTTTCTTTTAATTTTGTAGGGGTTTACGCAATGAAAATTGTACTACAACTTCTATCTTTCTGAGTATATGTTTGTATGCCTGTCACAAATATACACACTCACATAAAGACAGAAAGACATGAACCGTAACAATTAAACAGTAGAATTTTTACAGATTAAGAGCCTGTTTCACCACTTCCTGATAAAGTGCCGAATAGGCTATCCACAACTTTTTTGATAGATTCTCCATACTCTGACAAGGTGAGTGGTGGATAGCCTATCGGGCACTGATAGATAGATAGATAGATCATTTATTTGCCTAGAATGCAGGTAGAATAATAAGATGTTACAATATTAAACCGTATCACTTATCAGGAAGTGGTGAAACAGGCCCTAAATATTTCTATTCTACAACCAAAAATATATTTATATAGAGTCATAAAACGAACCTCCCTTCTTTTAACGCCCCAAAACTCACCATCTCCTTAAGATGTCGCACTCTGTCCGGCAACACGGGCTGCGGGTCCACCGTGCCGTTGCTCCCGGCGGCCGCGCTTGCGCCGGCGACGTCTCTAGTGCCGTTCCGCTTGTCGTCGCGGTGACCGCGGTTGTGTTGGATAATGAAGGATTCAACTAGGACGGGACGTCGAGCGGAGTTCACATCGAAGAGGTATACCTGTGAAGAAATTGGTGTTAGAGCATCATTAGTAATTTATTTACGAGCCGACTAGATGACAACCGCAACTCTGTTGCGCCAAAATTCGTTTATTGCGGCGGCGGGAACCGTTAATTTTCCCGGGTAAAAATATCCTATGTCTTTACCGGGACTCAAAGTATCTCCGTACCAAATTTCAGTAAAATCGGCGCAGCGATTTGAGCATGAAGAGGTAACAGACAGACACACTTTACATTTATAATATTAGTTCATGTTATTTATTAATATATAGATGGCGGGTCTACTTTAGTATGTCGAGCACAAATAGAGGTGACAATTAATATTAAACTGTTCTAATCCAAATGACGCAGGTCCAGTCTGCATGCACTGACCTCCATTATACAAGTACGCTGGACATAAGATACCCAGCTGTTTTTTGTGTCTATTTGAAGCAGAATCAGCGCCCCCAATGCGGGGGAAGAGAACTAAATCCGACGTAACTTGCAAATGGCCGCTCAATCGCTATCGGTTGTAGAAATCAAAGAGAATATAATCACTACGGTGGTAGAAACTAGTATTAGTTCCAAGTACTCCCACTACTGCTATCAGCTACAATATGGCGACTATTAAACGTCATGTTTACGTCAGATTTAGTTCTCTTCCCCCGCATTGGGGCGCTGATTCCGCTTCAAATAGGCACAAAAAACAGCTGTCATTTCAAAGGGTATCATTATAGGTCCAGCGTACTTATATAATGGAAGTCAGTGTCTGCATGTGAATCAATTTCTCTGATCATAATATATAATACGGTCTACCTCTATATTAAAGGGAATACAATATATGATACAATTTCTTTTGTGACGAACTCAGTTTTTAACTTTTAGGGCCTGTCCCACCGCTTCCTGATAAAGCTCCCATTATCTATTTACCACATAAAAATATCTGCCATATAAATCCGCCTGATGTATTTTTTTGGTTCCACCACGTACGTCTCTGTTAAATTACGCGCCAGATAATTAACTCTAACCTTAAAATATGACAGTCGGAGTGGCAACGTCGCAATTTCCGTCGTACGTTCCATTTTAACCCAACCTTATAATGGAAAGTACAATAGTTTCTTAATTTCACATATATATATATTAGAAAAAAACACCAACAGAAATAGAGTTGACGTATGTATTTATGGATTTACTAAAGTTTTACATAAGATTTGTTTTAAAAGAGTCAAAAGGTTTTGATTCAACAACATACATAATAATTAATATGCAAGGAATATGAAATACGTAAAACGAATCGTAAGTGACACCTTTTAAGATATTTGAAAATATTTCAGTGTTCTATGTTCTAAGTTTTTCTTGATTTCTTGATTCTTGAATAATACCTAATATTTTGTGATTTGTATTAAAGACAAAAAATTGTTTATATACGAGTAACGAGACGCTATATTGGACAACGGAAAGAATCGCGAGAGAAGTGTGAAGGGATTGAGGATACTATACTACTAACGACTACGAAGCTGAAGTAGACATAATTTAGAAACCTAATAAAATCTTCCATACAGTTAAGACAATCAAGGAAGCCTCAAGGAAGTTCTATTGAACTAGTGATACAATGTCGAAAGATTGAGGTTAAGTCGAACGGTCAATGGAGGAAATGATAAGGAAACGAGTAACGACTAAGAAGATGGATTTGTGTCTCCAATCTCTCCAGAATGCTGTGCTCTGTCTCATGCAGTTCAGTCTTTAGTTGGAGATTAGACAGTTGATACCTATATTTGAATAAACTCTCTGTAATCTGTATTAATAATGCATGTATCAGATGCCAACGTTTATATAATAATATACAGAATAAGAATATTATGAAACAAACATTTGTTATGTAAGTATGTGTGTGCGAGTACAGTGATGGGCAAATGCAACAAATACTATCTTTGTATTTGCATCTTATTTATTGTATTTGATTATTATAGATACATTATATATTGGTTCAATGGATACACGGAGAAACTAAATTGTTATCCCAGAATCCCTGCAGAGTGCAGGACATGGCACTTGGCAGACAATTTACTGATCCCAATGACAGCTAGCGATACAGTGGATGGTAAATATTTTCATTAGATAAAATCCTTAATAAAAAAAACATAATGTAAATTTATAAGTACATATTATGTTGTTTGTTTCCAGATTCCAGAATAGATATTATTGTGGCTAGTACTTCTTGCCAAGTGGACATAGACGTTGTGGAAACTTCACCCAAGCGGCAGCCGGCTGTCGCATAACAAATGAAAATCTATTATGTCTGTGATACCCACGATTGAGGTGCTACAGATCAAAAAAACATCCTGCTCTGTGTAAGTTTTCCTGATACTGAATAAATATTTAATAAGTGAAAACCACACAGTTCACAGTGGACTTTAGAACAGTTTACTCAGTTTTATTAAAATCTCAAACATCATAATCTGTGAAATTAGTAATGACTCATAAGTCATAACCCAGAGGTAACAAGTACAACCACCCAGTGTACAACATTTTTGTGACATAATTATTATTTCTGATCTGACTTAAAAGTTGATCACCTACCAGTCTTATAACCTACCTACTAGTATTTGTGTTCAGTGCAGCTGGTTGATGTTGATCTTGGGCAGATTTGCCTCCCTAGCTGAAGTTTGCAAGATATAATTATTTAAGTATTTGTCATGAAAATATACTTGCATATTAAAAAATATGTATTTCCTTACAGGTAAACCCAAAGCAAAGAGATCTTATGATAAATTAGCTGAAGAAAAGTTAGAATTTGTAAAGCTACAAAAAACCCTTCTTGAGGAAGAACTCCAGGAAAAAAAATTAAGAAACACCTAATGCTGAAGATGGAAATGCGTTATAAAAAAGAGTAACTTGGAATGGAGAAGGAAGAAAGGCTATTCAAATATTATATTTATTTTAATAGCTTTTCTTCCTCCTCCATTTCAATTAACTCTGTTAGTTTTAAAATGTGAATAAGAAAATAAAAAGTAGTTTTAAAAATTAATTTTAAATATTTCAATTGTAACGGTGATTGAATATTGAAGGATAATAATATATATTTTTTGCATTTATACTCTTATTTCTCTCTTAAATTTATTGACACATTCTATTTTGAAACACAAACATTATTTTGTTACATAATAAAACTTAAATGCCATTAACCCTTAATCTCATCAACTTCCAAGCGGCACCCGGGTGCTGCATAACTATTCCGTCTGTCTGTCTGTCTATCTGTCTGTCTGTCTGTCTGCCTGCCTGCCTGCTTGTCTGTCTGTCTATCTCCAGGCTGTAACTCAAGAACGGTAAAAGCTAGAGATATGATATTTTCACAGATTATGTATATCTCTTGCCGCTATAACAACAAATACCTATTAAAACAATATAAAATTAATATTTATGGAGGGCTCCAATACAACAAACATGATTTTTTTGGCCTTTTTGCTCTATATCAATAATGGCAACTGGTAGGTACTTGAATTTTTCACAAAATATTTTATATATATAAAACTCAAAGGAGACTGACTGACATGGTGATCTATCAACGCACAGACCAAACCACTGGATGGATCGGGCTGAAATTTGGCATGCAGGAAGATGATATTATAACATAGGCATCCGCTAAGAAAGGATTTTTATTAATTCTACCCCTAAGGGGATAAAATAGGGAGTGAAAGATTGTATATAATAATACTTCTTAATGCGAGCGAAGCCGCGGGCAAAAGCTAGTTTAATTATACATGTTCTTTAATATTTAATAATAATATTAAAATTAAATAAAAAATAAGGGGGGGCTCCCATACAAAAAACACAATTTATGGCCTACTTTTATGGAACCCTTTGTGCGCGAGTCGGACTCACACTTGGCCAGACAGACAGACAGATAAACACATACCTAGAGACAGACAACGAAGTCTCAGTAATAGGGTCCCGTTTTTACCCTTTGGCTTTTGGGTGCGGAACCCTGAAAACATCTAATTCGTCTTCTAAAATCTCTAAAAGATCCATGTTTATACAAAACTAGATGATGCCCGCAACTCCGTTGCGCCAAAACTCGTTTATTGTCCTTTTCCGGGACTCAAAGTATCTCCATGCCAAATTCGGTTCGGTTCGGTAAAATCGGTTCAGTGGTTTGAGCGTGAAGAAGTAACAGACAGACAGACACACTTTCGCACTTATAATATTAGTATGGATATCATTATAATATTATATTAACTTGAAGAAAGTTCACACAACACTGAACTACATCATTAACGAAAACTGACTAAAATATACTTACAGGCTGGAAATATTTTCGCGATCTCAAAAAAAAAGTTTTGTTAACTGACAAATAAAACCTTTAACAGCTACATGATCGGACTGACAGGATATCAATGATTTTATCTGCTTGATTGGCTTATCAGATACTTGTGGAACAGAATTTTTTGCATTATCTGTCAAATAAGTTGTTAATAGCCTATTGGGCACTTTATCAGGAACCGGTGAAACAGGCCCTTAGTCTACTGCTATCTGTGAGTTAAAATGCAGTATGTGCTACAAAGTTACGTCGGATAAAGGTTGACACACATTGTGACAGGGCGTGGAGAGACGGATCAAATATTCCTAACATGTTTTACGAATCTTATATATCTTTAAACAAGCAATTCTTGTAATATATATATATATATATATATATTACAAGAATTGCTTGTTTAAAGATATATAAGATTCGTAAAACATGTTAGGAATATTTGATCCGTCTCTCCACGCCCTGTCACAATGTGTGTCAACCTTTATCCGACGTAACTTTGTAGCACATATATATATATATAATTGGAATCTCGGAATCGGCTCCAACGCGAAGCTCGGTCATATAGCTAGTTGAGTCTTAATAAGTTCAAGAAAAAAAAATGCGTCCCATCACGCTACACATGCACCTTTGTGCAAACAAATCAAAACTTATATATTTTTACATTTACTTCCAAAAGTAACCAAAAGGTCGTATAAGCGATGCCCCTACTTTTCAGGAAGCAACAAAAACTTAATAAGTTTTTGTTTATTCATCTCTACAACTGAAAATTTGCATGTCTATGAAATTACTTCCTTGATTACGTGAAATGATCTGTTGTATTTTAACTAATCCCAAACTCGCAATATTGCAGTTACATCTATTTAAAAAAAAAGCGTGTGTGGCGAGCACAAGACGTGTCAGAAGTGAAACTTAGTCAAAATCGTCGCCTTAAGCTGGGAACAAATTATCGGACGAACGTCCGCGGACGTTTTCATCGGATGCGGCTTGTTTCTATTTGATCAATACAAAATACACTAAACTGTGCACATTGTCTGACAAAAGTCGCGGACGCGACCTTGAGCGTTCGGACGTCCGAACAGAATCTGGCTGGCCGTATGTTTTTGCATCCGCGGACGTCTGCCATTGACATATAGGTTAGGTCTTTGACGTCCGCGGATGAACCGTGCACATTATTAAGCCGCATCCATCAGCCGCGACTTATGGACGCGTCCGATATTTTGTTTCTAGCTTTACTCCGTGACGGTATCGCCATGACACGACCTTGAAATTTTACTCTCAATGCGCCTAAAGAAGTTTCACTGCAAAATCTTTTTTGATACTCTGGGTTGAAGCCCGCGATATTTTGCAGGTAGCTGACCTGTTCTGATCCCAGGTTGACGAGCAGCTCATTGCCGTCGTTACTAAAGGCGACGTACGTGGTTGCCTTCTTCGGGAACGTTGGCTCATTGGGACCGATGGACAGGTGACCTGTAATAAAAAGAGATGGGTAAAGTGGCCATAAATTACCGAAGTTGAACCCAGAAAAATGTTGTTTCCAGGTTCAGTTAAGAGAAAACAGGCTGATCACTTGATTGTCTGGCAAGAAAGATAATTCGTGGGTCGGATGGAAATGGAGAAAGTCGATCATGCGCTTTAGGCTTTAATAAATTATAATTAAGGGTCAACGCTAAAACTCGCGCGGGTGCACGCTCGCGTGTGTTCAAATGAAAAATAGTATGGGCAGCGCATGCGCATACAACGGAGTGCGGACGCGGGCGACGACGCCGCCCATAATATTTTTCATTAATACAAATGAAATAAAAATTGCAAAGGGTGTCTTATATAATATAGTCAGTATTGTGCACACACGCACTATAAAATGACTCTTGTGTGGCTTGGTTTCAATGAAATCTGCCAGCGACACCGAAAGTGGTGTGTGAGCTGTTGTTTAGGGTAAAATAGGCTATACTGTACTGGCGAAATATGGCGGTAGAGGGCGGCAGCGGTCATTGACTTCCTGTCAAATTTTGTCATTTTCTATACAAAGCCGCGATTGACAACATCTGACACTTCATTGTCAATCGCGTTTTATATAGAAAATGACAAGTTTTTGACAGGAAGTCAATGACCGCTACCGCCATGTTTCGCCAAGTACATTATAGGCGAGTATTCATAAATTCCTTAAAAAGCAAACGTTACCTGGCGCGAAGTAAGTGACAGCATTGCGGGGTATGTTATTCTCGGGGTCCCCGTACCCCGCCCGCGAGCACCGTACATTCTGCCGCTCCCACATCAGCCCTGACGAGGGTCCAGTGATCTGTGTCTCCTAAAACAATAAACAAAATATTAGTTGTTTCGAAAATTATTATGGTACGCGTACGTGTTATTAATTTCACTGATTCAGAAGTTCCTAATAATGCCCAAATACAGCTTGCTATTTATCAGTAAGTACATAATAACTTACTGAACAGTTGCAACAAATTTGCGTTAAAATGGTCCAAAATGTTACATAACATTTTTGGACATTTTCACTGTAATATTTAAAAGATATTATTATTATTTACGTAACGATGAAACACTCCAACTACTACACTTTGATCTTAGCCAAAAGGTCGAGAAGAAATACTCCAACTAACCTGCAGTCTGGACAACTTAATCATCCTCGTATCATACAGCCGGACATAGAAGTCGTTAGCGCCGACCGCGAGCTGGTAGGGGCGGCGCGGGTTGACCGCCACGCACTTGGCCTCGGCGTAGCGACCCAGGTGGTTGAGCAGGTTGACCAGCACGTTGGCTGAGTCGGCGTTGCAGCGATGCGGGGAGCGGAGGTCGTGTTGCCTAAATGCCGAATAGTGACGTCACAAGATGACCAAGCAGGGGCCCACAAGGGTCCCTTTCTTCAGTATTACCAGCACCCTGAGTGTCGAAGAAATTTCGCACAGGGCGCTGGTAGTAAAATCGGCACTGTGGCCACGCACGACTTTTGAAGACCTCTCGGCAAAAACGGAAGAGTATTTTTATAAGATCTTTGGTTGGCCGAGGAGTGAGCGGGCGGTTAAGCAGGTTGAGGCTGGTTGTGTCTATGTTGCAGCGAAACTGGGAACGCTGACTAAGCTGTAAATCTTAAAATGTAAAAATTATATAATAAATATGAGATAATCTCACACACACACACACACACACACACACACACACACACACACACACACACACACACAGTGTGCTTAGCACTGCAGTAGCTAGATGTTGAGATAAGGTGTCAGCTGTATAATACTTTGTACTGTTGCTATTATCTACCAACAACACAACGAGGCCCCACAGAATATCCGGGATCGCTCATCCCTTTCACATTGTAATGTGAATGTGCATAGTGAAAAAAATGTTTAGGGCCTGTTTCACCACTTCCTGATAAGTGCTGGATAGGCTATCCACCAAGGGCGTATATAAGGGGGGTGTCCTGGGGGTCCGGACCCCCCCATTACTATCCATGTTACTTGTCCAATCGACAATAATATATATACCTCGCCGACTAAAATCGGTGCGGTACATGTATTTTATAAAATATTTTTGATTTCCTTAACACGTTACCTATTTGCTGCTGCGGATTCCTTCATGGGCGATTACAACTCGCACTTGGCCGCTTTTTACGTTACCCTTAACAAAGCTATAAGTATATACGCCCATGCTATCCACCACTTAACTTGACAGATAGAGTATGGAGAATTTGTAAAAAAAGTTGTGTCACTTTATCAGGAAGTGGTGGTGAAACAGGCCCTTATTATTATTATGTTATACTCACAGCACAAGCCCGTCTTCCCCGGCCGACCACAGCAAATGCGGGCGGTCGGGCGCCACCGCAAGCCTCTTCACGCGCCCGCAGTGACAGGAACACTCCAACAGCGAGGTGCCAGATATGGAACGCGCGCGC
This sequence comes from Lysandra bellargus, assembly GCA_905333045.1. Taxonomy (NCBI): domain Eukaryota; kingdom Metazoa; phylum Arthropoda; class Insecta; order Lepidoptera; family Lycaenidae; genus Lysandra; species Lysandra bellargus. Next base: position 1,103,170 of record HG995353.1, on the reverse strand, counting down.
ACGGATCCGTCCGCCGCGCATGTCGCCAGAATTTCCGGGGATAGGAACTGGAATGATGATGAATAGCCACATAAGATAGGACGAGTAGAAGCGAAGCCACAATGCTCAATACATCATGAAGACGATGAGTGGCCATGTGGGAATATGCGTGGCCGACACAAAGGAAGATCTTCCGACCGAGCGAGGTGTTATGCTCGGTCAGGCTGGAGCCCACGTGATATATTTCAGCTGTCTTAACTCGTATATATACCGACGCACTCAGAAAACTTCGATAGCACGATGCACGAATGTTAGGCGAATAATTGTGGGTACACAAATGACAAAACATGTTTGATATTTAACAACAAAATATTTTTTGTCATCATCTTAGATATTACCATGTACCTACGTGGAGTTGACATCTTATTCATACATAGAAGCAGCACAAATCCAATTATAAATGTTTATTTTATTGTTTGTTCAAACAGTGCGAAATTAGATGAATTTATTAAAATATTTATGTACTTAATTGTGGTAATAATAAATTGAATGTTTTGTTCGTGTCACTTTAGTGAACTACATATTTTAAGCTAATATTATGTATGTGCATTGTGCATAAAAGATGCATAAACTAATTTTAGAACTACATTACAATAATAAAAACATTGAAATGGTTCAATAATACTAGCAGAGTGAGACAAGTGCAGTAATGTTGTATACTCAAGTAACTTACTTGAGTATACAATGTTACTGCACAGCAGGGCACAGTTGAGAGCATATAAATATTGTCTGTAGTTAGAAGCATCTGTAATTTTATAGCAGTTCATATTAATACTTTGATCGTGGATTCTTGGAAATATTTTGTTCTCGTGGTCGCATGCGACCTCTTGGGAACGAAAGTGTTAAATTGAGCAATTAATATCAGACATTTTAGGGAGGAAATTACATACAATTTGTAAAAATCTTTAAAAGTTATTGTATACAGATATAAGATTAAGGGTTCTTTACTCATTAAGTTTTTAACCGACTTTCAAAAAGGCGGAGGTCATATTTCTGTGGATATATATATTTTTTTTGTATTGAATGAAAAACAGATCAACCAAGATCTTAATTACGCTTGGTAGAACATTACTCTATATCAACGGTAGGCAACAGGCGGACCGCAGTCCGTATGCGGACTGCCAAAATACTGTAATGTATTTTATACCAAGACTCAATACATACATAGATAAGGTATACATAATTATTAAACCTTTATTATTTAAAAAATATATTTAAGCTACATAGGACAAGTGTATTTTTTTCTGGACCTCGTTAAAATTTTTCGACAGTATCCGGACCCCACCTAAAATTACTTGCCGACCCCTGCTCTACATTTTAGTAGCTGCAATGATTATTTAAAATAATGTATTTACATTATTGTTTTGAAGTAGTTTTGCCAAGTGATATCATACTTGATAAGATAGCTGCATGATATGTCTACTGTCTGCAGCATCATTATTGAGTAAACTAAGTAATGATTAGCATCAAGAAATTTAAGAAATGTTTTAATGTCATGGTCATTTAGAAAATATTCATGCAGAAAATATTTACTACCTCACATTAAATTACAGTTTACAATATGGTTTTTCCTTTTTGTTGCATTGGAAAAGTCACTTGATAAACAGTGACAAAACAATGTATAGCATATAATGCATATATATGGTATTGTGTATTTACTATTATTATCAGAAAGGTCAAGGAAGAAAATAATATCACCCCTCATATGAATTTTGATAATAATTGTCTTTGTGTATAAATTGTAAAAAAAAACATCAGAGTGACTAAGTAAGCAGATTGTTTACATTTTGTACCTATTATTTGTTAATTTACTAATACAAATTTGGCAATCAATCCTTACCATTATAATTGCCAAATAACTCAAGGATAATGTAATTTTGTTACATGTGTCGAAATAGTAATTTTTCAAATATCAGTGTTGTGGAATTGCTTTCATCTTTCCAGACATATAACTTAGAAGTAAATTACCTTCACAGAGAATATATTCCCCGTGTGTCCTGTAGACATATTGTGGAGCTGCTTGTATCGGTAGGGATCCCACAGTATGACGTGGAGATCGTCCGACGCGGAGGCCAGGACACTGTGACGCAAAAAGCCACATTAGCATACAATCAGACCTAGCACTAGCTCTAGCGGGCGGAGGTTAGTGGGACACTTACGACCCGTCCCTGTTCCACTCCAGGCAGTTGACGCAGCCCGTGTGACCGTGTAGCTCCTTCTCCAGCCCGAGCCTGTCTATCATGCTCCGAGTCACCGTCAGTCGGCTCTGGAACTTGCGGTCGATGTCGCCCCGCTCCCGGGCCGCGGTCAACCCCACCGTCCCCTGCGCCCAAGCTGGATCCTCTCGCCTGCCCATCTTAGCTTCGCTTATTTTCGCTTCAATATGTCCGATCCACCATCACAAACGATTTGCGAGCTAGCTAGTAGCTGCACTCGATTCTATTTGTAGTGAAGTGTTCGTCTAAAGACATCCCACAAAAATATTTGCATACGCAGTACAGTTACGAAATGAGCTTCGAAAAACAATGAATTACGGAAAATAAATAGCTTTTGTAGGTCGAGAATCTTTCGAAAATTAGCAAAGCTGTCAAAGCACAGACAAATTCTATTTGTCAAACAGCTGATAATGTTACTATCAGCTGGGAGAAAATTTTATATTTTGTAATGGCAATGAGGAAATTAATAAGCTATACTGCCCCCGATAATATTAAGAGCCCGGGTTACCCTCGAAATTCTCATACATACGCAATGATATTATATAAAAAAACTCAAAGCAGATATGTTACTACCGCGCGCGTTGTGAAGCCATAAATACGGGCCAATTGGCCCGTCTTTTATTTAGTCTGTCTCTTTTATGTAAATGGCATTTCGTATCTTTTGTTTCACTTATCTGTCAAATTTGACAATTGAATTTGAAAATTGTTCGGAAGCAATTTAAGCCGGAAAATAGTACGAACGTAACAGATCTGTATTTAGTAGAATATCATTGTACATACGTAATACCAAAATCATTTTCTCATACGAAAATATTTAACATGTTTGAGTTATTTTTCAGCTTAAAATAGTAATTACCTAGGTTCCTGTACAAAAATTAATTTCAAAATATTTAAACACTAAAAAATTTTTTTGTGTATAATTTTTCTGTTACTAAATTTACTACTAAATATTTAAACACTAAAAAATAGAGTAAAACACTAAAAAATACTTTTTCTATATTAATTAATTTCTAATATTTCAACTATAAAAAATATTTTTTAGTATTTAAATATTTTGTAGTAAATTTACTATTTATTTATATATTTTTTAGTGTTTTACTCTATTTTTTAGTGTTTTAATATTTAGTAGTAAATTTAGTAAAAAAAATTTATACATAAAAAAATTTTTTTTAGTGTTTAAATATTTTGAAGTTAATTTTTGTTCAGGAACCTAGGTAATTACTATTTTAAGCTGAAAAATAACTCAAACATGTTAAATACTTTCGTATGACAAAATGATTTTGGTATTACGTATGTATGAGAATTTCGAGGGTAACCCGGGCTCTTAAGAAGGGCGCATCTAACACAAAGTTAAATCCGAGAAAAACGCATTTATATTATATATACATATTGATTGTCTTTAATATAGTTGCGTGTGTACGGTAAATTATACGGCTATTGCCGAACCAAAGATTTCCTTTGGTAGGATTGGTCCTTATGGCCCAAGGATGGATTTAAGATGTGGAGCCACCGTGATTTTTGATGTTAATTTTTTTAAATTTTAGCAGCTTCTGCTCTGGAGGAAAATAGAGTCTCAATCTGTATAGAGGCATTAATTATGGTACTATTCCAATTTCGGTACCATATTCGGATGACTTAAGTATGCTTAATTCATTTTAGGACTCATATTTTCACGATAAAGATGTCCCTCGATCGCGGAAAAACGAGACACAATAGATTTGTATTGTTATCGCGGCGGTTGTCAAAATCAACTTTTATTGTACGTCTATGTAAGTTGGTAATTCGTTTTTCAGTAAACAACTATCAAAAATAATTGAAGAGTTTAATTTTTGTAATTTTAATCATCTAAGTATAATATCTAGTGTTAAAGTGTCACAGAAAAACATTTTAACAAAAAAATTCATAATGAAAAAATACTCGATTGACAGCCCTAAAAATCATGTTTCTATTAACCCCTTTCTCGTTGCTATTAACCCCTCACTCATATCTATTCACCTCTTTCTTCGTGTCTATTGACCCTGAAGGCGTTTCTAATCACCCCCCACTCGTTTCTATTCACCTCGATATCAGTAAAAAAATACTAAGTCTCGATTTTACTAAAAAATAAGAACAAAAAGATGGAATATTGATATTAAACTATTTATTCCTAATAGATGAGAACCTTAACTATCCAAGTATGCAAATTGACAAAGAGTTATCAGTGACGAACTTGATGTTTTTTTTAAAGTTTTACACAATAAACACTGGTACCGGGTTCACTTCAACAGCTTTTTTCTCTATGTCATTAGACTTGACGTAAATTTTAGGGTTGCCAGAATAAAGGAAAAATGTTGCAGTGTTATTAATAGTAGAAATAAAGATACTATAACAGATATCTATAGTCTGAACTCAACTAGAAAGACCATAATCAAATTCTCAGATTTGTTTCCATTCACCCCGCGATTTCTATTCACCCAATTTTACCGGTACGCAGTACCTACCTAGGTTTTTGTTTGATATGACTTTTTTTCGTTAAGTCTTAAGCGCCTGATACACGGTTTAAAATAGTTGTTTTATGCCAAAATCTGATGGCAATTTTTGACAGCAGATTTTCAAGAAATATCCTTGATCATTGGATAAATTTTTATTTGCATTTGAATTGTGAAATGCAAATACATAAATTCCGCGCCTGATTCTGTGTTTCACACACAGAATCAGGCACGGAAAGAAAGAAAAAGGTCAAAATGTTTTATTCCATTGCTAGAGTCAATTAATTTTCCCACTTTTTGCCATCAGATTCTGGTACACGGTACACAGTACACGGGGTACACCTATAACTACACGGTTTCAAACTTGCCGCCGCTGTCGCGCCTCTTTAAACCGTGTATCAGTCGCTTCAATACTATACTCTATGGTTTTGTCAAGAAAAGAAAAAGTATTGTCAACTGTCAAAACTAAATCCAATATACTTGTAATCTGTGACTAAATCCTAATGTCAATTTCAAAAAGTTTATTGTATTTGTTTTTTTGTTGCTTTTTATCACAATTTATTAGGATTTTGCTTTAATTTTTGCTGAATTCTGACCAATATCAGTTAAATTCCAATACCTATTGGCTATTTATTATAAGATTTAGGTTAGTGTCCTTGAGCATTATATATATGTCCAACGATGTCAATACATTATATGTCCGCATACTAATCCTTTAATTAAACAAGTGATTTTTGCCCAATAATATCGTTTACTTTAAATGCTTTACTAATTTCCATGTGTTTCCAATCTTTGCTAATCGGTTTATTTCAGCAGGGATCGTATTTAGTGTATATTTTTTATTTTCCAGAATAATCCACGATGGGTGAGAGGAAGGGCCAAAACCTTTACTATCCCCCCGACTATGACCCTAAAGTCGGGGGGTTGAACAAATTCATGGGCACCCATGCCCTCCGGGAGAGAGCCAGGAAGCTCCACATGGGTATACTCATCATCCGGTTCGAAATGCCCTACAATATCTGGTGCGACGGCTGCAAGAATCACATAGGGATGGGCGTGAGGTACAACGCAGAGAAGACCAAAATCGGCATGTATTATAGCACCCCTGTATACCAGTTCAGGATGAAATGTCACCTATGTGATAATCACTTTGAGATAAAAACGGATCCAGCGGTAAGTGCTTATTGTTTCCATATAAAATAACAAGAAATATGGCAAATTAGTTATAACATTATTTCTTTATCTATACCCAAACTTTTCTTATATTAATTATTTATTTTGCAGAATTTAGACTATGTAATAGTGTCAGGAGCCAGAAGACAAGAGAACAGATGGGATCCAACAGAGAATGGGCAGATTGTTCCCGAGACGAAGGAAACTCAAAAGCGACTATTTGATGATGCCATGTTTAAGCTTGAGCACAAAACAGGCGATGAAGATGCCAGTAAATTAGATAAACCTCGGCTAAACAGACTTGTGGGTAGAAATGAGAGTGTGTGGAAAGATGATTACGAAGCAAACTGTGCTTTGAGAAGAAATTTTAGGGTAAGATTATATTTTTACATCTTTTTATGGTTTTTATATCTTCATAAAATTACACATGAATTATTATGTCAAGGTATTAAAATAGCCTAAATATATAAGTAGTACAAAGATCTCAACCTTAATTTTCTGAAAATGATTTTCTTTAAGGAATGAAGAACTTGTAAGTAAATTAAGTTTTTGCTATTTGTTAAAAATCTCTCTACTGTTTACAGAAAAGGAGGAAAGAACTAGAAGAATCTGCAGTCAATGACAGTTTACTCTTAGCCAAGTCTTCCCTAGACATAAACTTGTTACCAGAATCTGAAGAAGATAGAGACATGGCTTCACTATTGGCTCTGAAACCTGCTAACAGTATAGAGGAGATACAGAAGTTCACCAGAAACAAAATCATAAACAGTCCAGCATTGCCGAGTAGCAGCGGCTTGCTGACTAGCTTTGGTGGACTCAAAAAGGAGGAATCACTAAGCAAAAGCATACCACTTACACGAAATTCATTGGGCATTACTATAAAAAATAAAAGTCAAAACCAATATACAACTAAAACAAAAGACGATAAAACTAATGATGAAAAGAATGCCAAGTCACATAATGATGAAATAAGTGAAGAAGTTGTAGATAAAAGTGATAAAGTTATTATTAATGTAAATAAAAATGAAAAATGCACTATTAATAATGAAATAGTAAGTGATTCTCATAGAAACAGTATTAAGAATGATGTTAGTAAAAGTCGGACTGAAGTAGATGTGTCAAATGTTAAGCCTTTTTCACTTGTTGGTGATTACAGTTCTAGTGAAGAAAATTCTGAATAGAAAATATATTATGATAATGATTGCTGACAAAATATGACCATGAACAATATAATATGTCTATAATAATAATAATGAAGTAGTAAGAGGCAAAAAGAATTATTAAAACTTATTAATCGGGATTCGGGACTTAACGTGACTTATTCTAGTACTAGAATAAGTCGCGTTATAAGTCCCGATTAATAAGTTTTAATTATAATGCAACGCGAAAGTTTAAAAAAAAAAGAAAGGATTATATTGGGAAAATAAAAGAATTAAGATTTACTTGAAACATTTTATTTACGCAGTTAAAAAATTACATTTAATGTTGTAACATTTCGATGTACACATAGTATATAAAACATGTTTACAATAAAAGCATACTTAATATACATAATACATATATTTTATTTGACTAGACAGTGAGATCAAATGCAGATTTTTTAAACCAACGAAAAAAGAACCCAATAATATCTTTGACTATGCATTATGCATAATATTAATAATATTAAACAGAATAAAATGACAAATTATTATTTACTTTTGTTTAAATCGACATTGATAGTGCAGATACCTAATGGTTTGGAAATCATTTTACAACCTTAGGTTGTCAACCTACATAGCAGTTTATTTTATAAGTATATAATATTTCAATATCCTTTAGGCTAGAAACAGGCCATTTTAAATGATTTACTAAATATCTAAATATACATGTAACTAAATTAAACATTCAATTAACATAATTAATAGTCAGGATGCGTTAAGAAAGTAGTGTATAACACACTACTCTTGTAGGATTAAAGATTTTTTTTAGAAATTATTAATATCTACTCAATGCTGCATTACTCTCCCACATTCACCTAAATAATCTTTTTTTTAATTTTCAATTAAATAGTTTTTTTTTAATCTGCGGTTTAGGCGTAAAAAGGTAACAAGCATACTGACTGACACACTTTACAATGATAATAATATTGTTGTGGAATCAGTTTGTTTAGTTAATAATGTTACGGATACGGGCAGTTGTTTACCTGCGCGCGACAGTTGCGCGTACTTTCTAGAAAAGTCCAACCCTTGTTTATGTGAATTGTGTGTTTACGTAAACAATCCAGAATGGAACGTTCCAGAAAGTATGGCGGGCCATATAAAAGGTAAACAAGCCGGCAATCAGCTCAGTTTGATACAAGCGATCATCAAGGCGACTTCGAAGTGAGAACAAGTGATCAATAGTGAGTGATTGTGATAGTGACCTAAGACTCGGCTACGACCTAGGACAGTGATAGTGCTCAGTGATTTGGATCCAGTGCTTAGTGTCTGGATTTAGTGATTTGTGTGAGCTAGTGTTTGTGAATAAAGTCTTCAAGAGAGTCACCAGGTCTTTCTCTCCGAATCCTCGAACCCTAGCACGTAACAATAATTTAAAGGAAACGCTACTTTCTTAACGCATATAAACTACTTTGTTAGTAATAAATATAGTTTTTACATTGACTAGGAATGTTTCGTTAATAATTCGATACATTTATGTAACAACAAATACTAACTACTCCATTGTGACAACAGCAATTTAACATAAGTACAGATAATAGTATAGATATATTATGATATTATGACACATACTTAGTATGAATTCATTTTCATCTTAATTTAAACAAAAATTTTCAACACACCGTGTTGAAATGACATTGATTCCTTTCTTGCGCGATAATTATGTGACATTAAAATTGGTAACATTATAGATGCCCCTAGCTTTGTTTACTATAAGACCAAAAAGAATAAAAACTGAGTATAAACAATAACTGGTATAAGGTGTCAAACACCTTTCCAGTTTATGCCTTAAGAGCTTAAGAGGGCTAATAACCCAAAAAATCAAACATCCTTTTTCTCTCCTCACACTCACGCCCGTCTTTCATATGCCAGGTGAAAAGGGACGGTGCGGATTCATCGCCAAATTAGTTTTTTCTCAATAACTCGATAAATACACAACATTTTGAAAATTCGCTAGGTCGGTTTCTCAATGACAGAATTTTATACAATGTGTTAAAATATTAACTCAGTTCAATGCACGGTAATGGCAATAAATGAAAAATTCGTGAAAATTAAATGCATCTTTGTGGTTTTTTTATATAGAGAAAATTTTAAGATATCGTGTTTTTGCTCAGATTAGATTCTTGGAAATATAATGTATCTGTTACGCTCAAAGACCGAAATCGCTCAATGAGCGAAAAAATGGCTCACATCGCGTTGTGGTAACAGTGAAACAGCCACGACGCGAAATTCGCGTCGTGGCTCTAATGAAAACGGCCACGACGCGTTCTGGCAATCACAAAAAGGCCATAACGCGAAATTCCTGTCGTGGCTGATATGATATTCGTTTTTCTTGATTTGTTCTTGATTGATTAATCATCCATAGGCATGGACGATTATATTTGAATTACCACGCGTACTACAAAATATTTTTTCTTTTACAAAATCACTGCAAATCAAGTTTTTCATTATTATTTGTAAAATATCCATAGTTACATAATATTCGTACTAATATTATTACTGTCTGTCTGTCTGGCGCAAAGTGCTATTGTTTGTTATTGTTTTTTAATATAAGGTAATCTGATGTTAATAAATAACAAGTATTTAGTTTTATTTTTCTTTATATATAATTTAAATATAATACTACTAGTTGATGCCCGCAACTATGTTGCGCCAGACAGACATACAGTAATAATAATAGTACGGATAGTATGGAAGTATGGATATTTTATAAATAATAATGATAAACACGTTATGCAGTGTGTATGATTTAGTAAAAGAAAAAATATTTTGTACCTAGTACACGTGGTAATTCAAATATAATCTTCCATACCTATGGACAATTAATCAATCAAGAACAGATCAAGAAAAACGAATAGCATATCAGCCACGATACGAATTTCGCGTTATGGACTTTTTACGATTGCCAGAACGCGTCGTGGCCGTTTTCATTAATCATTAGAGCACAGAAACAGCCACGACGCGAAATTCGCTTCGTGGCTGTTTCACTGTGACCACAACGCGTTGTGAGCCTTTTTTCGCTCATTGAGCGATTTCGGTCTTTGAGCGTAACATAGCTAATTTTAGAAAATGAAACATTTCGGGGCTTATTTTCAAGTATAAAAATGAATTATAAAATTGAAAATTTTGGGTTAGTCGCCCCCTTAATGCTAACACAAATAGGAACATTCACATAACGGGAAACTATTTAATGTTGATGTCCTTGTCTGTCCAGTGATTTTTCTGAGAAGGACAGCGACATTGAGTCGTTTGCTGTGTACAAAAATAACGTAGCTAATACACAAACATTGTTTTCAAGAGTCAAAAAGAAAGATGAAAATGCACTGACCTCCATTATACAAGTACGCTGGACTGATGATACCCAGATATATTTTGTGCCTATTTGAAGCGGAATCAGCTCCCCCAATATTCGGGAAGAGAACTAAATCTGACGTAACTTGCAAATGGCCGCTCAATCGCTATTGGTTGTAAAAACCACAGATAATAGTATACCTCCATGGTAGAAACTAGTATTAGTTCCAAGTACTCCCACTACTGCTATCAGCGCCAATTTTTACGTCAAATTTAGTTCTCTTCCCGAATATTGGGGGAGCTGATTCCGCTTCAAATAGGCACAAAAAATAGCTGTCATTTCAAAGGGTATCATTAGTCCAGCGTACTTGTTTATTGGAGGTCAGTGTGAAAATGGCTTGTAGAAAATATAATCTCTGAAATAATCATGGATTCGACCTAAAATTTTTATAAAACTAAATTCGTGAAGTGAGGAGTTTTGTCGCATTTTAAATTATTGTGCTTTACGTTTAATGAATCTGTAAAAGCAATTCTTTGATAAGCGACAGATCATTTTTTCTATAAATTGTAGAACCTACTTACATTTAAGTATTAAAACATTCAGGCTATGATTGCGACTATGTGTGCTATAGTGTTAAAGCACAGCATATAGATATGATAGATGAGACCGTGAATAGCACTACGGCCTCAGCCAAAACCGGCGTGAAATAGAAGAGCTGGATGCAACGTAACGCATTACCGTTTGTCGTGAGATCTATCAGCCGCTTTTTCAACAGCCCAAGAGCATTCACATTTTACGATACGATAAATCGGAAATGTCTTCATGATTTGGGTACGACACTTTTTTATAATTATCTATATTTCGTCCGATATCCCACAGAAAATGACAATAACTATGTATAAATTTTCGTACAAAAATTGTCCGTGTCGTTTCCGCTCCTATTTAATCTCAGCGATATCGTATATCGTAGCGATATTCAATATCGCATCTTTATCCGATGATGAAACGACATTTAATATCGTAACAACCTATATCGTTACGATATTCCATAACGGACTCCGTAATGTAAAAACTTTATATCAATAAATGCTGGCGATATCGGGTGATATCGCAGCGACATCCGATATCGCATCGCATAATGTGAAAGCTCTTTTAGCTGCCATAGACAACGCTCTACTGTTCAGTACATCGCTTGTCCTCTAATGCCTGTATGAGTGCGCACTCGATCTTCGTTTGAAGCCATGCCAACACTTCTGGGTCTTGCACTTCGATGACTTTCTCGTCTGTAGAGAAGTAGTTTACCATTTCGTCCTGTGGAGGTGAGTACTGTTAGTATCTTATGGTTTGCAGTGAATCATTAATACTCGTCGAGCCATCCTTAAAAAAAGAAAGTAATTTGGCAGTTATATTTATCGCGAACGAAATATCTGTCAAAGATGTTGCCAGAATGAGAACTCTAATACCTACTACATCTTTTCCCGGGACTCGTATCTCCGAAACCACAAATTTTGATAAAATACGAAATTTTATCAAAATAAGTGGTTAAATCGTGAAGAGATAACCTATACCTACAATTCTATCGTGCACCTCACAGTCCTCAGTCAAAATGATGAGCTTTTTACCTTCACATTGAGTAAACTACCACCCCTTATTTAACCTAGCAACTTAGTACGTACCTGTTTAATATTCAATATGAGTTTGCCGTCAGCGGCGAGGGGCGCTCCCAGCAGGCCGTCGAGCCGCACCGCCCACTCCGCGCGCCACCCGCCCCCGCCACCGGACCGGATCAGGTAGATGTGCCTGAAAAAAAAGTTTAATTTCTGATTAATGAACGAATTAATCACTGTTGTCGAGCACGCAACACCCGTTTCTTAACATCGGCTGGTACCACGCAGGCGTTGTTTTACACCAATGTTAGTGTCTAAACACACTAGGCCGAAAATATTCGGCCGAAGTTCGCCTGTAATTTGTTACGCATACGCTATACGGGCCAACCCACACGACATCGCAACGACAAAATGTCGTCGAGCAGTGGTTACGTGTGAATGGTGTCGCTGCAGCTTTTTGTAGTTGCGTTGTGGTACCGACAAAATGCCGACGTGGTTGCATTATCGCCAGTGGTTGCGATGTGGTTGCGTCGTGTGCAGACAATAGTTCGACTCCGACTTTTATAGCGGAAACACGTGTTGACTAAACTTATGAAATTCAAAGAGAAAACTTTGTTATTGCTATCCTTGCGAGAGCGCGGGCGGGGTGCGCACTGCGCGCACTGTCGTGGCATCGACGCAACATCGTGTTTGCGATGTGGTCGGTACACACACACACACACACACGCGGTCGACAACGACTGCAAAATGTGGTAAGTGTAAACAGTCTTATTCATTTACGAATTATGATACGAAATATACGCCCGAGGCCCGACCAGTAGCGCTAGCACGGCGACCAGCGGGAATGCGAAAGTATGGACAAACTGTGGAAATAAACCTAAGGTGCCGTTCCGATCTTTACCGCGGCTAATCGCGATCGACAAAAATTTAATTAAAATGCCACTTCATCACAGACTATAGTATATGTCATAATGTAGGATAATATTATATAAATTTTAGGACTTTTGTTCGCGCCAAACTCTAGCGCGACGTTGGCAACACTGCAGCGCGTGAGTCTGCACTCTGCGCTGTCAACTGTCATACGCTAGACACGCGAGTGACAAATAACACATTCCGCCCTGAACTGTTACCGGCGCGCGTTCGTTATACATACGAAAATCCTCGGTTAGCCGATCGGCCCAAACTTCGCGATTAATCCAATAATTATCCGTGATTTATCCTCATGAACTAAGCTCAGTGATAGTGATTATAGACCACGGTGACAGTGTGACTATCAGCTCGTCTCGTCTCAGCGCAGCCGCCAGCATCTCAGCTCATCAGGTACCTCCTTCCTCATCCTTTCCTCCCCAATCAGCTCAAACACACGTCGTAGGGCTTTCGCCCCTACAACTATAGTCTGTCATAAAGTGGCATTTTAATTGAATTTTTCTGAACTAAAAAAGATCGGAACAACACCTTAAGTTTATCTCCACAGTTTGTAACTATAGTCTGTCATAAAATGGCATTTTAGTTGAGTTTTTCGGAACGAAAAAAGATCGGAACGGCACCTTAGGTTTATTTCCACAGTTTGTCCATACTTTCGCATTTCCGCTGGTCGCCGTGCTAGCGCTACAGGTGGTGTGGTTGTGGTACGTGTGGGTTGGCCCTTACACTAGGCCGGTGTACTAACGTGGTGGACAGCAGCAGCGTGGTGGGCGAGGCGCGGGAGAGGTGTGCGTGCGCCAGGTAGCTGTCCGCACCGGACCGCGTCGCCAGCGCCAGAAGCGCGGCGCCGCGCGCGCGGTGCGCACAGTACGGTCGGATACCCTGCGAGATAACGCAATATTAGCATGTTTTCCATGTAATATATAACTACTCCACCTATGACTGAAACATTTTTCATGTTTAAATGATCTTTGGAAGTTTTTGACGTCGGCGTAATATTATTTACAACGTCTGAAATAACTAGTGTCCGACCGAAACTGATTTTTCAGCCGAAACTGAAACCGAACTTTCGGCCTTACTCCTAGTTTCGGCCGAAACCGAAACCGAAACTTGACAAAAACATTTAAAATGACGATTAGTTACTGAAATTTACTGTTCTGTAACATTTAACACATAAGAAAAAGTGCCAAATTGGATTTTTTACTTTTTGTGACATTTCTTAAAATAAAATATATTTTTAATCTTAGACTCGAATATGTTCCTTAGAAACTTTTCAGTATCATATTTCGTTTTTTTTATCCGAAATAACTAAGTAATCTTGTAGTTGGCGTCACAATTTTTTGGTTCAGAAGACGTTTTGCCACTAAACCTACGATAACACTACTCACTAGTCAACACGATTTTTTGTGCCTGAATTCTGTGTACCTAGTTTGAATGTCTTACACTTAATTAATTAGAGAAACAATAATGTTTAACTCATAAAGTTTGCTTTTACATAAGCTTTCAACTTTTCAAGAAAACCTGAATTTTATTCTTTCAGTTATGTATCAAAAGAATAAAATATAATATTACTATTATTTTGTTATTTATATTGGTGCTTATTTAGCTCGTGTGTGCTTCGGTATAGGTATATTATGGTGCAACTATTTTTTTTCTTGTATTAAATAGGAAGTTTAAAATTATTTCATAGCCGCTTGACTAAGTCATTTATTTGTTGATGGTCTAACTTTTTTACTCTTATTTTAATAATTTCTCCGCAACTGTAGCAAAACCTTTACTCGTGTATTTTGTAGGATATGCATACTTAGGCATTTTATTTCTTTTAGTTAGGTGTTAAAAGAATAAAATATATTTATTTATTTCATTTATATCATTACTAAAATTCACAAAAAAAGAATTAGAAGGAAAAATATATAAATTGGGTTTAAACTTTAAAAGATATCTTTTTATATTTAGGTGAGCATACTCCAAACATAGCTTGTAGCATGTCTCTTTAATAAGTACGTGGCACCCATATTTTTTTAGTTTTTAATAGGAAGTTTAAAATTTGATTCAAAGGCTTGATAAATCCTTTTATTTGTCACTACAAGTAGCTTTTTCGTTCTTACTTTAATAAATTTTCCGCAAATACAGCAAAAACTTTTTACGTCCGTTTTACACATTTTGAAGATATTTTTACGCTTTAAAGTACGTCATAAAACTCATAATTTCTCTAAAAAGTAAATACACACAGTAAGTGCCAGCGGAAAACTTCCCGTTCCAACTCTATTATTGGCCCCCAAACCCCTTTATCTAGGTCACGACGAGTCTAAGAATTTTGAAAAAATCTTATATTTTAATTTATATTCACTTAGACTACAAAAGCAAACTTTTTTATTTTATTTATGTTTCTGGTTAATTTTCAATGCAAAAATTGGATAATAGTCATTAAGTAACAGGCACCGGCAAAACATAATATTTTTATGTCGACTTTTGTAATGAGGGCCGCAAGTGTGAAGCTTACAGGGAAGTGGGGTAGATAGGATTTTAGCAGGGTAAGAACGCGTCCATAGTTAAAGGTTAATTATTTTAAATATATAAATAAAACGCGTGATAAAAGGAGAATAATGAGGCGAGATGATTGACTACTATAAATCTCGCAAGCTATATCTCATAGTCAAACAAAATTATTAAGTTAATAAAATTTACTATAATAATCAATTTATCATAGCTTTTACTCAATCGTTTGTTTGAGAAACATTGTTAAAATAAGAACATAGCAAGCACGGCGAGTAAGCACGAGTCAACTGCAAAGTTTACCGAACGACGCACGAAAATAATTCACGAACACTGGAGTTTCGGCGGGGCCGAAAGTTTCGGCTATATTTTGGCCGAAACCGAAACTAAGGCCGAAACTAGATTTTTTGGCCGAAACTGGCCGAAACTGAAACCGAAAGTTCGGTCGGTCACTAGAAATAACCTAACTGAGTATATCGCTTCGGTTGAAAGACCTTTCTTTGTGGTTTATATTATTTTAAGATCATAGTAACTATTATCAATTTTTTAAATTTAATTATTACCATCCACAATGCCAAAAAGATGGTTTTTAAATACTCACGTGTATATGCGAACAGAACCGTGGCAGCCGACGCCAACGATATCAAAATACTTAGATACGACGTACGCCGTCAAAACTGTAGCAATGTTTTTGCATGCAAAATGTGTATCGAGAAAATATTGTCGTCCTTTTCTGGTGTTATTATTGCAATTTCGGAAGGCACACGACGGCATTCTGAAGCGAAATGTGGTGAAAAACAATGCAGTAAACAATTAATTGAGCACGTCTGACTGTCACCGCGTCCTAAGGCGCACTGGTCACAGATGAGTGAGCCTCATTCATCTCGAGAGTGACACATTTTTGCGCTGACGATTGTATGGAATGCCTTTTCTAACGTTCTAGTTCTATTGCCGACGCACACACTCGTGCCCGCACGTCATGCACATTACCAACGACGTTTTCTATATAATCAAGTTAAAATGTTATGCATACTCACATGTATATGCGAACAGAACCGCGGTAGCCGTCGCCGTGCCACGAGTCCGCCGCCGGCGCACGCTCGCAGTGCCGCCTCCGCCGCCCCCACTCCCGCGCACGCACTTGCGCCCGCACGCCGCGCGCATAACCGCGCTGCCTCGCGCGTCACGTCTGCAATAATATGACGGAGATTTAAGTAACTATCAGTAGATATGATGCAGTATATATAGGATACTTACAAGGAAATTATATCAGAAAATGTGCATAGCAAATTGCAATTAAAAGCACTTCTTCCATTTTTGCGTTTGCGAACGTTACGTATATAAATAAGACGGCGAATTACGACATAATAAAACGTAAGCAAAAGTAAAATAAAGATTGTACAAAACATAAGATAGTTAAAGAATTATCGCAGCTCATGGTGAAAATCACAAACACGAAAATAATTATTATCTAAGTAAAAGAAAAAAGGGACGTGTCTCCATCAAGTCTCCAAGCACAAAAGATAACAATGATAACAAGCAAAGAACAATCAGTATTGTCATTTGTATAGTCGTACTCACATTTCATTACAAAATTATCTTCATCTATCGTTCAAAACGTGCATAAAACAAAGGGCAAACATTATTACACCGTTAGGTTCATAATGAATAGAAATTATAAAACATGCAACGTGCTTTGGACAGGTTAAAATTACATAAACTCTATTATCTAGCTTATAAGAATGATTTCCAATAGACGAATAACGTTCGTAATGAGAATTTTAATTTATTACAGACAAATTGTTACGTTATATTTACATTATTACAAACACACGCACACAAGAACAAGAACATACGCTACAAGTACGCAAATTCTCACGCAAGTACGCACACACGAACAAGAACGTACGCATGCACGCAAGTACTCAAATTCGCACGCAAGTACGCGCACGCACGCAATCCCACTTACCGTAGGACGGCCTGGCTATTAATCCCACGAGCGCCAGCGCGACGCTGGTGGGATTGGTGCGGTACGCCTCTAATACCGCTTCAGGCAGGTCATCCACTATGTCACCTTCTTCGCCTGAAATATTACGTCATATCTTAAGAACACGTAGGAAAGTTTAAGTATGTGATAAGGACGTTACGGTCTTTTCAGAGCTAGTTTGCTACCTATTGCCTTTTTTTTTAATACGGTTCCCCTTCAGCCTATAAAGGAGGGACGTCCCGGATCTAACTAACACAGGACTCCCTCCACGACCGGCCGGTCTACCTCAGGGACCGGACTTCCACCAAAGTTAGGGAACGCTTCGGCAAACTGAAGCGTTCCCCTCGGCGCCGGGACTGGCTACTACAGTTTAGTACTGACTTTTAGTTTGCATCTAAAAGTAGAATAGAAACACTCACTACTTGGAAAATACTCCTTCGACCTCTGCCGTTATGGTAATGGTACCTAGTTATGGTAGTAAATCACCACTTAACTTACCAGCCCTCCTCAAATACGACCGCTTTTCGTTAGGACAACACCACCGTACGAGCTGCGCGCCCGTCACTCCGCCCGGTACCGAAGACCGACCGCTTGTGGAGCCCTACATTATAAACACTATATTGTAAAGAAATGTTGCTATATTGTTTTTTTTTTATGAAATAAGGGGGCAAACGAGCAAACGGGTCACCTGATGGAAAGCAACTTCCGTCGCCCATGGACACTCGCAGCATCAGAAGAGTTGCCGGCCTTTTAAGAGGAAATAGGGTAATAGGGGAGGGTAGGGATGGGAAGGGAAGGGAATAGGGGAGGGAAGGGAAGGGAATAGGTTAGGGGATTGGGCCTCCGGTAAACTCACTCACTCGGCGAAACACAGCGCTGTTTCACGCCGGTTTTCTGTGAGAATGTGGTATTTCTCCGGTTGAGCCGGCCCATTTGTGTCGAAGCATGGCTCTCCCACGTATAGATATATATAAAATCTACTCATGTGACGTATGAGACGGTAGGGAAAGATTGTAACATAGGTTTACAACACGTATTAGGGTTAATTCAGACCGCAACGTGTAGATGCATTTCTTTTGTATGGATTTGACAGACTTCTTGCAAGTCTGCCAATACAATACAAATTTAGAAATGCATCTACGCGTTGCGGTCTGAATTGACCCTTCGAATTCCAAAACAAGTGACCAAATGATCATTGACGTATGAAAATGTCTAGGTTACCAAAGTCCCCTGGACTATAAATAATAATTAACCTTAAAATACTCACACAGCAAGGCTCATAATAATTCTTCAGGGCCTTAGTGAAGTCCCCTATATAGCTGTACGGGTTGCCCAGGATGTTCAGACCTAGCACCAGCACATAGAACTGCTGCACCAGCTGCATCCAGTAGTGTCGGGAGGCGGCGTCCACAAGGCTGGGGACCGTGATGGGTGCATTGCGGAGCTCGAGGTAGCCCATCCTAGATGTAAACGAGCAAACGGATGACCTGATGGAAAGCAACTACCGTCGCCCATGGACACTGGCAACATCAGAAGAGTTGCAGGTTGCCGGCCTTTATATTATAATCTTTATGGATTACGACGAAGTTTAAAGGAGCCTAATAGTTTTTTAAAGACTACAGCACAATAGTAATAACTTTAAAATTTAAACCCAAACGCTTTTGGTAATAATTTATTATGCTGTGCACATTAAAAATATGGTCTTAATATTTAATGATCAAATGATTTTCACAAGGATTTTAAAAATCACCAACCTGATAACAACATCCTTCATATCACAGAGCGAGGATCCCCACGAGTTGAACAGGAACTCCAGTAGATCACTATTGAAGAGTTTCGGCCGATTCTCCCTCTGCCCATACTTCTTCGGACTATCAGCACTCTCCGTAGAATAACCTCGAGACGACAAACTTAGAACTAGCTTGATGGGGGATAGATGAACGAACTCAAAAATGACGTTCTTTTGTGCGCTTGTTTGGCTCCTCATTGCTATGACGGGTAGAGGCATGTGGACTAATGCCAGATCCGCCCGCAACCTAACAGCTGGCTTCTCTTCGATCTTCCAGTTGTTCAGAATATCGAAGACGTGGTTCACGAAACCTCTGTCTAAATTCACGCAGTACTCCTGAACCAGAATCTTAAAATATTTGTACACGTCCTGGTTCAAGGTCGGGCGATATTGCTTCAACGTTATAATCTCTATTGCGGGTTTTTCGTTCCTGGATTTGAAGTTAATCGCAGGCGCTGGATATAGCACATTCGGGAAAACCGCATCGTACAATTGATTGTCTATCTGTAGGTTGTGTAACTTCAAGTGGTGGAAGGAGTGGGTTTCCGATTTGCGGAACTGCAGCCAAACGCCTGGACTGTATATTCTTCTCAGCTCCGAGAAGAAAGGCTTCGTCATGTGCATTTTCTCCAGGTCTATATGGAGGAACTCCTTCAGCTGACACTTCTTCTGCTCCGCCTGATAGTTGTCCTCGATCCAGGCGGTGATGTCTGGAGCCAGCTGCTTCCATTTGTTGCTGACGTTGATCTCCCACTTGGGGACTGAATCTGATATGCTGATGTATGACAGTTCCTTGACGCTGTTACTCGTTGGCACGCAAACAGACAGGCCGACGCTGGCCAAAGACAAGTACACTTCATAACTGCTCTTCTCCGAGTTTATCCTGGTCCTGTATTGGTGTGCTATTTTCTCGTCCTGGGCTAATGCGAACACTCGCTGGTACCCATCCATGAAGGATATCCAGTAGACAATGACCTTGTCTTTCCTCATCTTCTTGCCTTTGGCGTGTAATTCCGGAAGGTCGGAGCTGTCGGAATCGTCGCTGCTGGATGAGCAGGGTTCGGGGGATTTGGGAGCCAAGCGTGTCAGAGTGCAAGACAGTTTGGATGTGACGCTACTTTTCACTACGACTGTTGAGTTCTTGACAGATCGGTAGCTGACTTTGACCTCACCAAACCTAAACAAAACGATACAATATTGTGATACAAAATTATCTGTTATAATTCTCTAACTACAGACTCGCCAAAAGATGACCAATTAAGTTAACTACATACTTGTAATTTGCAATCGCTTACCCATCCTGGGAGAAATCAGCCACGAATCCTTTGCCCTTATTGGTGTAGATATTCCATGTCAGCTTCCGTTCCTTCATGGGGTCGTCCCAGGTGTAGAGCATCGACTGATACGGACTGAGTAGAGCCACCTGACCTGAGTCCACCTGTCCAAAACACATGATAATTTTAGAACTCCTATAGGGGCCTTTATATAAAGCGACATTATTTACAATCTCGCGTTTTCAGCGCGGTCTTTAATTTACCACCCATTCTCACTTTGTATTCTGTTATGACACCCTTAATGTTCTGTTGAGTTTGATCCAGTTAATCAAATGTCAACGACAAGCTCGTAGCGGCTTAACAAGCACAAAAAACCTATTTCGGATCATGACATGATACCGACTTGTGATGCCCTAGGGCCTAGCTAATTAGCTCCCAAGGAAACCATGCTATACCTGGATTCCAGGGAACCCCTGGTCTTTACCTGGTGCATCTTGAGGAACAGGTCATCACACAGGTTGTCGATCCGGACGGGCGCGTCACCGACACCGTACGGCCGGAACGTGATCGTGAACGGACGGTCCGTCCCGCCTGTTACGTCCACGCAGATCGCCGACTGGGATAAAAAGAATTAAGTAATCATTAACTAATCGTCTTACGGTCGCACTCAGAGAAATTTAATGATGATTAATTCAATTTAATGAAGAGTTTGACAGATAATGTATGGGACTTATGTCAAAGTCTTCATTTAATCAGAAGAATATTCGTCACTGAGTACGGCAGATAAGAGTTAGGTATTTCACACATAACTGTGAATTCGCATCGCATCGCAAATGTCAGCGATTTTTTTTGTTATGAGATTATGTTTTTGTGTTGATGTGATGCAAATACGCAGTTATGTGTGGGAGCCGCTATAACTAATAAAAAGATTCACATTGCAGCACTGTAAATCTATATTTTACAGACCGTTTATTTACTTGTACAATGAATTGTCCTTGCCTTATAAGTTAGAAAAGTGGCTCCAGAGATATACCTACATTGTAAATTTTACAATGTAGGTAAGTATTTACAATGTAGGTATATGTCTGGAGCCACTTTTCTAACCTATGAGGCAAGGACAATTCATTGTACAAGCAATAAACGGTCTGTAAATATACATCTTTTTTTAGAAAGAGGGTTAGTGTTAATTTTTTTTTAGTAAATATCACGATTGTGGCCCTAGCTCGACATCAATGTGCAATTTTTTATAAAAAAAAAATGAATTAATGCATTAGATGCTAGAATGCTAGAATAATGTCCATAATGATAATAAAAGGGAAATGTGTTTATATAACTACTTTCAAAAATATTTCCGTTATATTATATTATATATAGTAGGTAACTACTTATTTAAATTTTAATCTACTAAAGTTAATTTTACATAATTATAGTTCATTAACAATATTATTACTTTTCCTTTATTTAAAATTATAATGCCAATGCAAATTTGACCTACATTTCTTTACAATAGGTAGATAAGTATAAGGTAGGTATGTAATGTATTTTCCCATATTTAAGTATCATAAATGTGGTGTATATGGGTTTATTTATTTATTTTATTATTCGGGAAGCTTACGGCTTACAGAAATAGTAGAATAGTAAATAGTAGATAACACAAAGGAAATTATAAATTAGTTATTTAATTTTTTCTTACTTAGTAACATAATTAAGTGGATATAATATAACTAAGAGTATCCCACTCTTACTAGCGCTACTTGACATCACGTTGTATAACACTAACAAGCTGAAGATAGAATTGAAATAACATTAAAAATAAATACGTTGCGACTTGCGGCAGATACATTTAAAAAACATAATAACTTGCACAAGGCACCCTTGCGTAACCCGCGCGCGTTATGGTCACCAACACTAATTTAATTCACACCACTTTCGAACGCGGTATAAGATTTACGCACCAATTTCTCTTCCCCTCAGTCCATAAACGCCGCTCGACATGTCGAGGCTCCTCCTCCTAGTGTGTTTAGTGGTCGCGGTCCAAGCACACAACCCCCGTGACACCCATACGAGGATCAGACGCTCCAGAAACTACTACGGGCCGTCGCAAAAGTTCTACAAACCGCCGCCCAACGTTTACCCCGTGAGGGGTCCCTTCTCCTACACCCCACCCCCGGGGTACGGCACGGACGGACCCCCCGGTTACCGGCCAAAGGTTAGTAAACGACACAACCCCGGTTTAGGTGAGGAGGACCTTCTCAACATCGTCAAATACCTCTCGAAACATGACCTGGATAAGATATTCGAGCTGGCTCGAAAGAAGGGAAGATATAGCGACGATTCAGATAATCAAAGTTTTAATGACAGTCCGGCTAATTACAAAGAAAGTAAACCTGTCGGACCAATGTATCCTGATGATGATGATTTCCAAAGTACGAAGATGTATAATGGTCCTTATGATAATTATAGGCCCCGGCCGAAGGGATTTGAACACGATCCGATGCCAAATCTCTATAACAATAAGGAATATCTAGATCAACCACCGAGAGGCGAAAAGATTTATTCGCAACCTCCTTTAGAAAACGATGTACCGATGCCAAGTATTAAAGGATTTAAGGATGATCCTAATCTTAACATTTACAATAACAACGAGTATTTAGATCGAGGACCATCAAAAAGTGAAAGATTTTATTCCCATGCCCCATTAGATGGTAACGAATCGAAGGTTTATCAAAGTATTTCACCGCTAAATGAATATATCGACAAAGTTATAGCCGAGGATCTACCGTTTGCTAAGGATAATGTTGAAGTGACTAAAGTCTCCGGAGAATGGACACCTGAACCTATGAAAGACTTCGAACCTATGAAAGACTTTGAAATAGCATTCACAAGCAAATCACCAAAGATAGTAAAATCTGAATCGTCGTCCTACAAATTAGAAAACTTTGCCGATCTACCTCTTATGAATTACGACTCCAAGCTAGACACAGTTAATTCGTACAATGTACCACATTACACCGTAAGTAATTTTGTTAAAGAAATTAATGTAATAATAAATTGAATTACGGATCTAGATCGAATAATTAGAATTTAGGAAGATCCGATTATAAAATTAAGTGTTTTAAAAAATTAAAGAATATGCTCTAAAATGTCTAAAATTGGATTCAAAAAGTATTATAAAACAAATAATCATAATGTAGTTTCTTAAATATCTAGGTAGTTGATATTATGAGTAAATTGTAAAAAATGTAAACTGTTTGAAACATTTTTCTTTTGTTACAGGTAACATCACATCAGAGTCAGTCTCAATCACCGTCGTATCCCTTCACACAACAATCATCAGCGGGGCGGGACCAGAGCGACGCCCATCTCAAGGCTATCAAGATATGGACGCATAAGTCCAAGGGTGCTGCGTATACATTGCACGACGACGGAACCCTAACCCCGGAGAGACCGAGTAGGCCTAAGTTTTAGCTTTATGTAGATAGTATGTTTGGTTCGTGTGGGATTAAGCCATATACCTAACATGTACTCCACGCGCGTGTTCCAAGGAATTAAATATAGGGAAAGGTCGGTAGAGAGCGAATTATTTCGCTTTAAATTATTTTAAGATAGTCAAAAATGCCCCGCATCGTGACGCTTCTAACTCCCGATTCCTCGAAGTTTGTCTGCGAAGTCTATGCTGGCAAGAGGTAGATGTTTTAAGGTCTAAGTTCATGTGGTAATTGTAACTAAATTAATATATACGAATTTAACTCATAATATTATAATAGGCTTCGATTATGATTTAAGACACCAACTTGTTAAAATTTATTATTAACTTATTAGTAGGTTAAGGTTGTTAATTTTTGTGGCGTCCCACAAGGCTACGTGAAAGGGACCTTTCCTTTTACGTGAAAGTGTTTCGTCAATATTCTGTAACTGATATTAGTGCTACAAGCTGTTGTTCAAGTTCAGTCACTTGTCAATAATATATTGTAACTAAATATAGCATAAGAAAGTAAAGCTTTAAAATGTGTGTTTGCATGATAGATTTACAAATAATCGTTATAAAGTTTATAATTTATATGCTAGTAAGTGTGCTAGGTCTAAATTGGCATTAAACATTTTATCGAGTTGTAATTATAATAAAAATAGTTTAAAATGTACAATACATTTTATTTAAATATGTCTCTATCTTGTAAATAAATATGAAAATTTTATTAATAAGTTTAAAGTAAGATGCGCAATTATATCATAACTTTATGTTAGTTTAGGTACTTTTAATTGAATAAAAAGAAATTAAAATAAAAAATATAAATCGCTGCTTTTGTTGTAGGTAGGACATGTTAGTTATTTAAATTATATAATTGCTTATTTGTATAACTTTCAGCAGCGGAAGTGTCACCTACATACTAGGTATTGTGTATGATTTTCTTATTAACATGTTCAAATCATCACATGCTTACTTAGCCTATATAAATCACGTAGGCTTCTACAGTGTGTAACAAAAGTAGGTGATAAATTATAATACTTTAGGGGTTGTATGTAGAGATTTCACTGTGAAAATTGCAGCGCTGAAAGAGCAATTTTTTTCTTACTTTTGTATGGGCAAGCGCTTCAGCGTCACAAGTTTCCCCATACAAAAGTGAAAAAAATTGGTCCTTAAACGCTGTACTTTCACAGTGAACTCTCTAAGAGTAACACATACACAACCTAACTTATTATTACTTAGTTTTGTTACACCTAGTATGATAATAGCCCCCACACCGATTTCGGTGACGGTGGCCGGTTTCATTGAAACCAGGGGGGTGTGCCAAAATGTTTTCGTTTTCGCTTCGTAATAGAATCGCCGATGAAAATGTATGGAATTGACATAAGCGTTAATTAAATACTCAGTCGAGGTTTTGACTTAAAAAATAATTTTATTTCAGACCAACAAAGTTCTTACTACTAATTTAACAATCGAAAGAATCCTTTAACTAACTTAAGTCTACGTTTTTATATAACTAAAGTGCTGATGATGTGTTTGTCAGCTGTTCCACTTTAGGAAGATCTGACAAAGCTGATCTGGGCAGGGCTGCCACTCTTAACTCGTTCGTTAATATGACGTTGACGTTCTACTCGTCTTATGTCAATTCCATATATTTTCATCGGCGATTCTATAACGAAGCGAAAACGAGAAAGTTTCGGCTAAATGGCCAGGCCAGCTACGCAGGAGTAATTTTATAGTGCCCAATTGTGTGCACAGTACACAAGAGCACTCTCTATTCCTTTACTCTCGTAACCCAGTGGGACGGACGACCGACACGACTGGCGAGAGATCAGGCGCAGGACCGACTTTTTACATGCCCATCCGACGCATGGATAATCTTACTTGTCAGACAATCAGGTGATCAGCCTAACCTAACCAAACTTGGAAATATCATGTTTCCAACGCGGGAATCGAACCCACGACCTCCGAGAGCCGCGCATTTTACCACTAGACCACACCTAGTACAGTCCGGTCACGGATAACGTAGAAATCGTACATTAGTCTGCTTCTTGTCTTTTTAACTTGCTTTCATTTAGTCAGGTTATATCAAGCCCCGCTACATCACGACTTACATTGACTTGACATACCCTAACCAAAAAGCGTATCCCATTATGGCGCCTCTGCCCTGACGGAAATTGAGGTCTTTACTCACCCCTTTGTCCATCCTCAGCACTGTACAATGTGGCACGGTGACAGGAAAGTGTTGTGAGACCACCCCTGAATCCCGATATTTCACGTGCGTAGCCATGGAGTCAGTCTGAGGCCAGTAGGGTGCGCACTGCGTGGGTGCCAGATCCATCCATATAGTATAGGAGGTAGCAACGTTTTTGAGAAAGTATTTCAGGTTGGCTGATTTTGTGATATGTCGTCATTATTGCTTTTCTGGTTAGAGTCCGGGCGGTCTGGCTGCCGGTAGTCGTTGCGTACATTAGTGCGCATTTCATTTATCCAGGTGATGCTATTAATATAAGGAGCGCCTGCTAAAAAGAAATGGCAATCTCTCGCTTCTGGCTCTTGTTATGTTAAAGGCCAGACTTTAACAATTATTATTATTGTCGTAATTATTACGTTTGTGTTAAGCACTGCTTGCTCACTAAAATGATTTTAAAATCATTTAAAATCACTTAAAATCATTTAAGTATACAGTAATGTTACCTAAAATGATTTTAATATATCTGATCGTCTTGAAATACATTTTTTTCAAACGTTGCTACCTCCCGTACCAATAAATAAGCTACTTTACTACTAACATTGACATAGTCTGACAAAATAAAGCATTTGATGGTATATTTCTACATGATCTGCGATTTTATTACACTTACTCCTTTGTCCATCCTCAGCACTGTACAATGCGGCACGGTGACTGGAAAGTGTTGTGACACCACTCCTGAGTCGCGGTATTTGACATGCATAGCCATGGAGTCAGTTTGTGGCCAGTAAGGTGCGCACTGTGTTGGTGCGAGATCCATCCACAAGTCAGCCGCTTCGTTCTCCTCCATGAAGCGCAGGTGGCGACGCGTGTCGTTGTATACGATGAAGTAGGGTAGGAGAGTCACGATCTTGGTCAGTTGGGGGCATAGCTCGGAGAGGGTTACCTAGAAAAATAGCATATTAAGTTACTTGATGATATATAATAAGTACTACTAGTAGTAGTCACTAGATAGTATAAGGATTAAGGATATTTTGGCATAGAAGTTGACAGCAGTCTATACTTTATAAGTCTATACCAACGAGAAAAGATGTGTTGGAGCCACTTAGAGGTATTGTATAGGCCGCGCACAGCATTATTAGTTAGGCGAAACTAAAATTGGCTTGCATTTAAAAAGTCCTAAAAAGAACACTGCGCATTCATTCTTCTTTCTTTTCGCAAAGCGAACTTAAAGTTGAATACACGGCTTTTCTATTTATGCAATTAAAATTCTGTTTTTCAAACTCACATGCAGCAATATCCGGTAACTCAGGCGCCTTTCGGCGTGCGCGCACACTAGTAGCCCCGGTGAGTGAGCGAGAAGGCGTGTCGCGCGGGACCAGCCCGACTGTTGCGCTCTCACTCGCACCCGCTCCGCCCCGCGCGTGCCTCTCTCCCCCCACAGTAGCGCCTCGTCCGTCACAGAGTAGCACTCGTCCGAGCGACCCTGTGGTTGTCAGAAAAAAACAATAATATAATAAATGTGATTAACAAAATACGAGTATAATGTCGCATGAGTAGATAAAGAGTGGCCAAATACAGCCAAATAAATAAACAAAATAAATAAATATCTTTTTATTCAAAATTAATATGTGTGTATCATGATACACTTTTTGAAAGTCGTAGAAAGAACGAACGAAGAAACAACGTTGCCTACCACCGGTTCGGGACCTACCCATGCGAGAAGAACCAGATAGGAGCTTCTGTCCAGCAGTGGGACACTATGTGTTTTTTTTTATAAAATAAGGGGGCAAACGAGCAAACGGGTCACCTGATGGTAAGCAACTACCGTCGCCCATGGACACTCGCAACATCAGAAGAGCTGCAGGTGCGTTGCCGGCCTTTTAGGAGGGAATACGCTCTTTTCTTGAAGGTTTGCAGGTCGTATAGGTCCGGAAATACTGCTGGTGACAGTTCATTCCAGAGTTTTACAGTGCGCGGCAGAAAGTTACGCGAAAAACGCATTGTGGAAGACTGCCACTCATCAAGGTGATGAGGATGGTATGTTTTTCGCGTGGGACGATGGCGAAAAGTTGCAGGTGGTATGATTCCGAACAATTCCTCAGAGCACTCCCCGTGATACAACCGATAGAGGATGCAGAGTGAAGCTACATCTCGGCGTAATTCCAAGGGGTCCAAGCTGTTTGAAACACTATGGCAGTCAACAATTCGAGCGGCCCTTCGTTGGATACGATCCAGAAGGAGCAGTTGGTATTTTGGCGCCCCTGCCCAGAGATGAGAATAATATTCCATATGAGGCCGAACCTGCGCCTTGTAGAGTTGTAGGCGTTGATACGGACCGAAGTACTGTCTCGCTGTGTGTGTGCATATCACATGTGCATTTTTGAAGGAAAGCCATAAAAGTTTCCGCATCAACATTTCTAAAACTGCGCTCGCTTATCAGACAACACCTTGGTCTATCGTCATTCTGACTATCCCCCTCGTTCTCTCTCTCTGTGTTTGTGTGTGTGTGTGAGAGGATGCGCGCGTGCGTGCGTGCGTGCGTGCATGCGTTGCGTGCGTGCGCACGTGTTTGTGTGTGTGTGTGTGTGCTGTGTCGGACCTTGATCTGCAGCGGCAGGCCGGTCTTGTTGATGAGCCAGCAGGGCGCGTACAGCAGCAGCCCAACGTCCGCGCCGAGGCGCAGCCGCGCGCGCACTATCAGCCGCTTATTGCCGCCCTCCGTCTCGCAGTCTGTCGTCATGCTGATTGTCTTCTCCAGCATGTCTGTAAGACAACAGGTGTGGGTGCTTGGCCTACAGGCGCGCTAGAGGATGGAATGACAAAGTTCTGAAGAATGGAAACTGGAAGATCCAATAAGAACTAACCTTCAATTTGACCAAACGCAAGTTGTCCTTTGGCAGAAATGTTACCACGTAATACCAGATTTAAGTTTCTGTCTTCACGTGTTATACACCTTTGACTACATTACATAACAAATCTCTAAGTTCGTTTTAAGTTACATTACGACCATGGATCTAAACTGGTGGCACCATCGCATATTTGGGAGATCATTATCAACAGTACTGACCTGGCGCCAGCGTAAAGGAGCCGGACCACGGCAGCCCTAGATACTGTATCTCCACCGTCAGCCGGTGAGTGAGTGCGGGCTGCAGCGTGTACACGTGCGCGCGCTCGCCCGCCTCTATGCGTATGTTGACGTTCTGGCCCGTTAGCGTGAGTGCGTGCGGCAGACGGTTGTGGACGCCCATGGGTGGTAACACGCGGATGAGCAGGTTGGGGATGGCCCGAGACACCTTGTGGGACTGACAACCTGTAAAAAGACAGTATTTGAAGATGCTGTAGGAATATGAAATAGCAAACGAGGTAAGAACGAATTGATAAGAAAATAATTATGTTTATTTTAAATATATATTTTTTAATTTACTAAAGTCAACCAATAATAGAGCTTTTATCCAATAGAGTCAAAGTAGGTTTTTATTGGTGAATGTCAGCGTGGTTTAAACGTCATTAGTCAATATAAATATATATTTGCCATTTTACTGTCTACCTAACGCGAATAAGCTTAAATTATTACGTTCATACCTTCAACAGCCAGCACTCTCATAGCAAACACGCTGGAGTCACCATCCGCCATAGAGGGACAGACGATGTCACGCGGCGTCCCAATGTCGTTGGCCAGATCCATCCACCATATACCTTGAGCTGCCGCTTGGTAGCTCCTGTAAAATTTTATATATTTTTTACAAACAGACATTTAAAACTGAAATTTTAAGTCAATTTATATGACTTGTCTATATAAAACAGCTGTGGGTACTGTGGTCTTATCAGTCCCTTGGGTGTTGTTCTTACAAGTAATTTTTCGATTACAATTTGTTGTTGTCTTCCAAAAATATAAGTGTGTTCACATATTTATGCTTATTGATAGGACTGAAAAGGAAATAGTGTATAATTAGCCGCTGTAGTACCTACACCAGGTGGTAACCTCAACACAGCTATAACATTATACACTCACTCGAAGTTAATCGGCACGAGGCGACCTTGCCTCATATAAGTTGTTGATGTAGATTTGAAAAAGTAATGTGCTAACAATGGACCCCTGTAGCACACCCCAATTTTATTTCATCTAGAACTACATTACTCACTCAAAATTAGTCGGCACGAGATACAGTCGACAATGATACGCGATGTACAGCGGCACATTGTAAGTATCGTGTGGAGCCAACACCGCCAGTCGGAGTAGTCCACAGAACGGGTTCCGGACTGAACCCACTGGTTCCACTCCGGCTGCTTCTAGCTCGGATTGACGATACATGAGTTCCAGGGCGTAGGATGTCTCATTTCGAACCTGTGAGTTAATTTAAAGTTTGTAAGAATAACTAATAATTTGGTCGTAAGAAAAATATATCTTATGGTATTTGGGACATAAATAGTAAACAGAATTTGAAATAACAAACGAAAATTGGCAAAGTGATACTAATATCACCGAACACAACATCTGGCCAACTAAAGGCTTAATATAACATGGCATGTATGTCTACAATAACGCGATTAGATGGTGGCATGCTACAAGTAGATACATAGATATCACGCGCCGATTGACCCTCTTTTTTTCTTTCAAATTATTTATTTCAGACAGACTTTTGCCGTCCCATCTTAAATTGGGCGCCTTTATATATCTTAACTATACTGCCAAGAAGGATTTAGTTCAACATTTGCATATGTTTCTCTCATAGAAACATCAACTCACCTGTAGCGGTGACCGGACAATGATTCTCTTGTTGTTAAACTTGGATTTCCTGTCGACGACGATATAGTAGCGCGTGTTGTTCTTGCTCGGATGTAGCACATGCAGCTTAGAGACGGAACGTTGCGGGCATAGGATCTGTTCGATTTAGTTTAAGTCTTAATTAGCCTACATATTTCACATTCGCATTCGATGACGTTTAAATGATAACTAAACCTAACATTTAGGTAATTGGTATATTATTATGTGTCTTTTATTCCGACAGAGCTTATTAATATTTCTTGAAAGAAAACATCCAAGCTCGACACCGTGGCTTGTACTAATATGTATTCTGTGACCGCGGCTCAATTTTCAGGCGGAGTTTAGAGAGGCGGAGTACCCGGCAACGTGTCATAGAAACCAACCTCGAAACTGTCTCATCTTAGCGGAAAGATGGCTTGCGTCAGCTCTCACCAGGAACGTACTGATAAGATATAGGTGGGACCACTGATCTCCACAATACAAGTAGAGATCAACTACGATAACATGGCGCGCCCCTCCAAATGATTGTTTCAATGTGTGTAGTCACATCCTTATGGAAGAGTTTGTATGTAGTAAGTATTCAACCAATCACAGTACACGTAATATTTCAGTTAATGTCACTTATTACCAAGATTTGTTGGTCAACTAATCATAACTAGCCTACCGCGCAAGACAACGCACTTCAAACGTTTTGACAACGCACTTGAAACGTTTTGAATTTTGGAGGGGCGCGCCAAGTTATCGTAGTTGATCTCTACGCTGGACTTATGATACCCAGCTGTTTTTTGTGCCTATTTGAAGCGGAATCAGCGCCCCAATGCGGTGGAAGAGAACTAAATCTGATGTAACCATGACGTCTG
The DNA here is from genome assembly GCA_905333045.1 of Lysandra bellargus. Classification (NCBI taxonomy): domain Eukaryota; kingdom Metazoa; phylum Arthropoda; class Insecta; order Lepidoptera; family Lycaenidae; genus Lysandra; species Lysandra bellargus. Next base: position 1,071,421 of record HG995353.1, on the reverse strand, counting down.
AAAGTCGCCATATTGGCGCTGATAGCAGTAGTGGGAGTGTAGTGAGTGTAGTAGGACTTGGAACTAATACTTCTACAACGACTAGCGATTAAGCGGCCATTTGCAAGTTACGTCACCATTTCCAATAGGCACAAAAAACAGCTGCCATTTCAAAGGGTATCATAAGTCCAGCGTACTTGTATAATGGAGGTCAGTGGGACACATACAGTCAGGGTGGGACACATACCGTCAGCTGATCGAAGTCATGCAGGCGGATGCTGAGCGTGAGGTCGGTTAGTCGTCGCAGCAACTCCTGCGCGGTGGGCGGAGCGCCCGGTGACGTGTGCGGCGCGCAACCCGGCGCCGCGCTTACGGGGAAACCGCCCTCGAAGCTGGCACAAAAATTAACATTTCAGTACAGTTTTAATATTAAAATCGGATAAGTTGAAAACTTTAACACTGCATGTTTTTATAAACCGGAATTTGAAAAATAATGAAAATATGTAAATGTTTTAAAAATGAAACTGTTAATGTTTGAAAGTAGCAACATTTTCGGTAACGTTTATAGTTTTTGATGTCTATTTTTCAGGATGTGAAATAGCCTTGGCCATTAATTTTGGCTGAAGTCAAAGATATTTTGGCCTTAGGTATCCGAATCCGCAGTGCAATACTTATGCACTCTATAGTTCTTGCAATCTGCGAGTGCGCGTAGCCTTTATTTGTACTTGGAAATGTGAATAGACATTTTCGTTAGTGTGCGTACCTGACGGAGCAGTCAGTAGCGAGCAAGCCATGTACGCGTGTATAGATATGGTCACTCACACAACTAAGGGCGATGCGCGCTCGTAGATTGCAAGAACTATACTAGTATTAGCATCTACTACGATCATGATAAGTATATTATGTAACTTACCAGTCCCATTCATCACTAATGTCAGTCATCTCCTGTTTCGATTCTTTCTCTATCTCTTCTAGAAGCTCAGCTCCGGATAAGTCACAACCTAAAATTTTGCACCCATGTTTGTTGAGTAATTTATAATAAGAAAACACCCACAACGATTTCGATGACAGTGGCCGGTTTTATTACCAAGCACATTTTCTATTCATTTTCCATTTTGAATCTAAGAATAATAACAAAACCACAATGGAGCTCGCACTAATAAGGTGTGATTCCGTTTTACCTGGTGTGCTAGGTCTGCTGGAGTCGTCGTAGTTAGCCACAGCTATAACTCGATCGTTGCCCGCCAGGTCGGTCTCGGCGCGCGTGCGCAAGTGCACAGTTGATCCGGGACCTGTAAGGGATACATTATTAACTATTTATTTATTTGTATTTGAAGGCATTGTTAACTTTTAGATACGTTTTTAACTAAATAAAGGCAATAAAAATCAAAGAAAAGTAATCCAATAAAAAATATTTAAACAAGTAACAAACGTTAACGGGAAAATAATTATTTTTCTTTTTCTTACTGAACTTATTCAATTAACTATTGTCACACGCACACGTATTCATTATACAAGCTGTAAAATGCGTGTCAGCTGTAAACATTTGTCTTTGTAAGTTGTCGCAAACATACCTACATGCGAACAACAGCATCTCTCCTTCCTCAATATGGCGGATATTACAATCTTTAATCTCACCAATATCATTTATAAGCTGCATGTGCGGGTGTAACGCGACTAGCGCGGTGACGGCGGCCGTACGGTCCGCGAGCGCCGCGCCGAGCGTCCGCAACACGCGCGCACCGCCCGCACCCAGCGTGCAGTTGAGCGTGTGACGCGACTCCAGCATTATGTACGTGCACCACCGACTGTCTTCAGATTCTAGGCTGTCTTCGCGACTTGGCTCCTATTTTTAAAAAATAAGGAAATGAGGTCAAGTCAGAGATATGTATAAGCTACTAGATGATCCCCGCAACTCCGTTTCGCCTAAATTCGTTTATCGCGCGGGAACCGTACATTTTTCGGGGATAAAAAGTATATTATGTCCTTTCCCGGGAATCAAAGTATCTCCATACCAAATTTCAGCAAAATCGGTTCAGCGGTTCGGGCGTGAAGAGGTAACAGACAGACAGACACACTTTCGCATTTATAATATTAGTATGGAAGTATGGAAGTATAGATGTTAAGCTCAAAGACCGAAATCGCTCAGTGAGCGAAAAAATAGCTCACAACGCGTTCTGGTCACAGTGAAACAGCCACGACGCATAAGAACAAATCAAGAAAAACGAATAGCATATCAGCCACGACACGAATTTCGCGTTATGGCCTTTTTGTGATTGCCAGAACGCGTCGTGGCCGTTTTCATTAGAGCCACGACACGAAATTCGCGTCGTGGCTGTTTCACTGTGACCACAACGCGTTGTGAGCTATTTTTTCGCTCACTGAGCGATTTCGGTCTTCGAGCGTAACATAGATATGGATGGATGACACGACTGTACCAATACACGCTTAGCGAATACAGACACGTCCATCTGTCGTAACAATTTATAAGACAATCGTCTAAGTAGCACATTTGTTTGAGGTTAAGTTTTATCGCAAAGCATTATAGCAAGTTTGGTATTTTACTGCGCAAGCGAACTGGCCAGTACGTTTTGATACAATTGGACTGGCCATCGCGTCGTACCATTCTGTCTACTGGTGAAGAAACGCCCCCTACCTGCACAGTAACAATCTTCTCCTCCTTCTTGGCTTCATCACCGTCCGCATAAGTGACAGGTTTATCCTCATCGCCACTGCCCGCCTCGCTCTGCGGCGCGGACGAGTCCTCATCGTTACTGTATTCGTCAGCACTCGAGTCACTGCTGTAAATCAAAATTAATCTATTAACCATTCAATACAAAGACACATTTAAAAACTGAAACTGTTTGCATATTGCTGCTGTGAATCACAATAAAGCGAGATGCCACAAATATAACGTAGTAGTTTAAAATGTAAGATAGTAGATCTGGCAGTCGCTTGTTCTCAGAACGTTGCAAAGGTGTGTTAGAATGTAAGACCCAACTAGAATCGCAAGGGTTAAAGTTGGTCGTGAATTAAATACATTGCTTTCTATTTTACCACCTTTCAGACAGTGACGCAATCAGACGTGCTAAAACTAGTCAAATTATCAAGCACTTACTCAGTGAACAGCTGCCCGATGGCAGTCGACAGCTTATCCTTAGCTCCACCCTCATTCTCCGAGTCCGAGTCATCATCAAACGTTAAGTTGCAAACATTGAAGTCTACGTTATATCCCTTGTTCTGTTTCCCATTCGGATTCCTGATGAATACCATTTCATTGTCTGTGTCTTCCGCCTCGTCTGCCGAAGTTTCCGATTCGAATCCGTGCCTCTTCTTCTTCTTACTTTCGGTTGGAGCTTGATCTGTCATTGTGACGTCTTGAGTGTTGGTTATGAGCTCTGAAGACATGGGGTACGATTTTTCCTGAACAACAATACGATATTTTTACTCCGACACTTCTCAGTCACTTCAGCAGGTGCACTCACAGATCTCAGTGTAGCTTTTTTAAGTTACGCTTTTGTGTTTTGTCGAATTTGAACCTCTTTTACATTTAAGTATTGAAACCATAGAACTATAACGTTAGAAATGTATTGACATCGTTGATTGAAACCAGACAACATATAAGTGAGCACAATCATATATTGACGACCATTTAACTTATAGTCAATAAGTAAATTTAAAAAATCATAACTAAACTGACATTGCAAATATGTTAATCCATTTTGGTTCTTAAAATTCATTCACTGACAATAATTTGGCTTGAATCTTACCTGGAAGACCGTAGCAGTGATATCCCAGGGTCTCTGCCTGTTGTCTTCAACTATGGGCTCTATGAGGGGTTCCCAGACGTCGAGGCGGTCGTTGTATGTGGAGGCCTGGATGGTGAGGGACCCGCCCCCGTGTAGCTGACGCGACCAGTCGTGGAGAGTCGCTTCCGCTGATAGCTGAAACATTTTTAATACATCGATCGTGGGAATAGCAGACACAATAGATTTTCAATTGTTTGCGACAGATGGATGCCGCTTGGGGATTGATGGGTTAAATAAAATAACAAACGGGGGCAAACAAGCAAACGGGCGACATGATGGAAAGCGACTACCGTCGCCCATGAACACTCGCAATAACAGAAGAGCTGCAGCTGCATTGGCCATGGGCGTAGCCAGCCTTGCGCTCAGGGTGGGGCAGATTCAACCTAACCCCCCTCCCCCCTCCAGTTCTATTTATGAACAGTAAAATATTGTTATGAATTACGCGAAGAAAAGAAATTTGGAAGCACCCTGGCTCTGACCTATAAGGTGTCTAACTAAACAACAGTTTTTATTTAGTTTGGCACCTTATAAGGCCGGCAACGCACCTGAGCTCTTCTGATGTTGCGAGTGTCCATGGGCGACGGTAGTTGCTTACCATCAGATGACCCGTTTGCTCGTTTGCCCCCTTATTTAATAAATAAAAATAAAAAAATAGGTCACAGCCAGGGTGGGGCAAGCGCCCCAGCTTGCCCCAGTGTGGCTACGCCCATGGCATTGGCGCCTTGTAAGTGGGAATACGTTGGTTGAGTTTAAGGGTCTACACAGACGGACCGCATTTCAACTGCAATCCAACTGCAAATTGAAATGCGGTCCATCTGTGTAGACCCTAACTGACAATAGAACTGGTCAGAAAATAGAATGAGAGATTTTGTTTACTCTTTCATATTGTTACAGTCAATTGTTTTTTTTTTACAATTGCAATAATTTACAATGATTGGTGTAGTACGTTTACACGTATTGCACTATAGTCACTACTGACCAAATTTCTATAAACAAAAACTTATAAACAGGTTTTTTCGGCTATGTCTGTGATAGCTTGTAGCCTAGGTCGCCGTCGGTTTTTAGATTTACAAAAAGTAGCTTTTCTTTCTATATCATGAACATTATTGTATTTATTAAAAACTAGCAATTAATCCTTTATAAAAATAAAAACAATATGGGCGAAAGGCCATAGACGGCCTCAAATTGTAAATAAAAATTTACCTTAACCGACAACACCGGGACTCTCACAGCTTGCTCCAGCTCGAACATGACTCTCACACTTGGTACCGTCACGAGCACAGTCTCCGAAGGTCTAATAGTTGGATATTTGGGCTGGACGTAGGCATCCTCCGCGTTAAAGCCCACGTAAGTCTCCAACTTCTTAGGAGCCCAGAGGTTCTCATCCTGTTTCTCTGGCCGTGGGTTGTAGGTCGCGAAATTAAAGAGTTCCTTTTCGTCCGGTATCGTCAATTCAGTTGTTATTTCTTCGATTATGTCTACGGAAGAGAGGATTGCGATTGTAAGACGGGGATTCATTTTTTTATGATCCATTCTTATATGATTAAATATTCACAGAGTCTAAACTATCGATCGCGGATTCTTGGAAATCTAATGTTATTCTATTGTTGTCGCGGTCACCGACGTCCTTATGGGGCTTGATAGGTTAAGTATGTATGATGATTGTGTGACGCCAAAAATACCACAAATCCAAATTGCTGGATTAAGCTAATCCTGTTTTCTCTTTCATATACACGAAAAACAAGAGAAAAATTATCAAGTAACTTTAACCCAGTCTTGCATCCGTTTTTATACAGTACATAATATTTACTAAAATCTATTAAGCACAGTAACTGCTTTTCAAATAATGTAGTGCTTGAGACACGATTTTTTTAAATACCCGTATTATAAGCGTAACAAACTTACCCATAACAGTATGCACTGTAGTAGCCGCGATATGGACGTCGATTTCCGACACCGACAACCTCACAATAATACCCTCTTCAACATTTTTAAAACTCTTAGAGAATTCCACGTCACACGGTCTTAACACGCATTGAGGCGCTAGATTCTTTAGTTTCGACTGCAGTTTTGACATTATTTGGAAACCAGCCAGGGATACCTATTGATATTATTGAAAATTAAAGTTAGTTTCTTGATAGATAAAAGTAACATATTTTGATTAGATTACTGTTGTTCTACTTATGGACTCCTCAAGATAGGTTTGAGCTTCTGAGTTCTGAGTTCCCTGAAGTCTAGTCGCCGGACAGAAAGAAAAGTTAACAACGCTTAAATATCAAATTCCACATTTATGATCTATAACTTCGCTATCATTACCTAGTTAGAGATAAACTACGATAACATGGCGCGCCCCTCCAAAATTCAAAACGTTTGAAGTGAGTTGTCTTGCGCGGTAGGCTAGTTATAATTAGTTGACCAACAAATCTTGGTAATAAGTGACATTAACTGAAATATTACGTATACTGTGATTGGTTGAAAACTCTTTCATAAGGATGTGACTACACACATTGAAACAGTCATTTGGAGGGGCGCGCCATGTTATCGTAGTTGATCTCTACAAGTACTCCGATTACTCTATCAGGCGACCGGACTGTAGTAATAAAATTTTATCTTCCTGCAATAAAAATGTAATATTTAATTATATTATCATACCACTAGACTTTCCGTGTTGGAGTGGCTGGAATAATCTATTAGGAGCTCAGTTCGGAACAGCAGCGCTTGTCCCTCCGGCTTGGTGAGGTCTGTGAAGAACATCACTTCCGGTTGCCGGCATTGCACCGATATTGAGAGGCTGGGAGGATCTTCAGATATGGAATTCCCTGGAGACAAATTACTGAAATTATTCTACTAATAAAGTAGACATGAAATAGATATGTTATATTTCCGAAACGATTACAAAATAACGCTTCTTGAAAAACTAACTTGCTACTAGAAGATACTTCTCTCTTTAACTCTCGTCATCCAGTAAGGGGAATGATCAACACGACTGAGGAGAATGCTAATAAAAATGCAGCACATACTTTTTACATTATCCTAACTATTTGTCCTTATTAAATAAGAAACAACATTTTTCTAATGCGGGAACGGAACCCACGACTAGTTAAGAGCCAAGCTCTAAGCCACTGGCCTGTTAAGTCAATTTTCGAGTGAATACATATACAAACCTGCGGAATAGTAACCGCTGGTGGAGTCGCTAGTACTGGGGTAGCGTGCGGCGCGGTTGTTGTTGCGTGCGGGCGCGTCGCCAACGTATCCGTGATTCACAACTCCGCCCTCTAGCGTCTTGTCACCTGAAAGAGATAACGTTGAACACAAATCTAGCACTCCGGAAATTAGAGGCTAATAAGTGTTTGTCTATCTAATATCTTTCCTCGCTTACACCGCTGACTCTTTTTTTAGTTCTCATTCAGCTAGATAACAAAACGGCTCCCGGCGGTTAAACATATTTTCAATTTTGCATTCCTTTCATGCATATAACGCCTTTGGTACAAACTGATGTGGATATAAAACTAAATTGCAGTATACTCACCGGGTAATGCATCTAGCAGCGCACGAGCTAGACGCAGCAAGAAGGGCGGGGCTAGATTGAGGCGTGTACGTTCTAGCCGCAGGTCGACGGTGACCGCGCGCGCCGAGCGCCGCACCGACGCTTCTAGAAGTGCCGGTCGCGCGACTGACACCCGCCCCCCGCAGACACGACCCCCACCTTGGGATTCCAGAATCCTGAGAAATATACAGGTTAATGAGCAGGATGATTTCGAGCGAGGTTACGTTGCTTTGGCGCATAGCGGGTCACATGTCAACACGGTACAACTTACAAGACTGTGACAAGTGACAACACAACACATAGTTGCGTCAAAAAATCGCGTACGCTAAACGCATCCATACTATACTTACCATACTATACTTACCATACTATACTTACTATACTATATACAATATAATATTAGGATGTAAAATATCGGATCACTAGATGACGCCCGCAACTACGTTGCAGCAAAATTCGATTATCGCGCGGGAACCGTACATTTTCCGGAACAAAAAGTATCCTATGTCCTTTCCCGGGACACAATGTATCTCCATGCCAAATTTCAGCAAAATCGGTTCAGCGGTTTGAGCGTGAAGAGGTAATAGACAGACAGACAGACAGACAAACTTTCGCATTTATAATATTAGTAAGTATGGATTGACTATGTGGCGACGTTTCGCAACGCTATAGAGCAAATTGGCCTCACTCTATGTCGTTAGAAACACTTGCCAGTTACATACGATTACAAAAAGTGATGCGGTTAGCACAAGAATAATGGGTATTACAAGTTCTGTAATAAGTGAATAAATTAATATCGCGTTAAACAAAACTTACTTTCTTATAACAACCGTGGTATCCGGTCTTATATCTTCAATCAGCAGGCTCTGGAGGCTGGCCTTCATCTCCATGCTGCCGTCAGAGAAATAGTCAAACAGAAGCGCCGCTTCGCCCGCAGTCAACTTCGCTAGACCATGGTTCATGTCACGTACTGGGGAGCTGAGTACTTCGTCCATGTCAGAGAACAGCTTCATCTCTACTCCGTCGAGGGTAAACCTGAATTTGACATTGTAAGTGTTAGTAACATGTTATAGAGAAACGGCAAGAAAAACATGCTTGGTTGCAGAAGTATTTTTGTACGGGCTACGGTTATCAATTCCTGTTTTCCAATAGCAGCACTAGAGCACATTATGCGGAGTAATAGCAGGTTTACATTATTCCAATAATATATGTACACGGGTAATGAAATGCACTGGAATCACTGATCTCTATTATACAAGTATACGCTAGATCGCTGATACCCTATGAAATGACAGCTATTTCTTGTGCCTATGTGAAGCGGAATAAGCGCCCCCATTATTGGAGTTGAGAACTAAATCTGACGTAAAAATGACGTTTGAAAGCCGCCATATCAGCGCTGATAGCAGTAGTGAGAGTACTTGGAACTAATACTAGTGATGACAACTTTTGTTATTGGTTGTGGTTACGACAAGTTTAGTTCTCAGCCCCCATAATGGGGGCGCTGATTCCCCTTCAAATAGGCACAAAAAGCAGGTCGGTATCATCGATCCAGCGTACTTGTATAATATAGATCACTGACTGGAATGCACTGAATTGCATTCCAGTGCACGTTCACAAAAAATCAGGCATCTTCTATCTATCTCTACATTATGAAGTAGAATAATATAATACTTCACCTTAAAACAGACTCTTTTCTGATCGGTTCGCCTTGTGCGAAGAAAGCCTGTAGCTTCTTGACAGTGACGTCAGAGGGTGCCATCTCAACGGGAGACGTAGGCGGTACCGTACCTGTAACAAAATACGTATAAATATTGGAAAGAGACATAAAATCCTATGCTTTAATTTGGTCATGGAGCACGAAGAAATCGACCTAGCTATCAAATAAGCTTGTCATGGATTAAAATACATCATATTGTATCTTTGTTCATCATATCAACGAAAGAAAAGAAAGAACGAATATAAAGAAAAGGTGACACGCATAATAATTATAAAGCTCCAAAAGCGAATTCGGATCTTGAAATCCTACGGTAAATCCTAGAAGGTAACTTTCTGAAAGCTCAAAAATTATCCTCACCTATATAATTCCCTTCGCTCAAGTTATCACTCCACACAGCCAGCACCGTCGCTAGGTCCTTCTGTCCAAGGTTCAGCACCACAGTGTCCATAACCACATCTGCCTCACATAACAGCAGGTCGCGGTAAGCGGGCGTGGTCGATACTTGAGTGTAGCTGAGCGTGCGCTTGAGATCGCACTTCACTGATATGGGTTCTAGAATAGGTTCCTGTTGGGAAAGTAATATAAGACGATTAGTTGTTTAAACCAAATATCAAACTATCCCAGGCAGTTGGTATATTGACGTCACAAATAGTGAACAAGCGGATCTATTATGTCTCATACGTCATCTGACAATGCGTTATGTTGAATGCCATTTTCCACTTTGTTCGAATATTCCACGTCACGGCCACAATCTTTGCTTGCTTGTTGTATCAGATACAACAAGCAATCAAAGGTTGTGGCTCGATCATTATTCATCATTTATTACCTATAACATCACCTATAACAGGGGTCAATAACCTACGACTCGTGAGCCACATGCGGCTCTTTGGATGCGAAGTGCAACTTCGCTACCTATTTCAGCGCGTAATTTATTTTATACTAAGTACTGTGTAAAGGAAAAGTAACTATTTTTAACCGACTTCCAAAAACAAGGAGGTTATATGTTCGGCTGTGGATATATTTTTTTTATTTTTGTATGTTCAACGATTACTCCGCCGTTTGTGAACCGATTTTCGAAATTTTTGTTTTGTTGTATTAGGTTTCACTCCAATTTGGTACCATGTTCACAAAAGTGGTGACCTGATGATGGGATCCATGAGTAATCGAGGGAACTCCTCGAAATTTATATGGAAACATATGGTGATTTTGGTTTTATGAGAAGCATCCTAAGCATATGCTACCAAAACGCAAGATTTTGCACCGAGGTATACCATGGTTCCGAAGATACTAAGAGAACTCCGGATTCCTTATAGATACAAGTTTGGGGGTTTAGGCGCTGTTTTAAGAACTGAAAGCATATGCTACTGTGCAAATTACATTCATCATCATCATCATCATTACCACATCAGGGTCACCAATGTCACCAAAATTGAACATTACAAATTCATCCTTAAGTCCAAAGCATAAGGCACACATTTGACATTACTTCTGAGAAGTAAGCTGCTTCGATAATTAATACAAGTAACATGCATGTCTCACAACAACAACCTAATTTCAATCTTTTGCATTGCGCTTAGCGTTCATAGTACAATAACTGTCTGGCGTCTCGCTTGCTATAATCTGCTAGGGCTGTCAAGCGAGCGGCGCGGCGGCGCGGCGCGGGGCCGGACCGGGCGGCGTATTTACAAAGGCTATACCGTTTCAGTCACGAGCCAGACTCTAATAGATGAGCTTTTGTTTATGCATATTACTCGACAATACCTATTCTATCTCAGCTTTTTTATTAGCTTTTTGCCTTGATATTTTCAAATAAAAATGCACTTACAAAACTTAGTCGAGTAGAGGCTCACCGCCATAATATTTGTTTATCGCGAGCGTGCCATACTCGTACAGCATACTTTTAAATAAGACTGACTGTTACCAACTACGTTTAAATTCTAAAAATACTAAACTAATCGTGATAAAAATGATTATCTGCGTTTTGTATTTTTTACATTAGAGGTACCTAACTACGCTAGAAAAAATATTATAGTTTTCTTAGCTATAAATGATCAGACAGATCAAAGACCAATCATTTATCTAAGATAGTTTTATAATCATATTTTGTACTCTCAACAAGTGTGTAGTTATGTACATACCTGTTTCTTACCTATTAATTGAAGTTCGTTAGTTAATTAAGTAGTATTTTTTGTCACTTAAATACAGAATAGAAACGAGTAAGTAATTTCATTACTGTAACATTAAAATAATAACAATTTTCATGTAACTATCCACCTACATATTTTTAAAGCTAACAATGACGATGTATTCACCATATCTGTATCAAATTGAATAGCATAATATGTTGCTGCAATGTTACAAACAATTTAGCTAATAAAGTCTAGGCGATTTCGGTCATTTTCTGTACTAAAATAGATAAGGGTTTTGTTAAGTTTTTGTCTAACAAAAGCTAAGCCAGTTCAGTTTGCGCTTTCATTCTAATGATATAGCCTTTGTAAATTCGCGACCGGGCACGCACTAGCGGCCGAGCCGCAGCGGCGCGCGGCGACGGCCATCAAGATAGATATATTAATATTATGTAGTATGCAACCGCCATAGATCTCGCGCACCTGGGACCCAATTCTCAGAACGTGAGAAAAGTTCATCTTCGAATAAAATACCGAATAATGAAATTTTTACGAGCGTAACACAGTTTGTCTATTTTCAAAACTTCACACTCAAAATATTTCGTGCAAAGATCGCTCGAGTCGAACGAGTGGGACCGGTTATTAATAGATGTCCGAATTCGTATAACACCACAATGTGGCCGCTTGGGAGTTGAAGCGTTCGAGACCGGTCTCTGCACGATACTTATGATTTGATACTAATCTGTTGCTAATAGTTTGTATCCTTCGATCGTGGATTCTTGGAAATATATTGTTATTCTATTGTGTCACGCTCACCGGTGAGCTTGTAATAAGAAACGTAGAATAATATAATACAGGTGTATTATTCTACGTACCATCGAGGAAATTGATTCCTATGCAATAATTGATAGACCAACGTTATTTGGTCGAATATGTCAATTCAATGTTAATTGTGATCTGTCGGCTGGGTTTGACGTAACGCAACCAAACTTAACGCAACCAAAGCCAGTTACAAATGTTTCAAATATTTTGGCAGACTGAAGATTCAGCTATATCTGGTATCGACTTCAAAATGATGAAGGATTGAGTACAAAAAAAATTTTAGCCGAATTCGGAAAAAGGCACTATTCGATAGGAAAAATTATTTAATACTTTTTAGTTCATATTATAAGGATGTTATTATTGTTTTTACCTTGGAAGTCGGTTTTAATTTTTTGTTAAAAATAGTAATATAATTTAGAATTTTAAAGGCTAAAGGTTTTTGCCCCTGGCCTTTGTCGATAATAATAATGGATCATTTTTTACATCAACTACGTTTCTCTAAGGCTGTAGTATCTCGTCTGTTTCAAGGACTTACCTGCACCTCCAGAGTCCCAGCCAAGGTCATCACAGCCCGTGACAGGGTGATGTTAACCAGCTTCACAAGTATATTGTCCACCACGGGACTAGCGATAGGGGCCGCTGCCTCTATACTCGTGTTCACTGTCTTGAAGAAGTTTTCTACTAGCAGGTCACCTGTAGAAAAATGATAAACTATAGCAATAACCACAGAAAAACTGACGCTCTTAACTGAATTAAAATAGTATCAAGAATTTAAAATTTATATATTCAAAAAAAAAAAGATTTTATTTAAAAAGCGTTTAAGTAACGGTGGATTGGTCGAGTTGGCTGTCCAGTCCATTTTAGTCACACGAAGCTAAGATACCTGTATTTAGCACAAGTAGGTTTGGTGATGACGGCTTCTGCGGCAGTAGTAGAACCGGAGCGTGTATCTGGTAAGAAATTGTCAAAAGTAGAGTGAGTGAAGTATCCCAACTACAAAAATGTTATGTTTTATTTTTATTTTTAAATGAGTACATAAAAAATTATAATTATGGTGCTTTATTAGTTATTACCTCAATAGCCAAGCTAACTCTGTCAGGCGCGGTCCGAAGCGCCTCCGCCCGTCTCGCCGCCGCACGCTCGGCCGCTGCGGCCGCCTCCGCCGCCGCACCGCTCGGCGCGAAACTCTCCATTATTTGCTGTTCAAATTGTTAAAAAAATTGTAGATGTTAGCAAATAAGTATGCAACATTATGTATTAATATGCTTTAACATTGTTTCTAGTCTACTAGTCTAGTCAGGTACACTGTAACTGTAACCACATGACAGTTGAGCGACGCGACGCACTGTCTATCGTCTAAGTCACAGGTTACACGGTCTCATCAATCTGATCCATCAATCTGATTGACGGAATATTTATGGGTTAGTTAAAAATACGATCAATCTATCAATCCGTAGCATACACGATCAAATTTTCGTCAATCCGTACCGGATTGATTAATCAGATTGATGAAAATTTGACCGTGTAAGCTGTGACTATTAGTAATGAAGTGGTGCATTGTGTCGCACGGGATCCGCTACATCTTCCGAAGTTTTGTAGACAAAAAAATTACTGTACAGTTACGTTCAAAAGTCCAGTAGCAATCGTACGCAGCTATAGCGTCAACACTTAACGTTACTTGTGACCTTTTCTATAAAGACAATTCACACACACACACACATACACTTTGTTTGGCTGTATATTCATATCGTCAATTTCGTCTCAACATGTGAGCACTGCCGTGGCCTAGTGGTTAAGCAAGTGCGTGTGTTTATTCTAAGATCATCTGCATCAGCTAAATTGCAGGATCGAATCCGACCCGTATTGAGTCAGCGTCGTTTTTACGTAAAACAATTTTTGAGAAATATTAATTATAAATTATTATGATTATGAATGTTGATACAACTATGGAATAAAAAATTACGTTTCTAACTGAAAGCACAGTAACGTTTAGTTAGAAACGTAACATTCTAGTCACAGCAAAGAATGTGAGGGTAGATTTAAAATAAAATGAAACGATTGCATAAAATGTTGTTGGTTGGTGAACTCAGCTACGAGTGTTTGTGTTCTTACTGTTGCGATACAATTTATCCAATATGCAAGCAAATATTACTATTGAAGCAAGAGCTAAAATTGTGGCCCTATATTCGAATGGCCTGAATATTTCTCAAATTTCTAACGAAACTGGCTTCTCAGTAAGTAGTAATTAATTATATTATTATTGTGATGTGTATTTTTTCATTGGTTAAAATCGTCTTTTATAATTTATTCTTTTTTTTTTTAGAGAAATACTGTAAGTCGATGGGTGAAAAGATACAAGGAAGAAGGTGGCTTGCAGAGTCGTAAACGAAGTGGAAAGCCACTTCTTATTAACCAGACTCAGCGGCGTTATATGGCAGCGGAGTATGAAACATGTGGTTTCATACCGACAAGTCGTTTTGCCGATGAATTTAACACGCCATTGGTCACCGTTCGTCGTGCACTTCATGACGAGGCCGAAAGCCGGCGAAAAAACCGTTTTTGACTCAAAGGCATAAAGACAAACGGCTACGCTTTGCACGAGATTATTTAGATTTTGATTGGGAAACAACAGATGAGAAGACTTTTAAATCCTCTCAAAAAGGAAGACTACATTTATGGCGACATACACCCGTTACAAGATAACACCCGTTGGTCTGAAAATAACGTGGTGTCAAACACTGAATCTGGCAGAATAAGTGTGAACATGTGGGGATGGATTAGTGCTCAAGGGCCGGGTGAACTTGAATTTATACCTACGCGAGCCAACAGTTCAAATTATGTAGAAGTGTTGGAGGACATTATGTTACCTACTGTGCGAAATGTGTATGGTGATAGCGAAATAAGTTTTGTGCATGATAATTGTCCAATTCACCGAGCCTCCATAGTTCGCAATTGGTTCAGTGAACATTCTAATATTAAAGTTATTCCGTGGCCAGCACGATCCCCAGACTTAAACCCTATTGAAAATATATGGGATTTAATGGTGCAAAGATGGCGAGCACGCGATGATAGATGTCCGGAGCTGCTCAAATCTCATTGCATGCAGTTGTGGGAGGATTTACGTGGAACAGATATCTGTAAGAATATTGTGGCTTCCATGCGCAGACGTCTTCTTAGTTGTATCGAAAATAATGGAGGTTACACAAAATATTAAGAATCATTATTTATATTATTAAATTAAAAATGTATTTCTATGTCGCAATAATAAGTGTAAAGTAATTGTTATTATACTCGTGTTTCGTCCTCGAGATTAGTATAATTAGAATATGAACACATAGTAGTTACGCCAGTGACTCCGCTCCAGGCACTATGTTTAGAGATTATAACTCTAAAAAATATAAATAAAAAACTTACAGTTGCTCTCTGGTATATACTTTATGGTCCGGTCCGCGGCTTCCTGTTCCGGTGTCTTACCTCGGCCAACCGCCATGATTCGACTTCATTGAACGTTTAGTGCCCGTCCGCTCCAGTAATTCCGCGTTCGTACACAAAACTATTTAAAAAAATGCCAAAAAGGTGAAATCAAGATAAATTGGTTTAAATAATCAGAAAGTTACGTAAGTTGGAAAAACAAAATATAAAGCGGGATCGCCATTATGGGCAACAAGATTTGTCTAGCTTCAGTTACAGCTATTCGCCCAGTTTTTCTGAGTCTACGATGGATGAAATGAACCACCAGAAGTATCGGATGGTATGCATTTATACACAATATTAATAAGCCTAACGTCCTTCGGGGCATAATTTTTTCCAGCGTCCACGTGTTGCTTTGACAGGTGGAAATATTTTCAGCATACATAAATTGGATAAATTTTTACGAAAGAACCGTTTTCTCGCGTCACAACAGTCGCTTGGGCTGTATAGACGTGGTGATTTATAACGGATTCTTGCAAAACAGCGCTTTTCAATCGCATGAAACTTAATGGAGCACGTGGTCGGTCTTCCCGACAGCAATAGCATGTAATAGCCTATACCTATAGCCTATAGCCGGTTTCTCGCGTCGGAACAGTGGTTTTTCGCTGTATGGACGTGGTGTGTCCGCTCACGGCGGTTTTCAGATAATAATATGGCTACAACCGGTTCTCACGTCACAGCAGTCGCTTGGACTTGTAAAGACGTGGTGTTTTATCGTTAACGACGAGTTTCAGATAATAATATGGCTATAAGCGATACACACGTCACAAAAGCTCCACCAGGAGTAAATGTGTTCTGTGCACAAAAGTTGCTTGGACTTGTAAGGACGTGCTTTTACCGTTTACGACGGCTTTAACCTATTTCAGATAATATGGCTTATGATCTTATCCAAAACGTGCTTCCTCAGACGTATTACACCTGCTTTAGCGCCTCAGTTAGAGGTGTAAATAAATTTCGATGCAAATTTGCTTCAGAGTAAAAAATTTACCTATACAGCCCGAAAGGGCTAGATAAAGAAGCTCAAAAAGGTAGTAGAATTGCAAATGCCCAATAATAGCAAAATCATAGCCGCACAAAGCTCAAAGCTGAAGGTCATAATCGAAAAGGCAGTAAAATGTGACAAGTCTATTATATTTAGACAATGTGAAATATCAACAGATATCTGCTCTGCTGGGGACTATTATTTCTAATAATAATGAGAGCCTATACAAAGTATATGATGGACCTAGGTTGGCTATTGTGTGATAATCAACACAGCAGTCCATAATATTATGTAAAATACCTTATTTTAAATCATGTAAGAAAGGTATAAGACACAATCTTTCTTCAACAAATATGGAGAATCTCTTGACTTAAACTTTGAAGAAACCATAAAAACTGCAAACGCAGTGCCTTATTCAAGCTCCCATTTGAAACCAGAAGCATGGAGGCTTCCTTAAATTTGTTTCAGCAAGTTCCTTATGAGGTAATGTTAAACTTCAAGGCGAGGCCCATTGCTAGTAAGCAGCATACTAGCAAAAATGACACACCAACAACAGCCAGCTGCTGGGGCCAGGGCCAGACCCGTGCCAAAGGATTGCTCCACCGTACTCGGGGACATCCAACCAGTAAAGGCCCGTTATGCAGGTACACTCACTCAAATTTATAAACAGTGGAGTTTAATCCCCTCTATATTTTGTACTTTAGTACTTAATATCTTATATAAAGAGCTACAAAAATAAATTTAATCAGTGCTTTCAACAAAAAAAAAATATTTTAAAACTTCTTCAATTTATACATGCTAGATGTAAAAGTTTTAGAAGAACAGGATAATTTAATAGTTAACATCAGTGAGTGCTGTATAATAGTCGTATATTATCCTTGTGCTGGTCAATTAATTGGTCCCGGGTAATTCCTAAACCAATCTGGATAATACAAGTAACACATTTTGAAGGTTAAAAAATAATATTAATAATCAACAATTTAAATTCAAGGATATTCAGACCAACGAATACTTTAATCACAAGGAGATTCGCACAGTGTTAATCTCATTGTAACAAAATGACTCTTATCTAGCAATGTTAGACTTGAAGGATGCATGTTTAATATTTTAATCACTTATACATAATTGTTCACCATTCTTCTAGATATTAAACTTATCTCTATGTTGGCCAACATGTATGAGTTCAATGTTTTGACATATTATTTTGGTTTATTGTATAATATATATTATACCCCATATTATTTTCGCAACAATGAAGCCTTTGGATCTAATGGTAACTGTCCTCGATTTATCTCGATATTTAGCTGATTGGGGCTAATTAAGACGACGGTATTTAATTAGAAACATAGATATTACACGAAAATTACTTGTGAACCTACTGGGGTTTATTAAAGACAAAGAGATAAAAGGGTTAAATATATCCATCAAAGACATTAAGATATTTATAATCACAGATTCAGGTATATGTTTATAATATGTGATTGACACACACTTGACTGTATTTTAAGTTTGCTTTAAATAAATAAAGATATACTTCTTATATTAAGTAAAACAAACAATAAGTAACTATTCCGTTATGCAGTTTAAACTTTAAAGATGTAAAACAAGTTTGCAAACTGCAAAGTTTATAAATGGTTAATACATAAGTACCTTAATATGTGTTTAATAATAGTTTCTTACTTTTAGCATCTCCAGCCATAGAATATGTATAAACTAAGTAGTTACTCATATTAATTTAGCAGAATGTTATGACAAATACTTACATGACAAGTCTACTATGTATAACTTAATCTGTGATGACAAGTTCACTTTTGCTGAATTTGTATTGGGGTTTAATTAGGTACATAAATTATTTAAATAACAGTATCAAAGGTGACAATAACGGCTGAGGTCCAGAAATATCTCTGACGCCTCAACTATGGGGTGCTATGGGGTAAGGTTCCAGCTGTGGAGATCAAAGGGCTAGCAGCAGTTGACCTCAAGATAGAATTTGACTTTCATATAAATAAATCATTTAAAACTTTTTGCAGCCTATTCTGCCTTCCAAGATAATTTATTTGCAAAAAATTACTATAACTGATAAATTTTATTGACAATGGATAATACAGCAGCTACTAGTTACATCAATTGTTTGGGAGATATAATACAATACCCTCATCTTCCAAGGTAGCAAGGGACTTTTGGTAATGGTGTAAAGTATTCAGAATAATTATTCTTAATGTTTTTGCTCTATTATATTCAAGAAGGACCCACCTAGAGGTTAAATAGTCCTTAAAAGGCTGTAACATATTACCATTTTTTGGTACTTATCAGCAATGACTGTCATTGACTTATGTGTTCATGGCTCAGTGATCCAGATTCTTTTGCAATAGATGCTTTTATATCAGATTGGTCCAAAATTATTTTTTTACATTCCCTTCAGTAATAATTATTCTCCAGTATTCAATAAAATAATTATTTTATTCAAGGCACAGGGTTTTGCGGTTGTACCGATGTGGTCTACACAACCTTGTAATCGGAACATCCACAAAAACAGTACCATGGTTGCAGGGATTTAATCAGGACTGCATTATTACAATGAGAAAACCCATGAGCTTCAACAGATGTAATTTTAGCTTCAATATTGAAAAGTACCTTAAAACAATATGATGTGTGCTACAGAAAATGGTATGTTTTTAATATTTTTAATATTTTTAATACGACTGTATGGACCTTCAGTTATGTGCTTATACTTAATACCAAAACTTTTCTTTTTAAAGATGGTGACCAATAATATGGAACTATCAATTCATAAAGATCTGCTCTTTCATTTATTAATAAACATAATTATACCTGATAATGTTAGGATTTCCAGGTTTTTTAAGGGTGTGTTTTGATTGAGACCATCATTATCATGTTATAACTTGGGACGCAGGTGTTACAATTAACTATTTAATTCTTCAGTCGGAATTTCCAGGAATTGCTATTGTATTCTATTGTTGTCGCGATCACCGGTGCTCGCGCGGGGCCTGAAGGATTAGCTACATTTTTCCAAAGGAAAAGTTGACACTTGAACAGTTAAAGTTGGGAAGTGTGCCTTAGTTTTTAGTCACTGCACATATAATAAGTGCAAAAATTATCTAAAATTAAATTAATTAAATTATAGTAGATAATGATAAAAATCAGTACTTTAATTAAAACTTCAAGATCAGGTACGAAACCATTAATATTATACATAGGTACTTACTTTATTTTTATTTCATTGGAACATTCTCAGATCTTTCATAGCGTGCTCCTAATGCGGTAGCCCGCATTAGGAGCACAAATAGGTCCAAACATATTACAAGACCTGATAATAATTAACTCTCTTAGGTTTACAAAACCATAATTAGACATTCAGAACCTCTTTCTTGGGATTAAAATTACATTAATGGATAGTGAAATTGACGTTTTCATGTTTATGTCTAAAAGTACAAGGCATACAGCAACTTATATAACCGAGAAAAAGACACTAACATTAATAGTATCAGACAATCTGCTGGGTGAAGCGGCAAGTCTTCTACCTTTGCTAAGTCTATGATAGACCTATTGTTAACATCGTAACCTGTCTTTTATATATTTACATGGAGGTTATATAAAAATAATGACAAATAAATAAATTATTTGTTTATTGTTCAATAATTAATGTATTTATTTAAATAGGTATAACAAAGTATTGTTCAAAATAATGTTATAAGGTATGGACTATATTACATTTTATCCAATAAGGGACATCATTTGTGATATTTCTTACTCTAAACATCTACTATGTGTTCATATTCTAATTATACTAATCTCGAGGACGAAACACGAGTATAATTAACGATCAAACGAACTTACCTGTACGTGAAGTTCGATCGTAATTATACGAGTGTTTCGTCCGAAGAGATTAGTATAACCCACCCTCCCTAACAGGTATACCCATAGATGAAATATCACAAATATCTCTCAAGGAATGAAGTCGAATCATGGCGGTTGGCCGAGGTAAGACACCGGAACAGGAAGCCGCGGACCGGACCATAAAGTATATACCAGAGAGCAACTGTAAGTTTTTTATTTATATTTTTTAGAGTTATAATCTCTAAACATAGTGCCTGGAGCGGAGTCACTGGCGTAACTACTATGTGTTCATATTCTAATTATACTAATCTCTTCGGACGAAACACTCGTATAATTACGATCGAACTTCACGTACAGGTAAGTTCGTTTGATCGTTAATAATATTTATATTTCGTAAGTTTCAATTGGGCATTCTACAAAGGAACGTGCTGGCCAGTAATTGGTAGGTTTAAGATTTTAAGGTTGAGGTCAAGTTTTAATCCTCTTTTCCTCGGAAAACGAATAATTAAACTATAACCTAACAATATGAAATATTGACAACACAATAGATATAGGTATCATTATATTGATAGACCTGTGAATCAAAGATTTTACCATCAATTCAATTGTTCAATAATAATTGTTATAATAATATCTATAATAATAATAATATCTATGGATGCTTCACACCACGTCAGTCTGGCCCCGTGCTAAGTACCCGAAGGACTTGTGTTACGGGTACCAGACAACGGAAATATATTTAATACTTTTATACTATACATATATTTAAGATTTTTATTATATGATACACATATTTAATATACATCCATGACCCAGGAACTTTATAAACTTTTTGTTCCGTCGGCGGGACTCGAACCCGCGACCTCCGGCTTGAGCTCAACGCGCTCACCACTGCGCCATGGAGGTCGTCAATGTTATGTCATTGAAATAAAAATATATTTTTTTAAAGTGTTGTTTTATTATAATATATTTAATTATCTAACTAAAATACTTTTACATTTATAATATTATCTTATCACTATGTTATTATTTAAAATTATTCTTATTAAATAAAACTTTCAAAATAGTCATTTCATTAAGTTTTCAAAAATGCTGAGATAATAAAAACAATATGAAAACTTTAAAATAATATGATAATCTGATATTTGAACCGTGACCATTTTTCGTCCTAGCTATGATGCGAGGCCAACTAGGTATTTACCGATGGAGCTACGAACTATCTTACGTGTCTAGTGAAATTTTTGCATTTATTGACACAGTGCAGTGCAATAAATGAAGAAGAATGAATGAAGAAGACAAACATAATATATGTTATCTTTGTCTTTCATCCACTACACGCAACTTTCTTGTATTGATACTGTACGACATTTAAGTGTGTACACGGTAACATGGCGCACACATAAATATGCACTGTACCGGCAAACGAATATAGTCGTTACGATGCTACTGGACTTTTGAACGTTGACTGTACATGATTTTATTTATGCAGCTGCTTTTATATCCGATGGTAGCAACACTTCAGTTGTCACACATTTGGTTTTAAAGTCCTTTGTAGCAATTTTCTGTATAAGAGCGCCTTCACATTATGTCATGACGTAATGTGAAGGCAGCCTAAGTGATTTACTAAATTAGGCGTAGAAAAGAAACATCAATAGAATGAGACAGCAATACCTGCAGGTGGTACAGCAGGGAACAGAACAGCACGACGTGGACGCGGCCGACGTATATCCGCAGCTCCGCGGGCCGCTGCGGCTGCCCACTCGCCGCGCGCACGTACTTCGCCTCGATGACTTTGTCGCCGTCGGGCCATACCAGCTGGGAAATTAATTTAGTGTTAGAAATCAAAGTACCTGATACAAATAGTAAGTGCTTACTTTTAATGCACCACTTATTTGGCTACACAGCTAAGGCCATGGTAACACAGTACGCATAGTATGCGTCGAACGCACCGCATAGCACACGAAATGCGGCGCGTGCAGTGCGGACGAATGTGCGAGGTTTCACATCATTTCATACAACGAATTCTGATAACTGTGCGATCGCCTTTAGGAATCTTTCATCTATTATATATTAAAAGACAAAGTCGCTTTTTTTCCCTCATGTCCCTTTGTTCCCTTTAATCTTTAAAACTACGCAACGGATTTTGATGATTCTTTCAGTATCAGATAGCCCATTTATCGAGGAAGGCTATAGGCTATATTTTATCACGCTAAGACTAATAGAAGCGAAGAAATAGAGGAAAATGTGGAAAAAACGGGGAAAAATATTTGAAAGGGCTAACTTGAAGGCGCTAATCTCAGGAACTGCTGGTCCGATTTGAAAAATTCTTTCAGTGTTAGATAGCCCATTTATTGAGGAAGGCTATAGGCTATATTTTATCACGCTAAGACTAATAGGAAAATGTGGAAAAACGGGAGAAATTATTTGAAAGGGCTTATCTCGCGAACTACTGGAGCAATTTTTATGTTATTTGGCACAGATAAGAAATAGACCATGTCATGGATCATAGGCTATCGATTTTAACCCTTTTTTTTAGTGGCTATATATTTTATACCCGTGCGACGCCGGGGCGGGTCGCTAGTTTTATAATAAATCCAATTTGTTATGGGCAATGTGTGCCGCTAGGGGGCAGGCTCGACTAACACAAACCACCACCTGGTGGTTTCGAATCTGTTCTAACAAATTTTTAAACAATCTTCCGACCTGCCACCAGACGGAGCTCTGTATCAATTAATCCTTGTGTCAAATAGCTGTCTGGTGTCTCAAATTTAAGACTCCCATTTATAACGTAAGTGTAACTATTATTTTCTTTCAACAATTTGTAAGCTTACCTTTGGGTACAACGTAGCTTCGGTCAAATCGTCCACATGGAGAGCGCCAAGGAACATCTTGAAGATGAGTCTGTCGTTCGCTCGGAACACGCAGTCGCTCTCGAGTGACAGTATCCGCATCTCGAGTAGTGGACCTTCAGCTGCCCACAGACGGGCTGTCGCTGATGACACCCTGTGAAGTAACATTTGCCTGATGATGGATGGTTCGAGGATGAACAGCTAACTCGAAGGCATGTCGACTTGGCTGATATGACGCGGTGCTGTTATCACGTCATTAAATGAGGTTTACAGACATTTATTTATTTATTAAAAGAAGCTCATGTCATTTGTCGCGGTCTACGGTAAGGCCCTGTCCGCACTGCGAATTTTTAAGGCGTGATTTTTTTCTCGTAATTCTATAACACATTAAATATTTAAGGAGTAGCCGAACTGCGGATGTAAAAATTATATGAATAAATTCACGAGCATAAAATCCACGCGGATAAAATTCGCAGTGCGGACAGGTACACTTATTCCATTATAGATTAGGAGGTCACTACATTTTTGGTAACGATATCCAAAATTACTTATTTTAGATTGACAAGATAAAGAGCAACTCTCTGATGCCAAATATGTCGGTCTGCCTGCGTAAAGTAGTTGCGTTCTCTGTATAGGGCGCCTGAAAACCCAGTTATCATGACCAAAAAAAAAATGATAAGGTAAATGGCTGAGTAAGTTATATTAGGTAAGTACTAGTTGTTCTCATATCAGTAGCGTAAAAACTGACCAAATATTCGGTTGCGTTATGAAGCAACGAGCGTTCAAACGTGACTTAATATTGTGACCAAAAAAAAAAATGATCAGGTAAATGGCTGAAAATTACAAATCGTAAACTGTCAGTACGTAATAGCTTATTGTCACCAAAACTGACTAAATATTTGATTGCAATTCATAGTTATCGGCGACCTATGTCTGAACGTATATTCTTTTAAAAGTATTTTACTAGTAAAGTGCTTGGTTTAAAAACGAAAAACACATGCTTTTATGACCGGTGAGGAAACTTTTCATCGATGATTAAAATATCTAATCGCTAAAAAATCTGAAATCTCACCCTGCTCCGTCATCAGACTCTCACCACCAACCAAGTGTAGCGAATTAAGTCATCAGTAGAAAACAAATGAGCCCAAGCTCAAGGGGTGTCGCAAGAGCCATGGAAGAGTTATATTGCCCACCACGACACCATCATATCAGAATATACGTTCAGACATAGGTCGCCGATAACTATGAATTGCAACCAAATATTTGGTCAGTTTTGGTGCCAATAAGTTAGTACGTACTGATAGTTTACGATTTGTAATTTTCAGCCATTTACCTGATCTTTTTTTTTTTGTCACAATATTAAGTCACGTTTGAACGCTCGTTGTTTCATAACGCAATTATCATCATTATCATTATTTTTTTTTTGGTCATGATAACTGGGTTTTCAGGCGCTCTATACAGAGAATGCAACTACTTTACGTAGGCAGACCGACATATTTGGCATCAGAGAGTTGCTCTTTATCTTGTCAATGCAATGTAAGTCATTTTGGATATCGTTACCAAAAATGTCGTGACCTCCCGTAATATTACTTTACTATAAAAATAAACGTGCGAGAGCCATGCTTCGGCACGACGTTCACCACGTTCTCACAGAAAACCGGCGTGAAACAACGCTTGCGCTGTGTTTTGCCGAGTGAGTGAGTTTACCGGAGGCCCAATCCCCTACCAGCTTCATGCCCCTACCCTATTCCCTTCCCTACCCTCCCTTATTCCCTTCCCTTCCCATCCCTACCCATTACCCCATTCCCTCTTAAAAGGCCGGCAACGCACCTGCAGCTCTTCTGATGCTGCGAGTGTCCATGGGCGACGGAAGTTGCTTTCCATCAGGTGACCCGATTGCTCGTTTGCCCCCTTATTTCATTAAAAAAATAAACATGCAATCAATGAATATATTCTGTTTATTATAATATGACGGATCTTATATCAGTTATCACTTATCAGTTATCACTAACCTGACCGAGTAGCTGAACTTCGTAGCTCCCGGCGGCACTGGCGGGTCCGCTTCGGGCTGCATCATGTAGTCCCACAACGACCTGGTCTTTGGCACCACGCTCTTGATACTTATTGAATGACGCTTTTCTATCCTGTAATAAAAAAAAATAAGTTATGTTCATTAAATATTTTTTATACAGCTTAGAGCCACTTTCTTGTCATGCGTGTAATCGCCCATGCATAGATTTGGTACACAAATTACATGCAAGTTGCCCGCATCCTATTCTTTCATACATGTTTTTTCTGTCATGCAGGCAACACGCGCGCGGACAGGAGCAAGTTGTCACTCGCATGCAAACCAGAAAGCTATTCACGCTTATACGTATTGCGACGTATGCGCGTACAGCACGCACGACGTGAACGTGCGCGTTTGCGTGCGTGCGTACGTACACGCTCGTACTGTGTGTGTAATATGTATATGTATGTGTGTGAGCGCTCACTTCCGGCGTATGTAGTGCAGATACTTGAGGAGCGTAGTGAGCGCGGTGGCGTGCAACAGTAGCGCCGGCGCACCCACGTCCGCCACCAGCGAGCGTTCAACGCTGTGGAAGTGGGACCGGAACTCCGGACAGTTGGCTCGCACCTGGTAGGACATAATCACTTATTCATCCTGGGGCTTTGGGAGGAAAGATTCCAAAGCTCAAAGGATGAAACGAGAGACGAAACATTCTTTAAACGCTTGAAATCAAATAATAAGTCCGCTATCTTAGTTGTGCTGTCATGTTAGCTTTACAACACAAAATTCAGCATGCGTCGTTGTGCAAAATTTTAATCCCATCAATTCATATCTACAACGAAATTGAGATGCAAGATTGCACCCAAACAAACAAACATGTTGCAAGTAAAATAAAATCTTGTCAAATGTAATATGTTTATCCAAAAAGGACAATGTAAAATGCTAATAATATACATTTTAGAAAGAAGAACATACCTTCCTATACAGTAGATTGAACAGTTCTCCCGAACTGGTCAGTAGTTCCAGATACTTCCCATTGGCCGTGTGCTGTTTATCAGCTAACAGTGCGTCCCCTATAGACAGTTGTATAGCGGGGCCGTACGCCATGAGCGCGATGTCCAGGCAAACTTTACTGACGCTTAACATTATGTACGGCTTGTCTGTTAGCTCGCTTGAACGGCTCAGGCTTATTACTATTTCACCTGAAAATAATTAACGATTATTAAACTGAAGAGGCTAATAATTGCAAAGCGTTTCCCATGATAATGATGAAAAAGATGGTAACAATGCAGATGGTGACGTCAATGATGATAATGACAATAAGGACAGTTAAGTTTATGTTGGGAAGAAGGTCATAAGTAGTTGAAAAGAGGATTATCAGGATTATTTAATTAGATATAAAATAAATATATACTCATGAATTACAAGACAAAACAATTGAATAGTAACAAAAGATATCGGAATGATAGTTATGTATTTAGTGATTATTAAGAAACGAACTATCCAGACTTTGATGTGTACATTGAAGCTATTAAAACAGCAACATAACCTCAAAACTTACCAATAACGAAGCGCATGAGCGTATTGATAGTGTTGCTGGGGGAGACGTTGTCGTCAAACCCGGGCAGGTCGACAGAGCGCGCGTATTCCTCTACGTCCTCATCGCTAAAGTCCGCGGGCAGGGACTCGTCGGTTGGCGACTTGGCGCTCTCTCCGTCTGTTTGGGTTTCTGCCGCTCTGAGTGAGAGATAAGATACAGTGAGGATTTTATAACACGGTATTGGGTAAATTTCTTAAAGGCCGTCATTGACGAGCGATGCATCGATCTATTTGGCACGCTGTCGATCCAAAATTCGTCCATGAATGTGAAATTACTGTCGCTCCAACTGCGCAAAGCAAATCGTGAATGGTATACTCGCGAGCCAAAGACGCCATTTTGATTTTAGTTTGCGTTTAGAAAACCTCTGGTGCTGTCAACGGCAACACTCAAAACGATCATTTGGAACAGCTTGCTGGCGTGTTCGTGTATGCCATGAATTTGGCTATTTGACGAAACGCGCCGTGTGGACTGGCACTTACGCGTCGGTCACCGCTTAGACTTTAGAGGCTGAATACAATACAAAACTATGATTACTTTACCAATACAAAATTTTATTGGCTCACCTATTTCTACTAAAATACGCCGCGACGATCTTCTGTCTCAACTTCACCAGGTCGTTATACCCAGGGTCCGCCTTCACCTTGTCAAACTGCAGGGTCTCCGCCAACTCAGGGTCATCCATCTCTTCCACATAGTCACCAGAATCGATATAGGAGACCGGCACAGTGTTGGGCACTGGTACCGGCAGATTGTCACAGAAGTCTAGCAGCTGGCCGATGATACGATCAGAAAGGTTCAGACGAATACTCGACAGGGATATGTTTAGTTTGTATCTGTAATCAAGCGATTAAATACCCTTATTAAAGTTTGTAAAAGCAACTTTTTTATTACCTTCCTAAATGATAAATCATGATCGAAGACGTGAGTTGAACAACACGATAAGTAATATTTTGTAATATACGGACATTTACTCATTTCTTCCCTTATAGTTTTAACAAACCTTGCAACTCATCTACTTCATCACCTGGGTAATTTATCTGGTTATACATAAAATGCAGTTTTTTTTTATTTCAAATATTTTTTTCGGCCTTAAAGCCTCCGTTTATGCAAAAAACGGCATTTTTTAGTGTTACTTATCGTGTTCTTCCTGACTGGAAGAACACGATAAGTAACACTAAAAAACGTATTATCAAGAGCTTGATCAGAAAGGAGAGAGTTACAGGGAGTAGAGACGTTAACGAGTTTCTATTTCTACAAGCAGCATACAACTTGACATATTGTAAGCTTTTTTACGGCTGTATATG
Source organism: Lysandra bellargus (assembly GCA_905333045.1). Lineage (NCBI taxonomy): Eukaryota > Metazoa > Arthropoda > Insecta > Lepidoptera > Lycaenidae > Lysandra > Lysandra bellargus. The sequence continues at coordinate 1,043,349 of HG995353.1, read as the reverse complement.
ACGTCCATATCTACTTCTCTCATAAAGCATCTCTTTCAGGATAGAAGCAGATATCTATTAAGCGTTACGCACACTATCTAAGCCAAAAATTGAGGTTTTAAAGTTTAAATTATGCACTAATTTCGAGTCCTATTTTAGTCCCTTAGAGTTAGGTTACACGCTCAGTTTCTCATTAGTTCAGTCCATCAATCTGGTAAATATTGAAACTGAACGTCTAACCTATGGATTGATGGACTGATAATTTTTTAATATGTACTTTTCGGTCATCAGTCTGGCGTCAATCACAGATTAATGGACTGAACTAATGCCAGATTGACCGTGTAAGCGTTGTCGCTTGTAGGACTTAGATGTTAAATGTCACCATGTACAGACCTGGGCAGCAATTTGTAGTCCTTCTTGATGCTAGTAGAGAACACCAGCTGTGACTTGACGCGCGGCACGAGGTGGATGTCGGAGTCGCACACCCTGCGCGCCTCACGCCAATCGTCTTGAGACTCGCAGAATAGAACCTATGACGTCATTGTGTTTTATACTTCTAAACATATATTTTTAATACTAAAGTACCGACGCATGATAGGTAGTTTTTTTTAACGGACCTCATGCCACTGTCTCTTTTAGTGTTAAAACATTGATATCTCAGTTTTTACGCCGACTTGAATGATGTGTCATCTCGTTTCGTTGCAGTATAGTATCGCTTAGTACGTGTCTACAATACTACGTTGCGAAAATGTATGCATCATGACATTATGTTAGAATGCAGCACGGCTCCCACTATCAGCTTTGTGATGTAGCCTTGCCTTATTTTACCGGTTCCCAATTCGACCCTTATAATTGTTGTAATATTACGAAAACTAACCAGTTTTCGTATAATATATTAGTCTATATCAGCGTCTGAATAAATGTGCCATTAAAAAGTGTATATGTATGTATGTTTTTATGTTTGTGTTCGCATATCTCCGGAACTGCAAGTCCGATTTAATTAATTCTTTTTTGTTGTATGTACCTACTAGGTGTTCTTTAACTTAGGGAAAGCTGCAAGTTTCATCAAAATCCGTTCAGTAGTTTTTGAGATCTAAGAGAATTTTAATTCTCAACTACGTACACATTTGAAATCGGTTTTATCTTTTTAAAATACTATATATAGTTCCAAGTTTAGTTAGGACAATGCAGGCTGATCACCTGATTGTCTGACAAGTAAGATGATCCATGCGTCGGATGGGCATGTAAAAAGTCGGTCCTGCGCCTGATCTCTCGCCGGTCGAGTCGATCTTCCAGCCCACTGGGTTATGACAGTAAAAGAATTGAGAGTGCCTAAGTGTGTACGCAATTACTCTTCCGTAGCTGGCCTGGTTTCAATGAAACCGGTCACCGTCACCGAAATCGGTGTGGGAGATATTTTATTTTATTTTTTTATTACCTGAAAAGAGCACTCCGCGTGGAACCGGTCATACAGTCGCTCCTCTAGCTCCATGCAGGTGGCGTCCTCCAGCGGCAGGTTTGGCGGCTGCAGGTCCGACTTCACCACCACGCGGTTCACGTCCACGATTATCATGTTGCCGGGCCTACAAAGATGATAGTTCTATGAAAGTCTCGTCACATACAGTGTTTAGGATCTAGGAATATGAGTGAGTAATTAAAGACATGATTGGCAGAACACGATAACTAACAGTAAAAAAATTGCCGTTTTTTTTATAAATGGAGGCTTTAGGGCCAGAAAAAATGATTTTAAATAAAAAAACAGCCAAGTGCGTGTTGGGCCACGCGCAATGTAGGGTTCCGTAGTACCGATAGTTTTTGATAATTTATGTATGGTCCTCGTGTCTCCTCTTTACTTCGCCGAAAACATTTTTTTTAGTTATGAGGTCTACTTAGCCGCAATAGTTTTCCTTTTGGTATAAGGGGGGGACACTAGACTCCAACGATTTTTTCCACTTTAAAACTTTATATTTCATAAATGGGGATCCATCCAAATCGGAAAATGATCTATGAATACTAATAATATAAATATATTTCTTCTTTCTTTCTTTCTAATATTAAAAAAAACCTACAGTCAGGGCATTTTATTAGGCCACATTTCACATCGATCAAAACGAATAAATCGATACGGACTTGAAATAAAATATTTGAATTTTATACGTTATTAAGACCAAAAACAAATTCCTGTCCCATTATTTAATTTTAATTCAAGGAACAAAATAAGACAAGTACATAATTTACAAAAAAAAAATGCATTTATTCGCTTAAATTATAAAAACTGTTAAATGTAGTATTATCATTATTCATTTCACATAAATATGTGTTACTTTTCACAACGTGGTTATTAATTTATGGGGTTATTTCGTTACAAGTAATCCATGCATCGATACTATTTATTCGCTTTCGATTTTTAGGGTAACTTCCCTAGAGTTTAAAAAGAAAAAAGGTCAGCTGACGTAACATTGTAACGACGTGCAATTATTAAGATCAGAATTTGTTTATTACGTTTAGAATTGTTTATCAGTAAAAGCAAATCGTTAAATAATTCGTATCGGTCATATTTACAATAAATATGTAATCGTAATTGAAAAAAGTTAATCAATTGTGCAGTTATAACAAAACGAAAATATTTATTTTTTATGTACGTCGCTATAAGGTTACCAGGTACAATTTTGATGAATTGTCAAATGTGGCCTATTAAAATGTCCCGACTATATCCAATGACACCCCACATGGTGGGGTGGACGCGAAAAAAGTCATTCCCGCTTGATGTGTAGGGGAGGTACCATAATTTTTTTATGGTACCTCCCCTACACATGACAGACGGACGGACAGACCGAAACTATAAGGGTTCCTTGTTGACTACGGAACTCTAAAAACTGTGCATTTTATGTGTAGCCGGATATATTAACCATGTGATGAAGTAGATAAGTTACAAGGTTTGTTCAAAGTATAAGGGAAAAAATGAGTTAATGTCCGTAAGTTACAAAAATATGTTAGTTATCGTGTTTATCCACTCACATCTTCAATTGTGATCCACAAAATCCTAGCTTTCTGAACCTTAAGTTCATATATCTTTCTGCATTGATAACCTCAATGCATAAAGACATCACAATTTTATTCAGTTGTTTAGAATATACTCACTTCTTAGCACACCCATGTTCTGGCACGATGACACAAGGGCCCTTCAGGTCCATGTTGAAATGGAACACCTTCTTACGGCTTACGGCATACGTAAGCACCGATTTGCTGACAGCTCCGGCTTGTTCCACCAGCTGGTATGCCTCGTCCAGCAGCTCGTCAGACGACATGGAGTGCGTTTGGAAGAAGTTGATTATCTCTGTGACGGTGTGCTGCGGGGAAAAATGTATATAAAACTTTATAGGTGTCAAGGGACACCCGGATAGAACGAAATTGCTTACTGTTAGAAAGAGAAAGAGACAGACAGAGAAACACGCGCACACCGCACCGCTTACAACTATAGCAAAAAGTGTCGTTGCAACTTTTGGTCTTAATTTTTTCCGTCTAGTCCCCTTTCGCAACGCACGATAAGGAACTTCGTTCCAATATTATAAGACTGCCAACATCACATCATGTTTCCATTTCGACAGACAGCAAGTACCAACGAAAAAATGTGCATACTTGTAAAGATGTTGATTCCTAGGCAGATGGTCCAAAGTAATTTGGTCGCGTCATGTCAAACCCAGCCGATAGATTGCCACTAATATTGAATTGACATGATCCGACCAAATGACGTTAGTCTGTCAACTGCCTAGGAATCAATTTCCCCGATGGTACCAAACGAACCAATCTACATACAACCATCTTCAATGTATACGAACCTCCACATACACCATCTCAGCTGGCTCCAGATGGCAAGTAATGCCGTAGTCAGCGTGACTGCTAGCTGGGTTCCTCTCAATATCCAAAGCGAAGGCATTACTGCCCCCAACCACGGGGCTTTGGGCGACTAATAGGATGGGCATCAGATCATTGTCAGCGGATAGGCCTTCGATGACTACGCTCTCTGTTCGCGTTGATATCTGTGGAAAGAAAATCATAAACAGAAACAATGAAATACAAAAACTTGAGTGTCAAGGGACACCCGAATGAAACGAAGTTATAAAAAACGCCATCTATTGACGCCCAGGAATACTAACGACATTTTGTGGAATTGTAATAAAATTTATTTAAACGTCCGGTAGATGTCGCCGTTATTCTCAAAAACACCATCTAGTTGACGCACAGGAATACTATGTACCACTCAAAATACTTATCAACGCCATCTGCCGCTACTTCGCAGGTACTAAAAAAGTGTAGAGGTCAAGTGTCGTTCCGTCTAGCCTCCTTTCGCAACGCTGAACGCGCGATAAGGAACTTCGTTCCAAAAAAAGCGGACGGAAACATAGTTGTATTCGATATCTTGTATAGCTAAGGTAGCTGTTGTATAAGATTTGGCATAACGCGTCGCTAAGTGGCATGAAAAGTCCCATAGTAGATAAGTTGTTTAAATATTATCATGACTTTATGTTAAAGCAAACGATTGTGTACCTTATAAGCTTTAGCAGAAGGGCGAGTCTCCAACGAAGCTAGGACCTGAGTGAGTGTCACCACTAGAATCTCCTTATTTCTATTGATGAGAGTTATGGAGGAGTTGGCCAGAGTTAGGTTGAGTTTGTGTTCTGAAAGTAAAATATTCAAATTGCTTCTAACAAGAGACTAGCATGTGTAGCGCACAAGACTGATGAGACTTTTAAGCCTACCCTTGAAATGACTTTCCGATCTTTGCCGCGGCTAACTGCGACCGACAGCAATTCAAATAAAATGCCACTTTATGACAAGGCTATAGGTTTCTTTTTCTACTGACATTTGTGAAGCGACCCTTGTGGCGTGAAACCACTGACCTCCATACTTGTATAATGGAGATCAGTGCGTGAAACCTATAGTTCAGGGGTCACCAAATGGCGGACCGCTGTCCGCATCCGGACCGCCGATCCATTGTGTGCGGACCATCAGGCATGTTCGAAGATGGTCTTCGTTCATCTTAGGACTTCAAATATTTACAGGATTTAATATCAATATCTATAGCTTGCAACAATATTTCACTCCAAACTTCAGGGAGATAATTAGCTACAAAAATGGTTATTTTTCTCATTGATATCTTAAACAATATACCTTTGTAATTTCCGTAATTACCTTTGTTTACTCAAAAATTTTTTATAAAATGTGTGGACCGCGAAGGTCATTTCATGTGTTTAAACGGACCTCGAGCAAAACTAATTGGTGACCTCTGCTATAGTTATGTCATAAAGTGGCATTTTATTTTAATTTTTCTCGGTCGAGATTATTTTTTTTAATAAGGGGGGGGCAAACGAGCAAACGGGTCACCTGATGGAAAGCAACTTCCGTCGCCCATAGACACTCGCAGCATCAGAAGAGCTGCAGGTGCGTTGCCGGCCTTTTAAGAGGGAATAGGGTAATATAGGAGGGTAGGGAAGGGAATAGGGTAGGGGATTAGGTCTCCGGTAAACTCACTCACTCGGCGAAACACAGCGCAAGCGCTGTTTCACGCCAGTTTTCTGTGAGAACGTGGTATTTCTCCGGTCGAGCCGGCCCATTCGTGCCGATGCATGGCTCTCCCATGTATATTATGCGTTAGCCGAGTCAATGATCGGACCGGTACCTACAGCCTTCAATATTCTTACCAATATACTGCTTAGATCTATCTTGTTTCGGCGCGCCTTCAGCATAACCAATCAGCTCGCAGACTTTTTTCTTTTCTGGACTGGAGAGGTGGCTCCAAAGACTCTTTGACCTTGGGGTCTTGACGCATAAGTCTACCCGGGACTTCTCTTCAGCATCACTTGACTTGTAACTGTTGAGGGGACTCCACCAGTCTATCTCAGTCTCTACTACTTCTATTATGTCAGGCTCTTTTGCTAGCAACTGGAACGATGTTAAACTTTATTATTACTGCAAAAGTTGGCACTTTACGGCCGGCGTCTTTTTATAATATACCGCGACTGATGCTTAACTGCATTCTTACGCCAAGTGTCCCCAAGCAGCCCTTAACTCTACCTATCCAGTATCACTAATTAGATTTCACTAATGTTTATGTGTCACCTACTTCCTTAGGGCCTTAGAACTTTGGTGAAACATGAGTGTTATCAAAAGTGTTGAAATTGAAATGTTTTAAGAGATATATGGCCCCTAAAACTACAAGGGGACGCTCAAAGATCCACGGTAGTTGGTGAAAACAGCCATTACTGTCTCCTCTGTATCATAAGTACGTATGGTCAAAATTTGAGCATACGTACTTACGATACAGAAGACACGCCGCGCCAGTGACAAACCAATGGCACAGAAATCATTTACTTTCTTGCTATGGCGATAAGGTTCAAAATCAAACTTGCTTATAGTTAAAAATAGCCTACCTCAAACTTAGCCTGCTCCCTCGCTATAACAACCGATATAATCGGCAAACTATCTTCACACTTCTGCAGGTCCAACTTCAGCTCTGTATCGTTAGGGCTCCTTAGAGTGCTCTTGTATGTTTGTTTATATGTGTTGTAGTTCTCTCTATGCCGCTTAATGGCCGCCCAGGTGTATGGTCGGACGCGTTGTTCGACTACCGCGTTATACGCGTAGCGCCACCAACGACGAGCGTCCTTGGATAGGGGAACTCCGGGGTGAAGATGACGGTATTTCCTGTGAAAGAAAGGTTGAAATGTACTACTATCAGATAAATTGATTTATAAGCAGATGAGGGACCTACGTCATTTGGTCGGATCATGTCAATTCCCGTCCCGTTTTTACCCTTTGGGTACGGAACCCTAAAAACGATCAAACCGCTCAAAATCGGAGGCATTTTGAGCGTTTTCATCGTTTTTAACGCTAAGTGGAACGCGGAGGCGTTCCACTTAGCGTTAAAAACGATGATTAACTTCGCACTTCAATTTTCGATGAGAATGCGCTCTTTTTCGCCAACCCAAACGCAAATCCCAACTTGAAGGCAACCTATTCGCGCTGAAAGAAGCTATAAAATAAATCCACTAAACATACTATACTACCTATTCAACAAAATAATCTCAAAGCACATTGATGACCTTGACTTTGATATTCGGATTTCTACTAGGTTGTGGTCTTTCTCCGTCTCAACTTTAAGGTGGTACGTTCCACATACAAAAAAACAATCGACATTAATTAGCTAATTTCATACTATCTATACTAATATTATAAATGCGAAAGTATGTCTGTCTGTCTGTCTGTCTCGCTTTCACGCCAAAAATACTGAACCGATTGTAATGAAATTTTGTACACAGATAGTCTAAAGCCTGAGAAAGGACATAGGCTACTTTTTAACTAGAAAAGGGGGTTGTAAGGGGGTGAAAATGCGTAATTTTGTTCAAATTAAATTAGTTCCAAAAATTCATAATAGATGGCACCGTGCGTCTCCTACATCGCGCTATCGCTTGCTCATAAGTCTTTCTATAAGACGTGGTACCATGTTAAACTGTGCTTTTCGATACTTTCGATTATTATTATTACACGCTGATAGTTTATAACTCACTACTCAGTACTTCATCTATGTAGTGATGAGTGACGTAACCTTAAACATACCAATCTATGATAAATAGTTTATGGGTAAAGCTAAAGTTATTAAATATTATGTGCACAGTGCACGCTGCACAGCTGTTTATGGGTATTTTGATTTAAGGGGTACCAGGGTATTAAAAACCTTTAAAATTTGACACCAATTTTGTTGACATCGCGCGCTGTAAGTACACTGAAGTCCACGCGGACGAAGTCGCGGGCAACAGCTAGTTACTACATAAATTTATATGCACATCTATTTATTTTGCAATACATTGATCTCTATTATACAAGTACGCTGGATCGCTGATACCCTTTGAAATGACAGCTATTACTTGTGCCTATTTGAAGCGGAATCAGCGCCACCATTATTGGGGTTGAGAACTAAATCTGACGTAAAAATGACGTTTGAAAGCCGTCATATTGGCGCTGATAGCAGTAGTGAGAGTACTTGGAACTAATACTAGTGATGACAACTAGTGATGGTTAATATAACGTATAGCTGAAAAAAGTAGCGCGCTATTTCTTCGCAACGAATAGCGCGCGCTATAAAACTATGCACAAGACGCTACGTTATAACGTATCGCGCGGTCACTGACCTAGCGCGGCGTCGCTCGCGCTGCCGACCGCGCGCGACTTTCGTTGGTTCGTTGTCGTATCGCTCGGGTCCAAATCGGGTGAATTCGGCTGTCATAATTTTTTTAGTGTTGCGTTGTGTGCATAGGTAAATTATAATGTTTTATAATCATCAATAATTGACCCCCTGCTCCGAAGAGCACTGTACTGTAATATAATGGTAAGTGGTAACTTCCGTTCCATGTTCAGTATTTTTTCCAAATTGATACGTTATTATATTTTTAAATGTAAATAAAATGTAAAAAAACTGTTGTGAAAAAATGTAAAAATAATATTTTAAGTATATTTCCAAAAAAATAAAAAAAATAATTAAAAAACATATAAATAATTTAATACCTAAAAAAAGAATTGTATATAAATCAATTCATTTCAATTTTAATATATTATGTAATTATATTGTACCTATCATTTTAATTTAAATGTTCCGAACATAATAAAATTAACCAAATAAATAATAATGCCTTCAAACGATTATATAATCTAAGTTATCTTTAACAAACACGTTATATTACATTAATTCACCCACCGCTTTATAATTATTATTAACGAAAGAATTCAATAACGTTGGTAATTTTACAACGTGTCCATAATCGATCGTTATAACGTATCATTCGTTATAATGTAGCGTCAAAACTAGCACGCTTGAAATTCGTTATAACTTAGCGTCAAAACTAGCGCGCTTGAAATTCGTTATAACGTAGCGTCAAAACTAGCGCGCTTGAAATTCGTTATAACGTAGCGTCAAAACTAGCGCGCTTGAACGAATCGAGATTTCATTCGTTATAATGTAGCGTCAAAACTAGCGCGCTTGAAATTCGTTATAACGTAGCGTCAAAACTAGCGCGCTTGAACGAATCGAGATTTCATTCGTTATAATGTAGCGTCAAAACTAGCGCGCTTGAAATTCGTTATAACGTAGCGTCAAAACTAGCGCGCTTGAACGAATCGAGATTTCATTCGTTATAATGTAGCGTCAAAACTAGCGCGCTTGAAATTCGTTATAACGTAGCGTCAAAACTAGCGCGCTTGAACGAATCGAGATTTCATTCGTTATAATGTAGCGTCAAAACTAGCGCGCTTGAAATTCGTTATAACGTAGCGTCAAAACTAGCGCGCTTGAACGAATCGAGATTTCATTCGTTATAATGTAGCGTCAAAACTAGCGCGCTTGAAATTCGTTATAGCGTAGCGTCAAAACTAGCGCGCTTGAACGAATCGAGATTTCATTCGTTATAATGTAGCGTCAAAACTAGCGCGCTTGAAAAATGTAGCGTATTCCATCTAGCGCGCTATGAAAATATAGCCGTTAGGAACACCACTAATGACAACTGTTGTTATTGGTTGTGGTTACGTCAAATTTAGTTCTCATTCCCCATAATGGGGGCGCTGATTCCGCTTCAAATAGGCACAAAAAGAAGGTCGGTATCATCGATTCAGCGTACTTGTATAATAGAGATCAGTGTTGCAATACCATTCCCGCGAAATATATTTAAAATACTTTATTTCACACAGAAGTCACATTTTTATTGTTTTTTTTTATAAAAAGTGGCATAAGGCACAAATGTCACTTTTTATAAAAAAAAATCAATAAAAATGTGACTTCTGTGTGAAATAAAGTATTTTAAATATATTTCGCGGGAATGGTATTGCAAAATAAATAGATGTGCATATAAATTTATGTAGTAATAGTATGAAATTATCAAATTAATGTCGATTGTTCTTTTTTATATGGGAAACGAACCACCTGCTTGTTGAAAATTGCAGATGCAAGACTCTCGTATAAGTCCAATAATCGTGATCGCATATTTATCAGCACGCATTGTCGGCGCGAGAGCTGCAGCGCGCTGTCCTGGACCACCGCGTCCAGCAGCAGACGCGGCATGACGCATGGCTCCAGAATAAGTGCAATAACCACTCTACCTGTTGAGCGTGATCCTGTCGAAGGACTTCATGAGGTTATCGATGGACAGGTACTGTCGGCGCGACAGCTGCAGCGCGCTATCCTGGACTACCGCGTCCAGCAGCAGGCGCGGCACTCGCGGCTCTACCGACCGGTTGATAATCACCTTCACTTTGCACGCCACGGGCTTGAGCACTGAAAAAAAAAAACACACATGTATATACGGTCAAATTGAAAAAACTCCTCCTTTTTGAAGTCGGTTAAAAATATAGTGGTGCATAATTGGAGACTCCTGGTATGCAGAAAGTCAGCAAAATATAAGCTGCGTATTGCTGCGTTTTGAACAACGCTAAAGTAGCGCGCGTAAGAAACATGCACTTTAGTAATGGAATTGGTGTTAAGTTGATTAATTCAGTGCTTATCTTTAAAACGCCAAAGCCCATTGGCTTTTAATTTTGCTTACGAATAGATTTTGGGTGATTTTCGCGAGACGGTTTATGTATTTCAAAAACACCAGCAAAACGATCGCTTGATTAAAATTAAAAAGATGAAAAAAATGCCATCGACATGCAACATTTTCGACATTCTTTAGCCCTGCACCTGAACTTATTGTAGTTAAAAAGAAGTACCTAGACCTACAAACTAATAACTTAGCTACTTTATTACTTACAGAAATCAAAGTCCTCATGATGCATGGAGAACTTGTCCAACCCAGTCAGCATATAGTGCTTCCAGTTGTAGTACTGCATTGGGGTTATATTGGCGATTTCAGCGTCATCTAGCGCCGTAGCTGTTGGGTTCCAGTAGAGAGACAGGGATTCCACCTTCATCACCTTGTAGAGGGTGGACGCATCTGCTGGGGTCACTGATGGCTTCCATTTGCTGTTAAGTAATCAGCGAATGTCAATGCCATAAGAACTAAAGGTGTTATATGTAGAGGTGAATAGTGGAAGGTCCACCGATAAAGAAGAATGAAATCACCGACTATAATGGCAAATTATGTTGAAGAATTGTTTTATTTTCATAGTTCATTTAACTAGGTGTGAAATTTTAAAAGCAAGGATAAAAGTCTCTAATCAGAGTTATTTAATGACGCCTTTGATAGAATTCTTATCAAAACATTCACAAGATATTATATACACTATACAGGTACTTAACGTCGAAGGTTGGGTTGCACCAACTTACTTTAACTATAACTTTAACTATAACTACTGTGCAGAATATCAAATCTTTGTTTAAAGTTAAATATGGCGTCCTGGACGCCATATTTAACCATAACCGCTCATACGTATACTATTCTAAATTTTTCGTGAAAATTTACTATGTTTTACAGTGTTATATTTTTCCTGACAATTTTTACGGATAATTTAATTTTTATACCCTCGATCCCGTTACCAGTAGCTTCAATAAAAAATAAACGCAACAGTCATCTGTGAATTTCTCCGGTCAAAGTTAAGGTTAAAGGTAAAGGACTTCCATATTTAACTATAACCATAACTTTAACCTTAACTTTAACCACTCTGGTGCAACCCACCCTTAGGTGACATCTTGTGAATAACTCTAATCATTGCCTCCGAGTACGTCAGCAGTTTTCATTATGGGATGATCCTATCAAACCGAATAAAAACTTATATGGGAATAATTACGAGCTGGAAGGCACTAACACTAATTATGGTTATTGATTAGTCTCCGTAAACAAAGATCCCCACTGTGTATACAGAAGTTATGAGTATTCGTGCAATATTTTGTTCTTATAAATGACTTTCCTTTCCTTATGAATTAGACAAGAAATTTTTAAATATAAAAAAATCTATCCATGGATATATTTTTGTAAGTACCTATCTTTTTTATTAGCAGGTTATGATTAGGGATGCCCAATTTTAAAACCTCTTTGACATATACTTGAAAAGTCAAACACAACTTACTTGTTAGTAGTCTCAATAGACAGGCTCTGGAGGCAGAGTCCGCAAGCGAGGGGTCCGTCCTTAGAGCTGATGGAGTCCTCGTATCTCACGTGCACATTCCTGACGTAAATCTGAAGATTATTCACGATAGCCGTGAAGAGATTCTTGAAGAAATGCTGAGGACCCTTCAAACTCTCGCTCTCGGCTTCAAGATCTTGGAGGATCTTCCTCTTTGCTGCTCTCGTGAGTCGTTTCTCTCTTTCTGGGTCGAAGTAGCTGTTGGATATCGCTGGCCCGACCAGAATAAGGACGTCTTCTATGTGCATGACGACGGGCTGCGTGTATAACCCCGCCCATGGTATCTGCAGGTTTACTTTGCCGATGGTGCCGATTTTCACATCTATAGGGAGGTCCAGCTCGTACTGCAAAGAGGTATGCACTGTTATTGTATTGTAAACAAGAAAAGAATTAAAACAGAAAATAAGAGATGAAAAATTCGCTAGGCGTTTACGAAAAAAGAATAGGCTACTTGACATATATTTAATTTCATTGAAAAAATGCATCTTTCTAGTAGAACTTGGCCTAGGAAACTGTATTTCACCCTTATCGTGAAATAAAAGCTTATGATTGATAAATAAAGTCGATTTGAAAATATGATTTTATGAAAATAGGAATTATACTGACGAAAACGCTTTTGCGGTACTTCCGATCTGGATGTGACGTCATCCCATTTGTAATTTAATATCTTTTATTTATCGCGCTCGTTATATGTAAGTTTATTTGTACATAAATAATATGAATAAGCCTAGAAAGATTTATAAAATATATTTTCTTGAATAATTCAAATAAAACATCAGTTTTATATATTATCTCCATTTATTGTAGTTAGGAAATGAAATGGCCAAAACTTTTGTACAAAAGTGTTCAACATTACAAATGATTTCTAAATTATTTTTAAATTTTTAAGCACTGTTAGACTCGTACGTTTAGCACATAAAACTTTTTTCAATAAGTAGACGTCATGTTTTTTGTATAAAATACAAAAAACATGACGTCACACTATGGCGGCACAATGACGGACAGTGTTTTCGGCGCCATTTAAAAGACATATTTTTCAATCAACATTTTTATGGGTTTCTACTGTTTAAAATATTAAAATATTAGTTTTTTTAGTGAAAATGAATGATGAAGAAGCGATTAGAATGAAGAAAAAAAATAGGTCAAGTAGCCTATTCAAGAACTATACATTTTATTACTATAAAGTACCTACCTACGAGACAGTTTTGCTGAAAATGTAGGTGTTGAGTTATTGACCACGTTGCTAGCGAATAAAAAATTGTCGCGAGGCACGAGGCATCGATTTGCCGACGATAAGGAACAATTAAGGAGCGCCGCTTGGTAATGATTAGAGAGCTAAGCCAATGACCGAATTATAATTGCCCAGCTTACGACTACTAATTCCTCTGACTTGATTACATTATTAATGTTGACGACTATGCGAATATTCATTATCTACTTGAGTCTAAGTACATGTTAAAGTCGGCCTAATTTTAAGGAAGATAAAGAGGACTCTTAGATGAACCAAAGCTGGGCTTGTGGTGAATCAGACAAAGACAAAGAAATATTTATTTTTTAAAACTTTGTTACAAAGGTGTTACAGATTTGTTGGTTCTTCTGTTCTGTTAGGTATAATATCCTTGTGGTGTACTTATCTACTATACTCGAAAGCTGGTGTGTAGGTACATATGTTTTGGTACATGTGCCCAGATTCCACTATTTTAATCCAACATTAATATAGACTCGATACAGTTGGATGCAATTTTTACCGTAGCTATATTCAAGTTTCAACAACATCGCGAAACGTGTTCTGATTGGTCAAAACTCAGAAATCAGTCGTTTGATGGCAATGACTTATGAGAATATTTTGCTGTTTGATAGATTGCGGATCGAATCAAAACTTTACTGCTCTGTCCGAATTTCCCCGGATTTGTCCTAGTTTAAAGGGCGTCCAGGGACCATCCGGCCGGGTTTTTGGAAAGGTGATATCCGGGAATTCTGCCGTTTCTGACCGGCGATGGCCATTTGGGTGATGGTAGCTCTACCTGACTCCTGAGTCTTCTGGTGTATCTACTGTAATGAAAAGCCAGATACTCAAAAGATCGTCACTCACCAGAGCCTCAGGTTTAAGCTTGAGGTCAGCGAGGCTGACGCTGCCGGAGAAGATGCCGCCGTTGAGATTTTCCGTATCCAGATCCTGGATGTACTTGCCCAGCACCCAGTTAAGGAAACCCGCCACCGCGCCCTCGAACATCGTGCTGATGGTGTAACCTGTGGATGGCATAGCATTAGGTTCTATTCTGTATACTTCCTACTCCTCCTTTCTTCTTCTGATTAAATTCGTTAATCGTTGCGGGTCCCTAGACAGCTTTAGCATGTCCCTCGGGCTCTCTGAGATCATATCAAGAGGTTTTCGTGGTTGGATACCGCTGTCGATCCTGGCGACACAGGAGATACAACGGTGGGAATGTGTGGTGGGCGAAAAAAAATAGTTTCTGTACTCTAGTCAGCTCTGGAGTTATGAATAGGCAGTATAGGCCATGGCCCATGGGCGACAGCGTCCTATAGCGTCCTAGGGGACGGCAGCGTCCTAGGATGGCGGCAGAGTTCGTACATAGGGGCGACAAAATTAAAGTGGCCTATACACATAATAATATAAATCAGGCCCTGAGTCTAGTCCATTCATAACAAGTAACACAAACCTACATCTAGTTCTCATTAGTTATTGTGAACTGCTGAAAATGTTAAAATAAAATAAGTTATCTGGAAAAATAGTAAATCGTTGGGTACTGAAACTAAAGTAATAAAATTTAATGCTGTTTGCCTTCACGACGAAAAGGTCTCGAATAAAACCCGAAGTCTACGTAAATCACATTAATTTTGTATCTTCGTCTTAGCAACCTAGTCACAACAAAGAATAAATAACAGTAAGTAGTAACATAATCAACTTTTTCATCACAAGTATCAACATTACGCGCTGAAATAGCCCACAATAAGAAAGGAAAATAAAATAAGTATCAAGATAGATTGAAATACAACGACAAACAGGATTATGTGCGGTGGATAAACAAACTGAACTGAATGGAGACAAATGGGATTTTATTATTGCAATTTGCGCGAGATTAGAAACCACCTGTTGCTGTCTTCTAATTCCTTTTGGTAGAGTTCACAAAACGACGGTTTGTTGTATTCCGTATATTTAAAATATATTTTAGAAATAAAAATACGTGTAACGTGTGGCACTCGGGTACTGTCGCGGTAAAGCTATTGCATAGCATTTTTTATCAACTTATGCAATTATAATTATTTATATACTTATTTTATTTATGCAGTATTTTTTTGCTTTGATATAATATTAAATTACACTTTTTGAGCGTGGTGACCGATACATGAGCAGCTAGTCTACACTCTACACTCAACTCTACAGGCATACGTCTAGTCGCACGCACACAAACACCGTGCTGAAATCTGCCCAACTGAAACGAATTTGGTCGCCGCGCTCAAAGCTCGCGAGAAAAGCTATTCAATAGCTTAAGGCGCTATATTGAAAAAACTGTCCTTTTTGACGTAATACTATAGGACCCTCAGAAATGTTACAAATCTGGTAATGAGATATACATATCTTCATAGCCTTCTCTAGGTTTGAGAAGAACTAGAAACACGATTAATGTATTTTGCCTCGATACATTTAATTTTCGAAATTACCTCCTAAAAATACGAAATTTGAAGATTATTTTTAAACAAAAATAGATGTATTATAGGAAATTAGTCTAATTGATAGACACCTTTGCAACTCAAAATCGTATAGAAGCATTTTGCTTAAATGCTCCTAGTTATTTTTTAAATGATTATAATTACGTTTTTTCGCATGTTTTCCGAGCGAGCCGATAGCTTCTGGCCGCAGTGTATTCACGATTTTATAGTCATACAAATTAAGTATAAAATTACCCTTGCGGTAAAATTACTTTCGATATAGCGCCTTAATAATAAGTTATTATGCCAACCATAGAATTATAACTTTTATAAAAGGCATTCCATACAATCGTCAGCGCGAAAATGAGTGAGCTCACTCATCTGAGAGCAGTGTGCCCATAGATAATACAGTATATAAACTGAGAAGTGTGCCTTAATACGTAGTATCCCTAAGTAGTCTGTGGTGCCTTAAGACGCGGTGATAGTCGGACGTGTTTAATGCATTGGTTACGTAAAATATGCATTGAAAGCGTAAAATGAGTGAAAGAGAAAAATATATGCTATTACTGTAAGTCAAAAAGGACGACAATATTTTCTCGATACACATTTTGCATGCAAAAACATTGCTACAGTTTTGATATCCAAGTATTGACATCGTTGATGCCAACTACATAGACTGCAGTCTGCAGCTATACTAAGTACTAACCAAGCAATCTAATGACAAAATGCGTGAGTATTAGAATCGCGTCTGCAGTAGTTTAGGCGCTAAGTAGGATAAATATTGTAACATGCGAGCTCCTTCCTTTTTTACTTGAAGCAAAAATCTGTCTACTGAATATTTTATCAAAATGTCTTATGTTCTCTCTCTCATATTTCCTACACATGAAAGAGTAAGGTAGATAAGCGCTAAGTTACAACATAATAGGTATACATAACAATATATTATTAACACTGACCAGCTCAAGGCATATCCAGTACAATTCGTGAGCTCACGCGGCGCGACTAAATATAAACGTCGTATTGATTTCTTACCGACAACAGTCCCTCGTTACTGATAAATTGATAGTACTATCAACTGATAAGAGAGTAGGGCTGACTCTGCAAATCCATAATAATATTACTACCGCGAAAGTGTGTCTGTCTGTCTGTCCGTCTGTTACCTCTTGACGCCTAAACCGCTTAACCGATTTTGTTGTAATTTAGTTTGAAGATACTTTGAGTCCCGGGTAAGGACATAGAATACTTTTTATCCTGACAAAATGTACGGTTCCCGCCTTCATCTAGCTGACTATAAGCAGCAAGAAAGGCCATGTAATGACAAGACTTTACAATATACTGCCCATGCACAACACTACAGCTGTAATTCTTACAGGAGAGTTGACGGACCTTTCCCGTTGGGAAAATAGATTCGGTAGCTTCAATTGGTATAAACAAGGGTAAGGTACAAATTAAATGTGATGAACTAATCACGCCTGTTTTCTGCAAGGCTGTGGCATTTC
Organism: Lysandra bellargus; assembly: GCA_905333045.1. Classification (NCBI taxonomy): domain Eukaryota; kingdom Metazoa; phylum Arthropoda; class Insecta; order Lepidoptera; family Lycaenidae; genus Lysandra; species Lysandra bellargus. The sequence goes on along the minus strand of HG995353.1, from coordinate 1,026,091 downwards.
GCAAGTTCAGCCCATAAGGGTCAATCGCAACGCGACGCGTAGATGCATTTCTAAAGTACTGAATTGACAGATTTCGTGAGCGTGAAACGTCTTGCAAATCAGTCAAATCCATACAAATTTAGAAATACGCGTCGCGTTGCGGTCTGAATTGACCCTCAAACAGAATTATTATTTAAACTTTTAGTAAAATACTGAATTGACAGCTTTCACGAGCGTGAAACGTCTTGCAAATCAGTCAAATCCATACAAATTTAGAAATACGCGTCGCGTTGCGGTCTGAATTGACCCTCAAACAGAATTATTATTTAAACTTTTAGTAAAATACTGAATTGACAGCTTTCACGAGCGTGAAACGTCTTGCAAATCAGTCAAATCCATACAAATTTAGAAATACGCGTCGCGTTGCGGTCTGAATTGACCCTCAAACAGAATTATTATTTAAACTTTTAGTAAAATACTGAATTGACAGCTTTCACGAGCGTGAAACGTCTTGCAAATCAGTCAAATCCATACAAATTTAGAAATACGCGTCGCGTTGCGGTCTGAATTGACCCTCAAACAGAATTATTATTTAAACTTTTAGTAAAATACTGAATTGACAGCTTTCACGAGCGTGAAACGTCTTGCAAATCAGTCAAATCCATACAAATTTAGAAATACGCGTCGCGTTGCGGTCTGAATTGACCCTCAAACAGAATTATTATTTAAACTTTTAGTAAAATACTGAATTGACAGCTTTCACGAGCGTGAAACGTCTTGCAAATCAGTCAAATCCATACAAATTTAGAAATACGCGTCGCGTTGCGGTCTGAATTGACCCTCAAACAGAATTATTATTTAAACTTTTAGTAAAATACTGAATTGACAGCTTTCACGAGCGTGAAACGTCTTGCAAATCAGTCAAATCCATACAAATTTAGAAATACGCGTCGCGTTGCGGTCTGAATTGACCCTCAAACAGAATTATTATTTAAACTTTTAGTAAAATACTGAATTGACAGCTTTCACGAGCGTGAAACGTCTTGCAAATCAGTCAAATCCATACAAATTTAGAAATACGCGTCGCGTTGCGGTCTGAATTGACCCTCAAACAGAATTATTATTTAAACTTTTAGTAAAATACTGAATTGACAGCTTTCACGAGCGTGAAACGTCTTGCAAATCAGTCAAATCCATACAAATTTAGAAATACGCGTCGCGTTGCGGTCTGAATTGACCCTCAAACAGAATTATTATTTAAACTTTTAGTAAAATACTGAATTGACAGCTTTCACGAGCGTGAAACGTCTTGCAAATCAGTCAAATCCATACAAATTTATAAATGCATCTGCGCGTCGCGTTGCGGTCTGAATTGACCCTCAAACAGAATGATTATTTAAACTTTTAGCAGTGGTGCCAACCCTAATGATAAAAATATGATTATCATAAAATATGCGTAATAGATTTTTCGTTTTGTTTTTGTTTGGATTGTAAATGAATTATTCATGGTTAATGTACATAATCTCACTTCGCACTTGGCTAGTTCTTTATTATAATATTTGTGACTAATGTTGTTGGCTATACAAAGTATTTAATTTTGTTATGTTCAAGTAGTTTATGAAACATTTTGTAGCTGTTAATTATTGGTAACTAGCGACCCGCCCGGCGTCGCATGGGTATAAAATATATAGCCACTGAAAAAATGATTAAAATTCTTCACGTGGTATACTTCTTACCTATCTGTGCCAAATAACATAAAAATTGCTCCAGTAGTTCGTGAGATCAGCCCTTTCAAATAATTTCCCCCGTTTTTTTACATTTTCCTCCATTTCTTCGCTCCTATTAGTCTTAGCGTGATAAAATATAGCCTATAGCCTTCCTCGATAAATGGGCTATCTAACACTGAAAGAATCATTAAAATTCGTTGCGTAGTTTTAAAGATTAAAGGGAATAAAGGGACATGAGGGAAAAAAAGCGACTTTGTTTTATAATAAGTGTAGATAGACATAGGTAAGTGATAACTGATAACTATTCTGTACAATATATTGTACACGTGCACCTATTGGCTCCTTCCAGGTAAGCGATCTTAAAATTATGCGCGGCCTATACCCAAGTCTTCTGTATAAATACTGTAAACGTTCAATACGTTTATAGTAACTCAGGTACTAGCACATAGAGCTAAGCTAGATAAGTCCTCTCGAGGGAGCGAGAAATGTTTGTGGACGTACAAGGTATGTTTGTAATTAATTAACAGATGTAGCTGCAAATTGAACCGTAACTAACAATTACTGGCAGTGGCGTAGTCAGCCTGCGTCCGTTTTTTTTTTTTTTTTTTTCGAAAGGGTCTAAGCTACTGGTCTGGTTAAGACCATGGTAGTTTAATCGTGGCTATAACTAGTCTGTTGCTAGTTGGTTTGGAGATAAACAATGAGGGGGCCTGGCCCCCTCTCCTAAAGTCACACGTGTGACATTCTAATCGGGCAATATTGGGGAGAGCTACGAAAATAAGCTGTTTACATCTGACGTGGGGACACGGATCCCCCCTGCTCTTAAGGGGTCCGACCTCTCTCACTCTCTGACGAGTGAGGCTGCTCGCGCGCGGTAGCACAAACTAGCTGCGTACGAGTTATCGCGGTAGATGAGCTCAAGTTATTAATGTTATTGCATAAAAGAGGGCCGTCCCTCTCCCCTTCCGGCCTGCGTCCGTATCAAAACTGTTTTGTTGACTTGCAGCCCAAGTGGTTTTTCTTACACTTAATATTTGCGGCCCTTAGCCCCCGTAGCCTTTAGCTGTCACCTTGAAGTATCGATGAGAGTTATTTTGTGATCAACATAAGGTATGGATACTGGATAGACATACATAAGACAGACGGGCATTAGAAGGGGGATATTAGGGGAAGAATATTCGTCCATAATTGCCCAAAATCATGGTAATACATAATGGCCAACGCGAATACGGGTCTTATCAAAATTTAACGTACCCGCGGATTTTGATGACATTTCGGCTGCTCGATAATTGAATTTGGAATATGATATGAGCGAAAAGATTGCATTACGCGGGTACAATAATTGGATTCAGTAACGCTAAGTGCGTCTCTCGAGTACATTGTAATGTTATTTGGCTGTTATTTAGGCCTACTGAAATATTATAAAATACGACCCGGTGGACTTTATAATAATAATATCTATGGACGCTTCACACCACGTCAGTCTGGTCCCGTGCTAAGTACCTGAAGGACTTGTGATACAGGTACCAGACAACAGAAATATATTGAATACTATACATATATTTAAGATTATATTATTATATCCATACTAATATTATAAATGCGAAAGTGTGTCTGTCTGTCTTTTTTTTTTTGCTGAAATTTGGCATGGAGATACTTTGAGTCCCGGGAAAGGACATAGGATACTTTTTGTCCTAGAAAAATGTACGGTTCCCGTGAGATAAACGATTTTTGGCGCAACGAAGTTGCGGGCATCATCTAGTTATACACATATTTAATACACATCCAGACCCGGGAACATTGAAAACTTTTTGTTCCCTCGGCGGGATTCGAACCCGCGACCCCCGGCTTGAGCTGCCACACACTTGACCAATTGAGCCACGGAGGTCGACAACTTTGTATCACTTTCCGCCTAATACAAACTATCCCTGGACGTGTATGAATTTTCAAGACTAATCAGCCAAATAGGTTCAGCCGTCCTCGAATTTTATCGAAACTTACAAAATTTTAAATTAATTTTTCAATAAACAGACAAGAAATTCTAGCTTTTGAGACTTCACTCGCGTGGAAAGTATTACATGCAAACTTTGATGTCGTATTAAACATCCTTGGGGACCGATTTTTTATAATTATTTCCATGGATGCTTCACTCATTATTTGTCTGGCCTCATCAGGCCAGGACGGCTTGCGTAGACACGTATACGGTTTTCGTAGACATCTACACAATTTTCGTAGACACCTGTACAGTTTTCGTAGACACCTGTGCAGTTTTCGTAGACAAGTCTACAGTTTTCGTAGACACGTCTACGGTTTTCGTAGACACGTCACGTTATTCGTAGACATCTACACAGTTTTCGTAGAGACGTCTGCGGTATTCGTAGACATCTACACAATTATCGTAGACACGTCAGTTTTCGTAGAGACGTCTTCAGTTTTCGTAGACATCTACAATACCCGGCAATAAATATTGCACATCGACATTTGTAGCACACACCTATTTGACATTATGTCAGTCGTTGTTCAAATTCAATAGAGTGCAGTCGCGTCCAGTTCAAAATATATATCTAGAGTTGTTAACACCCCTAAATTTGCTACAGCTGTAATTTTCCAAAAGAATTTTAAATACGTAAACATAATTTGGACACCCTTTTTATTTTATTTTACCCAAATATAAAGCCATAACTTATAGAAAAATTGGTGTATTTTATACAAAGAATAATAAAATTGTCAAAATAAGCAAACCTTAATTGTTTTAACAGCTCCTAATATATACCGGACTTTTTGTATTTCGTGCGTAAGAGATAACGCTCTACAAAACCGAATTTAGCCGACTATCACTTTCCAAAGGTCGATGTGCAATATTTACTGCCGGGTACTGTACACAGTTTTCGTAGACACGTCTACAGTTTTCGTAGAGACATCTATGATTTTCGTAGACATCTACAACTTTCGTAGACATCTGCAACTTTCGTAGACTTGTACAGGTTTCAAAGACGCGTGTACAGTTTTGGTAGACACCTACACGATTTTACAATTCAATTTTGCGCCCTCCTTTTACCCCCTTAGCTTCTTGTATGATGCTGCTAATAAAAGCATTTAAGTACAAGATAAAGACAAAGATATTTTATTTACTTCTGGAGTCACTCAGTGTCGAGTGGGCAACCAAAAATTAAACTTCAAAAGTGACCGTCAAACGTCGAGGACATGGCATATTTTGTGAACACCGTGTCATAAACAAAAGGTGACAAATCACAATGGTAGATGAGAATTGCTTGGATAAATAGAAAGTCTTTCACTCTCTTGTTTAAAATTCGACTGTCAATAGTATGGTAATATTAATGCATAAATGTCACCACGATGCAAATTCTGTCTGTAGTCTGTACGATCTGCAGACATTTACATCAATAAATATAGGGTAGTCTAAATTGTTCGACCTTCTATGTTCCTTTATCTTATTAGTTATTATACATATACCTTTAATTAACTAAATCAATGACTCATTTAATCATTTAGCAGCAAGCAATCTTTATTATACTTTAATCATATCGTTTCCATAAAAAGAAAATGAAGAGGGTTTATCTTTGAAGCTATATTTTTATCAGTGTAGTAAACCGAGACAAAAGGACAATTTAACAGAGGCACGTAGGTGTGATAATGGATTCGGGATGATCACTTGTTGTCGAAAATTAAAAGGTACTCGTGGAGCAATTAAGATGAAAGGTCACGAGCAGGCGCACTGGGCTCGGCCCACACAAACAAACTAAAAATAGATGCAGCCTCTATTTACTTTTGTTCCATTAAAAGGATAATTTCATATTGAATAACTACAATATTATTATTGATAACTACGTTTAAACATAGATAACTACATCCTACTGCTAAATAAAAAATAATTTATGTTTAACAATTACAACAGGCCAATGGCTACATCTACAGTATCTACTGGAATATAGCATAAATCTCACCACTTTTTACATGGTTTTCCCAACCCCGAGGATAGCCGCAGCAGTCACGTCAGGCCGGCCGCGGGCGACTGGCGGCGTTTGACAGGTGTCAGGGTGTCAGGGGGGCGCGCGTGCGTTAGACCCGCGCCTGCGCGTGGCAGGGCCGCTGTCGTCGATACCTCCAATTACGCAATCACCCCGCAAGGATGTTTGCCATTCCTCGAGGACGTGATCTAATCTCCAACATTTACTTCGAAACTCGTGTGAAGACCGGGAGTTACATCAATGAAATTTTATTAATTACATAGAGAGTAATAATCAGGGAACCCTACAACATTTTTTTTTATTACCGTCAAGCTAATTGTTTGTGAGTAGCTTCATTTTGATAAGACAAACAACATTTGCGAAAAATCTTGAAAATGGTAGCTAACAGAGATAGAAACTTTGATTTGATGGTCCTAAAATATGGATTGTTGTATTTGTAGGACAATGTTACTCTTAAATTATATAACTATTAACCTGCCAATATACAAAAAATCAGCTCAATCCTACAAATAGAATAATCCATATTTTAGGACCATCAGATCAAATTATGAAATCCTTTCTATCTCTGTTAGCTACCTTTCAAGATTTTTCGCAGATAAAAATGTTGTTTGTCTTATCAAAATGAAGCTACTCACAAAAAATTAGCTTGATAATAATTAAAAAAAATGTTCTACGACTCCCTGACTAAAGTAAACGCCGACATTTCAAAATATTATGTCATAACTCATAAGCGATTAAATACTTTATTACTTAAACAATTTTGCCAAAGTCCTGAAGTTACTGTATTGATTAGGATGAAATATGGCCATAGAGTTGTCCATAAAAAATCCATAAAAGTAGACCATGGTCCATGAAGTCCTACTTTTATGGATGTATTTCATCTTCTTGGCGGGATTCTATTTAGCACTTAAGACGTCACCGGAGACGTCTAGTAAAAAAAATAGAAAAATATTACATAGTAAAAAAAACTTTTGTGGTTTCTGATCTTCCAATCCAAAATTCTGTATCATGCCATTGGCATTATCATTTTCTCTTCTACACTTTATTACTTCGCTGAAAATAAGAGTGACATTAACTATGTAAAGTAAAAAAAAAAAAATTCTACATAATTATTTCAATACTCGGCAACCGTCCTTTATTTATACATAGGCTGTCATTAAAATGGAAATAAACATGACTGATAAATGAGCTCACTAACAGAATAATTGTTTCAATTGTTGGTTGGCTAGGAGTTTAATTGAATATTTGAAAACAAAAACTACTTGAGGAAACTTACTATTTTATTATCATTACAAACCAGTACCTACTATGTCTAATGTAGAGCCAAAATATAATGTTGCAAACGTCACGGTTGGTCTGGAATGCGTTCACACGCGTCCAAACATTATCAAAAACAATTACTTTTAAGTTTGGTCCGATTAAGTTTAGTTTATTCCAGATAAATCCAGTTCGTTCCGGTTGAGTTTGCTTTATTCTGGTTTAATCCAGTTTGTTCCAGTTTTTTTCTGTTTAATCCAGTTCGATCCAGTTTTGTCCGGTTGAATTTGCTTTGTTCCGGTTCAAACCAGTTTCGACCTTATTGTTTCTTCGGCCAGGACAGACAGGCGTTGCAGGATCCTATGGGTATCTGCGGCGAGTAGCAGTCTGACGGGCAGAAGGGACAGTTGGCGACGAACTGACGCGCGTACTCGCAGTTCGCTGATGACGACCACTGACTTGGTTGGGCGAACTGGAAGTGTGTAAGAATGGTTTAGTAATCTCGTTGTTTTACATAAAAGATTAACACAGCGAAGAACTGTACAAGGTCTATTTTTTGTCTGATATAGTGCAAAAGTGGCATATCAGAGAAAGACATAAGACTTTGTATAGTTGGTGCTCTCTTCATTCCTTACATGTACTATGTTACAATTTAATTGACAAAAATGAAAACAGAAGGCGCAACGAAAAATGTCTAGATGGTGGGGCGTGGAGTGAGACGGGTAAGTGTCCCCTCTAGTTTCGTCAAGCGATCATAAAGATATTATGTAGCCTAAACAGTGTGTTACAGTGTGTTGTATACAGTGTGTTCCTTGTAGAGACTTCACTGTGAAAGTAGCAGCGCTGAAAGACCAATTTTTTTCACTTTTGTATCGGCTTGCGCCCCAGCGTCACGAGTTTCCCCATACAAAAGTGAAAAAAATTGGTCTTTCAGCGCTGCTACTTTCACAGTGAAGTCTATACATTCTACAAGGGACACATGCACACCCTAAAGTATTATCACTTAGTTTTGTTACACCCTGTATATCCGTAATAAAGCTTAATAAAAAAACGCCATCTATTGACGCCCAGAATACAAACAACGACACTTTTGTTGAATTGTAATTAAATTTATTAAAACTTCCGGTAGATGTCGCTGTTTATTCTCAAAAACGCCATCTAGTTGACGCACGGGAATACCCCTACTAGACCCCTACTAGGCAGGTACTAATAAAAAAGTGTCGAGGTCAAGACGTGTCGTTCCGTCTAGCCTCCTTTCGCAACACCGAACGCGCCATAAGGAATTCCAAAAACTTACCCTAGCAAAGTTAGTCTGTATACAATGTGTGACGTCATACGCGGGGCAGTTTAACAACACCCCCTGAGCCGGTAAATCCTGGAGACATAGGGCCTTGGTCTGCGCGACTGCTGGTGCCCACTCGGGGTGTTGAGTCGCGTAAGTATCGAGGTATTCCCCAAACTTCTTCTTGTCTATGGCGTGGCCGGATATCCAGTGAGCCTTCTTGTATGCGCACGTTAGTTTCTCGCACTGGAATCATATTACTATTAGAGAAATTCGTGAAAAATATCGAACGTTTTCATGGGGTTAATATTATGTAAGGTCTGTAGTCTAATGTAACTGCTTGCCATTCTACAAATCAGAAGATATTTAAATTTTTAAGCAACTGTACCTGTGTGGTAGCCGTGCAGCTTTTGATCATGTCCGGCGTCAACAGATGAGGCGAACCCAGGCAGGAGGCGACCTGTAACAGACAAAATATACAGGGTGTAACAAAAGTAAGTGCAATAATACTTTAGGGTATGTGTCTCTTGTATAGAGTTCGCTGTAAAAGTAGCAGCGCTGAAAAAGCAATATTTTTTTGAAGTGAAAACTTCTTTAGCGGCGTTGAGCACTTTTGTGGGATGGGTAAAAACTGTGAAACTCGCGTCAGATTCTCGTGCTGATCGAAAAACCGTAAGACGGTTGGAGAGTAGTGTTGTAACATCGAAATCGATTAATCGAATAATCGATTGTCGATATTTTTTAATCGATTGTAAGGGTTTCGATTAATTAAAAAAATCGATTTTTAAAAATCGATTTTCATAAAAAATTGGTTAAAAATTTAATCGATTGTAAGGGTTTCGATTAATTTAAAAAATCGATTTTTCAAAAATCGATTTTCATAAAAAATGGGTTATATTATAAAATGATGCACAACGTTAATAACCAAGTTTTCACTTCTACCGGCACTACCGGAGTGCAACCCGTCTTTTTTTTGTGATTTGTATGGGCCAGCGCTCCAGCGTCGTGAATTTGCCCATACAAAAATTGAGAAAAAATTCCTCTTTCAGCGCTGCTACTTTCACAGTGAACTCTCTACAAGGAACACGTACATATCCTAAAGTATTATCACTTAGTTTTGTTACATCCTGTATAGCATCAGGAAAACCAGCCTCGAAACAGTCGTAATACAATCACTAAGTAAATCATCAAAAGCGCTACTTCCAGTAATACCGACTTGCCTCAGCCTTGTACACTCATGTTTAGAACAAACGGTTTTATCTCAATTCTCATACTATAATTTAATGTTTATTGCAACAAATAACTAGTTCATGATAAATGCAAATTACAATTAGATGATTAAACTAACAGATAGCTCTTGTAGGTACTCGGTCTTAACTATTATGTTTCACTAACATCATTTAAAGAGCTTATTAGTAAACTGAGGATGGCGTGGGATATATAAAATGTAATCGTTGCAAAGACAACTTTATGAAGAAAAATATGCTCACATTTTCAGGTATCTCTCCACAACTGAACGGCGCAGGCGCAGCCACTGGTGTGGTCGCTGCTTTACATGCCTGAAAAACAGTTGATTAGTCAAAAATATGTTAATTTAGTTACGGAAATTCAAGTCTATGCACTGACCTCCATTATACAAGAGGTCAGTGAGTCTATGGCAACTGGCATTAAGGCCTATAACGACAGATTTAAGATGGAATAAATAAATAACGTAATATAATAAAATAACGTAAGTTTAGTTAGAATCTTGCCTAATTTTCATTTTTTAATCTAAAAAACAAAGTATTCCTAACACACCTTTTATAAGAGTTGTATTAAAAAAGCATATTTTCTTACCGCACAAAAGGCAAATAATACTAATAAACAGCGCATGATGATATCAACACGTCCACACAGTCCGAATTCCGGTCACTCAACAACAAATTGTCTTAATGTTGGTTGATTAGTTCATAGAGGAGGTGGGGCATACATGAGACCGAGTAACGTGAATAAAGTCAAGACTGCATAAAGCGTCTCACAGACAGACGCGGCCTGCGGTGGCGGTGGCGGTGGCGATCAGTTGGATGGCTTGGCCGCGTGGCCGCGTGTGTCTGTGTCGTTCCTAGAACTCTCAAGCCATCCAACTGACCGCCACCGCCACAGCAGGCCTCGTCTGTCTGGGAGACGCTTTAGGCGGCACTAGGATGCAGCGGTGGGGCGCGACGCATCACGGCTAAATTAAATTATTTGTATGAAACCGTATAAACCAAGCCGACCACTCAACAGCCGCGCTAAGCGACGCAAAGTCTGAGCTATGGAATGTGAAGTGTCGCGTCGCTCTGCAGCGTAGTGTCGCTTGGTGCGTATTAGAGACAAGCTGTTAGCGCGACACGTTAAATGCAAATGGGTAAGCTTGCCTAATTGAAAGCTACTACCGACACCTTTAGAAAATGTGTAGGAACTATAGGAGGCACTATAAGTCATCAAGTAAATAATATAGTAAGTTTCGGATTTATGACGCCAGAGCGCAGCGCTTTCTTTGTAAAGTAAGATATTTAAAATTGCGTCTAGGAACTCTAGATTATATTTAATGGTACCTACATAACTAATACAAATAAACAGACAATGGCTAAGTATAAATCAGCCGCGCTAAGCAAGATTACAAAATGATGAATATTAAACAGCTTACATCGGGTTACCCAGTCTCCTCAAGAGTCAAGGTTATCAAGAGTCAACACTATTATGTTATTAAACTGACTAGATATTATGACAATATTAAAGGTCATACACCTACTTACTACAGAAAAAAAATATAAAAAAAATTAAAAGTAACTACACGAAAAACAATATCAAAAAATATGATTTTTCTGTAAGTATAGCTAATGACTGTCTTTTATAATAAGCTAGCTGTCCCGGTGAACTTCGTGTCACTTTAAAACCTTCCCTAGACTTCTACGAATATTTTAAGACTAAAATCAGCCCAATCCGTTCAGCCGTTTTCGAGTTTTAGCGTTACGAACACATTTGAAAATCCATTTTTATATTTAACTAGCTGTTCCGGCAAAAGTTGTTTTGCCATATAAAGTATTTCGCCTATATTATTTTACACCATGGCAACGCTATCCCGTCGCACAAACAATAGTCACCGTCAGTCTCGAGTTGTAATAATTTACTATTATTTATTCAACAAATGCACTTATCAATATAAAAAGTAGATGTTGTCCGATTCTCAACCCTAGCCGATATGCTCGCTAAGATTCACGAAAATCGGTCGAGCCGTTTCAGAGGAGTTCAATTACGCACACCGTGACATGAGAATTTTATATATTAGATACTAGCTGTCCCGGCAAACGTTGCTTTGCCATAATATAAAGTATTTCGCCCATATTATTATTTTATTGGAATGACTAAATAAGTATGTCGCCATGGCAACGTCGATCGCTATCCCGTCGCACAAACAATGGTCGCCGTCAGTCTCAGGTTGTAATAATTTACTATTATTTATTCAACAAATGCACTTATCAATATAAAAAGTAGGTGTTGTCCGATTCTCAACCCTAGCCGATATGCTCGCTAAGATTCACGAAAATCGGTCGAGCCGTTTCAGAGGAGTTCAATTACGCACACCGTGACATGAGAATTTTATAAATTAGATAAAGATGACTCTGGCATACTTAGACTGTATGAACTGAAAATTATTTTTTCTAAATCATTAATCAAATAATAAAGTACAAACAAAAAATACTTGAAGGAATTCATTTATAGGCAGATGGTGAACCTATGTCATTTAGTCGGGTTATGTTTGTTGTGATCTGTCGAAGACTGGGGTTAACATAGCGCGACTAAATTACGTAAGTGCACCATTTGCTTGTGAATAAACTTCTATGATAGTACAAATTAACAATATGTACCATATATTTTATTATAATACTTATTACTTACCTATATTTGATAGGAGATACCAAAAATTTATTTTGTTTCATCCAATCAAATTAAAGTAGCTATTTTTTTTATGTAAGTTGTGACAACAAAACAACATGTTGCAACAAAATATATTCATTTATTAACATAACATCACTATAGCTTAAGTTTATCCCCATTTAATGGCGTAAAAAAATCATGTTTTAGCACAGGCGCTAATTCCTCATCTTTCATAGCAGATGGCAGTATTGTATCAGAGAACGGATACCTCGGATGCCACCAGTCGTAAACATTCATATTAAGCACTGAGTCTATAACTATAGAACGCTCGGGAACTGTGTTCTGGACACCATTACAGATGCCCGAAGTGAAGCCCAGATGAACCCGCTGATGTATCAGACTCTGGGTCAGAGACACATTGACGGAAGACAGCACCATGCCCATCAACGGAGGCACCTCATTTAGACTCAAGCAAGTCACCTAAAATTATTATAATATGTATGTTAGTTTTTGATATTTTTGTCTTATGACTTTATGAGCCTATAATGCCTAAATTTTTCCGGGATAAAAACTATCCTATGTCCTTTTTCAGGACTCAAAGTATTTCCATGCCACATTTCAGCAAAATCGGTTCAGTAGTTCGAGTTTGAAGAGGTACAGACGGACGGACGGACGGACGGACGGACGGATGGACGGACGGACGGACGGACGGATGGACGGACAGACGGATGGACGGACGGACGGACAGACAGATAGACGGACAGACAGACAGACAGACAGACGGACAGACAGACGGACAGACAGACAGACAGACACACTTTCGCATTAATATTATAATATTAGTATGGAAGTATGGATATTGCGAACTAAAAGCGAACTTTTGTAACAATATTGTTACAAATCAGATCCAGTATTCACTAAATTGACATGCTATTAATAAACTAAATATCACCAAGAATATAAATTTAAATATTTACCTGTAATACTTTACAACCTTCATCTGGATTTGCATCTACCCTCCCCAATTCTCGCAAGAAATTTATTTTGTCTACTGATAACTTTTTGTCCACTGTCTGTCTTTTAAGCTTAAAAAATATTCTCCAATTTGATCTAAGCTTACAATACCAAACACTGACGCATCTCCTTCTTATGAGTTTGTGCGGTGAACATTCAAAATTCTGAAGAGTACTCTGGAAAAACTTACGATAAGTGTAAAATAAGCCTCTTATAACCCTTTGCCTGAGGCCGTAAGTGACAAAACTATTTTCAATCTTCAGTTTCTCTGGAAGTCGTGGGTGATTTTTACAATACTTATGGTACATTTGCCTCCAAAATGACTCACGTATGGTAATAGCATATGTTGCCTTATTTATAAGGGCAAACTTTCCTACATCTTCTGGTTTAACAAATTTGGATATCAAGTACCACACAATTTCTGGATACACGACGCCTTCGAATACTTCATCACTAGTGTGTGTAGAATTTTGTTTTTTAACAAAAAGTAATTTACTATTTCCATCTGGGTCTATTTCTTCCAGAACATCATACTCGTTATCTTCTAGGTCTTCCCATGAGGCTGCAGGATTTGCATCAGGCTTAACTGATTTTTTCACTCTGCCTACTGGTTTTGGAGCATTTGCAGAGTCATTTAAAGTAAAGTCTGAAAAACATGTACACAAAATGTTTTAATTAATATTATAAGTATTATGTCTCTAAGGGAGCTGGGTCAGTTACCAAATTAGTGGTAGGCACCAAGCACTCTAAAATTGGCTGTGTTACACCAAACTGACTGTGAAATGCAGATTGAGAGAAATCTCAGTAGCTCAATCTATATATATGTTACGCTCAAAGACCGAAATCGCTCAGTGAGCGAAAAAATTGCTCATAACGCGTTGTGGTCACAGTGAAACAGCCACGACGCGAAATTCGCGTCGTGGCTCTAATGAAAACAGCCACAACACGTTCTGGCAATCACAAAAAGACCATGACGCAAAATTCGTGTCGTGGCTGATATGCTATTCGTTTTTCTTGATATGTAATTGATTGATTAATTGTCCATAGGTATGGAAGATTATAATATTTGAATTACCTTCGTACTATGTACAAAATATTTCTTCTTTTACTAAAAGTGATTTATGTATAACATGTGAATTATCATTATTATTTATAAAATATCCAGTTTTTTTAAATGTAATAAGGGGGCAAACGAGCAAACGGGTCACCTGATGGAAAGCAACTTCCATCGCCCATGGACACTCTTTTTCTTCTTCTTCTTTGGCGTAAGCCTCCCCATTTAGGAGTTGCCAGCGTCAGAGTTGAGACGAAAAATATGTACATTTATAACTTATAACCACTCTTAAAACATATTAAAAGTATAACGCAAACTGATTGCCATGCACTGGGTAATGAGTGGAGACTTCATGCGACCATGCAAATACAAGATATAATAAGACAGAAAAAACCAGAACAAGGAAATATAAAGCAAAATATTGTTTCTTAGCCTTTAAAAATACATGGAATACATAAACATAATTACAATAAATAATATAATAATTATAAGGAAGAGAATTCTTATTACACCTAGAGCCTAATGTGATTATGAGCAATGAATGAGCATAAGGTGTCTATAAATGGACACTCGCAGCATCACAAGAGCTGCAGGTGCCTTGCTGGCCTTTTAAGAGGGAATAGGGTAATAGGGGAGGGTAGGGATGGGAAGGGAAAGGAATAGGGGAGGGTAGGGAAGGGAATAGGGTAGGGGATTGGGCCTCCGGTAAACTCACTCACTCGGCGAAACACAGTGCAAGCACTGTTTCACACCGGTTTTCTGTGAGAACGTAGTATTTCTCCGGTCAAGCCGGCCCATTCGTGCCAAAGCATGGCTCTTCCACGTATAAATATTCCATATAAATATCCGTACAGAGAGACAGACAGTAATAATATTAGTACGGAACAATGGATATTTTATAAATAATAATGATAAACACGTTATGCAGTGATTTAGTAAAAGAAAAAAATATTTTGTAGTACGCGTGCTAATTCAAATTTAATCTTCCATACCTATAGACAATTAATCAATGAAGAACAAATCAAGAAAAACAAATAGCATATCAGCCACAAAACAAATTCCGCTTTATGGTCTTTTTGTGATTGCCAGAACGCGTCGTGGCCGTTTTCATTAGAGAGATTTTCATATTTCACTGTGACCACAATGCGTTGTGAGCTATTTTTTCGCTCACTGAGTGATTTCGGTCTTTGAGCGTAACATATATATAAAACTCAAAGGTGACTGACAGACATAGTGATCTTATCAACGTACAGCCCAAGCCACTGGACGGATCAGGCTGAAATTTCGCATGCAGGTAGATGATATGATGTAGGCATCTGCTAAGAAAGGATTTTGATCAATTCTACCTCCAAGGGTTTAAAATAGGGGATGAAAGTTTGTATATAATACTTCTTAACGCAAGCGAAGCCGCGGGCAAAAGCTCGTTCTGTATACAATTTAAATATAATGATATTACTATTGAGAAACTCAAACCAAATAATAAGTATTTTTTTATTGTTGAGAAATAAAAAAGTTTGATATCAAATCAACTTTGTAAAAAAAAGTTACATACCTGCGTTAATTCTTGCTTTGTTACCCCCTTTTTTTGGCATTGTTGAAGCATAAAATATTCAAAATAATAAGTACCTCTAATAAATAGGAAAATAAAGAACAAGAAAGGTTACAAAGTAAACCTGGAAGTTACAAAACTATTTTATCATACTTAATGATAGTACCAGTCATTTGAATGCATGTTTTATGATCAAGTTTTGTCCACAACACATTTATAAAACTTAAGTTTGTTTTCAATTTATAAGTAAACCCGACAAAGTCCCCAAAATTACAAAAGAAAACATTTTCACAAAGTTCACAAATTTTGAATTTTTTTTTATTTAGGTACAACTTTGTTTTTTTTTTCATAGACAAGTGACAACGACATCGCTTAAGCCAGGGTGCACAAACTATATAGAATGTGCCAGGGTGTGTCAAATGGGGTCAGGGGCCAGGGCCCGTACCACGAAACGGTTTTGAGACTCAAACAATCGTACGAAAATGTTGCATCCTACTCTAACAAACGTGAAATGACTTTGTTAGAGCAGGACGCGGCATTCTCGTCCAATTGTTTGAGTCTCAAAACGGTTTGGTGGTAGGCCTCCAGGGCCCCGTAGTCCCCAGTACAAAGAACTAACTTTTTTCTGATACATATAAATTTACCACTTTGTGAGTGCCTTGTTTACGATGAGTCCGACAAACTTTTCTATGCGAAAAATTTCGGCGCTGCTGCGTTTTCGAATGCTTGACTCCTGGAATTGTCGATATTTCGTCACCATGGCTCTTCGTACATACAACTTATATTTTTTGGAATTTGATTAATAAAGTTAATTTAAAAACTGTGGTCAACTTGTCCGACAAGAATCACGTAGCGTTTGGAGTGTCCGACAAATCATTGATCTCTATTATACAAGTACGCTGGATCGATGATACATACTTTTTTTTGTGCCTATTTGAAGCGGAATCAGCTCCCCCATTATCAGGGATAGGAACTAAATTTGACGTAACCATTGGTAACCATGTATTTTAATTCTCTTTTAAAAGGTTTTACGCGATTAAGTAATACATAAATAAGTGGTGGTAGTTCATAGTTGAACTATGAAAGAGTGTATGTTATGTAAAACGCGGTTCAAAAAGGGATGTGGGGTTACATTTCACAAGTGATTTTAACAGCTAATTTCTACGATATTAAACTTTTATTGATAATATAGGCACTTAAAAATGTGGCACTAATCTTATTATACCGTATTCACCACATATTTACCTTTGTTTTACCGATTTTTGATAAACAATAAAATTCAATAGTGCTGCAGTTTTCTGTCGATAAAACTTATCGATATATATGATAATTGTATTGAAATCTCCGATTACCGATTTTTATTATCAAATGCATATTATGCTCTTAAAATAATTGACAGGTTTCCGTCTGACGAAGGAAGATTGGAATGATGGTTGAAAAAAATTGAAAAGCCTGGTTGGCGTCAGAAAATTGCCGTTACTATTTGAAGTGTACAAACGTTCTCTGTGAAAATACAAGGCGCAAAAAAAATCATTTGATCGTGATTATGTTTGGAAAATTTATTTCAGCGTCTACTCTTTCTTGACTGACTGTAACCATGTAACAGTAACTAATAGTAATAAAAAATAATGTTAAAGTATCGCACATAATACATTTTTATTATTTATAAATACCTTTCCTACTCCACCCCAATAAAAAAATTGATTCAAACGTTCTATATTTATTTATGGATCGCACCAATTAGTTAATTTTCCTCGCACTTCTGCAATCAGCGCCAAAATGGCGAAAATCGAATGAGATAAAGTAAATAGATAAAAATTGGCTTGCTAGATCCATAAATAAATAGGGAACTTTTATATTATTACTAGACGTTCTGCGCAGTTTCTCCCACGTAAATATATAATTTCACAGACAAATTGGTCCACAAAAAATAGCCTATATAATCCTTCACGTTATACATTCCCCCGTTTTTTCCACATTTTCCTCTATATCTTAGCTCCTATTAGTCTCAGCGTGATAAAAAATATAAAATGGGCTATCTAACACTGCAATAATTGTTCAGGTCGGACCAGCAGTTCCTGAGATTAGCGCGTTCAAAAAAACAAACTCTTCCGCTTTATAATATTAAATGGTATAGATTAGTTAGGTTCTAATCACACAGAACACTTATTCAGCTCTGTTCAGCTTTAATACGATACACTTTAGCACTACTTTGATAATATTAGAAATGAAATTAGAAAATACAGTACAACAAAGTTTTTGTAAGAAGCTTATCTTCAGTTTTGTTTTCAGTTTTTCGTAGTGCAAACTGGTAAAAATAAATGGATTATATGAAATGGTATGAAATCGTTGTTAATTTATTACGCCTATCTAAATTACGGTAAGGAAGTCTGTAATCTTTTATACAAATATGTAGCATTTGTATTATTCAATTTAAAAATTTTGTCCTAATGGTCGACATTATCTGAATCTGGAAACATTTCATCGATAATAGAAAATACAGTTGTACATCACTAGTATTAGTTCCAAATACTCCCACTACTGCTATCAGCGCAAATATGGCGACATCAGGCGACATGATGGCGACTTTCAAACGTCATTTTTACGTCAAATGTAGTTCCTATATCTGATAATGGGGGAGCTGATTCCGCTTCAAATAGGCACAAAAAATAGCTGTCATTTCTAAGGGTATCATCAGTCCAGCGTACTTGTATAATGGAGGTCAGTGCGACAAATATATTGAGTTAAATAGTCAGTCCGACAAGAAAATGAAAAAAAAAATCATTACTAACGGTGAACTTCTTTTTGTCAATTTCTGACTGAATAAACTTTAAATAATAGGTAGAGATCAACTACGATAACATGGCACGCCCCTCCAAAATTCAAAACAACTTTGAAGTGCGTTGTCAAAACGTTTTAAATGCGTTGTCTTGCGCGGTAGGCTAGTTATGGTTAGTTGACCAACAAATCTTGGTAATAAGTGACATTAACAGAAATATTACGTGTACTGTGATTGGTTGAATACTTACTACATACAAACTCTTTCATAAGGATGTGACTACACACATTGAAACAGTCATTTGGAGGGGCGCGCCATGTTATCGTAATTGATCTCTACTCACTTGTATTATATTTTAAATATTATATTATAGTTAGGGAGGCGAAGAGGGGATTTCGCGACAAGTTCGAGCGTGTCTGATTAAGCTTGTATAGGCTTCCGATATGTCTCTAGTTATCATGGTATATAAATCAGATTTCTCACGTTGTGAGTGAAAAAAAAAAAGCTATTTTCGAATATAAATATAGATGATGTTTAAGCTGGAAACAAATTATCAGATGTTTTCATCGTATGCGGCTTGTTTCTATCTGATTAATACATTACCGTATTTTTAAAAGATAAAAAACCGACTTCAAAATTGTACGTAATTGAAAATTAGAACTCTCTATCTCCAAAACTACTTAACCGATTTTGATGAAACTTGCACTATTCCCTAAGTTGAACAATACCTAGTACAACAAAAAAAAAAGAATTACTCGGAATGGTGGTTCCAGAGATATGCGAACACAAACATAGAAACATACATAAATACATACACTTTTGAAATTTTGCACATTTGTTCAGACGCTGATATAGACTATTACATACGAAAATTGGGTAGTTCTGGTAATATTACATACATACGCGTCGAATTGATAACCTCCTTTTTTTGAAGTCGTTTAAAATTACACTAAGGCTCTTGTCTGAGATAAGTCGCGAATGCGACCTTGACCGTTCGGACGTCCGAACAGAATCTGGCTGCCCGGATGTTTTTGCATCCGTGGATGAACCGCCGCATACATCAGATGCGACTTATGAAAACGTATGATAATTTGTTTCTAGCTTTAGTATTACTAGCTATTTGACCGAGCTTTGCTCGGTATTCGATAAAACACGATAAATCGATCTAGCTAGGAATGATTTTTTAGAAAATGTCATTTTATTCGTGCTTTATCATCGCCATTGGATCTGATCTTAATCTGTTAAGATTACCCCAAAAAGCTTCCCTATATTTAGTATTGACGATTCAAAGGCAATACTACAATACGGCGTATTGACAATACTAAAATAATATAAGGGAATTTATTAGAAGGTTATTGAATGAGTATTAAATTGATATGAAATATTGTTACGGACACACTGAGCCATCTAGCGTCGGACCAGCAAAACTTATCTAGGGGACACACTACACATAAATCCCCTACTCGAAACTCGATGGCGCTAGGTGGTACATGCTCGAGTCTGCTAGAAAGTTCCCACAATTGTTTACGTGTTTACTTGTTTACATGAATAGGATATAATTCAGAATGGAACGTTCCAGAAAGCGTCTCGGGCCATATAAATAGCTGCAGGTAAACAAGCCAGCGCAGTAAACAAGTTCAGTTTGATACAAGCGATCATCAAGGCGACTTGGAAGTGAGAACAAGTGATCAATAGTGAGTGATTGTGATAGTGACCTACGACTCGGCTACGACCTAGGACAGTGATAGTGCTTAGTGATTTGGATCTAGTGCTTGGTGTTTGGACTTAGTGATTTGTGTGAGCTAGTGTTTGTGAATAAAGTCTTCAAGAGAGTCACCAGGTCTTTCTCTCCGAATCCTCGAACTCTAGCACGTAACAATATTAATAGAGTGCCTAATATATATGGGGGGTTTCGGGGGCGATAAATCGATCTAGCTAGGAATTATTTTCATAAAATGTCATTTTATGTGTGTTTTTTGAATTTTTTGAATACCGAGCGAAGCTCGGTCATATAGTTAGTTCGATTAAAATCCAGCCATAATCGTCAGGCGTTACTTCCGACGGATTGCGAATAATATGTGAATTGCACCGTATTATGCTGCTTATGTATAATTGTATCCTCTTCATATGCTGCAAAAGTTCTTGCTCAATGGGTTGACGTATCGCAGAACTAAATTATCTTTTTTAAAACTTTTTCCGAATCTTTGCAGGATTTATATGATTTTTCTAACTTTTTTGTTGACGTCGTCTTTGGTTTTGAACGAGTACATTCTACAGACGAGCTCTTTAATAACTTTAAAAACTGTGGTTGTGGTGTTGGTTTGAAAGCCTCTCGAATTTTGGCATTTTTTAGGGTTCCGTACGCAAAGGGTAAAAACGGAACCCTATTATTAAGACTTCACAACGAAGTCTATCCGTCTGTCCGTCTGTGTGTCTCCAGGCTGTAACTCAAGAACGGTAATAGCTAGAGATTTGAAATTTTCACAGATTATGTACATCTGTTGCCGCTATAACAGCAAGTAAGAAAAACAAATAAAAAATTATATTTAATGGGGGCTCCCATACCACAAACGTGATTTTTTTTTTTGGCCTTTTTTGCTCTATAATAATAATGACAACAGGTAGGTACTTGAATTTTCCACAAAATCCTTAATCATATGTTCACTTTAATATTTAAAAATAAATTTATATAAAATAAAAAATTAAGGGGGGGCTCCCACACAAAAAACACAATTTATGGTCTAATTTTGCTCTATAATGGTACGAAACCCTTCGTGCGCGAGTCCGACTCGCACTTGGCCGATTAATTAAATATTAATCCTTCAGGCCCCGCGCGAGCACCGGTGATCGCGACAACAATAGAATACAATAGCAATTCCTGGAAATTCCGACTGAAGTATTAAAGGGCTTTCTCTTCCCCTTCCCCTTCTTAAGGTTGCTTAAAACTGCCTGTTTTTCTTTTGAATCAGGCGTTCTATTACTTTGAAAACAGGCAGTTTTTAAAGCAACCTTAATAAATATTGTGTTTATGTATTTTTTACAATGACTGACACTATCCAATCACTAGTCATTAACCCTACTTTATTTTAAATCGAAAACTACTAAATTTAAAGTTGCATGTACGGGGAGACATAATGACGTCACATCAGCATTTTTGTGGTGGTGGAAACTCCAATATGCAGCGTGATTCTTGTCGGACAAGTTGACCACAGTTTTTAAATTAGCTTTATTAAACAAATTCCAAAATATGAAAGTTGTATGTACGAAGAGCCATAGTGACATAATAGCTACATATTTGGGGTGTCGGACACTCCAAACGCTGCGTGATTCTTGTCGGACAAGTTGACCACAGTATTTAAATTAGCTTTATTAAACAAATTCCAAAAAAAGAAAGCTGTATGTACGAAGAGCCATAGTGACGTAATAGCTACATCTTTTAGGTGTCGGACACTCCAAACGCTGTGTGATTCTTGTCGGACAAGTTGACCACAGTTTTTAAATTAACTTTATTAAACAAATTCCAAAAAATAAAAGTCGTATGCACGGAGAGCCATGGTGACGAAGTATCGACAATTCCAGGAGTATTGCATTCGAAAACGCAGCAGCGCCGAAATTTTTCGCATAGAAAAGTTTGTCGGACTCATCGTAAACAAGGCACTCACAAAGTGGTAAATTTGTTCCTTGTACTGGGGACTACCGGCCGTGAATGCGATGGATTTGTTTGCCAAGTACGAACGTGGCGAGAAAAGGAAAAACATCATTATTGACATTTGTTTGACAGTTCTCCTTTGCCAGCAGCGCTTCCGTCAATGTCACCCACGTTCATTTTTATCATTGATCTAGGAAGAGAGATTTTTATAAAGCCTTGTCGAATGTCGAGCTGTATAAATAAAAAGCGGCCTCTGAGAGAAAGGGGCAGGCCAGTGCCCAGACCCCTGGCTTCTCACTGCAGGACTGGCGTCAATCAATATTAAAGCGCTTATTCCACTTATCCTAGCTAGGTTCCTAGGTAGGATCCTAGCTAGGAACCTAGCTTTACTAAATGTTATTCCACTTGACTAAATCGGAAACGATTTAGGATCCTAGCTTTCTAAATGTTATTCCACTTGACTAAATCGGAAACAATTTAGGATCCTAGCTAGGCTAGGAACCTAGCTAGGATAAGTGGAATAAGCGCTTTATGGTGTCTACAGACGGACGAACCCGGTACGAAGTGAAGATAGGCGTAGGCGAGTTTGACAGCTGTCAAACTCGTATGCAGGTACTTCACTTGGTACGAATTTAAAAGTTTTGACGGTTCGCAGTGAACCGTCAAATTTGACACGTGGGCTTAGTGCTGCCAATTTAACAAATATCTGCCTATATATAAGGAAAAATATTTATTGTATTCAAGAATCATGGCTAAATTTGTATAGGAGCTGGACTCGACTTTTATTTTTGATGTCCCAAAATAAACTATAGTTAGATTTGATTGTTCTTATTTGGTTCTTATGCTCTAAGCATAATTCCGTTTGAGAATTATGTCTAAATAGCCACGATTTTTTATAATAATTATTAACGTTTACAATTATTTTGAGGTTATACTTAAGAACTACCTTTTTCCCGATTGCGGTGTAGCCTGCAAGTGTATATTCGGCGATCTCGTTTCTAATTATTTAAATTTTTCCTAGAGTATTATCCAAAAATAGAACGAATGCAAATGATCGCCGGCTGTCAAAACATATGAAAGACAACAACGGAACTAAAATATATTGATCTTTTTTTTTGTAGCTATTTATAGACACATTTCTAATGTTTTTCGATGCCTTAAAATATTAGGGAATTTTTGCGACCAATGGCATATCGGGACGCCACCGCTCACCCGGTACGATTTGGCCATTGTTCTTTAACGCAAAACTTAACATTACTTACGGCTCCTGTTTTTACTTTTAAAATAATTGGGGTTATAGTGCAGTCGCCAGAGGTTTTAACCTCCGAAAATTGTAATAGTGAATGGATTTTTCTTTTTGAGATGTCATTTTTTTTTACACTATAACTTGCAAAGTTTACCAAAAATTTTTTTGTGCTTTTAATTTTTTAGTTACTTAATTAAAAAATAATATTTCACCATATAAAACCGGTCCAGAAAAAAAAATCGTGTTCCTGTTATTTAATGACTCTTATCCGATTGTTTACGTTGAAAATTAACCAAGAACACAATTTTAAAAAAGAAAGTTTGCTTTGCTAAGCTAAATACAACTATAAGGTTTTTGCAAAGTTTTTAGAGATTAACGCTCGTAGTAACCAAGATAAAAGGGTTTGGGTGGATTTAAGGGTTGTAACGAAAAGTGTGTTAAACTTACTTGTTGTGCGTATTTAATTTTTAGAGAAATGATAACTTTTAAGTACTTAAAAACGTTTAAACATCTCCAAAAATGTGTAAAATAAACCGAAAACATTTTTCTACATTTATTGAGAATCTATTTAAGTGAGAGCTAAAACATTAAATGTTCGCTTGGATTACTTTAATGTACTGAGGTGGCTTCTCAGGAGACTCTGTCGTTTTATCCGTGTTGTCACCCTTAGCACAGGTAAGAGATTCTGGACCTTGCTATACTGTCCCATTTGTGTCTCTCTGCGCATTCGCTGCTAAACGCGTTGTGTGCAGTGTCTAGAGGCGCTGATGGTTTAGAGACTGTTTTGCAGTTGTAGCAGGTCGGTGGCATGGCACTCTTCCGTGCCTCACACTTGTCCCAGTCGTGGGTATTGTCGCCGCAGTAGCTGCATCGACGATGCTCCTCCTCACAGATCTTTGTTGTGTGCCCAAAGCCAAGGCATCGAGCACATTGGAGGAGGGGAGACTGGTCTTCGATGTTACGACCGATATATTCTCAAAAATAAAATTCATAATAATATGTATTATGTAATGGACAGCATCATAATCCTTTCTACTTCTCACAAAAACATTTTTGTCCTTAATCTGTAATTTTTGTATCACGCCAGCGGCCAGAGTTATACAAATACAGTGTGGGGAAAATATTTCTTTCAGAATTGGTAACACTTTGCGAAAATGAAGCTTTTGGGCATTTGGAACTCTATTGCAATGGTATAGAGTTTAAAATCCCAAATCAATTTTACAAATGTCATTCCGGTTTGACGGACGAGGTACGTGTAGTGTGTAGCGGGACGACGAACCGTCAACTGTCAAATTTGTCTCTCACGGACGGACCGCGTCCCTGAGAGACGCGGTCTGCAGACCGGGTTCGCGCAATCTGTAGAAGCCATTAAACTCTGTGTAATGCAGGCACTTCACATGGCTATTTGTATTTGCGTATTTGATGTATTCGCCAAACAATCACCATGTGTAGACGGTATGTTTGACAGATATTGGCCTTATTTGCCTATTTGACAAATATTTATGACCAATACCAAATACACGTATCCGTCGGTACGGTCCGGTCGGTCGGTCGTAGCTCGTAACTCGTAACCTTCGTCGGTTTTTGACGCACATCAAAGGAGTCAAATAGGCAAGTAAAGAAAATCAAGTATAGGTCTACCAGAATCTGATGGCAATTTTTGACGGCAAATTTTCAAAAAATATCCTAAATCATTGGATACATTTTTATATTTGCATGTTTAATACACAGATTAGCTGCTAAAAGAAAAGGATCAAAATGTTTTATTTCAATTACCCCGGTATTGCTAGAGACTAGAGTCAAGAGAGATTTTCTTATTTTTAATCTCCACCAGACGGCGCGACGGTAGATACTTCTAGATTTTCTATTGGTTCCCCACCGATCCGCGATCGCGCGAATAAATCCCATATAACGTTATAACATTAACCGTTATTAATATCAATTTTTAACGTCATTTTTAATATTGGGTAAATTTTCGTAACGTTATATTCTATGCCCTTGAAGCAGTAACGTTATGAAAAAATAACGTTATTTGAAGCCCTGATTATAATATTCGGAATCTGGATACTTTTCTGTCTGTTGAGCTTTTTATAATCTGTATTAATTAGATTCTATAGTCTGTGTCAAAACTGACGTTTCAATTCAAGATGGTAGACATGCCGCTTGTACCGTGATGGAATGGAATCGTAGGAGTAAAGTTTTTAGGTGTGTCTTCTAAACATCAAACTATAATGTCACCCGAAAATTGGACTGAAGTGTTTTACGAATATTTCGACAATGTAAAACATCGTTCTCGTGTCTCGTGCGCTAGATTTAGGTAACGTTTGTGCCGAAACATAAGTAATACGGTAATCGAAATTCTGTTATTCGGTGTATCGTGTGCGATAATTATTCTAGTTTAATGTTAAATTAAAATGTGGAATATGATGTGCGACGTGATGCCAACGATATCTGAGGACAGTATCAGTCAACGGAGCTCGCAGTTCTCTGGTGAAGATGCGAATTTCGAGCAGCTTATGGTGTCTATGCTGGACGAGCGAGACAAGCTGGTGGAGAGTTTGCGCGAGACCCAGGAGCGGCTGGGAGACTCGGAGGTCCGGCTGAAGGAGGTGGAGAAGGAGCGGGACTCCTTGCAGCGTCAGATCGCAGCCAACTTACCTCAGGTCAGTCTAGTATATTTGCCTGTACCATAGAAACTCCATGAATATTCTTGTCTCTCACTACTCTGTGCATTGTGAGTGCACCAGCAACGCTTACACTAATTTGTAATACCTTGGTTACCTTATGTGATAATGATAATGATTATTCAATGCAATTTTGAGATAGTGTTATCTTAATAACTCACCTGAGGATTGTGTCATGTATTTATTATATATGAGGCTCCTCTGTGTTGTAAGTAGGCCTTATAGGTCCTCTCCTTTTAGAAAATAGAATTTTAACTTTCTAAATTTCATATCAAAATAATTATTACCTTGTCATAATATTGTAAATGGTAGATAGCTGCAGTATTTATACCTATACTAATTTCCATTGACTTTATACTACCTTTGGCACACAGTTTTACATAAGGATATTGAAACTAGACATAATTTTCTTTCCTATGTACCATCAGGGAAGTTGATTCCTATGCAGATGGAGGACCTAAGTCATGTGGTCGGCTTATGTCAATTCAATGTTAGCTGTGATCGGTCGGCTGGGTTTGACGTAACGCAACCAAATTACTTAGGTCCTCCATCTGCATAGGAATCAACTTCTCTGATAGTACAAACTTAAATTCATTCATCTGGCTCTGCTCTTAGGCTGCGTTTCCACTGAAGTGAAGCTTAGCGGTGTCGAATTGACAAATCACCATGCTCGAAATCTTCGCTGTCATTCCGCTGGAATAGCACGATTGGTCAATTCGGGCACTGCTAAGCTCCGCTCCGCTCTGCTCTGCTGCAGTGGAAACGCAGCCTTATGCAAGCATATTAATTCTAATATGCTATCCAGCAACTACAAAAGAGGTTTCTTTCTTTAACAGATATTAGAGTTGACAAACAGACAGATTGATAAAGAAAATCCCTAAAGATTGTAATTTTTTCTATTTTCTTTTATTTCTATGTTGCCTGCTAATGCTAAGCCTGCAGGTGACTCATTTAGTCAATAGATGAAATATATCAATACATTGTAAGAATGTTAGCAGTTGAACCAACAGGTTATGAGTCATAGTAATTTACACAGGTAATTACAAGAGCCTCAAAAGAATTGCAATAGACAAGGCGGGTCAGGGCCTCAGCATTGTGACGTCATCATTACTTCAATATCTGCTTAGTTTTAACGAGATAAAAATAATATGTCTCTCATCAAAATGAACAAGATTGCTATAAAATATAAATACTAATTAATTATAATAAATTAAACAAATTATTAATTAGTATTTATTACTAATTAATAATTTGTACTTATTACTAGGGATGCCACAAATAGTGAATTGGCCGAATACCGAATATTCGGCAATGCTGTCGGCCGAAGCACCGAATATTCGGCACGAAATACTATATACTTTTCGGGGGCGCGGTAGCTGGATTGACAAGTCGCAACCTTTTTCCTCGTTGCGTTTTCAAACGAGTCATTTGCAACAAATGAGTTGGATTTTTATTTGAAAACAGTTCGTCTAGACCGAAAGGCCGATCCTTACAAGTGGTGATTAGCAAACGAAAAACAATACCCAAACCTCTCGGCCAAAGTTTATCTCCTGGAAGTAGCGTGTATAGCGAGAGGTAATTTTCTGAGGCTGGTAACATTTACGATGGAAAGCGTACCTAATCGTTTGCTACCAAAAATGCAGAAAATCTTGTTTTTAACCATCACAACTTATCACTGATCAATTTTAATTACCAAAGTGTTGTAATTTGGAAATAAATACATAATTTTGAGGAATACAATGTATTTTTTTAACGTGGTTTGGTATTCGGTCTTTGGCCGAATAGTACGTATTATTCGGCCGAATACCGAATAGCAAAAAAAGAAGCCGAATACCGAATAGTTGCTGAATATTCGTGACATCTCTAGTTATTACTTAAGTATTATTATTAGATGAGAATAATTTTAATGTTTAAATAAGTCAAGAAATATTTCAATATCTTATTTTTTTTAAAACAATTGCATTATTTTTGTCCAAGTTTATCAAAAGATGAATCATCTAGAGCCGCTATCCCCAACCCGCGGCCCGCTGGGACTTTACTTGTGGCCCGCGTGATGAAACAATTTAGAAATTCACGCCTACCGGAAAAATAACGTAAAGTCTACGTGATAGCCGTTAAATTTTTCCACTTTAAAATCGTTAATTTTAAAGAATGTTATTTTTTTGACCCTAAAAAATTTTTGTTGCGGCCCGCGACACCAAGACCAAAACATGTTTGTGGCCCGCATGAAAAAAAGGTTGGGGACCACTGATCTAGAGTCATTATTAATCCTTCGATCGTGGATTCTTAGGAATCTATTGTTATTCTATTGTGTCTCGCTCACTAGTGAGCTTATGGGGCTTGATGGGTTAATAATATATTTTAAAAAAATATATTTTAATATTAATTTGCTACATTTTAAAAAGTCAGCATTATTGTCAGTAATCACTTTAAAATACTGATAAATTATTGTTTAATGATAGTTAATTACAGCTACTGAATAACACATGATTTCTCTGATCACATTTACACACAATACTTTTTTTAATCTGTATGGGAATTTCCAAATTCAAGTTTTCAATTATATTTCTTGTTAATAATGTGAGAACAGTGTCCGAGGGACATAAAATAATAACATACAGTATCATCATGTAACGGATACTTGTGGAAATAAGGTCAGAGCAAATTTTGACAGGCAATTGGTTGACAATAGCGGTGGCCACTTGAAGGTCATATCACCAATGGCCTGTACACGCATTATAATATAGTAAAATTGGAACAAACAGAGAAGACATTTTGACTACTCTATATCACAATAGACATAGCTACCAGTACATCGACTACTAAGAGACGGACGAGTATTAATATCTGTGATTTCTTTCGGGTTTCGCCAGGAATCAGGATAAGTTAAAGGCTGATGCGCTGGCTGGTATAGTTTATTTTTAAAAATAAGATTGAATTCTGACAGTCCTCTTTTCATGTGCCAAAATATAAACAACAACTAATTTTGTAGGTAACAACCCTAGCGATGACTTTTGCCATGATATGTCAAACTCAATTTTTTTTACATCAGTTCTAAGTCGGCATACTCTATCATTCTGTCTACTCTGTCTATATATGTCAGGTGCAAAATGAAATTTCAAGGTAATGTCTTTTACTGCACAATCGAAGAAATTGGTTCATAGTCAGATATCAGACCTACGTAATTTGGTCGGGTAATGTTAAGGCTGATTTACATTGATACAGTAGCTGGCGCCAGCATCACTGGATTCCGTCGCTGGATCAGCACTGTATCAATGTAAACATGTTTCAATCCAGTGCTGGACTGAATTGAAACATGTTTACATTGATACAGTGCGGATCCAGCGACGGAATCCAGTGATGCTGGCGCCAGCTACTGTATCAATGTAAATCAGCCTTTAAGCTTAGCCTATCACACCTAACATAGACTTGTCATAAAGAGACTAAATGAGGGTCCACTCTTGGCCCTCGATCCCTTTGTATTGTCACTAGGTGTTGGTTGGACTTTGTGGGTTTATACCTACAGGGTATTTGTAATGGTGTTCACACCCATCCCAACTCCCAAGCTTATACTTGGGAGCCTCAAAGCGAGATATTAATCAGATTGAGCGAGGTTGTATACTCGGTCAGGCGGAAGCCAAGCCTTCCCTGGACTTCTACGAATATTTTAAGACTAAAATCAGCCCAATATGTTCAGCCGTTTTCGAGGTTTAGCGCGACTAACACATTTGAAAATCCATTTTTATACATAGGAAGATATACATTATACATAATATATAGAATATAGATGTATTGCCGATCTCAGAAACTTCGATAGCGCTCCAGGGAATCCACTGGGTTTGACATGCAGCGGCCAAATTAGGTACGTAGGTTCGCCATCTGTCAAATGTCAATGAATAAACTTGTCTGATTGTACAATCTACAATATAAATGAACATTGGGATTGGTGTCTGCAGTGAACGGAAAAGGCGCGTCGCCGCTCGACCGTGCCATTGCCAATACAACACCAACGCAGCCAGCCAGTTTGAAGGTCTTTGCACATGCATTACAATAACACGATTGCATTACAATTTACAATGTTACAAAACTAACCGCCTGTAACTGTAAGGAAATGTGAGGCACGCCGCACGAGGCATCCCCGTTCACTCGCAAATGTAGCCTTACAATCGAACTAAAATTACGAGAATAATGGCCGCACTCAGAGAGATTTTATGAACTGTCAAACTCTTCATTATCATGATTATCAAATCATGATAATGAAGAGTTTGACAGATAATTTACGGGGCTTATGTCAAAATCTTCACCGGCAGTCAGACCTTGACGATAACTCCGGCGCGATAAACTAAAATCAGCCTTTTTGCGATCGTAAATATACTCTCAACACGAGGTTTAAAAAATATCCACAGCCGAACATATAACCTCCTCGTTTTTTGGAAGTCGGTTAAAAAAGTATATTAAATGGGCAACCCAAATTAATGTCAAAATATGAAACTAATGAAAAAGTTCTCAAATGATAACAATAGCATTGTGATTTACTGAAATAAGCTGTAAATATCACAATCTAATAGCATTTTCATGTACCATGATACCACGTAGGCCGTAGCTGATAATTCGTATGAGTATAAAAAGCGGCTAAGCATACGACTTACAGTACCCGGCAATAAATATTGCACATCGACCTTTGGAAAGTGACAGTCGGCTAATTTCGGTTTTGTAGAGCGTTATCTCTTACGCACGAAATACAAAAAGTCCGGTATATATTAGGAGCTGTTAAAACAATTAAGGTTTGCTTCTTTTGACAATTTTATTATTCTTTGTATAAAATACACCAAATTTTCTATAAGTTATGGCTTTATATTCGGGTAAAATAAAAAAAAAGGGTGTTCAAATTATGTTTACGTATTTAAAATTCTTTTGGAAAATTACAGCTGTAGCAAATTTAAGGTCCGTCAGGGTAGCATAGTCACTTTAGCAGAATTAAAAAAATATATATAACCTGAATTTGCAGCTAATTAGTTGCTAATTAGTTGCCAAAATCTCGATTTTGTTGCTCAAGCCGTTTACGAAATATCGTAAATTATGCTACCTTGATATCAAGGTAGCAGGGTAAACATATGTACTTTAGCAGAATTAAAAATATATATATAACCTGAATTTGTAGCTAATTAGTTGCCAAAATCTCGATTTTGTTGCTCAAGCCGTTTACGAAATATCGTAAATTATGCTACCTTGATATCAAGGTAGCAGGGTAACTTATTTATTTGCATGTTTTGAGCATAATTATGCGTGTAGATTTTGTTTATAATTTGTTGCTGTATGTAAAGAGTATCGGAAATAATTTTTTTTTAATTTTCACGACCATGCTGCCTTGATACTGGTTTTGCGAGGAACCAAGGGTTGTCTGATTTTGTTGCTGACCAGAACAGTACTCGGGCACTGTTGTAGAACCAGCAACAAAATAGATTGAACCGCCCAGGTGGGTTTTTTTTTATCTTCTTTGCTTATGCTATCTTGATACTGGTTTTGCGAGGAACCAAGAGTTGTCTGATTTTGTTGCTGACCGGAACATCACTCGGGCACTGTTGTAGAACCAGCAACAAAATAGAGTCCAGAAATTATTAGCAATTGGATGCTTATAATTATTGTTATTAAAAATTTATCGTCGGTCTGTATTTTTTAGAAGTGTGCATAAGAACATTATGTTATCCCAATTCCTCCAATAAGGAATCTTACGCAAAGGGCGCTACTAGCACATGCAGCCGACCAAAATCCTACTTGTTGCACACATAAACCTTTTTTTTACTGTCTATGTCGATGTTGCCATCTAGCGTAAAAACATTTTAGTAATATAATATTGGCGAGTTCTTTTAAAAACTAAGCCTTTACATCCGTTGTGGATGATATATAATACAGTATTTTCAGAGCAAAGTAACCACTCCTCGAATACATAATAATAAAAAAGGCACTTTTTTTAAAATTAAATAAGGGGGCAAACGAGCAAACGGGTCACCTGATGGTAAGCAACTACCGTCGCCCATGGACACTCGCAACATCAGAAGAGCTGCAGGTGCGTTGCCGGCCTTTTAAGAGGGAATATGCTCTTTTCTTGAAGGTTTGCAGGTCGTATAGGTCCGGAAATACTGCTGGTGACAGTTCGTTCCAGAGTTTTACAATGCGCGGCAGAAAGTTACGCGGAAAACGCACTGTGGAAGACTGCCACTCATCAAGGTGATGAGGATGGTATGTTTTTAGCGTGGGACGATGGCGAAAAGTTGCAGGTGGTATGATTCCGAACAATTCCTCAGAGCACTCCCCGTGATACAACCGATAGAGGATGCAGAGTGATGCTACATCTCGGCGTAATTCCAAGGGGTCCAAGCTGTTTGAAACACTATGGCAGTCAACAATTTGAGCGGCCCTTCGTCGGATACGATCCAGAGGGAGCAGTTGGTATTTTGGCGCCCCTGCCCAGAGATGAGAACAATATTCCATATGAGGCCGAACCTGCGCCTTGTAGATTTGTAGGCGTTGGTCCGGACTGAAGTACTGTCTCGCTCTGTTAAGAACACCAAGCTTCTTCGAGGCTAATTTGGCCTTACCCTCTAGATGATAATATCGGAACTGGACTTCGCTCGATATGTTGACGCCAAGTATCTCATTGCTAGGGGAGATGGTTAAAGATGTGCCCTCGAAACGAGGATATACGACCATTGGTGACTTTTTAGTGGTGAACGCACAGACTTGTGTCTTGGCGGGGTTGAATTGGACCAAGTTACGTCTACCCCATTCAGATACCTTCTCCAATGAATTCTCCACCTTAGACACAAGTTCGTTTCGACTCTCAGTGACATTTTGCCGAGATACATTGCCAGGCCTACTGCCTGGGACAAGATTTAAAAACTGTTCGTATAGTTGCCTATACGTATACGGCTTTTTTGCAACATTGTCGGCCTAGTCCAGAGGAAATAACTAGTTATTAATACGTCTGGGACCAACTATGTGCGGTTTTCCTCATGATATTTTCCTTCACCGTGTGAGCGTCCGTATTATGCATTTGAGATCAGAAAATGTCCCATTGGTACACGCCTCCACAACCTGCACTCCCTAAGAGTGCGAACCAAAGGTCTACCCATTAAGCCACGGACGAGGAGTTCTTTTAAACATACTTTCAAAAAGAAGGCGTTTATAAATATTACTAGCTGTTCTGGTGAACTTCGTGTCACTTTAAAACCTTCCCTGGACTTCTACGAATATTTTAAGACAAAAATCAGCCCAATCCGTTCAGCCGTTTTCGAGTTTTAGCGTTACTAACACAATTCAAATCCATTTTTATGTATAAGATAGATTACACTCAAGGAAGTCGGTATGCCGCTACAGCTGCGTCATGTTTGCTAAGCCAATATTAGTGTTGTTAGAGCGGTATGTGAAAGTGATTATGAGAAGGTACATAGAGTACATACAGTTACCTAATAAGTGATGCTTTGTTTCGCCGCGCCGTCAAGATGTAGGTCATTGGCATTTTAACTTGAAAATTATGGTTCAAAGAATGAGACGAGTTACGAGATTTTGTAGAATGAAGGCCTCTCCACGCATGGCCAATGTTAGATAACCACGAATGTATCCACCATCAAAGACGAATCTTTACACGTCTGTAATCGCTTGGATTCATCCCTGGCATCGTGGAAAGGCTATTAATCCTCCTCTGCACGTTGGGGCTGCAATGACAAACAAATAATATATAAATGCCACTATGATTACGGTTGCGGGCAAATAAATAAAGATATGCCTCACAAGTTCGTAATCGCCTGTATTTGTCCATAATTTCCTCCAATAAGAGGCTACATAAAGGTCTAACACAACTATAATCTCAAGATGTCTGTGATTCGACGACGTCCGCATAAACATCAGAAATCAATAAGACCTTATCAGGAAGTCAATCACTTCACGAAGTTATTTTAAGGATTAGTTGCTGCGGTGAAAGGTCACACGGCCCTTTAGGAACTCTGGAATTCTTCACATCTTTTTTTTTTCTTTTTTTGAAGTTAACAAACAGTAACCATAGTGCATAATTATAATCGTGTATATAAACAAAAAAATAGTTACTACGGAACCAACGGCGTTAACTACAAATTACTTAACTATATTTCTAATCATCCAGTTGAGGTAAAGTAATATAGATACTAAAATTTAAAACATTATCAAAAGCTAAAAATAGGTACTTATTAATCTGGTGTTCTTGTATATATATATGATTTAACTTATAAATAAATTTTTAATTTTAATACATTGTGACACGTTTAGTGGTGACTTCTAATACAAGCTAAGATTTTATTGTTACAAATATATACTCAATTACAGCCTTCTAAATTACATTGTCAATGCATAATATTATTAAGTAATTTTAGAATTTCTTCTTTATATTTGGTTATTTTATAGCTAAAGATATCAATGGGGATAAAGTTCTTGTTGTACGTACTTCTACATAATCTACTAATCTTCCGTCTGAACCAACGAAATAATACAGTATTGAACAGTAACTCTCGTACATTTGACTGATCAAATGTGGCTCCAGTTATTTAGTCCATAGGCAGTAACTAATTAAAAAAAATAAAGTGCCATAAATACTAAACAGAGGGTAACTAAACTTTGAAATCAAAATAACTTAACACAGACAAGATTCTATGTGTGCTTCATTAGAATCGGCTTAGTAGAA
This sequence comes from Lysandra bellargus, assembly GCA_905333045.1. Taxonomy (NCBI): domain Eukaryota; kingdom Metazoa; phylum Arthropoda; class Insecta; order Lepidoptera; family Lycaenidae; genus Lysandra; species Lysandra bellargus. Next base: position 991,269 of record HG995353.1, on the reverse strand, counting down.
ACCCAGCATATTCAATGCAAATAAACATCCAAACATGAGACACTTGTCACTTGTAAGACAGCTGTTACAAACCCACGCCCGTGTGGCAATCGCTGCTGTGGTGTCAATTTGAGTGACGGCTGTTTCGCATCCACGTCCCTATGGCATCCATTAGACGGTAGGTTTTGCTGTCAGTTTTACCACAGTCATGACTGTGACTGATGGGTAACCTACCGTATAAGAGCGTGACTGACGGTGATTGACGAAAATCGCCATCCACCGAAACAACCTTGTACTAGCTCTATCATTATATTTAGCGTATGGAATTTGTCACAGTCCCGTTTCACGTGTCTTTTTATTTACCCACAAATGAGTACAGAAGTGTCCAAAATTACGGGATAGAGTGCTTATTGTGTACGTAATGACCATCGCCTGACACTCTTCACTAATTTCGTCACTGCTCGACCGTCATTAAGGCTATGACACTCGAAAAACTTCTCTGTTCAGTAAATATTTGGGTTCCACAAATTATGAGCTCTCAATCTTTTGATATTGGTCCAAAAGTTTTACATTTTTCGTCACAATATTTTGTATGTCGTCCCTGAGTTCGTATCAAAGAGTTTTCGTGGTACCGCTGTTGATCTTAGCGACACATGAGATGCGCAGTGGTGGGAATAGTTGATCCCACCAAAAACATTTCTTGTAAAATGTTGCCGAGACGACCACATAAGGTTTACCCTGTGAAAAAGATACGAGATCTCATGTAGAGCCATGCTCCTGAATCGACACGGCCTAACTCTACTGACCCTAACTTCAACAAATTCTACATGTAACCAAGCCTCGAAGCGGGCTCAGCGTTGATGATGATGACCACAATTACAACGGTGTTGTTCCACGACCAATTTGTACGCAATAAACTAATTCGAATCATTATAAAGCCATCAGTGCTCGCGATAAAAATAGTTATGAAATTGTAAAGCGGGGCCTACCACCCCGACCCCGGAGCTCGGGGGCCGCGTTCGGGGGCCGGGGTTCGCGCTCGGGGTCCGGGGTCCATTAGCGGGCCGCGGGCCTGAAATATTTAAGCCCTCCCACTCATTACCGCGGCCCACCTGAATTCATTTACATGTGAGCGACGTATTGGGTATCTTGTGTTAAAACTCGGAAATGGCTTCTCGCTTTTAGATTTATATTCCAAACTGTAGAGCTAACTTCGGCTCGGTGTTGATCGCGTTCGATCATTCATCATCAGCTATCTTAGTTTTAAAAGCATATTTTCGAAATATTATGTCCACTGATATTAATAAAGAGCACCTAAGCTACGAAGTACGAACTTATGGCGTCATAGTAATAGAAACGGTTGCCTTTAAAAGGTAGCGTAATATGGATATTACGTTTTACGGCCACGTCTGGTGTTTTAAATATAGCACGCGTTACCGGTGCGGACAGTATGCGTGCTATTGTGCATCGCCCCGGGGGAGGGCTCTTGAGCCGACAATACGGCCTATGTCCTATAGCGGTCGATAGCGCTATATCCAATACGTCTTAGGGCTGGTGCTCACTTGAGACATAATAGTATTAAAACAGACTGTCGCTCACACTTATACTAGTATTCTGTCTTAAGACTATATCGCGTCTCAAGTGAGCGCGAGCCCTTGAGCGAAGCCACTTTGCTCCTTTGCGTTGCGATGCGTTTTTTCGTTCGAACTTTGAAAGAAAGGCACAAATTAAATAAATAAATAAATAAAACGTCCGAGTGAAGACGCCGCGGTGACATATCGTAACGCAACGCTATGTGGTCTCGCTCTCACCTTTCTAATATTATGACTATCCCTAGCGACAACAAAACAGTTTGATTGACATGCTAATTTTGTTTCGTCAAACTATGAGAAAAGGTTTAGCTGGACCAGGTTGGCGTGTTAACCTAACATTACGTGTAACATGCCGGTCGATATTCGGCTCATGGCCAATCCAACTTCTTATCATCACACATCCCACATCTCGGCCGGCTTACGTCACTGATCTACGCAAACGTTTATGATCTTTTCTTTAACGATTGTATTGGCATTTTTATTTTTTAGCTAATTTATATTGTTTTGTAAAAATTTTGCGTCTTATGCTTCTCCACGTCCTCTACGTTGACCCATGATAGTTGATCCAATAAAAGCGTTTATCAATATGTAGGGGCATTTTCATCTCTCATTGTCCAAGATCGACGTTCATTGTCCATCCTATAGACAGCTTGGTTATCATAGTTTACAGTCACATCCCAACGTGCATAGAAGTGAGAAGAGTCCATGAAATGCCCATAATTGTGCTCTAAAACACACTTGTGACCCTGCACATAAAATAATGCACAAAAATAACACGGTTGGTCTAAATCTCTCGGGAATTTAACCAAGTATGCCCGTCGCGCATAAGTTACGGTAACCCAAATCCAATGTTATTAAATCTTGGCTGCGAGATGTTGAACCGTCGGACGCAACAAAGACTCTAAACGTTGTATTATATAAAGGGAATAAATTAGAGCATAAGCCGTCGCTACACTGCGGATTGGCCACTGTCCAAGGAGAAAAAACTTGGCGACAGCGGGGGAAGGGGCTCGAGGGGTGCATACACCTGAAATGCACACAGTGCAATTTCAATGTGTGCGTCGCTTGTCTTTTAGGTTGAGTTAGCTAGTTTCCAGCTCCGAGCTGCGTTGCGAGGAATGTGCAGGATCCAATAGAATTGCTGCGCTTAGTGAGGTCAGGAAAATGAAGCTATTCTGTCGGATCTCTAAGTTCTAAAACATATTCGTCGCAACGTAGCTCCGATGGAAAAGCAGCCTATAGCGGTCTCGTTACATAATCACCTTTACGCATCTGTTCTGAATTGAATACCTTCGATTTCTTAATTCTTTCCAGCTTTATTGTGTTGTGTGTCTAGACGAGACGAGCAGACGCCAGTCTACATGTAGCGTATTAGTTATTCTTTTCACCATCTACATTTTTTCTCGTGATTTCTCTCATCTTTTTCTGCAATGTTTTGCATATTAGGTAAAAGTTATGTTGACCAATAATGCAACAATACAAGCAAGTATGAACGTGTAGAGGCGTTCTATAATTGGCCATGATCAACGTCGTTTGTGCATCCTACAAACAGCTTCACAATCACAGTGACAATAATTTCTCAACGTGAACAACCTGTATGTAAACAGTGCAGTAACCACTACTTAATGCCAATCAGCAACCGCAAGCGGAAGACTTCCGAGTGAACTGTGGAGTAGCTGCGGTCTGTGGTCCATTAGCCAGCGTCTATGTAGTGGAGCATTTCAGTAGGCTCAGCATGGCCGAAGATATGCGAATTGTAGGAAAAAAGAGACATTTCTTTTGTCGATATTTCACTTTGCCTTATCTTCCGTAGAAATAAACCCTTTCTATAGCACCCATGCTAACGGTACAGATGTAGATGTTGGGGGCCTATTTTAAAATACGGAAAAATTTCATGTCTCAAAATCGAGACAAAAACTCAAGGCAATGAGCAGCGATGACAATAATAAACTTTATTTTTGTTGTTGTAAATGTAAGTCTATGGTTTCCGCCCGAAGAAAACAACGGATATGAACACACAGTAAAAGCCATATTATATATTTATCCTTTTTAGTCTGCGGTTATGAGCATAACCTCCATTTTGTAATGGCGTATGTTGATTTGACCGATTCTCGTAATACATATAATATGTCGTCTTTTGTTTGCTGACCATCATATTGCACCTTATGCAACGTCCGTTAGCGTGGCATAACCGCACTGTAGCCAGTCTGTTTACAATGCTTATATCATGAGTAGAGATCGTCAATTATGGAACATCGAAGATTGATCTCTATCTAGAAAGGAATGCGGCCATATTTGGCATATAATACTGTCGAAGTGGCGCCAAAAAAGATTGGAGTTTTTGGGTACATAAAACTGGTAAAATGTGCCTTAAGTCCTAACTCTACATCTTGTACTCATCTTGTACTCTAGCAACAATATCTTAGAATCATTTGCCTAGCCATTTCGTGACTATATCTAGATGTCGCTTGCCTACACGAGTACCTGCCCCGCGGTAGTGGGTCGCGTACGGAATGCGATGAATGGAGCTACTCGCGGCTCGGCGCGGCGCGGCCCGGTGCCGGTCAAGCGACCTTGCCAAGGTAAACGACCGCGGTGGGCGGGGCGAGCGCGGCGCACCGGCGGCGCGGCGTGCAGTCGCAGCGGCCTTGGCGGACGTGAATGAGTGGCGGCAGTTTTTTTTTATTAAATGTGTAGTTGTTGATGGATAGAAAGGGATTGTGCGATGGAAGCTGTTTTTTTTTTTATAAAACGGGCAAACGAGCAAACGGGTCGCTTTATGGAAAGCAACTACCGTCGCCCATGGACACTCGTATTAAAAGAGCTGCAGGTGCGTTGCCGGCCTTTTAAGAGCGAATACGCTCTCTTCTTGAATGTTTACAGGTCGCGCTTTTAGTTTTACGATTACCATAATATGCTCGCTTCTAAATTTTGTAGTAACTAGTTGAGGCATCATGAAAATATGATGGAAGATGCAAGACTGTATCTGATTTGTGGAATGTTGCTTATTTAATATGAACATAATATGGGGCTATGCTTTCTGGTATTTTAGTTGTTAAACAGCTGTCAAATCTAAGGGCCAGTTCATATTGTAACGTGACGCGTTGATACGACGCCTTTATAAAGTAGCCATTAAAAATTAGGACGGGCAGCCTAACGCCGCGGGTGGCAACTGGCAAGTCTCCAATTCAATATGTATCTCTTGTGTAGTAAATAAAGTTATTTTTAATGGTATCGGAAAAAGAACATATTAGGCGGCACCGTGATACCGCAGGAAATTAATATACATAAACGTCAAAAGTCAAAATCTGTACCAATGATATAGGTATTCCATCGTTACGTAAGTTGAAACCTTTGGTATATTGTGTGTACAAAAATCCGGAAATTATCAACACTTGTGATGTGTCCCTGCTGACTGCTCCCAGCGCTCAAAGATCCCGGACACGACCGGCTATTCTAAAAATAGATGTTATATTTCAAGACTCGTATAAAGATCCAGTCCTTTTTGATTAGACGTCAGGAGGAAACTAGGACACTGAATTAGAATGTCTGAAATTCTTAAGTCTTCGACTTATTTAAATCTTATTTACAAGTATCATGTTATGGAAACTGTGACAAATAATATTTTATGTGATGACTAATCTTTAGCTTTAAATGAGATAATCTTTGAAATGTATGATTATTGGAGTCGGATATACATTTTTAAGATGTACCTAGTGGTTTTTTTAAGAATTTCCAAGCTATGTTATAATCAAAGTAACAAGGCACATAATTTTATATACAAAGTCTTGATTCGCCTTCTGAACTGCAGCTAAGTTTTAGGCCTAGGTTTTTTGGATACTGTGCCTTTTGAGTTACATACAAAATTTCCTTTATTTCCATTTCAAACAAAACACCGTCGCCTGCACAACTTACTCGTTTATATGTGACATTATGTTTCCTTAATCCTTTTCTTTATTTTAACGAAAAATCATCATTGCAAACTCTAGTGGACGTATAATTAAAGTATTTATGCCTTTTGCCTCGTATCAGTCTTACCTCCCGGAAGCGTAAACAGATTTTTTTTTCTAAGAAACCTCATGAATGGAAAACAACAGTAATTATGAAACCGCATCTGCTGGTGAGCAGTTATGTCACATCATAATACCTGTCAGTTGTTACTGCGTAGTGCTCAAGTCCTTGGCTGCCTTGGAGCCTCTCACTTTGTTTACCTACGTAACGTTAATCTTGCGAATCGCATTGTGAATATAACGCTGAGAAAATAATTGAAGATGTGAGTGGAAGTACCACTAACACTTTATAACATACTAGCGACCCGCCCCGGCGTCGCACGGGTATGAAATATATAGCCACTGAAAAAATGATTAAAATCGATAGTCTATCATGATCCTTCACGTGGTCTACTTCTTATCTGTGCCAATAACATAAAAATTGCTCCAGTAGTTCGCGAGATACGCCTTTTCAAATAATTTCCCCCATTTTTGCCACAATCTCCTATTAGTCTTAGCGTGATAAATATAGCCTATTATAACCTTCCTCAATAAATGGGCTATCTAACACTGAAATAATTTTTCAAATTGGGCCAGTAGTTCCTGAGATTAGCGCGTTCAATTTAGCCCTTTCAAATAATTTCCCCCGTTTTTTCCACATTTTCCTCCATTTCTTCGCTCCTATTAGTCTTAGCGTGATAAAATATAGCCTTTAGCCGTCCTCGATAAATGGGCTATCTAACACTGAAAGAATCGTCAAAATCCGGTGCGTAGTTTTAAAGATTAAAGGGAACAAAGGGACATGAGGGAAAAAAAGCGACTTTGTTTTATATTTAAGAAGAGTCCGTATACGAAATTTTGCCGATGAATACGAAATTGCAAAGGTTCGCTACAGAAATATTATTAGGTTTTTTCCCCTTATTAGACTTAAAATATATATATATATATATATATATATATATATATATATATATATAATTATTAGATTTAAAATATATTTAAGCGCGGAAAGCCGACTCGAACCTTGCGGCGAGTAATATAATGTGAGATTTAGATTGTTTTGAATCGTGTTTTTTTTGCACAATTTGTTTTTTTTTCTTTTTTCTCGAATTGGATAGAATTTTATCTATAGATTATTTCTGTCGTTTTCTTTTTATGAATTACAGCTCAAAGTTGCCGAAATTAACAGCAATTCTTTGTCCATTTTCTCTAAAATTTTGCCGAGTTACATATTTTTTTAATCAACTATTTCATATGAAAGTGGTAAAAAGTAATTCCAACATTTTATAGACGACTTTCTCAACAGTACATTGTATTTTTTTCATACCGTTAAGACGTCAATACCATCCATAAACAGGTGATATTCTAAACCTTTTACAGCAAAAATCACAAAACTGTCGCGGGTTTGAGTTGGATTATTTAAAAATACTTGAAAAAAAAGAAAATCTAGCTCCATCATTAGATTTTAATTGAAATGATCTTACATGTTGTGCATTAAAACTTATAGAAATACTGTATTTTAACTGTTAAATCACGTCTGTTAAATCAGCGAAATCGGCAAATTTCGCACAGTGGAGTCGCCAGAGGTTTTAACCTCCGAAAATAGTAATAGTGAATGGATTTTTGTTTTTGAGGTGTTATTTTCTTCTTTACACTATAACTTGCAAAGTTTACCAAAATTTTTTTAGTGCTTTTAATTTTTTAGTTACTTAATTAAAAATTAATATTTCACCATATAAAACCGGTCCAGAAAAAAAATTTTTTTCTTGTTCCTGTTATTTAATGTGTCTTATCCGATTGTTTACGTTGAAAATTAACCAAATACACAATTTTTAAAAAAGAAAGTTTGCTTTGCTAAGCTAAATACAACTATAAGGTTTTTGGAAAGTTTTTACAGATTAACGCTCGTCGTAACCAAGATAAAAGGGTTTGGATGGATTTAAGGGTTGTAACGAAAAGTGTGTTAAACTTACTTGTTGTGCGTATTTAATTTTTACGGAAATTATAACTTTTAAGGACTTAAAAACGTTTAAATATCTCAAAAAATGTGTAAAATAGACCGAAAATATTTTTCTATATTTTTTGCGAATTTATTTAAGTGAGAGCTAAAACATTAAATGCATCGACAAATGAAATACTTTTTCTAGTCTTTGAAATATATTTAAACTTCCTACTTAAAGCCAGAAAAAAAATTGGGTGCTACAAATCTCACGTACATACTAAAGACGCATGCTGCGACCTATGTTTGGAAAATGCTTACCTGAATACAAAAAATATCAGTTCTTAACCTAATGTGTATTTTTTTCCTGTAAGTATGTTTTAGCAAATATAATTAATGAAAAAAAAAACAATTTTATTCTGTAAAAACCTAACCAAAAGAAATAAAATACAGATTTTCTTCGAAAAATCCGTGAAAAGTTTGTGCTACATTTTCAGAAAATTAAAAAAAAGTAAGAGCTAAAAAGTTATACACATTAAGGAATAGAAGGCTTTGTTAAGCCTACAAAATACTTTTAAACTTTCTATTTAAAACCAAAGAAAAATAGGAACGCCATTTACCTGGCGAGGCACACAACAAGCACATTTGGAGGTATGCTCATCTACATACAAAAATATTAATTTTAAATCTGAATTATATATTTTTTCTACTAATTTTATTTCTTTGGAATATAAGCAACGATACCAATCTAAAAAATAATAATATATTTTATTATTTTGCTATATATTTAAAAGAAAAAATACGCAAATTTTCTTCAAAATTTTACAGTTTTTGAGTTTACTTGAAGTGGAAGAGAATAATTTAAAAATCAAAAGCACAACTTTTCGATAGGTAAACTTTATTATTTATGTTCTCAGCTACACATTCCTTTTTAGGGTTCCGTATCCAAAGGGTAAAAACGGGACCCTATTCATGAGATTTCGATGTCTGTCCGTCTGTCTGTCTGTCTCCAGGCTGTATCTCAAAAACCGCTATAGCTAGAGTTCTGAAATTTTCACAGATTGTGTATTTCCGGTGCCGCTATAACAACGAATACTAAAATAAAAATAAAAATAATATTTAAGGGGGGCTCCCATACAACAAACGTGATTTTTTTGGCCTTTTTTGCTCGTAATCAACAATGATAAGAGGTAGGCACTTGAAACTTTCACGAAGGCCTTAAATATATGTGTTATTTAATAATTCATAATAATATTTAAATATAATAAAAAATTAAGGGGGGCTCCCATACAAAAAACACAATTTTTAGTCTATGTTTGCTCTATAACGGTACGGGACCCTTCGTGCGCGGGTCGGACTCACACTTGGCCGATTTTTTTCTTTTCAATTTTCATCCACTATTGCAAAAATCGGAGGTTTGCACGATTTTTACGCTCTGGGAACTCCACTAGTATACGGACCCTTAAGTATAGAAGGGCAATTATTTTTTCCTTATAAATTGAACAAACCTTGTAACTTACCTGCTTCATCATCTGGCTAATATATCTGGCTACGCATAAAATCCACAGTTTTTTGATTTCAAATAATTTTCCGGCCCTAAAGCATCCATTTATGCAAAAAAAAGGCAATTTTTTAACTGTAACTTACCTGGTTCATCCACTCACGTCTTCAAATTATTAAACATTTAATGACCGGTTTACATTAATGTGCATTCCAATACCCGTTTACATTATTCCTGTAGCAGCGCGCTGGATTGGATTACTGGATTGTAATAATGTGAACCGGCCATTAACGTTAGGTGACACTAGAAAAACAAACTGATAGAAAGATGGACAGACACACTTTTGTATTTACTATTTAATAACATTAGTACTTATACTATTAACTTCGGTTTATGGGTGCCAAAAGAAGATTATAGTCCATCCATATTAGCTCTAATATTCATATCAGATTTGCGTGCTGAGTGCTACCACGTATATGTAGCTTTGATAAGGGGGGGGGGGTTCACATTTGACTGCGCACTTGCTGACGCCAACACTCGAGAGAATAAAAATAACTTAGTTACGAAACACAACTGTTGACATTTTCAACCTTTTCATTGTAGAGTTAATTTGAAGTTGAATATGAAATTATTAATTCTATAAATGAATCATTGATAGACTTTAAATAAACTCTGAATCATTTGTTGTTTTGCCGTATTTAGTATTTCTATTTTCGCCGATATTATTTTATTGAAGTGACTAAATAAGTATGTCACCATGGCAACGTCCATTGCTTAAGCTGGGAACAAATTGTCGGACCAACGTCCGCGGACGTTTTCATCGGATGCGGCTTGTTTCTATCTGATCAATACAAAATACACTAAACTGTGCACATTGTCTGACATAAGGGCCGGGACACAAAAACACAACACGACGTCGTACGATGTCGTGTCGTGGTTTTTCACGACGCGCGTTGTAGATTTTTTGTCCCGGCCCTAAGTCGCGGACGCGACCTTGAGCGCTCGGACGTCCGAACAGAATCTGGCTGGCCGGATGTTTTTGCATCCGCGAACTTCTGCCATTGATATATAGGTTAGGTCTTTGACATCCGCGGATGAACCGTGCACATTGTTAAGCCGCATCCATTAGCCGCGACTTATGGACGCGTCCGATAATTTGTTTCTAGCTTTATCCCGTCAGCGGTCAGTCGTCACACAAACAATGGTCGCCGACAGTCTCGAGTTGTAATAATTTACTATTATTTATTCAACAAATGCACTTATCAATATATAAAAAGATGTTGTCCGATTCTCAACCCTAGGCGATATGCTCGCTAAGATTTACGAAAATCGGTCAAGCCGTTTCAGAGGAGTTCAACCACGCACCCCGTGACACGAGAATTTTATATATTAGATTTTGTCTGACTACGAAGCTTAATTTTTTCTAGTTCAAATCTCCACTTAGTCATAATGGGTACAACCCGAAGGGCTTCAATGTTTTGTGACCAGATCTGTTTTGTATCTGGCTTTGTGGATTTGATTGTAATGCTCTCTCTATAGTCACATTACTATGAGTTAGAGTTTATCCTACTAAAAATCTCCCTTTTGTATCAACTACTACTCAAGTAATGGGAACATCATTTAGGAAACAAATATTAGATTGAATCAGTGTTTCTTTAGACACATCAGAGCTATTAGGGACCTATCAGACAGAGAGCGGTCACGCGGTTAGGCGTTCAAGCGGTCAGTTTTGCTTTCTTTGTGTTGTATTACGCTACATAGAGATACCCACACAGGGGGCGTTCTGATCGCGTTAAAATTACTACTGTGATACTGACCGCTCGAACGCAGAACGCTTGAACGCGTGACCACTCTCTGTCTGATAGGTCCATTAGAACTAGTGGTAATAGACTGAGCCGTAAAAGCGAGTGCATATCGATTGTAAACATTAGTGGGGGTCGGGGTTCAGTGTTTGGGTGTGCTGGCCGAGTGCGGCTAAATATAGCGCACCCGCCAGCCGGCAGACGCTGCCACTGCACCGGAACTAAATGTTTTTGATAGCTATCTCAACGGAAGGATAGGCTACGAGGCACTATGCCTGATATTAATTTGCTTTCATCATACATTCGTTATTTTATGTTTGAAAGGAGACGATCTTGTTTTATATGGAAATATGTTCTCAGTAAGTATTTCTATGAAATTTAGTATTTAGGGTTAGCTTCATATAATCTACTACTCAATTTTGAAGTAAGGTTCGATTACCCAGGTACTTTAATGAAGCACACAGTTTACATATTTATAAATCAGAGAACGCGGAAGTGGTTACGCCAAATCAAACGGTGTCTTCTAGAATATCTTTTCACAAAGCTTTCTTCCGCCTTCCCTTTTCGTAAGTTCACAACCACTGTATCAATGGGGCACTAGTTGGAGTCTTTAGTCCCTACTCCCTAATCGACCTGTCTTTACGCCAGTAATTTGTCAATAAAGACGCTCTAACAACTCTTAATGTTTCGTATATAGTAAAATATGAGCATACGCTTCATTTATACTTTTCAGGAAGTCAATAACTTCTGTTTCATATAAAGAAGATGGACACATGTTTTTGTTTAAAATGGCCTCGTTTTATTGTTGTGTCTGTGTGTCTGGCCGTTGACTCAACATTCAACAATATGTCCCACGTGTACCGTACCGGAATCTAGATTAACAGTAATAACAGTAAATAATAATTAGTACTAGATTAGGACTTAGATATAAGAATTTAGAACAATAGGTAACATGCTCCATTTATTCTGGTACCTAGAGGCTAGAACAATAAAGGCGACCAGACGATTTCTGAGGATAATTTTGACGACCTCTGTGGCTCAATGGTGAGCGCGTTGGTCGCTCAAGCCGGGGGTCGCGGGTTCGAATCCCACCGACGGAACAAAAAATTTTCCATGTTCCCGGGTCTGGATGTGTAGTAAATATGTGTATGATATAATAAAAATCTTAAATATATGTAAAGTATAAAAGTATTAAATATATTTCCGTTGTCTGGTACCTGTAACACAAGTCTTTAGGTACTTAGCACGGGGCCAGACTGACGTGGTGTGAAGCGTCCATAGATAAAAAAAAAAAAAAAAAGATGTAATCGTCCATAATATTTAAAAAGTTATAACCGCGAAGTCTTATTAAGATTAAAACATCTTGGAAGTCAACTTGTATTTTCAAAGATTAAAATAACTCGGGAGTCAACATAAATGATCGCCTATGCCCTATAATACCCTAGCTGCAAATTACGACGCTGATCACTATCGATATAAGTCAGCTCTAATAAGTTTCCAGCTAACGCAGTAATGCACTATGGGACTGGATTTATCTGGATAAGACTGGATTAAGCTGCATCTAACCGGAAAGGACATTGAACTCTACTTAGCCTTTACTTGCGCTAAACTTAAGGCCTGTGAAATAATTTACTTTAATATCGCGCCAAGCTGTTGCCCGCGCTGACCCGTATTGGGAAACTGAAAAGTATTCCACAGGAATCCTACATTTTTAACGGACGAACGGACTCCAGAAAATCTCTTCAGTAGTTTTTAGCTCTATTCTATGCGATAGTTTTTTTTTTTGTATAATTTGGTGTAAGAAGAATATTTCAAGTATTAAGTAAAACATAGACTTTAAAAACTGTTGATCGCGATTAGCGACTTCATCCATCTAAACTGGAACCGTACATTTAGCCGATAAAAATCTCTACAGACGTTCGATACGCAAAGTTGCAATTGTTGCAACAAAGCCGTCTTGGCCGTCTATTGGTCCTTTATTTTTACACAAAAGTTTGCAGACTTGTATTGAGATTTGAGACGTCTTACGCCTGGTAGACGGGGTGGATATATTTTTTTGGGAAATAATAAAACGAGCGAATAAAAAATTACTTAGCGACTGATGATGAACATACTGTTTTAATAACTTGAGCGGTATGAATTTGGGTAAGCGAAAAATAAACTAAACTAACGACTAATATTGATTTATAATAAAATCCAGAACGAGCTTACAAAAAGTGGATTGTGATTAATCTACTTTCAGATACTAAAATTCTATCCGAGCGACTGTATTACTAAGTGAGCGACTGGAAATACATAGTGGGCAACTTCAATATTAAAGATAGATTCAATTTTTCTAAGTGAGGTTATACATTACGAACTACTAAAAAGTTCAATTTGAGCAAACTTTTGTGAGCTGCTTTATTAATGGTTATTGGTTACTGATATTCTATGAGTCCGTATACGAAATTTTGCCGATTTCGCTCATTTAACAGACGTGATTTAACAGTTAAAATACAGTATTTCTACAAGTTTTAATGCACAACATGTAAGATCATTTCAATTATAATATAGTGTTGGAGCTAGATTTTTTATTTTTTTTAAGTATCTTTAAATAATCCAACTCAAACCCGCAACAGTTTTGTGATATTTGCTGTAGAAGGTTTAGAATATCACCTTTTTATGGATTGTATTGACGTCTTAACGGTATGAAAAAAATACAATGTACTGTTGAGAAAGTCGTCTATAAAGTGTTGGAATTACTTTTTACCATTTCAATATAAAAAACCCTTTAAAAACAGAAAACCTCTATCTGTCCGCTAACTTGGCGATCGTCCTTTTTCACCTGGCATATGAAAGACGGGCGTGAGTGTGAAGAGAGCAGTAGAAAAGGGAGGACGGGCTCTTAAATGCGCGCGAATTCAAATGGGGGCGGGGCGATGAATTTTTGTGCAGGAACCTAGGTAATTACTATTTTAAGCTGAAAAACAACTCAAACATGTTAAATATTAATATTACGTATGTATGAGAATTTCGATGGCACCCGGCCTTTTAACAGAAGACCTACTTAACCAAGGTTAGCGAAGTGGGGGGATGGGGGGGCGCAGTCCCCCCCTGAAGGGGGGCTCGTGGGGCGCAGCCCCCCCGCCTAAACAAAAACGAACACAATCCAGAAAGTCCAAAAGTAGGTTAGGTTAGAACTTAGACCACAACACTGAGGGAGCCGAGCGAGCGCAGCAAGCGTGCTGCGGCAGCAGCCGGCGACCGTCACAAAATAAAAGGGGGGCTCGGGAGGCGTAGCCCCCCGCCAAAATAAAAACAAACACAATCCGGAAAGTCCAAAAGTAGGTTAGAATCGTGACTGTGCTGTGGTAGCAGCCGGCGACCGTCACAAAACACGGTGTAGGTTAGGTTAAAGGCGTTAAAAAGGCGACCAAAAGACTTAGATGTAGCCTTAGAATTCCGAAAACTTCAAAGGTGAGAAGCTTCAAAACTGGGGGGGGTTTCTCAGTGTGGATTTGGTCTCCTCTCCCCTCCCCCCTTACCCCCACTTCCCATCAATTTTGGGGTAGGTTTCCGAACATTTACCGTTGTTCCTCTTATCCAAATTAAGCTACTCACAAAAAATTTGCTTGATAGTAATAAAAAAAATGTTTTAGGAATCCCTGATCAATAGTGTTTCATCAAATAGTTATTTCATATTCATTTTTTTTTGTTTTAATATGAGCTCATTATACTCTGCTCATTTGTGTATTTTTCAATGTGGTTTTAGTATTCGAAACACTTCATTTAAGATAAAATGCCGCTCAGTATAAAAAATACATTTGCCAAATATTGAAAAAAATGCAGGACGTAACGTTGACACTCAAACAGATATTAGGTCGCTCAAATATTATGAAGCTGCTCATTTTGTATTTTAAGTAACTCAAATAAATAATTTGTAAGTTGCTGTTTTGTTAATTTCTCATCATTCACAGTCAGTCGCTCAAATAGTAATTCTATAACCCAAATTAATTAATTTTGACACTTAAAACGGTAATTTACAGTCACTCGATTAAATACTACCTTATTTTTTTCCAGTTGCGATTTATCTGTCTGCACTCTGCAGTCAATCATGATGATCGTATTTTTACTATGTGTTTTGGTTTGTAGGGATTGAAAAATGTGTTTCTTAAAACAATGTGTCTCAAAACTAAATAGAATCCAGATCTTTTAACAGAATAGAATTCTTACAATAACTCTAGATTAAACATCACATGGTCTCTATCATTATTTATAGATATAATTCATGAAAGAGAACGCATGGTATTTTAACAAACATTTAGCAGTTATCCAGTGAAGCTTATTAGAAAAGTTAAGCCCGCGTTGAATCTAGGCAATTCAAAGGAAACTGCCTAGTATAGTACATCTTTGGTAGATGTCGCTTGTTATGATATTTTTATTTTATAGTGCGCCATCTGTTCGCGGTTTCTAGTAACAGGAGGCTGAAAGCCACCCCTAAAGGAGCTTCAGATTATAACAACCCTCGCAGCTCTGTTAGTTCGACTACCCGTCAGTAGGTGGCGCTGCGCCGGTGTGGTACGGTCGAAGAAAATTAATGTTTAGCGTTTGTGCTAAACGTCGATTTTCTCCTACCGTACCAGTTAACACACTGTTATGTTTTCTGTTTATTGTAGGATTAATTACAATAGAGAATATTATGTCCTGTGACCTGTCATCTAGTACCTACTTGTAACTTACAAGACGACAGGTTACTCACTATACTAGGGGTCACCAAATGGCGGACCGCGGTCCGCATCCGGACCGCCGACCCATTGTGTGCGGACCAAGCATGTTCGAAGATGAACTTTGAAAAAATAATAATTTCGGTCTCGACATACTGATGAACATGTAGCAACAAAAATTGACACTTTTTTCATTGATATAAATACTTTTGTAATTTCTGTAATTACATTTGTTTAATTTTTTTTAAATGTGCGGACCGCGAAGGTCATTTTATTTCTTAAAACGGACCCCGAGCGAAACTAATTGGTGACCCCTACACTATAATCTTAACCTAATACTACTAGTTACGAGTTGTAACAGTAGTAAGCATAGTAGTAAGAAGGAAGATTGCCTGGCTACTTACAAGTAACAATCGCTTGTTATTTGTACCTGAGCTGCCGTACCATTTATGCATTGAGCGGACTGCATTATACATACAAGACCACCCGGCTTGCTATATCAGTTATCTCGCTTCTGGGTGGGCTTCTGGACTGTTTGCAAATACAGACCACATTCCGTTGTGATAAAGTTAAAATATGTCTATTAAATGAGATCTAAGATCTAGGACTAATGTTTTAGATACAATCTGCACAGATACAAGATGCAATCTGCACATAAGTAAAGGAAGAACTATTTTCGCCAGTCTAAATTGATTTAATTGTGGAGTTAAAATGTAATGTCTTCTCTTTCGTATATCCGAAGAACGAGAGGATCTAAAGATTTACTTTAAAACTAACTTTGCATGTGGACCTTACTATGCTAAACTTATTATTTCCAGTCCACGGTTTTGGAAATCAAAATTCGCCAAAAGTCTGCACCGTTAAGACGCTGACAACTGCCAATGACCTTGATCTCGCATTACTCTCTGGCATGAAAATCGACACACCTGTGTCGATTTTCATGCCAGAGAGACGGAGATGTGAAGTGTTCACTCGGTAACGCGGATACATTTTTCGTTTGTTAGAGGAAAAAATAAATATTATGGGAAATCTAGATGTCAGAACCGAAAATTAAATCCGGCAATCTTTGGATTTTTGTAAAAGGTATCAAATAAACAAATTTTTAAAGCATAGATTGTATTATTACTTTAGTTAGAACTGTTTAAAGTTCCTGAAAGATGTGACTTTGGTATTTTTTTTCATCCAGTAGGAGTACATTATTTTATTGTTTAAATTCGACAAGCTTTTCCAAATATAATCAAAAATCACATATTTTTTGTGCCAATCAATGAAATACATACGTCTAGAAAACTGCACAAAGATGTCGAATTGGCAGCTGTCTTCCCCTTAACGGCGCTTTGATTGGCCAAAATATTGCGGTACTTTTTCAGCTCAAGCATGATTTATTCTTTATTGGATTTATCAGTGGTTATATACTTAATGTGTTTCGAATTTTAAAACAATGTGTTACTAACTAAATTACTATTATGTCTTAAGACGCTGATAACTGCCAATGACCTTGAGGATTCGCATGTCTCGCATCACTCTCGCACCACTGTCGATTTTCATGCTAGAGAGACAGAGGTGTGAAATGTTCACTCGGTAGCGTGGATACATTTTTCGTTTGTTAGAAGAAAAAATAAATATTATGGGAAATCTAGATGTTAAAATCGAAAATTAAATTTTAAAACCTTTGGATTTTTGTAATATGTATCAAATAAACAAAGCATATAGCTTGTATATTATTTAAAAGCATATAGCTTGTATATTATTTTAGTTAGAACTGTTTAAAGTTCCTGGAAGATGTGACTTTGGTATTGTTTTTCATCCAGTAGGAGTACATTATTTTATTATTTAAATTAAAGAAGCTTTTTCAAATATAATCAAAAATCACATAATATATAGTTGTTTGTGCCAATCAATGAAATATATACATTATACGTCTAGAAAACTGCACATTGCACAAAGATGTCGAATTGGCAGCCGTCTTCGCCTTAAGAGCCTGGGTAACCCTCGAAATTCTCATACATACGTAATACCAAAATCATTTTGTCATACGAAAATATTTAACATGTTTGAGTTATTTTTCAGCATAAAATAGTAATTACCTAGGTTCCTGAACAAAAATTAACTTCAAAATATTTAAACACAAAAAAAAATTTTTGTGTATAAATTTTCTTACTAAATTTACTACTAAATATTCAAACACTAAAAAATAGAGTAAAACACTAAAAAAATTGTAAATAATTAGTAAATTTACTACAAAATATTTTAATACTAAAAAATATTTTTTAGAGTTGAAATATTTTGTAGTAAATTTACCATTTTTTTATATATTTTTTAGTGTTTTACTCTATTTTTTAGTGTTTAAATATTTAGTAGTAAATTTAATAAAAAAAAATTTACACAAAAAAAATTTTTTTAGTGTTTAAATATTTTGAAGTTAATTTTTGTTCAGGAACCTAGGTAATTACTATTTTATGCTGAAAAATAACTCAAACATGTTAAATATTTTCGTATGACAAAATGATTTTGGTATTACGTATGTATGAGAATTTCGAGGGTAACCCGGGCTCTTAAGGTTACAACTTACGTGCGTAACTAATCTACGAGTATGACTATTTACAAACCGTACAAGCCATCTCCAATATGGCCTCAGCTATCAACAGCTGCAGACAATAAAGAAATGTACGTAAATATTATTTTTGTACGTCAACATCGAGATAGGCACGTTTGATCGCACGTCAGCGGCCGAATATAATAACGCGGTGAGGTAAACAACGGTATTACCGCATAGCGATCACGGCAATTTGGCAGTTTATATTTAGATCGTGATAACTCATGAGGCGCCTGGGTATAGTCTACCTTATTTCAGAAAGAAGAAAAAGGATTTCAGGATGTTTGTTTGTGAAATGGTTTTTCCAAAATGTAGGACAATGACAGGCGACAGCATATGGATTAGTTAGCCTTGTCTTACTCTGCGATTATTAATGACGCGTCAAAAAAAAGACGTGAAATTTCGTAATAAATGTTCTTTTGTATCCATTCATCCATCCAAAGAGTTTATTTCCCCGTAAGAAGATCCAAAATACTGTCACAGCAATTGGTAGAATATGTTACCAGCCAGCCAGCTTCTTCCTAAGTCTCTATGACAAAGGATTGGATCTCAAAGGTACAGACTACTTTGTGATCGCTTCCAACTGCAACGGGATCGAGGAAACCGTAGAAATGCCTTCTTGTGAATAACGTTTGAGGAATATTTCGTACAGTGGGAAATTATGGTAATACTCAAGAATGTACCTCTCAAATATGTTTTCAAAAGAAGGGTAAAGACTTAAGGGGCCGGGCTACCCTCGAAATTCTCATACATACGTAATACCAAAATCATTTTCTCATACGAAAATATTTAACATGTTTGAGTTATTTTTCAGCTTAAAATAGTAATTACCTAGGTTCCTGTACAAAAATTAACTTCAAAATATTTAAGCACATTTTTTTTTGTGTATATTTTTTTTTACTAAATTTACTTCTAAATATTTAAACACTAAAAATAGAGTAAAACACTAAAAATATATAAATAAATAGTAAATTTACTACAAAATACTTAAATACTAAAAATATTTTTTAGAGTTGAAATATTTAGTAGTAAATTTACTATTTATTTATATGTTTTGTAGTGTTTTACTCTATTTTTTAGTGTTTAAATATTTAGTAGTAAATTTAGTAAAAAAAAAAAATTATACAAAAAAAAAATTTTTGCGTTTAAATATTTTGAAGTTAATTTTTGTACAGGAACCTAGGTAATTACTATTTCAAGCTAAAAAATAACTCAAACATGTTAAATATTTTCGTATGAGAAAATGATTTTGGTATTACGTATGTATGAGAATTTCGAGGGTAGCCCGGCCTCTTAAGGACGTTCTGGCTGGTGTCAAAATTTAAACACCGGCATATTGCTAGTGTCACTTGAGATACAGTTGTTTCATCTTGGATGAAAATATTTTTATTTTATTTTATTTTAACATATTGGGGTGGCTTACAGCTAGCTATAACACAGTATATATACGTGATAGTTTTCAAAAAGCCAATTACAAAATGGAGAGCGTTCTCCAATATTATGTCTGAAATAAACGATTTGAATTGGAATATCATCTAAGTTTCATTTTCAACTTGTAAGCGCCTTCTTCGTATTCATGGCAAAGTCATCGAAGCACCAAGACGTTTTTGTCTTTTTGATTCATTCAACCTACCATTCAACATTTTCAATGTAGACGTTAGTTTGATGAATACTCAAATAAATTGGCACAAGACAGTTAACTAGGATAAAGGATGCATAAATTAACTGTAGCGTTACAATAAATCGGCTCATGTCCGGCGCACGTCGCGTTCCAAATTTAAACGGGCAAGTATGAATGAACTGTGCGCTGTTCGTGCACGCAAATGTGCGTGCTCGTACGCACGTATGCGTATATGCTAGCGAGTTATGCGTGTGTGTATATGTAGGTACGCTAGCATGCGAGTATACAAATGTGAGTGCGTATAGGCGAACATGCAAGGCGTACTCGAGGGTGCGGTGCTTACAGAAATGTGCGTGCGTATACGCTAGTTTGCGTGGTGTACGCAGGTGTGTGTGCGTCGCGACGCCAGGCGTACTCCCAGACACGTACGCGGCGTTAATGCGTTTATTTTTAATGTCACGACGAGTGACGCCTGATAGATATAGACGATGACTTTGAATTAAATTTAGGTAGATGTTCACGTGTAAGAGAAATCACAAGAAAAAACAGTTTATAGCGCGAATGATGTCATTCATCAATTACTATTCAAAGAAAAAAACTGATGTTGAAGCGCTTTGAAAATCGTGAAATTTTCTTTGAAATTTGAATGAAATCATTATTTTCTTTCCCATTAATAAATCTGTAGGTTCTGACATTTACATACCTGAAAATTTATTCTAATATTCATAAACTGACCAATCGAAAGAGTGGCTAGGTTAATTTTATTCGTCGGTACCCGTTCTGCCATCGTTGAATTAAGCCCAATGGTCGTACTGAAATTGACAATAGTTAACACTACAACGAATACGGTGGAAACTTCCACGTTAGCGTGTTGAATTCACGTGTAAATGCATTTTATTCGTGTAATAAAAATTGTTCTGTTGCATGATAAGTTGATGAAACAATTATTGATTTGTTTTTGTTTGTTTCAGGTATTTATCGTTTTGGTTACCCTGCGGCTTGCGTTGCGTTTATAAAATTGGTTAATGACAAGTAAGTTATAAGTATCTTATACAACTTTATAATATGAAGTGTATATGAAGGTAGAAATAAGAGACGCCGAAATAAAGTCTAGTTAAAATTGGAATTGAATTCTCCACGATCAGCGATAGTACCGTTTTGAACTTTATGAGAGAGTTATAAGGTCGAAATGTATACACCGTGTGTCTCTGACTGCATTGATCTTTAATTAAGTATAATTATACCACCCTTACCTGTACATTTTACTAGGAACACTACCTCTCTAACTTGTCCAACGACAAAAGCTATCCTCCTACTCTAACATTGACAAAAGGAGCAAGTTGGCGTAGTTAGAAAACGGTCGAGAGTACACTAAGTTTAATAGGGATGGCGCACCTTTTCGTATCAAAGTGCCATTTTTCTAATAATATCTTCAGAAAGGACGTTAAAGGAAATTACATAGCATTTAATGATTTGGTTCCCCGGGTCAATAAAATTTGATTTTTGAGCAGTAGTGTGCCCCGAAATAAAAAGTGCCACGGGTTCGCCATCCCTGGAATACGGCTACAAACTGGCTCACTTCTACAACCTTATTGCTCTCAGAATAGAGTTCTAAAGTTCTCCAAATAGTTGAGAGCCGGTCTGTTCCGCACCATTCGTTCTCACCTGAGCACCAGTGGATTTGAGCAGTTAATTTATAGCTGATAGTACCGCAAACGACCTGGATTATACCGAGTGCTCTCAAACCGGGTGCAGCTGGTTTTGATAGTGTTGTAGAGGTTTTAAAGAGTTTATAAAGACATGTTTGGTAGGTTGAATTTGGTTATTTAGGGTCGACCTAAATTACTGAAAAGGTGAACCATCATCATTTGTACTGCGAACCTTCTTTATCTTGAGGAAATGTTTTTATGCATTTTTATGTCCTGTCACACTTTAGTTAGTTCTTACTTAACTTAAAAGAGTAGAAATAAAATCCATGTTTATTTTGGTATTAAAAAGCTACATCTTAACTAACGAGAGAAAAAGTTTTTTAATAAATAAGTTGAAAACTCTGAACTCGACAGCAAAATCATAAGGCGGAGTTCTTTTAAATATGAAATAACTTAGCTAAAGCCGAGTAGTTACTAATGTTACTGGGAAAGTCCCGAAAGGCCTGACTGCTCAAGAACGAATGTTAATCTAGAACTTTCTAGAATTTTAGTCAGATATCACAGTCATTTCTCTTGTTTGTGATGACTTAGGCGCTATGCAGAGGACGGGCGGGGCGGGCTTTTTGTCCGCGGACATGCCGCGCAGTCAGTGCCCGCCGGGCATCTGCGGCGCGGTCTTTTTGCCCGCCGTGTGCGTTGGTAATATAGGATACCCTTTGTGCTGCCTATTATTCGCGGCGAAATTGACCGGCCCGCCCCGCCACGTCGTCTGCAAAGCGCCTTAAAAGTCCATGCATATTCTCACTCTGCTCTGACTCGCGAGCTATCTATGTTCCAAACAACAATTAAAGTAGTTGTAAAATTAAATACAAACGACATTTGATGAGTTGCCTCGCTGTACCATCATTTTAAGTTCTTTTTGAAAACTGCCACTGGCACAACAAAACCTTAAGCTTATATAGTATGTAAACAATTTAATAAATGTTAAACTATATCGTCCGAAAAGCCGGCGCCTTGCGCTCTGAATATAATATCATCGCCGCTGCAGGCGAGCTTTGTGCCGTTAAACGTTACAAAATATTAAACAGAATTAATGTTCAACGAAAACGACGGCCAAAAATACAGCGACAATATACAAACCACAGACTATTCGCGTACATCATCAGCGCAAAAAACCGCCTAACCGATTCAGATGGGAGGTTCATCGAATTCGGGTAAGGATATAGGGTTGTTTTTGTCGCAAAATAGAACGATTCGCGTAGTAGTTTTGCGACAAACCAACCAACTATACGTGACCACAATTGCCTAGAGGCAGAGTTTCAGTTTGATACAATAATACTCTTTGAATAGTTATTACGATAACGATTTTCTTTACCATAAATTCCAATAGCTTTCATAGAATTTATACTTGGCAAGTCCTGCAGCATTTTCTCTACATTCAGTGTAAGTGTTGCTAAATAAAATTTCGCCCATAAAGTAGATAGCGTAAGAGCCGGGGCGGTCACAGCGAGCCAATCAAAGGAACTGGCCCTGCGCGCCCATTCAATTACAGCCCCGTACCACCGGCGGAGCTGGTAATGAAATACTGTGGTATCTTGTTTCATTTGGACACGTTTTCTTGGGAGAGCTGCGGGGATCGTAGATTAAAGTTGGGATATCCACGAGAAAATTATATGCATTGCTCATTAATGGCTAGTGGCAGCACCAGCATATACAGTAAACAAAAAATTTTGTTCGACGTTTGTTGATTTTGGTCGGATTATTTACTGTACGTACTATAGTAGCGCCCCCTGCACCGATAACTATAGCAAGCCTCTTTAAGCCACTCCAATGCAGTGAATCCTTTCGATACGACTAAAATGATATAAATTGATTTCTTACGAAGGTTTAACATCTTCATCGTGGGTATCGCAGACACAATAGATTTTGAATTGCTATGCGGCAGCCGGCTGCAGCTTGGGGATTGGTGGGTTAAAAAATCAGCTCATGCAAATTCACAGTGGTCCCCCTTAATTCAAGAAGAAATCTTTCACTTGTTATTCTGCGTCTGACTTGAACGTCAAGGAAACATTTTCCCTAAAACAAACGTTCGGTCATTACCCCGCAGCCGGGCAGGGAGACCGCTTGATGACGTCATATGTTCGTTGTGACTTCTCGATATGATTTACTGCACAGTTTCACTGTTGCCATGATTGATCTGATCCCGAAATGATGAGCCTCGGGCTCTGTGGAAGGTAATGATGGGTTTCCTTGATATCGTTCGTATCGGATGTTTTTGGAAGATTTAGACAATAGTTTTAGCTTTATCCGTGGCCAAAATAGAGAAAAGTGTTAGTGTAATTGTTCTATTTTTGACTCTTTTGCCATTGTAGTATAGAATTAAATCTATATAGTATACATTGCTACCTTCGCCAAAAAAAGACTTATTTCGAAGATTCTTTTAAATCTTTTGCTAGTTCGCCTGATTCTCTAATCCTCTAGAGTCTAGTTCATACCCAACAAACAAACTAACCTTGTAAAATTAACTCAATAAGGTCTAAACTCTTATACTTGTTATAAAAGAGCATTCATTATGCCAATGTTACTTATAATGGCACACTATTAGGAGATTTGGCTAATATTACCTTTATTCTTATAATTTGGTTGGGTAAACGTTAATAACTCTAATTTATACGGCAATTATAAGGCTTCGAAATATGTTCATCTTATAGCGGCTATTTACATTGCTTTTTAGCCTTATAATATTCAAAGACATATAAAAGCTTTTAATATGGTCAATTATTCTTATACAAGGTAACTAATAATGCTTTTAACTTATAGGGGCATTTAATAAGACATCTATCCAACAAACGAATGCTAACATTTTATATGACCTTAACAAGAATGAAAGCAATCCACATTCTCTTAAACAGTGAGTATAAAGATATTATTCTCTTTAAGGTTACATTAAAATGCTTTACATAACTAAATTCGCCATTTTAAACGTACAAACGTACATTGTGTGAATTTCTTGCGGAGCGGAATGATCGGCCAAGTGCGAGTCGGACCTGTGCACGAAGGGTTTCGTACTTTCATAGAACAAAAAAAGGCCAATTTTTCTTAAAAGTTTTTAGGCATTTGTGTAAATTTCGGGTGCCTACCTGTTACCATTATTGACAAGCAATAAAAGCGAAAAAAACATGTTTGCTGTATAGGAGCCCCCTTAGATATCATATGTATTAATTTTATTTTGTTTTATGTATTTGTTGTTATAGTGGCAATAAATGCATACAATTCCGACAAATTTTAAAATTGTAGCTATTGCGGTTCTTGAAATGCAGCCTGGAGACAGACAGACAGACAGGCGGACAGATAACGAAGTCTTAGTAATAGGGTCCCGTTTTACCCTTTGGGTACGGAACTCTAAAAAGGGATTCAAAACTATGGAAGAAGTTGAAAAGGAGCGATGGTTACAGAAGAAAAGTAAAAAATAAAACAATTAATTTGATAATCACGTATTTTTAATAATATTTCAAACTTAAAATTAGTGCGCAAAAGTGAGCTAAAGTATCCTTATAAAGAGGTCTCTTTCGGCCAACACAACTACAGTGGAAAAAAAATATTTTTTATATATAATAAACGGGAATAACACTAGCTAGGTGCGATTTTGTTAGTGTGAAAGGAACCCTAACGATATGTAAAATGGCGATATCATAAAAAACAATTGATGCCGTTATAAAGTATTTACTCTCATAGACTCCTTATAGATGATGTGTGAATCCTGTTGTTCTTTTAAAAGCACTTTATATAACTTGACTAAATAATTAATGACGTTTTTAGCATAAAAACAGCTTAAATTCAAGGGCGAGTTGATACCAAAACACACAGCGTATCACATTTTATCATGCATTTTAATTTCCATACACTTTTCACTATAAACGAGCACTAAATCAGGTAAATAATCTATACATAAAATAATGACTTATCGTTTACTTGACAGTAAAATGGCTGACGTTACTATTTCGTCTCCAAGCTGTTGCGAAAATGTAAATCACTTATGACGACAAAAAGGGCAAACGGAGTTTAACTCCCTTGTATTGGACAATAATATAACACGTATAAGGGTGATCGCCCGTATTAACGCTTTCTATATGTTCCTTATAAGTTGAAATACCTTGTTCTTGGTTATTATATAACAAGTATAAGGAAAAAAGCGGATAATAAAGCAACTATAAGGAGGGTATAAGGTTATTATCCTTATAAATTGTGCCCAAATGCACCCTTGTTAGCGATAATACGACTTCTATAAGAATATTATTTTTGGCTATATAAGCCACTACAAGATCAATTTTTGTTTGTTGGGTAGTGTCCTTGACCGAGCGGCATACGGTCATGTACGGGATAAAATCAATACCAGACGGACGAATGCAGTCTCAATGTCGCGTTCGATTTGAATCTATAATCTAGTAGCATCATCGCAAAATTACGTTCCTGTAGCAAAAGTGCATAAAGGGGAAGCTGGTTTTCATCACGTTACCACTTAAAAATATACTTTCTTTGAAATACCTTTAAAAGTCTAGTCGACCTAGGTGGGGCCTACGTACATATTAGCCTGATTTCAGATAACTTTAGAGAGCACAATAATGCAGTTTCTTACATAATATTTTGATTTAAAGAAAATGGCATCGCAACTGCATGAGAGGTAGCATTTTCAACAGGTTTACAGGTTTCCTAGTAGAGAATATGTACCAGATAAACTCATCATTTCATTCACAGTCTGTGTACCATAGATGGATCCTACAACTTTTCCAATTCCTCCTATCCAATAAGCTACTAATCTATTATTTAATTTCCGTTAAGTATTTGGACGTGTTTGTGTCGCCATAACTTATATTGAAAAGGTGTAAACTGTAAGCGATGTGTATTGACAAATTGTAAATCGCTTCCTACGTGCTAGGCTAGGGTTGCCAGGCGTCCGGATAAAACCAGACATAGTCAGGTTTTTTCGATTGCGTGATCGCCTAAATTAAAGGGAGTTCGGCTTTTGTGGAGCTTTGAATCTATTATTTTTAAATTAAATTTATTAAACATTTTGTCCGTTTTACACCTAATAAGATGTAACTCTATATCTATGGTATTAAAGTGTTTGAATAAAACAGGAATTTGTACACGTGTAGCCGATCATATTGCTATACTGATAGTTTAGATTCTAAGTACTAAATAACAGGGTTTCCGACTTTTTGTACATAAGTCCGGCCAAGCTGACTGCTTTCTACGGCTTTTCGGTTTAGTGACCTGGCAACCCTAAGCTGAGCTATACGAGCGAGAAATAACGACAGACGTGATACCGAAATACTCGCTAAATAACGCTCGACTTGCACCAAATTAACTCTTTTTCGTATTTTATTAGAATCGAAATTCGATTGTGATTTGTCTAGCAGATTTATTACACTTTAACGTCGATATTGATTTAAACTACGCGAGCTAGCTAGGTTTAATCAGCATGACTGACGCAAAATTGTTTGTTGCGCTGAAATTCCTTTATCGCGCGGAAACCGCACATTTTCTATAATCATCCTGTTTTTTCCGGGTATTAAAATTGGTTTAACCATTTCGCAACCGATATCTATAACAATATCCAATTTTATCATAATCGATTTAAGCGTGACTCTTTAAATTTGCATCTGTCTGTCTTTTAATTTATATCTGGGTCGAAACGCGAAAAATTGTACTTTAGAGTTAATAGGTAATAGTAAATTTACTACTAAATATTTCAACTCTAAAAAATATTGTTATTACTTAATATCAATCAATATTTAAAAATAAATTAATCATTAAGAGGTAATACATCAATACGTTAAAAAATACATGAACTACTTTATAAATAAGTAAGTAAATAATTTTTATATCAATTATTACAGGGAATAATAATAAAAAAAAATAATAATAATAAAAAAAAAGAAAGACTATATATAAAAAACTAAATCTAAGTAATCTAATATTTTTTAGTATTTAAATATTTTGCAGTAAATTTACTATTTATTTATATTTTTTTAGTGTTTTACTCTATTTTTCATGTTTAAATATTTAGTAGAAAATTTAGTAAAAAAAAAATTTAAACATTTTTTAGTGTTTAAATATTTTGAAGTTAATTTTTGTACAGGAACCTAGGTAATTACTATTTTAAGCTGAAAAATAACTCAAACATGTTAAATATTTTCGTATGAGAAAATTATTTTGGTATTACGTATGTATGGGAATTTCGAGGGTAGCCCGGCCCCTTAATACTATTTTTCGTTTGTCCCAATTCTATTTGTTTAATAATTTGATAGTTTTTTGATAAATTTGAGTTTTTGTACATTGTTCTAAATAACAAGCTTCTTATGTTTAGATTAAATCTCCACGAAATGCAGTATCCCTAAACATTTATTTTTTAAATATATTTTTTCTGTAAGTTTTTTTGTAACGTTTTGCCCAACTGCTGCTTTTGTATGAAAAATTGATAATGTTTCCAAAACTGAATTTGTTTCTTGTATTTTTAAATTGTTATTACACTTTACGATATTTTTTCTACGTGTCCTAATCGAATTTATAAAAAATATTGCTTTAGTTATCATTTCAGTCGATTTCAAAAATGTGTCCACTTTTCTTATGAGTGTGTGACGTCGTGAATATAACTTTAACTGGTGACAAGCGGTCTCACAGGCCGAACGGCGTCAGTGAAATGTATTTTCACCCACTTCCCTACACTCTCCGTGTTTGAACGTCTGTGTACCTTCGAGTTTGGTTGCCCCCGCGCCCTAGGAGGCAGTTGCGTCGGACTAACCCAAATCGATAAGTTATATGGATGCAAAGTTCGATAGCGGCCTGTGAGACCTTACGTCACCAGTAGTGTAACTTTTTTACGTTACACCGCTTATCGATTTTTTTCATTTTTTACATCTTTTATTTAGGAAGGATAATTCTAGTCCTCCAAACAAGAAGCGGAGGGAATCTGGAGTCAAAAATGTATTGTTAAACCGTAGAAAACAGCTTTCATTAAAAATTCATAGAATAGGAGAATGGTAGGCACAAGAAGATTCCACTGAATCGGAAGCCGAAAATACTGCCGAAAGTTACATCCCAGAGCAAAGCGATCATGATTCAGGAACCGATCAGAATGACCTAGGTTACATCGATCAACAAATCAGGAGCAATGGCAGAAGGATCAGCCTTCATAATTAGTAAAGTTTGACGACCATTGTCAGTTTTTTTTAAATGATAGCTGGGATTAAAGGTTTCCTTTTTTTCTTTATGTTGATTATAATTTTATAAAAAGACATTATTCATCTCACTTCTAATTTTTATGATTGAAAAGACTGTTCTCATTGTAACATCAAAGTTATGTATAATAAAATGATTCACAATGTACAAAATGAATAGGTCTTCAAAAATCATATTGAGGTTTCTAATATCATTTTTTTTCTAATCTGAATAGTTTGCGAGAGAGACTCTTCCAAAGTGTGTCTGTCCCCCCCCCCTTTAACTTCTAAAGTAGGGGCATGATAATTCTAAAAAATATATATGATGTACATTACTATAAAAACTACCAACGAAAATTGGTTTGAACGAGATCTATCAAGTAGTTTTTTTATGTCATACATGGTAAACCTTAATTTAACTTTTATTAAATCAACTAGAATATAAAAATAAATCAAAAACCTTTTAATTTTATAAAAATAAACCTTATTGCTGCTGCGGAACCCTTCATGTGCGAGTCCAACTCGCACTTGGCCGGTTTTCGCGTTTCGACCCATCTAGTGCCTGTTATAGACGCAACAGACGGAAAGATACTGCATCTATTAGTAAAAATATAAATATTAAATAACCTACATATTTTTATCACTCCCTGTCAGTATGATAACGATCTGCATCGATCGACAGAAACTGAAAACGGCGCTGAAAAGAAAATACATAATCCATCATTGCCAATATAAAGATTGGAGTCCGAAATATATTTGGCTTCGTCGAAAGTAATACAAGTAAACAATATGCCGGGATGCCATATCGACGATATTGTATTACAATAAACCGGGATTGGGATTTGGGACCCAGTATCGCATATGTTGATGGCACTAAAGGGAATTTCGGTTTTGAAGGTCCAGTGATATTTACCATAGCGCACAACACGACTTTTGGGACTCTGAATCGTTGTATCGACTTGAATGTTTTAGGGGATATAATATTATGTAGAAAATATAGTGTCCATATAACAGTTGAAACTTACGGCCACACCCTGATAAGTTAATGATTACTTTACTTTAATGACGAGTTTGACAGGAAACGTACGGAGTTCATGTCGAAATCTTCATTTATGTTTGTATTTAAGGGTTGGACCTCAATTGGCAGCACGGAATCGCCTTTTTCCGTCGCCCTTTCTCTTTCCGTCGCTTAGAATTGCCATTTGCTAGACTGAGACAGAAAGCATAATGCGATAGCACGCGGCGGAATCCTCGAGGATTTTTTGAGGAAAGGGCGACGGAAAAAGGCGATTCCGTGCTGCCAGATGAGGCCCAACCCTAAATGGGCTATATAATAGCAAGCAACAAACCCTGTAAATGCCTGTAACAATTTTGACTAAAATCTCAATCGCAGGCATGGTCGCAACCGTAAAAATCTAAAAGCAAAAAGAAAAAATAATTAAAGCTCTCAAAGGCGATGTAATTAGTGAAACAAAAGGCTGTTTAAATCATATCTAACCTGTGTACGCCTGCGGGAGACGTTTACACAACAGGCTCTGAAACCTCTGTTGTTCCATTACCATCTTATGAGTGATGCTCCTGTTTTTTAGGGTTCTGTACCCAAAGGCTCAAAACGAGACCCTATTACTAAGACTTCGTTGTCTGTCTGTCTCCAGGCTGTATCTCAAGAACCGCTATAGCTAGACTCCTGAAATTGTCACAGATTGTGTATTTCTTTTGCCGCTAAAACAACAAATACTAAAAACGAAATAAAATTAATGTTTAAAAGGAGGGCTCACATACAATTTTAGCCCATTTTTGCTCTTTAACAGTAAGGTACCTTTCGTGCGTGAGTCAGACTCCTTGGCCGATTTTTTTCTTCATGCTCTTGTGTAGAGACGACGTTGCCATTGTCATGTCCTGATTCATTTCCCCTGTTTCCGGCGGTTTATGGGTCTCCTACAGACATGTTCTTTTGGTTGTTGATTGGCCATTTGTTAATGGAATGCTATTCAAAATATGTTTATGAGTTGTATTAATGCAGAAGCATTGTTTTTGTAGATTTATTCTTATCATTCTCTGCTGTATCTTAAATCAGATCTTTGGTTATTTTAAAGTTAACATACATTACATAATATTGATTTTTATTTTTCGTCATGTAACATAATATTATAAATTATCTTCTTTGCGTAATTAAAATAATAAAAACAAATCAATGATAATTTTCACTTAAACAAATCCATCCACCCTCTTCGAATAGATTATGTAACTTGTTCAAATTAATCCAAGTGTAAGGTATCCTACTTGAGTTTCTGACAATATTTAGAGCTGATTATAATGATAGCAAATTTATTTAATACTCGTAAGCCTCTGTGCGACTTACGGCGGCGGTTCCATACCTTAACTACTTACTACTTGTTTATTGCTCGTGCCAGAGAAATTCAGTTAGAGAAATGTTTGTTTTACGGTGTATAATATTGTATGGTTTTGCCTGTGACTTTGCCTACGTGTACGAAATTTACTAATTGATAAATCAACCCTCCTGGGGATAGAATTTTGAAAGATTCTTTAATGATGCTTATTATTTAAGTGTTCGTGTCTAAGCACACTATGCTGAATTACGCCGGCGTAATTTCCGCCGCAAATGTCAAACGCATACAAAACGCGACGTAATAGTGTGTCACCCCTAGTATTCGGCCCGTGTTTTGTATGCAATTTAAACGCGGCGCAAACGCGGCAGAATTTACGCCGGCGTAATTCAGCCTAGTGTGTTTAGACCCTTACTGTGCGTTTCGTATATTTTTTGTCCCAGCCGTCTTTAAAGTAATGAAATTAATATAATATGGTTTAATTATTTATCATAACTCTAGATTCTAGAATATTGTAGAGAAACAGAAACTCTGTAAAATATAGAAATTACTGACGATTTTAAATCTCAGCATTAAAACGCATAATTTAAAAACTATTTGCATACTAATGTCCATTTTATGGCGCGAAAAACTTGCGAACACTGAAAACGTTTTAACCATTTTTACTTATGTGCAGTTCGGCCGGCGCGGGCTGCAGTTGTTAGCGGCCTTCAAATGCAGATACGACGATCCGAGAACATATTTTGTGGGAGTTTAAACCGAGTTTAAATGTAGAAAAACTGTTGGTTTGTAGTTACCGAGTTTAAAGTGCGTAACTGTTGAGTTTATTTCAAACTAGATGACGCCCGCAACTCTGTTCCGCCAAAACTCGTTTATCTCGCGGAAACCGTACATTTTTACAGGATAAAAAGTGTCCTATGTCCTTTCCCGGGACTCAAAGTATCTCCATACTAAATTTCAGCAAAATCGGTTCAGCGGTTTGGGCGTGAAGAGGTAACAGACAGACAGACACACTTTCGCATTTATAATATTAAGTATGGATACAATTTACTACACGCTTAAATCACTGAACCGATTTATATTTTTAGCAGGGAGAGACTTTGAGCCCTGAGAGGAGATAGGATAGTTTTTATTGCTTAAAATTGTAGTTTCCGTGCGACGTAAGTTCAGGGCAATAAAGTTGCAGAACATCTAGCTGAATTATAAACACGCTGCCCTATTTAAGAGGGCGACTAACCCAAAAAATCAAACATCGCCCTTCTCTCTTCACACTCACGCTCGTCTTTCATATGCCAGGTGAAAAAGGATGACGCGGATTCATCGCCAAATTAGTTTTTACTCAATAACTCGATAAATATTCGCTCCGATTTAAAAATCCGCTAGGTCGGTTTCTCAATGATAGAATTTTATACAATGTCTTAAAATATTAACTTAGTTCAATGCACGGTTATGGCAATAAATGAAAAATTCGTAAAAATTTGATACATCTTTGTGATTTTTTGCTATCGAGAAAATTTTAAGATATCATGTTTTTGCTCAGATCGAATTCTTGGAAATATAATGTAGTATCTAATTTTAGAAAATGAAATTAAAATGGCTTATTTTCAAGTATAAAAATGAAAATTATAAAATCGAAAATTTTGGGTTAGTCGCTCCAGCGATTCTAACTTATTTATTTCAAAAAGTGTTTTGTTATCACTTATCTCAAATTCAATTTGTCTACATGATCTTTTTACGGGTGGTATTGGTGGACGGAAATGAGTATTAAGTACAGTGTTTCTCAATATACGCCAGCGTAATTGATATACTGTTGCCGAACTCGAATAAATACTGATTCTTTTGAAGCGTATCGGGCAGTAATGAATTTATGTCTTTTTCAAGGCCAAAAAAATATTCATGGGGTAGGAACTAGGAGGAAGCGACAGTAAAATTGTGACTAATAAAGATAACGAGAATAATCTAGACCCACACGTACCGCAACCACACCACATCGTCGCGAAAAAAGTGGTCAAGCTTTTGTTACGTGGTTACTACGAACAAGTACGTGCGGTTAGGCCGTGAGAATGCTTTGACAATAGGCCCCACCTTACTAGGAATCTTAGGACTCAATCCTATGGTGGCAGGTGACAAGATTTTTCCAGTCACATCCGAGATGTATGAACTAGAAAGCACTCTCTAGAAGTTCATACAACTCGGGCTATCAGCTACGACGTGCGCATAGGGCCGGCATAAGATTAAAGTGCTCATTATAGGCGTCTAAACATTCGAACTTGATTATAATGCAATTTAATTTTCTGCAAACAAATTAATATTCTTCAAATAATTGTGTAGTTTATTTCTTATGGTTCCTGTTTTAGTAATTCTGCGAGTGACGTCGTCGACCGCGGGCGCTCGCGGCGGTCTCCGGAATTAATCCGTCTAGCACAATGAATTCAATTAGAAACTGCTTAGTTTTTGTTGCGTTTTCATTATTTTAAACCACGCTTTTTCTTGTTGCTTCTAGGTTGTTCTGTAGTTGCTTTATCTGAGTCCGACTGGAATGTTTTTTTAATAAAATAATATTTTTTTGTAGTTTCTTCTCAATATTTTGACGTTAACAGTAATTATTTTAGAATGACTTGTAACGCCATTGTCTGTCTGTAGACAC
Source organism: Lysandra bellargus (assembly GCA_905333045.1). Classification (NCBI taxonomy): domain Eukaryota; kingdom Metazoa; phylum Arthropoda; class Insecta; order Lepidoptera; family Lycaenidae; genus Lysandra; species Lysandra bellargus. The sequence continues at coordinate 957,683 of HG995353.1, read as the reverse complement.
TTTCAATCAAAGTGACCACGATCTGTAATAATTCTTTTTGGAACTGTTTTTTTAACTAAGTTAAGTAAGTAAGTAAGTTTGTAACTAAGTTAAATTTCTGTATATGTATTACAAATGTCTCGCTTACTTAATGTGTCGTGATACAAATGCAACTGAGAATAAACTCCTCATCATTAATTCTGGTTGCTTGTTGATCTCTGTTGATATAATATTGATGGTGCTACGACATCCGTCACGCTTCCGATCCCAATAGAGCATTCTTGAATCGCTGCATAAGCAAAAGCTACTTTAACCTATCAACCCCCATAAGGACACCGGCGACTGCGACAACAATAGAATAACAATAGATTTCCAAGAATCTGCGATCGAAGGATTAAAGTATATTTTTGTAATTCCTTCAAAATTTTAAGTATATTTTCACACTTTTTTTTTGTACGTAAGTACTTGTTTTTCCTTTGTATTTAATTCGTACAAGATTTTGTGTTTCTTATTCAAAGCAAGAAACTTTGCAATAAGTCTTAATTTGCCCTTACAATTTTAATTTACGTAATCTAAGATTGGACGAAGTATCGACTTTTTAAATATAGTAATTTGAAGATTTCTAAAAGAAAATCGGGGTAAAACCACATACATTTAACATCCCTAACGTTACGAATACGTAGTCTGCTAGCCCCCTGCTAGCGAGTTATCCTGCACAGTTGACCTTGATATGCGCTACGAGCAGCTACGCCGCGCTGTAGTCTGACCCGACGCGCCGCGCTACACGACCGCCTACGCCTGATCCTTGCTACGTCTGACGTAAAAACTTTGACGGTCACTTTTGACCTGTCAGTGCGTGACTGACTAAAGAACTTGGTTAAAAGTGACTTTGTTTAGTAAAAAGTAGATTCTTAAACTAATTGAGTACAAGTTTTTGACCTGACAGTCAGTGGGTGACCTACTACTCGTAATAAAGTTTCCAGATGTGACTTTGTGTAATAACAAGTTTGATTTTAAATTGATTATATCGAGAGATGAAAATAACTTGAACAATTATTTTCACGATTGTAGGCTTCGTTTGCTGAAGTTTTATTGTTTTGTGAATAAGTTTTCGCATTTGTTTCTGTTAGGTTTGAGTATGGTGTTGATAACAATGCAGATAACGCACGACTAACGAAAATAAAACACGAACAATAGCTAAGTGAAAATATGGGCCAATGAAAACCGCGTGTGTAATAGTAAAAGTATTGAGTGTTAAAACAATGTGACACTTTTATAACTAGCAATATTGAACATTGAATAATTGCAGATTGAATTCGAGTGATTATTTTGATGCAGTATTGTTGTTGACTATGGGAGGTGTTAGCAATTTTTAATAGTTATGTACATTTGAAACCAATACTTGCGTACCCCTTCTGAAATGGTGACTGATGATGGACTCAGTACGGGTCAGCAATATAAAAGCCGAGATGATATTCGTTTGAGTAAGCACCGATTAGCAATAGAAAATTCTTCAATTACGTATTACATTCTTTTGTTAAGAATATCGATAATTGAGTACCTACTCCTGACACCGCTACCGCACTAGCTGCGTACCCCTGACAAGACAGTAAACGTTTGATGATGGACCGGTCAGCAAGACCTCTGATACTCTACAGGAGACTACACCAATAGTTGAGTACTAGAAGCCAATAAAGTTAATCGATAGTTGAGCACCTCTGATGCTGCTAGTTTACCAATAGTTGCCCACCCCTACCAAGATGGTGGAAGGCACCTCTCCATCCGTGTTCTTCGCGGGCTCCAACGGTAATGGGTACCGGCTGTCGGCGCAGGGCGTGCGCACTCTGCAATCCTTCCTCAGGGAACACGGTGCGGACTGCGTGCGGCAGTTTATGCAGGTACTTGTGGTTCCTTGTTCATCATTATCACTGTAGTAGGAGCTAATAAATTCATACAGGTACTATCAGAGAAGTTGATTCCTAGCCAGATGGCGGGCCTTAGTAATTTGGTCGCGTTAAGTCAAACCCATTCGTCCGATCAGTGATCACGTTGACATAAGTCGACCACATGACGTAGGTCCATCAACTGCCTAGGAATCAATTTCCTCGATGGTACTTTTGTAGATAGTTTCATCATAATTGTAGTAGGAGCTGATAAGTAAATTACAAAATGATGGTTATATTTTACTTTTTCGTGAAGGTGATTTCAAACTAGATTTGGCTATTTGCTAGATGTATTAAATATCATTAGGTCATATTAACTATAACGAAACATTTAGCATAAGGCGACGCGATGCTACGATGTTAAGAAAATCGCCGCGCTGCACAACGAGATGTGACTCGAAATTTCAGATTTCTGAGTTTTGGCGTACAAAGTTTGACGGTCTAATTGGCGTGCAGGATCTTTGAAACAACTTTCACAAAAGGAAGAGTTTAAGTATACCTACTTTAAAGTAAGTAGAAATATATTTTGTAAGCAGCTGGAACGCGCACAAGGGCCTTGGAAATATAAATGTCTGTAAATTAGTAGACAGTAGACACCAATCTAGATAAATATCGTAATGAAATAATGGAGATTATGACAGGCTATTAGCCGCTGTAATTTAACACTGCTCCATTAAAATGACCGCCCATTCATTTGACTGACTGACTCTTAACCTAATAGCCTGAATTCACGTCGTTGATTAGTGATATGTGCAGATGATTATTGCAGGTGATTAGTAATAAGGAGAAAGTAAGTGTGGACAGCGACTGATTAGTGCAAGTCCTTTATTTTCTCCTAATCACCTGCACTCGCACTAATCAAAGTGAATACAGGCCCTTGCCGATATTAGTTAGTGTTAATCGTTTGTCAAAATGTGAGTATCACGAGTTCTCTTTCTTGCTACGAATATTATGAGGCAACGTTTCAACTAGCGTTGATAAAATTGGCGCTGTTACTAGAAAGTTGTCAAAAGTAAGTAGCTAAAAGCCGAGCTTTGTGAGGAATCGAGGCGTTTTCTTCGTGGTAATAATTTTTAAGACAGTTTTTGTTATATTTTAATAGTAACCAAACCATGAGTGACAGATGATGACACATCTACATATAAATAAAAAATACTATGTTAAAGCACAAATCAACAGGCGTGATAGTTTTTTCGCAGTGTACCATAAAAGTGCTCAGGTAGTGGGATATACTAAAGCTTGCTTCGCTCGCCATGATAATGATCGATCACCGATGGAACATTAGCTCTTTACTCCGCGTTCAGGTGTTTATCGTGAAACGTACGTCTATTTTGGTACCTAGATAGGTATTAAATACAATATTCACAACTATAGATGATGCCCGCAACTCCGTTGCGCCAAAACTCGTTTATCGCGCGGGGACCATACATTTTTCGGAACAAAAAGTATCCTATGTCCTTTCCCGGGACTCAAAGTATCTCCATGCCAAATTTCATCAAAATCGGTTCAGCGGTTTAGGCGTGAAGAGGAAGACAGACACCCTTTCGCATTTATAATATTAGTATGGATATCAGGTGCTTTTTAGGGTTACGTACCCAAAAGGTTAAAACGGGACCCTATTACTAAGACTTCGTTGTATGTCCGTCTGTCCGTCTGTGTGTCTCCAGGCTGTAACTCAAGAACGGTAATAGCTAGAGAGTTGAAATTTTTACAGATTATGTATTTCTGTTGCCGCTATAAATATTTAAGGGGGCTCCCATACAAAAAGCGTGACTTTTCAATCATTTTTGCTCGGTATCAATGATGACAACAGGTAGGCACTTGAAATGCTCACAAAATACTCAGCTGTATTTATAATTAAATAATTAATAATAAAGTTTAGTGAAATAAATAATTAAGGTAAAAAAATAATAAAAAATGAGTTTTTTTTACTATTTTTGCTCTATAATGGTACGGAACCCTTCGTGCGCGAATCCAACTCTCACTTGGCCAATTTTTTCTCTTGTTCTCTTCATTTTGATTATTTTTGACCGACTTCCAAAAAGGAGGAGGTAATGTCTTATTGATTACTGTTTGTATAAGATGGCACGCAAATTTAATCTAGGTAGATGCTGTAATGCATTTATATGTGTAAATAGTAGAGATCATTTATCATACGGTGGACAAAAGAGCTTTCAGTCTGAACGAACACGCCTCACGTTTCAGCGTTCCGGTCTAGTAGAAAATGTTAAAATAATACACATGTGGAATATATTATACTTCTAGTTCGATCTAGTTTTATAAGGTCTAGGCGGCTAAGCATGATCACCATAAAAACGGTTTCTTCCTACGAAAGAGTAGACAAGTTAATAATTACTGCCGCACTCGGACACGAATACTAATTACTTTAATGTAATTAAATTAAGAGTTTGATAAAAAATGAATGGGGACATTGTCAAAATCTTCATTTATTTACAATAAGGTAAGTAATATTCGTCTCTGAGTGTGCGTTAGTTAGTGAGTTTTCCAAGCATTTTCACAAAATCCGCACACAAACATTGTTCCAAAGTCTGCCGAACTGCAACGACGTTAGGCGATTAGTTAGGTTTATTTTCGTTACGGAATTTCTTGTATCAGTCGCCGCGCACAAAGCCCGTGATAAAAGCTATGGCAATAAGCTTAAAAATATTGATTTGAATACTAACATTAAATCATAATATTAAATATAATCTTGTTATAGTAATAAATATTCATAATTCTATCATAAACTCGAAGAGTGAGGCCGCCATGAATAACTTACAAAGTTGGAGACTCCGCGACACTCGGCTTAATTCACTCTACTCTGTGTCAATAATGTTCAAACACAACTGAGTGCCGATTGAAAAGTTTGTAAATAAAACTGGTTGTAACATTACATTTTGTTGAATTATTTTAAAAACTAGATTATGATGCAAAACTTCTTTTATCACCCATTAACAAGTTTATACGTTTTTCCGGTATGAAAAGCATCCTATAGGCTCTGTGTCCACATTATGCGCTTTCATCTTCAACTTTCGTCATCTTCTTTCATTCAACTTTCGTTTTGGTGCATTAAATTAGCGTCAACGAACGCAACGCCAACATTGTCATTTTTGTTTTTTGGATACGGTTAGAGGGCATGCGTCGCGGGCATGCCTCACGTTCACTGTTGACTGCGCTATGACGCCTGCCCTTGACGAACAGAAAAAGGCACAGTGTGGACAAAGCTTATGTCCTGTTGCGGGACTCAGAGTATCTCCATATCAAATTTCATCAAAATCGGTTTAGCGGTTTTAACGTGAAGAGGTAACAGACAGACTTTAGAGTTCGAATACTTAGTAGCTTAATTATACTACGGCTTAAATTCGTCCTTCCTTTTGGTACTAGTAGCGCTTTTAATATTTCGCTTTAAATATTAAATTATTAAGTAATAGTTTAAGAACAAACTGTGTCAGTAGAGATCAACTACGGTAACATGGTGCGCCCCTCCAAATGACTGTTTCAATGTGTGTAGTCACATCCTTATGAAAGAGTTTGTATATAGTAAGTATTCAACCAATCACAGTCACTCGTACCAAGATTTGTTGGTCAACTAATCATAACTATGCCTACCGCGCAAAACAGCGCACTTCAAACGTTTTGAAAACGCACTTTAAACATTTAGAATTTTGGAGGGGCGCGCCATGTCATCGTAGTTGATCTCTAATTGTACAAGGTTTTATTATAATGAGCTTGCTTGTAGTCTGATTCTTAGAGTAAGTATTACTACTCTCTAATTTATGGCTTATGATCCTTATAATAACTGAACAATAAAGCTTAATATTCATTAGCACGTGTTATTTGGACCTTTAAAGCCAAACTTCGTAATAAATTACCGCTACTACAGCACAACGCTTTGACGGCCCGCTCCATACAATTTGATTCACTATAGTTTGTTCGTTCTAAGATGATATGGGTGACAGTTCTCATATTCCTTGCTACGGATTTTTTTTACAAGGAAACAAAAAAAATCAGAATGTAATAAATTATATTCCATCTACAAAAATAAATGTTTCCTGTAATTGTAAATGAATAAAAATGAAAAGTTGCTAAATGCTAACTTATTGATATAAAATTATAAATATTAACTTTGAAATAGGAGTATAAAATTATTGTTACGAAAATATTTGAAAAATGTCATATGCATGAAACGGAACTTATGTCAATAGAGATTGACACAGTTGAATCGAAATCAAATCGATAAAAAGGGCGACCATCTTAAATCGCCGGCGTCACTCTGAAACATCAGTACGAAATCGATAATTTCGATTGCAATTCCTTTACGAGGTGATTCGATATTTTTAAATTATTCGATTAATTTTTTTAGGTAACTTCCCTACTATTGTCAATTATAATGTGTCACGCATATCATCATAAAACGAACAAACTATAAGATATTATAACCGTCAAAGTGACCCTATATGGGATTTCATGTGAATCGTAAAATGTATTGGATCAGTAATGTAATATGACATCAAAAGATACAAAACCCTTAGAAATATATATTTTACGGAAATTAAAACGTGTCTATTCTTGCCAGTGACATCTTGACGCGTAAATTTTGATTAACTTCGGTTAAAAGATACTTTAACTGCCGCACTCATAGATGAACATTAATTACTTTACTGTAATAAAATGAAGATTTTGACGTGAGTCCCATACATTATCTGTCAAATTCTTCATTAAATTGAAGTTTAATTAATGGTTAAACAAACTCACCTTAAGTCAAGTTTGACCATAATTATGAGAGTCGCTGCATCCGAAGAGACTTTATAATTAACCTGGTAGTCCGCCCCTAGCTTCCGGCATCGAACACTTTTCAGAGCTTCCTGAAAAAATAAAATAGATGGCGCGGCAATGGCGCCATTTCTGGTCGGGATTTTTACCCCGCCGCTACCGGTTTCTCCCACCAGTTTACCTCAGAGGTTCACTGCAGATCGGTCCTCATTCTTTTTAGAGAAGGTGCAATTAAATAAATTACGATTTTCCAAAGATATTTTAGGGTTTTTTGGGTGGGAGGGTAATAAAGTCTCTTCGGATCTCATAATTATGGTCAAACTTCACTTAAGGTAAGTTTATTTAACTATTAATTATAAATCGTCGCTGCATCCTCGAGACTTTATAATTAACCTGGTAGATGTTCAGAGTTCTTATGGAAAATCATCATTCAAATCTTTAACACTGCAATATTCAAAATGTATACTGTAGAAATTAAATTTTATATTAATAATTATTTATACCTAAGTATAACAGTGTATAAACCATAAAACAATAAACTAACGAAAATATTTTCTCTATGATATACTTAAGTCTGATATGCATATTTTATCATAGTATTAACATATTTCTTCTTGGTCAAAATTGTATTAATAGCAAATGCATTAACATTTTTTATAGATAAAAACATAGGTAAAAGAGGTCTATTATAGAATTTACCAAAAACGAGATATCTACCTGACCACCCTGCGATTATTCATAGTCCCTGCAGTAGAAACGCCGCCACGACATTCCGTCGATGTAGAGGCATGACGATTGACGAGTGCAATGTGTTGAAAACTGTCGAGTGCCTTTTGTCGTCAATATTAGTCTATCAGCTTTATCTCTATTTCTAACTGATTGTGTTTTTGTAAGTAGATTTCTAATGTAAAAGCTGGACAAATTTCTTTTTTATGATTATAAAAAGGAACGATTAAGTAAGGTTGATTTTTATTGGGATTAGGGGCTTAATCAATTCGTCTTGGATAGGTATTTGAAAAGTGGAGTTGCATTTTTATATTTGAAACTTTTATAAGAAAGAGTGTCTGCACGCGTCGAGCAGTTGCCAGTGCAAGTAGCGTTATTATATATATATATATATATATATATATATATATATATATATATATATATATATATATATATATATATATATATATTAATAAAAATTATCATTTTTTTGTTTTGTAAGTGATACAATTTCATTTGGATACATTGGTATCCAGATGAGAGTTTTTGTATATATATTTCGAATAATCTAAGTAATTGAACTTACAAAATCAAGAACTATATTAGCGTCTCAAGTGTTCCGATGTTTAGGAAAACATGATCAGGGTTTGAAGACACCTTTAAGTAATCTACTGACATTACTATCTGTGCTAAACCTTTTACCTAAGATGAGAGAAAGCGCCGAGCGTATGGTATTCACTCTTGAATAACTAGATCCTTAATTCCTAATCTAAATTGTTCAGTTAGAAATTGTAATGCTATTTGATTTGAAACATTGAAACAATCTAGGCTTAAGTAGCCTAAAATTTTAAGTATTTTATTATGGGGTACTTAATTCCAATGTCATTTTAGCTGTATTTTTTTAAAACCTAAAAATCTTTTTCTTGTATTCAGAAATATGTCACTTTTCTGTTCATTGATTACAAAGCCTATTTTTTTTAATAAAATTATAATTTTCGTATAACGTTATCACTGCAGGAATAAGTAATTGTAAGAATTGTCTACACATAACATGTCATCTAAATAGTATACTAGACGATGGCTCCGGTTTCTTAAGTAAGTTATGACAGGTTTCATAAGTTTTGCAAACACGAATGGTGCAGAACACAGAAATAAATCAGCAGAATCCAGACCAAAGGGCAAGCATTGAAATTCATAGGTCAAGAAATTCAAATCTAAAAAACTTCCTGCTCGATTTGTGTATGGGAATACAAAAATAAGCTTCTTCAAATCAACATTTATAACGTCTAGTTTCGATACTAACTTGATAGCAGTACTAATGTCCTCCATTTTAAGGGACTAGTCTTTATAAATAGATTTAGCTTTTTAAAATTCAAAACAAATCTGTAACTTCCATCATTCTTAGGAATGAGAAAGATTTCAAAAATAAATTGTCCAGGAACATCCTGACATTCAGGAACAGCGCTTAACAATTGCAATAATCTAGTGATTTCATCATTCATGTGAATTACCACTTCATTAGCAGAAAAAGATTGGTGCGGCTCGTAGACAAAAGAAAAAGGAACCATAATAATATATCCAGATACACACTCTAGAACGACAGGATCGTTAGTGAGTTTGAAGTTATTACAATGATATTGCAGTCTTGCTAAAGCTTCCTTTAGCTCCTGTGGTTCCGTCTGTATGGTCCGCTTCGATCAGTGTGCGTCGTCGCACTGCGCGGCCGCTTGCGCGTCCGAACTGGCTCCGTATTCCCGGGCCCACTCCTCCCTGATATTTGGGTGGGCCCCGAGAGCCTACCGGCCTGTTAGGCAGCGGTTGATCATGCTGACATGACGATGTAGAAGGTTGTTGTGGATCATAAGGCTTTTTAAACTTAATCTGTGGACCCGAACGATTTGCCATTTTAGTAGCCTTGATGCAAGATTACCATTATGGTAACGAGTTAATGTAAGACCAGCAATCGCCGCAATACACTGTCCAAAATGATTTTGTGCCTTTTTCCAATCGTTTGTCCATTTCAAACTGAATCGGTTAAAACTCAAGCCAGATTTGGACCAAGAACTGGAGCTTTTAATAGGGTTAAATTTTCAGATATATGGATGTTTTCCATTCATTAATGCATACACTCCTCACTTAGGAGTCCACAACAAACTGGTCCCCAACGTTCAGAGATCTCATCCCTAATCTTTGGCGTAAAAACCTTCACTTTGTTTTTCAAAGAACCCAAAGCTTTTAAAATATCATTTGATAACGATGGGATGGGTTTGACCGTATTCGGCACTGAGTCTCTCACCTTGAGAGGCTGAGACAGATGAATTATTATTTAGCAGCTCCAGTAGAGCGTCATGTTAATGCAATCACTTCCGGTTGCATCAGTTTCAAAAGGTATACGCACAACGGATCGAACACTCCGATCGGATGAAATTAAATACTCGCATTCACTATCAGTCTGAAAGACTTTCATAAAACTTTCATCCTTCCCTAAAAAGGGGTAGCCAATTGGTATATATGGTCAAGATCGCATCAAGACTCTTTAAATATACCTTTGAAAAGGGTATGTGCGGTCATGATTGCATCATGACTCTCTAAACATACCTTTGAAATGAGTATGTGTGGTCATGATCGCATCATGACTCTCTAAACATACTCGTACATATTTTGTTTTTATTTTACATTATTTTGTATTTTAGTTTAGGGTATTATCGAAAGATTGCCCATATTCACTTTAATATTCCGGATGAATTCCGATTTTTAGTTCTTATAACAATAAAACTGTATAAAAAAAATAAGTGACTAACCTTCTTCACCAACTTCCGATCTATTCGTTTTTTCAAACGACGACGTTCTAAGCAACGACGAACGAATTTTTCTCATTTCTGCCTCCGATTTACGGGGTTTTCGCTTTCCCTTGATATTTAAAATTACTATGCACTTATATTCACATAAAAACACTTTAATAAATTATTAAGCTATTTCACTGTTCACTTCACAAAATTAAAGCACTATAACTTAGAGATGTTTCGATGCACGAACACTAGAAACGAATGAGGACCGATCTGCAGTGAACCTCCGAGGTAAACTGGTGGGAGAAACCGGTAGCGGCGGGGTAAAAATCCCGCCCAGAAATGGCGCCATTGCCGCGCCATCTATTTTATTTTTTCAGGAAGCTCTGAAAAGTGTTCGATGCCGGAAGCTAGGGGCGGACTACCAGGTTAATTATAAAGTCTCGAGGATGCAGCGACGATTTATAATCATTATTAAATGTTCTTGAGTGCGGCCGTAAGTCTCAAGAAGAACAGCGAAAGAAATATATCAATGTTACAAGTGACAATATCTAACGTATGTTTGAAATTGCTATCTTTGTTAAGATCTACCTTCAACAATTTCAGAGAAAAGATTATAAAACCTCCGAGGATTGTAATGTCACGCGCTGACAGTTTTATCTGGATACGTCGAGAAAGATTCTGGTTCTAAGAAAACGGAATATTCAAATGTTAGAGAAAGGACGGTTAAAAATTGATATAAATCGTTGCCAAAAATGTTGAAGAATCTCTTATAGTCAGGAAAGATATATGTATTTTACAAATAAGGCCTGTAAATTCAAATCGAATACTTAATTGTGCTGCAATTCGTTAATCTATCTTAGGTCTTTCTAACTGCGGCTGTTAGAAAGACCTAAGAGCCGCTGGAGACATTTAAATATTTTAAACATACTTAAATTTCATTTAATGAAGAGTTCGACAAAATCACGTACATGGAGTTTACTTCAAAATCTTCATTAAATTAAGTCAAATAATCATTAAAGTCTAACCGCCGTACTCAGAGACATTTAATTATGATTAACCTTAAATTATTGAAGAGTTTGACAAATAAGGCGCTTATGTCAATATTTTGAATTAATTACATTTAAATAATTAATGTTCCACTCTGAGTGCGGCAGTAAGAGCTGCCGTTACATACATTAGGATATCGAAGGCATACGTCGTGTAACCTAATTGTCCAAGGAAGGCTCTTTGGTCCATCCGTAACTCGGTTAAGCTGGGGCATGTTAACGTCAACCGTAACCTCCGACATGGCCTCAGGCGACACTAGACAAGCGTTGATATTCTAATGGGATATATTACTGCAATGTTTAGTAGCTTTAGTCTAAGGTCGTTTCAAGTTTCGGTAGACTTCGGCACGGTGTTTGTGTGTGTGCGACTAGACGTATGCGTGTAGACTAGCTATTGCCATGCGATAGCTGTCCACGAAAGCCACACGTATTTTATGTAATCTATACTTATAAAATTACATGTCCTGATTGACTGACTGATCCATCATCGCTGAGCAAAAACTGTTAAAGTTACAGCCACGAAATTTTGTGAGTAGGTTTGTGTTTATTAAGTAGACATCCACTAAGGAAGGAATTTTACCCCGAAGGGGGTGAAATAGGGGTTGAAAGTCTGAATGAAAGTCCGTCATTTCTTAATTTAGGAACATGAAATTTTATTTTTGGGTTACTGATTAAAAATGAATGGATACGTATTTAAGCGTTTTTGGAAATTCTACCCCAAGGGGGTGAAATTGGGGTTGAAAGTTTCAATGGAAGTCCGTTATTTCTTGAGTTAGAAACATGAAATTTTATGTTTGGGCTACTGATTAAAAATGATTGGATACATGTTTAAGCGTTTTTGAAACTTCTACCCCCAAGGAGGTGAAATAGGTATACTATGTTAACGCGGACGAAGTCGCGGGCAACAGCTAGTAGGATATATTACTGCAATGTTTTCACGCTCGATGTCAGTACCAGCATTGGCAGTGAACAAAAAGTTTTGTTCAACGTTTGACAAAGTTTCTATCATTGTTCTGATATGACGTGTTCAACATGTCGGAATCTAGAAATCGACTACGATAACTTGGCGCGCCCCTCCAAATGACTGTTCCAATGTGTGTAGTCACATCCTTATGAAAGAGTTTGTATGTAGTAAGTATTCAACCAATCACAGTACACGTAATATTTCACTTAATGTCACTTATTACCAAGGCGTATATTTCGTATTGTAAATGAACTGGACCATTCACACGTACCACATTTTGCAGTCGTTGTCGACCACTTGTAAAATACCGACCACATCGCAACAACGTCGCAACCACGTCGCAACCACATCGCAACCACAACGTTGCGTCGATGCAACGACAAGCCGCCCGCGATCCCCCCCCCCCCCCTTCGGTAATTTCTTGAAACTTTAACGAGAAACAAAGAAAAAAATCCACGCCTCGTTTAAATTTAGAAATTTAAACAAGGCGTGGAAATAATATAGTCTGGGAGCCCTAGAACAATTTTTATTTGATTACCATCAAGCTAATTTTTTGTGACTAGCTTCATTTTGATAAAACGAACAACATTTTTATTTGCGAAAAATCTCGAAAGTAGTAGCTATCATCAGTCAAGGTTTTTTATATGTAGACATTGTGTTTTCATAATTCATTAGAGCTGTAGCAAAAGTTGGTACTGGAAGGTAAAGTAAACGTCAATTTTCCTGAAAAGTGGGAATTCAAAACGTGTTATCTACTCTGCGTAAAATGAAGTGTTGGAAACAAAATATCTTTTAAGGCCAGGCCAGTTTCAAAAGACTGATTTTTAAGCTTCCAGTCTGAAGAAATTATGTGGAATTCATTCTCTTATGTGGAATGTGTGTGAGTGATAGAACCAAAAAAGAAAAGGGGATTTTAAACCCAGAATCGCTTCTCGCAGGTGATAGTACAGTTATCCACAAAGTTTTATGTATCAACCAGCTTCTTAGGCCGGTATAAATAGTCAGTAGGTACTCAAGATGCGACCCGGTCTCAAGACATAATTTGGACGTAATTTGGACCAATCACAGAGCGGTTCGGCTCTGTTGATCCAAATTTCACAGCCAACCAATCACAGAGCTTGAACCGTGTCTTGAGACCGAGATGCATCTTGGGTACTATTTATACGGGCCCTAGATTCTTTTAATATAAAGATATTCAAGCGAGATCTCTGATAACATTGCACCAACGTGCATCGACCCCCGAAAGTATTATGCGGTGATTTCCCTAGACGCCGCCCTGAGACCTGTCAGTAGTGATGCAAGGACGCCAGAACTTATAGCCGGACCGGTTAAAAATCCGGACATTATAAAAACCACAAACATTTTAAACAAAACTTATTTTATAGTAACGTTAAGTAAAGCAATAAAATATAATTGCTATTTTGTTTAAAAATAATATATTTTCCATCTAAACCAAGGATTGGCTGTTTGCGAAAAGTCAGTCCGGTAAAGCAGTTGCTCTTTATTTGGACTGGACAATGGACATGCTACCAACAACCAAACTCGTCTAGTTTTTTTCCTTAAGCCTGGCAACCCTACGAGCAACAAGGACGCATCAAGCCCTTTGTGCGCTGTGACCCCGTGCCCCGCGGTGAGTGCCCCGCACTTGGCACTAATGTGTTCGCCGCATATCGATGTTCGAACCTATTGAGACTATAGAAGCATATTTGTTTACGTAACACATTTAAAGGGGCAGTCAGAATACTAGGAGGACTAAATAAATAAATAGAACGGTAGTGAGTAGAGGTATTAAGTGTAAAGTTCTAAATTCCGTTGTCCGTTTTGTTCGCGCCTAAATTCGGTAAGTGTGTGTTTTAACTGCGTTTTCTCGGAAATCACTGACTGGATATAGCTGTTCTTGAGATACAGCCTGGTAAGAGATGGACGAACTGACAGTGAAGTCTTATAGTAATAGAGCCCTTTTTCACCCTTTGGGTACGGAATCCAAGAAATTGTTGATTGTGTGTGGTCTAACCTGTACGCATTTCAACGTATTTTAAGCTATATTTCAAGCCATGACGGTTGAAGAAGATGATGAATCAGCACTTTGATATAATAACATTATCATAAAGTTGAGTTTTCGAAGTTCAAAGTTCAATCGCTTATGTTAAGCGGTGCGAACTTCCCGAGTTCTTATCTTCAGACATCACTATAAGTTATAACTGTGAAGGGAAGTAAAGTGTTATTTTTTACACTTTTCCCTCTTGTAACTTAGTCTCACACTGCTCTATTTTATGATAAACTTTTAACCCAGATCAAAGTTAATATACCGAGATAAGACGAAGTTGTAGTGTGGAAGTTTTATTAGGTTAAATAAAATGCTGAACGCGTATTACCTAGTTTGACCTCTAGCACCCACAGGTCTAAGTTTCAAGTCGTGGTTTCCACTGAGAGCTTTTATGTTTTGTTTCTAAGGTTCTGGCTAGTACATTACATACAGTAGGTACATTGGCCACAGATCAAAACGATTCATCGCAAATGATTAGCAATAAGGTATAAAATCATTTGAAAATTCAGTTAAAACGTCAAGACGCTTACAACAGTGCGGCTATGTATTCAAGGGTAATGCTAAAAATGACCACCTTCAAGTATTAGCTTAAGAGTCAATTACATATTATGAACTCAGAACTCAGAAGTATTTACGTTACGTTGTCCACCTATAGAACTAACGAAGCCTCAAAGAAAAAATATGAAGGAGATAGGGAATGGGTGCTAAGCTAAGTACAGAAAAGTTATATAACGTGACCTGAAAAGAAAAGGAAAAAACCTTCAAAAAAGAAATGAAATCCCACCAAAACATGAAATGTAAAAGGAGCCAAGCAAAATATTGCATAGCTATTCAATTCAATACTTCTGTCGTAAAAAAATTTCAGATCACATTCAAGCCAAGCCTTCAACTTATTTTGTAATTTAAATCAACATTCAGTAAATGTATCAATAGATTTCTTTATTTTATAATTATTATAGTGGCTTGGCAATGAGCACAATAGAAAGAAATATAAAACTGCATATTGGGAGGAGTTCACACTTACACAGACGGCAAGCGTAGTGTTTTAATATTATGTAACGACGCATGTGGCTGATGGTACCCAATAAATCCAATTAGTAGCTGATTATTTCTCTAGTGCTAATTGCCAAGCCACTATAATAATGATAAAATAAAGAAATCTATTTATACATTTACTGAATGTTGATTTAAATTACAAAATAAGTTGAAGGCTTGGCTTGAATGTGATCTGAAAACTTTTTACGACAGAAGTATTGAATTGAATAGCTATGTAATATTTTGCTTGGCTCCTTTTACATTTCATGTTTTGGTGGGATAACATTTTTTTAACAAATTATAACAAAAGACACGTTTATTTTTTGACATGTTGTAGCGTATGTTACACGATGTTATAAAATGTTATCGTGTTACACATATGTGTTTTATAACGTTATATAACTTCTGTCTGGGAGCAACTTTATATTACACGTGTGTCGTGTATGCTCCCGGTGAGGGAGCATATTTTCACGTAGCTAGCGCGTAGCAAGCTCGTAGCAGGTCTACGACTTCGCGCTACGAGCTACGGCGCTACACTACCTTGCAGACCTTAGATTCTTTTTATCGCCCGCAGTATTTCCAGACCAATACGACCTGCAAACCGTCAATAAGAGAGCGTATTCCCACTTAAAAGGCCGGAAACGCACCTGCATCTCTTCTGATGTTGCGAGTGGCCATGGGCGACGGTAGTTGCTTTTCATCACGCGACACGTTTGCCCCCTTATTAAAAAAAAAGTTATATCTAGATATCACAACAAATATTGCGTCGTCTGCAAGTATATTATCGCTGTGTTTCACGATGTTACATAACGTTATTGGATAATCGCGGTTCCATCACATAGTCCGCTGGAGCAGGTAACGCGAAACGACGATACTACCGCGGATTTATATCGACTACTATATACGTGACTTTCAATAGGAAAATAGCGGAACTATCGTATAATGATGTTGTGTAAAATAGTAAAATTATATATTTAAAGAGCATGAAGTCTACCGTGTATTTTTTTCGATAAGCTAGAAGCACATGACAACAAGTAGACGCTACGTTTAAAAAGGAGAGTGTGAAGTGAGTCGTCAGAGAATTTATCGACAAATCAGCATTGACATTTTCGGAGATGTTTACTTTGAACTTACCCCGAATATCTATAGCGTTTTTCGTGACTCAATAGAACTCAATAGCTATGTCCACATTATGCGCTTTCGTCTTCAATTTTCGTCATCTTCTTTCATTCAACTATCGTTTTGGCGCATTTAATAATTGAATGCGTCAAAGAACGCATCGCCAACTGTCATTTTTAATAACAAAGCTAAAGTTTTGGACTGTCAGAGGGCATGCGTCGCGGGCACGCCTCACGTTCGCTGTTGACTGCGCTATAATGCATGCCCTTGACGAATAGAAAAAGGCACAGTGTGGACAAAGATATTATCGTGACGCGTGATACAGTTAACAACATTTTTGGCACATTTATAGTTTTCTGACTCAACTCACCGTTTTGACTATGAATATGACTATGAAAATGTTACGCTGAATTAATTCATAATTTTTATCATGCCAATATACGCTTTAAGTATCTCCTGTAAGCGGTTCCCTCATATATTATACCGCGTGCAGATAGAGCGTACACTTGACATAATTCAAGTTAATTTTCCACTAATTACGGTTTATAATTTAACAGGATATGATATAATTTGTCAAGTGCGTTAATCTAAATAGTTATGTTCATTGCTATTAAACTAGTAGTTGTAGTAATACAGTGCTTAGCTGCACTTTCATGTGCCAAATTGTTTTATTATATTGTTTGACTGTATAATTAACTGCCAATGGTACACATGGTTGTTTAATCTGTTTTAATTTCATGGTGATTGATGGTCTATTCCAGGGGTCACTAAATGGCGGACCGCGGTCCGCATCCGGACCGCCGACCCAATGTGTGCGGACCACTGACCAAGCATTTTCGAAGATGAACTTCGTTTAAATATGTCAATAGTTTGCACCAATGTCTGAAGATTGGAGAATCTTCAGACATATATAATTAGCAACAAAAATTGTCACTTTTCTCATTGATTTATACCTTTGTAATTTTCGTTATTTGTTTAAAAAATATTTTTTTATAAAATGTGTGGACCGCGAAGGTCATTACATTTCTTAAAATGGACCCCGAGCGAAACTAATTGGTGACCCCTGGTCTATTCCGTTATGAGACTATCCATTTAGCATTCTGTATAGTGTATATTATTATGTCTTCTTGTTCCGTTACCCTACAGCCTGCTTCAATATCCCAATCTTCCCATCGTGGTAAATTTTGTTGTGGTACGTTTCTTTGAAGTATGTATATGAAAATATTGTTATGCTATTTGATGGGATAACTGGATCGAAGCTATATTGCTGTTGGATTAACATAGCAGATCGGGGTACCATTGTACCCTTTCTTCGCTGTTCTGTAAGGAAAAAACACCACATTCGAAAAAGATCAAGCTTGAAAGTTTCGTCTCTGGTGATAGGATACCGCTGATATTCACGATGGCTCTAAAATCTACTAATACCGTTTACTTAGAGCGGTGTAGCGCGACGGAGTGAAATTGATCATTTTTCAGCGGGCGATGAAGGGGGGGGGGGGGTGTATGATTGATCGTGTAGAGCGATGTACTCGTCGCGGCGCGGCGGTTGAGCGTCGCCGCTAATGGCCGGAATTAATGTGGCGTTTATTATGTTTAAGCGATATGTTGAGGTTATACTTAGATTAACGGGTGGTTGGTGACGGCTTTGGTGGCAATTTGAAATAAGTTTGGTTTGACGTTTCTATTATATAGGGTAAAGTGTGCACGAAAGGGGTAGGCATGAGCTCCTGTAGACAGTAAGAGTGTTGTGGTCGTCACGTTGACACACGACGGACAAATGTAGGCGATATGTGGCGATAGTAAATTACGATAATTGCCTATGATCGACGTCAATAATCAGATCAGTCATGACTATCCATCCTGCTTAAAGTGACCTTTTATAATAGGTACTGGGTTATATTAGCTCTCATTCCGGTAACAGGAAGTGGTTTAGTTATTCTTTAAAATGAAACTTTAAATTTCAAAATTTCTATTCGAATATCGTTTCTAAAAACATTTATTTCAAGGTCACCATTCAATGTCATACATCAATAGACATTAGGTAATAGGTGTCCTAGATAGAACTCAGTGGGCCAGTGGCCAGCTCAGCGCGAAATGCTTTTAATACCTTTGAATATCGAACGACTGTTTTAAATGATGCATCCGACCCAATAATTGATAAATAATCCGATTCATTTAAGAGTGGATTTCCATGCAAGGTAATAGAATTGATTTAAATGTTATTAATGGGTGATGATTGGTTGCTTTTGGTGACGTTTTAAGGGAATTTAAGAGGATAATCTTTATTTTATAATAATTATTATACGTTGAATCTTACGTATGACACGGATGACTCGATCAAAGTATGTGGCTTAATTTGGTAACTTCGTATCATTTACTTCCTAATATAATTTTTCCTTCTGACATCGAATATTTTAATATAAAAATTAGCCACATCGCTTAAGCCGTTCTCGAGCTTTAGCGGGAATAACACAATTTTTTTATGAAATAAGGGGCAAACGAGCCAACGGGTCACCTGATGGAAAGCAACTACCGTCGCCCATGGACACTCGCAACATCAGAAGAGCTGCAATTTTGAATTAGTTTGTAGGTACTTATTTAAATTATACAACTACAACCAACCTTTAATCTTCCTTTTACCACTTTGTTTTGCGTGCTACAACAACTTAAATTGGTAGAATTTAAACATACCGCGTGCCACAACGATGTTGAATTAGTTTGTAGTTTATGAGTACAAAAACGATTTAATTTAAAATGGTTGTTTGCTAAAGTTTAAATTTCTAAATTTAACGTATACCTACTGTGCCTGTAGCCAAGTTATTATCGCTAAATACGACGACGAAGTTCAAGAGCAAAAATGTATAGCATAAGCGTTGCTAAGTGACGTGGCAATGGCAAATCATAGACATTTCCGTTTCTGAATTTTGTCGTAATTAGCGATGGCTACTTGGCTAAACGCTCCGGACATAATATTTGAGTGCGGTTTTCGTGACGCTAAACGATTTAGTGGAATTATAATCTCGTCTAAAGGATCCGCAGACCGCGGTGAAATGTAGGAGCGTTTACATATCGCGATACGATCAACCGACGATATCCTTTTACCAAAAAGTGCCATCAAGGCTCACACACAAAACTGCAAATTCGTATCGCGTCGTAATGTCATTTTTATTATAAATTTTGTCGCAGATATTTGCGATGCGATGCGAATTCACAGTTTTGTGTGGGAGCCCTTAAATAGCATATTGTCAAACATCGCACGGAAAAAGATAGACAGACATGTATTCATACTAAAACACCACCTTAAATCCAGTCAATGTAGAAATAAAAACATTGGAATGAGTATCTTAACAATGCGAAAGTTTGTCAATTTAATGTGTATCGACTTGCGTAGTAATTAATTTCAGTTTTGAATGGCAATTTAAAAATATATTATATCCTATTGCCTCGTTCGTTGCAAAATTACGCTAATGTATGTCTTACGGCACGATATCCGATATCGTATCGTATAATGTAAGCCCGCTAAGTCGGGACATATTTTACACTATTACACCACTCGTAATGGAATTTCCGCTTAAATGTCGGAGTATTCACTGAGTTCACACTCTAGCTCACTGTAGCTGGAGTCTAGTAATTTAGACTTCTATTTCCACCCCAGTGAACTGTGTTTGCCTGATAAACCGTAATGTCGATTATAAACTAAATCGATTTAGTTTGGTTAGTATAACTGGCTTTATAGGAGGTAGAGATAAAATACGAGTTATCGTAGTTTATCTCTACCTCCCGCGCCCCGCGCGTTATGGCGCGCCCCTCCAAAATTCAAAACGTTTGAAAGTAAGTATATTTTGTGAAAATATGTACATAGCGCCACCATTAAGTGAAATATTACGAGTACTGGTTGGTTGAATACTTACAACTACATACAAACTCTTTCATAAGGATGTGACTACACACATTGAAACAGTCATTTGGAGGGGCGCGCCATGTTATGGTAGTTTATCCGTAATAATAATAATAATAATAATAATAATAATAATAAAACATTTATTCAACACACATTCACACCACACTACACTGAAATACACAATATATATGAAACATTAAAAACAAACAAAGTAAAGTTCTACAAACAATAAAAGGCAAAAAAAAAAAATGATGATGATTATAAGGACATAAAGAACTTAAAATGAACAAGTGTAGCAACACTAGGTCGTAGTAGTGTAAGGCAGTGCGATGCGAATATACCGTCGAAAAGGATTCCACTCAGGCTATGATCACGGTATAGGTTATCCTGTACCGTGAACCCTGGTATTCTGTGGATCCTGAGCAGTTGTCAAGCGACTGACAGACGACAAGCAGTACCCATCAGAAATAAATAAGTAAATAAATACATACTTACAATAATTAAATAAAATAATGCGCAACATAATTGTAATAAATAATGAATTGAATAAAATAACATTGAGATTTAGTGTAAGTAATAAGTATATATACGAAAGTGTTCAATATAAATAAATAAAAAATATATTTATGTAAATAAAACAATATAATATCGAGTGGCCGATTAAGTATAATAGTAATACATAATTTATATTTTCGCTTCACCGGTAAAATAACAAAGGGTGGCGGGCGAGGGGGGTGCGAGGGGGTGCGGCGCCAGACTGGCGGTAAACACCTACGGCGGAGTATACAGGCGCGCGCGCCGCCCGCTGGCCTCACACCGGCGTGGGCCTCGCTCGGAGTGACGGGGGCTCAGTGCTCACGCAGCACAGCTGTTTATTGCTTTGCTAGTTTTTCTTAAAATAATGTTGAGTAATTGCTGACGTCATGAACTTACAAGGTAACTAATCTACGTTATGTTATTAAATATGAATAAATTTTTAACCATATTATAATATATAATTATAATTTAATATCTACTATTTAAGAGCGATAGGATAACTGATAATGGTCCAGCGAAGTTGTCTAGGCCAGCATAGTACGTCTACAGTACCTACGCGCTGGTGAAAAACCAATTCATAAACCACTTGGCTATGGCTTACAAAACTAAAGGTATGTCTATAGATAATATTAAAAAAAATAATAATGTAATAAATTAGTAATGAGATAAACACGCTTTATTTTATATTATAGAACTGATCATGGGGTTCATCATGCTCAGAACTTCTTGTGCTCATAATCATAGACATTCGCGAATTGGCATTCAATAACAGATGAATTTCGTAATCATAGTGTACTGTTAAGGAAGAAGAGCAACCCAGTGACATGAGCAAATCTGCATCCCTCAAAAAACGTTCTAGCACCCACTCGTTTAAACGTGCTATATCATGTTTGTAATGTCAACCCGACACTAGGGCAAGTGTACACTAACGAGATGAGTCAAAGCGCGCCGCCGGCGGTGTGTGCCCGCCCTATAGTTCAAAGTTATTTACCATCAGAGTTTCTGCGATAGTGGTCCTTATGACGACGGCGGAGAGGTCAGAGGTGTAGGAATTATAAATGGCCTCCGCGTCAAAGGCTGTATGTCCGCCGCCGGCCCTCATTATACACGTTTTCATACCCGTATCATGTTGTAGACGTATAACGAAAGCACCGTCCGTCTGATGGTAGAGGCTGGAACGTTGTCAGAAATTTAACGGGCCCGAGAAATTGTTGAGCGTTGTGTTTGATGGAAATGAACTATTATAACTACAAAATTTCATTATTACAAATTTCATTTAAGTTAATAATTATTGCCGAAGTAAGCAAGGAAACGCTGACTATAAGAAGGCCAGATGGACAGAGCGAAACTATAAAAGTTTCTGACAACAATACAATTATTTTGATCTAACATCTTCTGTCATATTGTATGCAAATTACTAATAAGTTCATTTTTCTTTGTTGCAGGTAATAAAAGGCATTTCGTTTCTCAGTGTGATACATAATATTTGTATTTTGCAAAGCGCGTCAAGATGTAGTTGGAGAATCTGAAGGTAATTATGTTATTTTATTTTTGGTATCGTAATACCGCTGTCAAAAATACCTGATTATATTACGGTTATTTTTAAACCTGTAATAAATTTTGCAATCAATAAATGTATGGCGTTATTGTCTACTACTTAGTTTAAATAAAAACCTAAATAATTTGTTATTTACTAGCGTGAGTCAAATGGTCTACAGACATAATATTATTCAGAGCCACCGCTTATCATATTGTAGGCCACAATAAACAGTAAATTAATTATTTGCTTTCTTAAAGGGCTGAGCCCTTGTTAAAGCTTTCGCCGTTTAACTTTATCTTACGCTATTATTTTTAGGTCTCTATTATAAGACATGACATTATTTGTATGAGTTGGCTTCAACAATTAGTGCAGTTTTGTTTTAAGCACTTACCACTACCTTATGGCACAAAAGAATTGCACATTTTGTCAACCCTGCAGTCACTTCCGTGATGCAGCTCAATTCCACTAGTCACTATTACGCGATCGATGTGGTGTTGTTGTGATTCGATGTTCGCCGTGCTGACAACACTGACGGCACTGTCTGCCGGATTAAGGGCTCGGGTGACGCGCTCGAAAAAATGAAATTCGATACCGCGCCAGTACAAGTTTTATATGTTGCTGTCTCGCTATTGCGCGCGGGGTACGGGGTACCCCCGCGCCCCGCGCGCCTCCGGCAGCGTATTATATGTGTGCGTGCGTCGTCATTCATTATTTTACTCTGATCAAGTTATTCAAGCCGTGCGTTTGTTGCGATTTGCGAAGTATTATATTTTATTGTTTCATGAATCATTAACAATATTGTTTTTGTGGTTGTTTTATATATTGGAATAGTAGGAATACGGGCGCGGGCGTAGTGTCGTCGATCTTGTCACTGAACTGAACAGAATACAGATTCTACATAATATATTAAAATAATATACTTACTATAATATCTACATTGGACTCTTCACAAATCACACCACGTCAGCCTGGCCCCGTGCTAAGTACACTAAGGACTTGTGTTACAACTTACAAGTACCAGACATATAATACCGAATATATTATAATTTATACTAGCGACCCGCCCCGGCGTCGCACGGGTATAAAATATATAGCCACTGAAAAAATGATTAAAATCAATGATCTATCCTATGATCTACTTCTTAGCCTATGATCTACTTCTTATCTGTGCCAAATAACATAAAAATTGCTCAGTAATTCGCGAGATAATTTTCCCCCGTTTCAAATAATTTCCAACGTTTTATCCACATACTCCTATTAGTCTTAGCGTGATAAAATATAGCCTATACTCTATAGCCTTCCTCAATAAATAGGCTATCTAACACTGAAATAATTTTTCAAATCAGACCAGTGTTCCTGAGATTAGCGCGTTCAAGTTAGCCCTTTCAAATAATTTCCCCCGTTTTTTTCCACATTTTCCTCTATTTCTTCGCTCCTATTAGTCTTAGCGTGATAAAATATAGCCTATAGCCTTCCTCGATAAATGGGCTATCTAACACTGAAAGAATCATCGCGGGCAACAGCTAGTATGGAATATCTATTTCTTAGCTTCTATTAATCGTAGCGTGATAAAATATAGCCTGTAGCCTTTCTCGATAAATGGACTAACACTGAAATAATTTTTCAAATCGGACCAGTAGTTCCTGAGATTAGCGCGTTCAAACAAACAAACAAACTCTTCCGCTTTATAATAATATTATTTAATTATTAAAGTATTTATATTATTTAATTGAATAAAACTGACATCAGGAAATAATTACTAAAAATACAAACTAAAATAAAATATACAAACATAGGTATACAAACTTAGAATACAAGTTCACTTTTATATTTTATTTTATTTCAAGACAGAAATTAGCAAGTCTGTTCAGGAGTTCTCGAGTTTTAGCGAGACTAACGAAATTAATTATTATACATAATATCAATGTATATTGTATAATCATATTATAATATTATGACTATCGCTAATATTCCTAAACGTTATTTACAAAAGTTTAAGCAATAAAAGCAAGTTGTTCAAGCAATTGTCTTCAAGTATCACATAAAAATTTTCAAAATCAACATTCAACAACAATAACATTCTCTCGATCGCGGATTCTTGGAAATCTACTGTTATCGCGCGCGCGGTCGCATGCGACCGCTTGGAGCTTGAGGGAATATTGTACTTGAATAATGAATGCCTTGAATGAATTATTGTCACGTGCACCGGTTACAACACTCCGCCACCCTGAACGCGCCTCCCGCCCGTTGCCGCGCTCTGTCGTGTGAGCGGATCGGCACGATACCATGTTGGAAATTATAGAGAAATTTCGTTGCGTTTACGAATACCAAAAATGATGAATGAAAATTTATTATATTGCCATTCTTTTGAAGACATTCTGTAACTACACAATATAAGCTGTGTTCCCAGGAAAAATACATTACGATTCGATGAGTTTTTAATATAAAACAAGTGTGCGAAAAGTATGTCGACAATGGCGTAAAAATTTATGAAATGTAATCGCTTATATTTTTTAGTGTGTAAATATTTTGAAGTTAATTTTTGTTCAGGAACCTAGGTAATTACTATTTTAAGCTGAAAAATAAATCAAACATGTTAAATATTTTCGTATGACAAAATGATTTTGGTATTACGTTTGTATGAGAATTTCGAGGGTAACCCGGCCCCTTAATCGTCAGCAATTACGGTAGTAAATGGCATGTTATCGTTATTCGTTTGTGTATCGGTTTTATGAAGGTGAAATTAAATGATTGTATTTGTGGCTCATAGCTGTATAAAAAGCTAGTTTTACTAACTGCAAATTATTCAACAATTAGGGTGCATTGTTGCTATAATTTGAAGCAGCATGAGAGCAGCAGCAGTAAAATAAATGGAGCGTTAATAAATTTTTCAGTGTTTCTATGCTTTAGCAACTTTACTGTGGCAAAGCTAAACCTACTGATGGTCGCTAATTGATTAAGCATACTTTATAAAACCGCCGCCTAGTATTAATCATCATCATCAGACTATTGCTGTTTACTGCTGAACATGCCCAAAATATCAACAGCAATTCATGATGAACAACAACATGTATCGGCGATCACAGCTGTAACTCGTGGTAATAATTGGTGCCGGTGTTAATGTCCGTGGCCGGGCGCACTGCCAACACTTCCCCCCCCCCCTGCCCCTCTACCCCTCTCCAACTTGCGGCAGTAGTATACGACCGTGTGACGACTGACGTATGGTTAGTATTAATTACACCTAAGACGCCGTTTACAAGTTATGCTAAGTGGCCGTTGAATTGAATTAGTATGACGATGTCCAGTTGTTGGATGTTATTAGAACTAATGGTAATCTTGTGCAGTCATTGAAATCCAGTTTTTAATGATTCTTGTATTATTGTATAGTAATTAAAATTCAATTTTTAATTGTTTTTGTCTGTCTTTCCACTTTGACCAACTAAACTAACCAACTGCAACTGACCCATGCGACGGTACAACTTTTTAGTTGGTTTGATAGGAATATTTTATTTTTTTAATTTGTTCCCGTTCACACAACTTAATATAATATGAAGTTTGGTGTGCCGCGTTTTCGTTTCAGCGAATATCCTTATTTACGTTTTATTGACTTTAATTTAATAAATAATTTGACGTTAAATGTATGACAGTTTTTGTCAAAATCCTCATTAAATTAAAGTTCATCAAATAGCTTTAATTGAGGCCGTACAACCGTAGCACGTGCTATGTAGCACTCTACGCTGTAGAGCGTCGTAGCTCAGTCTACGTGCCGCGTAGCAAGCTCGTAGCGGGTCTACGACTACGCTACGAGCTACGTCACTACGTACTTCCTGACAGATTTTCATATTTTTTTTGGTGTTGTGTGAATTTATAATTATTTTATTGTTTCTTAAACGATAAATATGTATTGAATTAATATCTAAGTAGGTAGTATGTATTATCATCTTTTCGCCTACAGCTTACTGCATGTATATTGTTCAACATTCAAGCAACACAAAATATACACAATATATTGCTTCAAGTAATATCTATATATGTGTTTCGTAAGAACTTTGTACAAATAAGAATCAGTATAACATTTTAGTAATACAAAAGCATTATTCTTGTATTTCTCGAAGGCTTAGTGAATTTCTTATCCCGCGTATCCAATAGTTTTAAGAACCGCCAGCCGCGGCGTATCAATCTGACAAATGAATCGTCAGTATTTTCAATTACATTAGCGCGTCTTAGCACTGGCTTGGTGGTGAGGCGGTACACCGTGACTCCCCACTCTCCCCGTGTGACCCCATTCTCCTCTATGTCTTAAAATACTAGGATCTTCTCTTCTCGATTATTAGTATAAACATTTTCTCTACGGAGTTTCAGTCTCTATTAAACTGCAGGCTTCTTCTACCATCGTCACGGAGCTTTAGTCCTAATTAATGGGTGCGCAAATCGCGTTGCCTATTTGGCCAGGCATATTTGATATCACAATAAAATGTATGCCTAATTATTCGAAGTAGAGTTAAACTACGATAACATGGCACGCCCCTCCAAAATTCAAAACGTTTGAAGTACGTTGTCAAAAGGTTTGAAGTGTGCTGTCTTGCGCGGTCGGCTAGTTATGATGAATTGACCAACAAATCTTGGTAATAACTAATAAGTGACATTAAGTGAAATATTACGAGTACTTGTTGATTGGTTGAATACTTACTACATACAAACTCTTTCATAATGATGTGACTACATAAATTGAAACAGTCATTTGGAGGGGCGCGCCATGTTATCGTAGTTTATCTCTAATACAACGCCTAAACTTCTAAAATGATGAGTATCCTTCCGTTTAAGAAAGTGTTATAATGTAAGAAATGAGTACTTACCTTTTTTGTTACGGTTATTTATATTAAATCATAAGTTAGAACAATAAGTCGAAATATTCGTACTTTTCAGGACTTTAGCACTTTAAAATCATGCCTAAGATGCTCATGATCTAAGATGGCCCGCCTCCCCCGGCGTAAGGAATGCTCCATTAGGCGCGGGTTTCAAGGGCACATTGCTGCGGTGTATTATGTGATTCACTGATGGTGTTGAATTGACTCAGAGTTTACTGGGGCTTACTACCTGATGTACTGTGGCTGGAGTATGCACTAAGTTTGTTTACCCAAATATTGTATGTAAGGCAGTGTGTTCACTTTGATTTTGGTGGGATTAAGGTGGGTTTCAGTGTTTTGTTGTACATTTCGCAGTCGGCGCTGAGGCTCGGCAGCGACTGTGTGCCACTATAAAGCCTAAATACATATTCATCCCCTCTATACCTATAATATTGTTGTTGTTATTTTAGTAAGTACTGTACTCTTTAAATTTAAATTTTCCTCTCCTGCAGGGTTGCCTGGAAGAGATCGCTTATAGCGATAAAGCCTATAAGCGATAATTATAGTTAGATAGACTCTTTATTGCCCACATTTATGTTTTACTTAAGTTTTAGTTTTAGTAACAGATTGTACTTAATTTAATGTGAGCAATAAAGAGTCTATCTAACTATAATATTGTTGTAAATTGTTGTGCTATGCGACTACGGTGTAGCCAGAGGGGGGGGGGGGGGGGACGATTTTGTAGTATGTACGTTTGACCATAAGCTTCTGTTCCTCTACTTTTTTATACGACATAATTCATTCAACTTCGTTACATTCATAAACTTATGTATAACGAGCTTTTGCCCGCGACTTCGGTCGCGTTAAGAAGTATTATTATATGCAAACTTTCATCTCCTATTTTAACCCCTTGGAGCCGGAATTTATCAAAATCCTTTCTTAGCGGATGCCTACATCACAACATCTACCTGCATGCAAAATTTCAGCCCGATCCGTCCAGTGGTTTGGGCTGTGCGTTGATAAATCACCATGTCAGTCAGTCACCTTTGAGTTTTATATATATACGAGCTTTTGCCCGCGGATTCGCTCGCGTTAAGAAGTATTATTATATACAAACTTTGATCCCATATCTTCACCCCTTGGAGGTAGAATTGATCAAAATCCTTTCTTAGCGGATGCCTACGTCATAACATCTACCTGCATGGCAAATTTCAGCCCGATCGGTCCAGTGGTTTGGGCTGTGTGTTGATAGATCAACATGTCAGTCAGTCACCCTTGAGTTTTATATATAAAGAAGAAGAAGATATGTAGAGATTGTTAAGAAAAACAAACCAATTTAACAATTTTAGAAGTTCCGCAAAAACGTTAAAAGAACTAGATGTCATATGTATCTTGTTACCGCCGCGTCTCGCGCAGGCAGTTACAGACAGACAGATAAATGGACCCAACAGCGATCTCTAGAGTACGTTCTTACGCTGAGGAAATGTTGAATTAAATATATTTTTTGTAAGCGACGTTCTCTGAGAGATATCTGATGTAACGGGCTGAGATAAACGAGAGGTATCTCAGCGGTGTACTCGACTACGGTGTAAGAGGGGTTGTGATTTTCCTTGTATATGTATTTGTATGTGTATTTGTTTGTTATGCTGATCTAGTGAGCGTTCTTAAGTTCTGTTTAACACGACAATTAACACGGAAGACCCTATAGTTATATAGCTGGGATCTGGTGGCAGATGGTAGGTAGGAAAGTCTGTTGAACACTAGAGTGACATGAATTTCCACCAAGAACCGACAATGTACAATCTGTGGTGACATACAATGGGTAGGAAGATAGTAAGGGTCGGCAACGCACCTGCAGCTCTTCTGTTGTTGCGAGTGTCCATGGGCGACGGTAGTTGCTTTCCATCAGGTGACCTGTTTGCTCGTTTGCCCCCTTATTTTATAAAAAATAAATAAATAGTAAAAAAGTGAGATTCAATGAATCTCATATCTTCCCTCTCATCGTAAACTGACTAACACCACACACGTTACACGTGTTGCGTCTCAATTTTCATCGCTATCGTTTTGTTTGTGTTTTGTCTCTATTGTTACATATTTATGTATCGTCTTTTTCTAGTCTGTAAAATTTTGTATAAATAGCCGTAAGTTTCATGAATAATACACACTTCTGATCTGACAGTCGAGTTATTGGTGCCCCCACGCCGCAGTTAGAAAATGTTTGTAAACGTTTTCTAACATAAAAACATTTACTAACAAATGTTGTCAATTGTTACATTTTGTCAGGAACTGTTACATGTTATAAGTGCTCCTACACTGAGAAAATGTTTACTAATGTTTACTAACATTTTATAACATTTAAATCTGGTATTGGCTCACCACATACCCCGTCGTCCTTTATAAAAGGTTTACAAACAAAAGGTAACACAGTGTGTCTTATTTTCTTATAATTTTTTGTTTTGCTATAATTTGTTGACTTACGTTTACTAAAGATTTTCTAATATGAAAACATTTTTAATATTTTTTAACATTTGTGACTAAAATGTTTACTAACGTTACTAAACATTATCTAACTGCGGTGTGGGAGCACCATATCATTTACTCCTGTACCGTCGTATATATATATATATATATATATATATATATATATATATATATATATATATATATAATTGGAATCTCGGAATCGGCTCCAACGATTTTCATGAAATTTGGTATATAGGGGGTTTCGGGGGCGATAAATCGATCTAGCTAGAAATCATTTTCATAAAATGTCATTTTGTGTGTTTTTTGAATTTTTTTAATACCGGTCATATAGCTAGTCTGTACCTATCCATCATGCGTCAAAGTGAAATCAAAAGGCCATTAAAGATTTTTAATAATTTTTAAAATGCTTCCGAAATAGTGGATATCAATTATTACGGAATAAAGACCGCGACTGGACCAAAATGTGCCCTCGGTCATTATTAGCCGCAAACTCATTTTAAAACGCTTTCAAATATTTGGACGAATGTTGACCCTTGTTGCTGTAATTTTTATGTTAATTTATTTTACAGTACAACCCTTTTGTTAAGCATCCTGTTACTTGTATCATGTGTACAAAATATATTATGTTTTAGGCTAAGGGTTAGCTATAGGAATATAATTAACCTTTCTAAGCCTTCTAGGTCGACTGTATTTTGTGGATGTCGTTTGTGCTTGGGCAATCATATTATTGATATTTTTCAAATTACCTGTCCCAGGCACTATACATAGGCTGCACTAAAAATATCGAGAATGGAGTACTGCCTGTCATATTAAAATCTTTTAAATTGAAAATTCCTTGGTTTTAAAAATCGAATACCATTTATTTATTTAAAAAAAGATTCTCGGTCTTGTCACAAGGTCTTGTCAAACTTATTTAGTCGTTGAGAAAATGGAATTGACTCGAGAAAATTCTAGAACGATGATTTATTATGACTTTCGAAGTGGTTTAAC
The DNA here is from genome assembly GCA_905333045.1 of Lysandra bellargus. Classification (NCBI taxonomy): domain Eukaryota; kingdom Metazoa; phylum Arthropoda; class Insecta; order Lepidoptera; family Lycaenidae; genus Lysandra; species Lysandra bellargus. Next base: position 926,981 of record HG995353.1, on the reverse strand, counting down.
ACAAAAACAGTGTGTTGATCGGATAATTTCTGCATTTGTTGATGAAGCCCCATCCAAAACCACAATTTATCGCTGGTTTGCTGAATTTCAACGTGGACGTGTCAGGCTCAGTGATGATCCCCGTCAAGGTCGTCCAAAAACTGCAGTCACCCAAGAAAACGTTGACGTTGTACGTAAGCTGGTTGAGGAAGATCGACATGTGACATACCGCGAAATTCAGGCAACTTTAGGCATTGGCATGAGTCAAATACAAATAATATTGCTGCCTTGCCTTTTCAATGACCAAAACTATTATCAGACGTTTTGAAAATAACTTTGTTGCTATTTTTTTTTCAAAGGTGTTAATTTTTATTTTATAAATTAATATAACACCTTAGAAAACAATACGATATTGCAAGAATTTATTTTCTACTAGCTGTTGTCCGCGACTTTGTCCGTGTCAGCATACTGCATAGTATATTAACAAAGATGGATAATTTTCCCCTCTTTCCTTACCCAAAGGGTAAAAACGGGACCCGATATCAAAGACATTTCAGTCTGTCCGTCTGTCTGTCTGTCCATATCCAGACTGTACCTCCCCTTTGTAACATGTAGTGAATATTATTAAAGTATTAAAGTATTATTAAAGTATATTATTATATTATTTTTTGGTCATATACCTAGTCAAGTGCCTACCTGTTAGACCCAGATCCCAGAGCGATAACACATATTATGACATATCACAATATGGATGAAACCTTAGGTTCTTAGTAGTTCCTTATGTACTTAGAATACCTACCTTAGATTTTGAAAATGTGTGTGATTTATTGTGAAAAAAATATCTTACACCTTTGCAGTAGTAAGACGGCCATTGGGCGCTGTCGGAAAAGTATGGCAAGGTGATTTTCGTGAATGGCTACTCGACGTTGATTAGCTATGCAAAAATTAGCCTGGTACAAATGGTTCAATTTTTTTATTAAAATTAACGTATTCGCGTCGGTATGGCGGGCTGTAAGCCGCACCTGACAAGTATGGCATTACGCTTTCGCCTACTTATTTTTTTTCGACTATCTGAAAATACAAGCATTTTTGTGGAACAAATCGTTCGACACTCGTTATTTATCCGACACGTTCGATTAACGCCCACGCGTTTGGGCTGCCAGTGCGAGCGCTATGACCATCATTTTCCTTTTTGCCTTTACGTAATTATACCCCTTGTAAAGCCTGGCACAAATCACCAAGAATTTTGTGTCACTATCTCCAGGCCTATTAGTATGAGTGTCTTACTCGATCAGAGAATATTGTAGAAATGGCTGGGTGTTTTTTTTTATGCAATAAGGGGGCAAACGAGCAAACGGGTCACCTGATGGAAAGCAACTTCCGTCGCCCGTGGACACTCGCAGCCTCAGAAGAGCTGCAGGTGCGTTGCCGGCCTTTTAAGGGGTAATAGGGGAGGGTAGGGAAGGAAATAGGGAAGGGTAGGGAAGGGAAAAGGGTAGGGGATTGGGCCTCCGGTAAACTCACTCACTCGACGAAACACAACGCAAGCGCTGTTTCACGCCGGTTTTCTGTGAGGACGTGGTATTTCTCCGGTCGAGCCAGCCCATTCATGTCAAAATATAACATGTATAGTGTATACCCATATTATAACAATTACTAGTAAATAACTAATTCTTTATTGTCATAGAAGATCGTTTGATAAAGAATCCATATCCATACTTCCATACTATACTAAATATTAATATTATAAATGCGAAAGTGTGTCTGTCTGTTACCTCTTCATGCCCAAACCACTGAACAGATTTTACTGAAATTTGGCTTGGAGATACTTTGATTCCCGGGTCCTGGGAAAGCTCACAGGATACTTTTTGTCCCAGAAAAATGTACGGTTCCCGCGCGATAAAGAAATTTTGGCGCAACGGAGTTGCGGGCGTCATCTAGTTAGAAATAACCGTAAGTGGACCTTAAAATGCAATTTGGTCGCGGCTGTTAAGCACTTAATTGTGTGTATTAACCAATAATTTTTTTTGTGTTTAGTTATGAATGCAGTCTTGTTTTAAATTATCTAAAAAAACTGCATTCATAACTTAATACGTAATTTTATTGTGGGATAATACACAAATGCGTGACAGCGTCCATTTAACGTCAGAATTAACAGCCTGGATTCATTAGCACAGTTGAAAAAACTTAGTGCGACTATCCGTTTCACTAATTGTAGGGACTAGAATGCGGCATGCGAATTTAGTGGGGCGTCCATATTTAAGCAGTTCTCCAGCCTACATTAAGAGATTAAGGATCCGCATAACTCGAGGCGGCCACGCGGCGGCACGTCAGAAGCGGCTGCAGCCCGCGACGGCCGCCCGCCCCGTTCCATATTCAAAACGCGAGTTTTTTTTTTCTCATAAGTGGCCAGTGTTTGAGGTTTTTTTTTAATCAGTGGCCAGTGTATTTTTTTAAAGTCAGTGTTCTTACCGGCCAGTGTTTTAACAGTTGGTATATTGATGGGATTCGGGTATGTATAGGGACATCGCTTGCTTTTGATATCAACAGGCGTGTGACGGTGCCAAATTTAAGTGGACGTGAAAGTGGTTATGATGTTTAGTTATCAGTGTTAACACGATACTATACCACTATACTATTAGAGCTTTTATATAGTGCACAGATATAACTAGAACAAATACTAGTGAACAAAAATTGTTGATGTAGTTTTAAAGCACCACGACATTTTTAAAATCTAACAAACTCGGGCATGTTTATTAATATTTGAAACGTGTCATCAATCTAGGTATAGCAATTCAAATAAAGTTAGCCGGATCGGAAATACATCGGATCTAATAAATCTTGACGCGTATTCGGCGCGTTGTGCAATTTATCGCGGCTCCTACTTTTTTTTAGAATATTCATGACTGGAATAGATATAAATTGATATTAAGCGGTCTGTCCATGATGGACAAACATCGACGATTACAAATCATTAGAGGGGGCAATATTCGTCTATAATTGAGAGCTGGTGCCATCATGGTGACAATCATACTATCGTGGCCCAACATAAAGAAGGATTTATAGTTCTTAGATTCTTTTAAAAAAAAAAATCTTTTAGACGAATACGAATAGACGCCATAGTGACGTAAGATTATGACATCTGTCAAGTTTGAAATTCGAATGAAATTGGGTAAATGAATTTTTTATGAGTCATTACTGTAAGCCGTCTGTCATATTACGTGAAATCCTGTTAGATTCCGATGGACGTTGAAAAATCTTCCGTAATGCCATCTGCAGCCTCCTGGAGTTCCAAATTTAATAATAATATTATTGTGATCCTTTTAAAAAGGCTTTGCATAATACCAGGTTTTGTAATGGAATAAAGTTGTATTTTTTATTAATTTCTAAAAATTTGAAAATTATAGCAAATGTTTAATTTGATAGACAAGTTAAAGATTTCAGTTGGACATAAAAATTTTTGCTCTAGATGTATCAATTATTTTATTATCACTTAGGACTTTCTGCATTCTTTCGATATACCATAGATGATAATTTGTACAAGTTTCAGAAGTAATCTTATTAGTTATTACTAAAGTTATTTTTTCTGCAAACGTCACACATACAAAATATGATCGACACTCAATTCATAAGCTCAATTTGTCGGCTCGTTCACGCGGATATCGCGCGGGTAAGTTGAAAAACGCCATTAATTAACGTTCACCGATAGGCTCGTTAGTGTAACTACGCCACTGAGTGTGTCGCGTCATAGATCCCTCAGGGGGCGGCGGGGGGCGCCGGTGTTACGTCACAGGATGAGAGGCATAATGAGCGAGATAAATGGGACGAATTTTTTTCTCCTTTTCATACTTAAATGAGATTAATGTTTATCATGTTTGGTGTACGGACGAGACGAGAAGCTTGGTGCTAGGCGCAATTAAGATATTATGAAGTGTTCGGGATCAACTTTAGTCGTATGTAGATAAATAAAAAGAGTTTTGTTAATATACAGCTGTGCACGATAGAGTTATGTAAATTTCGATTATAAATCCATTTCTATGTAATTTAACTCTAAATTATATTTAAGAAATGATACACGTTTTTAGTGTCCAATCACACCCGCCTTATCGTTTCTTTAGGATTCCGACTTCCGTACCCAAAGGGTAAAACGGGACCCTATTACTAAGACTTCGTTATCTGTCCGTCTGTCTCCAGACTGTACCTCAAAAACCTATTTAAGAGGGGCTCCCATACAAAAAACCCAATTTTTGCCTACTTACGCTCTATAGCGGTATGGAACCCTTCGGGCGCGAGTCCGACTCGCACTTGGTCGATTATTTAGTTTATAGTGCAAAGATTAAACCAGAGTCAATAAGCAAGTTACTGGTCACTTTAGTATCCTAAATTCTCCGAAGTTCAAACTAATTAGTCGCAATAAATATCAATATAAATAATTTAGAAAACCAATAAAGCAATCGAGGTCTATTAAAAACCACTAACAAGTTTGATTAAATAAATAGTTTGACCCACTAAACACCATATAACTTGACACCGCGACCCCCACTGAGAAACGGCCATTAATTGTGCCAATTGGATAACTAGTGTTGGGGCGAATAGTTATCAGATGCTATTGTAGGTACGTGGAAGTGGTCTCAACATCGTGATATGCCATGGTATTTACATCTTATAATTCCCACCGAAATACTTCCCATTCCTTTCCTATTATTTTTGTTCTGGTTAATTTTGTTGCGAATCCCAAGACAGTATAGAATGTCCAGTGTCCTTCAGAAGCCCCAGATCATATCAAAGTGCTTTTTGTGGTTGGTTTAACGCTGTAGTAGCTTACAGGAGTTGTAGTGGTAGGGAATGTGGGGTAGGTTTTTAACGCTGATCCATGATAGACCAGTACAAGAGACCAAGGACATATTATGTGATTACGATATTCGTCTATGATTACATACTGATCCTAGTCTCTCTCTCTCTCTCTATCCTAGATCTACCGGAGACTCTTGACAACATAGGTAATCAACACAGACATAGATCAAAATAGATACCGCATGTCGCTCCATTTGTATGAAAACGAGCGTGTCACTTTTTTCCTACCACTGTGACGTACCGATGATAAGAAATGTGTCCATTATCAAGGCCAACGTTTCAATTTTAATTTCAACAGCTCAATACGGCACTTTTAGGCATTTAGGCATTTTTAAAATTCCGATTGACGTCCGATTCCGATAGATAAAGAACAGACTTTCGAAAGACGAGCATTGCTCATCGTTTGGGAACGCGATATGGCACGCGAAGTACATACACATGCGGTATCTATCTGGATCTATGTCTGTGGTAATCGACGTATCGTGTCGATATGATGTCGGCATCGTTCGTGTTCGGATCGGAATCGATTGCGGCTACACGACAGTTGAGCTGAGTTAGACTGGCATGTCGAATTGCTTGTTGGATCAATATATATTTGTATATTATATACTTTGAATATAGCCTTGAGAATAGTAATAGTGAAATTGTCTTACGAGTAAAATTCCTGCGGTGTATGTTGCAACTTGCCGCTCTTCTACTAAATGGCTGGACCAATTATGGTATTTGTATGCTTAGTCAGTGGGTCTGAAAATCTTCCAACTTACATATTTATTAACGTATAAGGGATCAAATAGAGCAGAATCCTGAATCGCGCTATCGAAGTTTGATTGCTAACTTTGCATAGGAAATTATCGAATGCAACTTGACTAAGCACCCAGATATTAATATAATCACGAATTCTCAATATTCTAATTATGTGTAGTTTCATCAAATTAAGCGTAGCCCCTTTCCATTTCCAACACTTTAGCAATACAAATAGAAAGTTTCACAAGTAATTCTATAAGAGACGCAAAATGAATTTTAAAATTAAATTCTTCAAGTCCTTGGAAATTTTATAATAGGAATTGAAATGAAGTATTGTTTGAAATCTCAGAAACAACGGGACTCGTTCCAGACAAATGACGGAGTCGTTTCAGGACTTGTTAATGTCCTTATGTTTAAGTTTAAACATAAGAAAGCTGGTGTTGTATACTATTAATAAATGCTGAAATCGGTCGGAGCAGAGGGCGCTACCAGCACATACAGTAAATAATCTGACCAAAATCAGACAAATCGGAATGTTGACAGACACGTTGTCAAACGTCGAACAGAACTTTTTGTTTATTAGCACCAGCATATGGTGCTGCTTCTAGCGTGATAAACTGATAACATTGCAGTAGTATGGGCCGGGCCACAACACTGCGTTGCGGCGTCGTATCGCAAAAAATAATCGCACATAACCAACGCACCTGCAGCTCTTCCGATGTTGCGAGTGTCCATGGGCGACGGTAGTTGCTTTTCATCAGGTGACCCTTTTTTTCTCTTTGCCCCCTTATTTAATTTTAAAAAATATATAAATAAGAGGCGATGTCGCAACGCAAAAATTTCATATAGCATAGCACTTTTTACATCGAAAATTTTCACGATGCGTTCTGCGGCGTAGTAGATTTATACGATGCGACGCCGCAACGCAGTGTTGTGGCCTGGCCCATTACATCGGAAATTTTCACGATGCGTCCTGTGGCGTCGTAGATTTATACGATGCAACGCCGCAAGCGGAACGCAGTGTTGTGGCCTGGCCCTAAATCCTATTGAGAAAAATTTTCGACTGTAATCTACAAAATTTTACAAAGGTAGCTTAAATTTATCGAAATTATCAAATGCATTTGACTAAAGGCTCTGATGATAGTACCTATCTGATATCTACATACGAATGTGATACGAGTATAGCGTCAGACAATTGTAAACTTATATATATATATATATATATATATATATATATATATATATATATATATATATATAAAGTATATAAGTTTACAATTGTCTGTATGTCTGCTTATTTCCCAGTTTTGCATATTAATAAGCAAATATAAATATATGAGTGGCAGTCTTGTGCGTCACAGTGCGTTTTTCGCGTAACTTTCTGCCGCGCACTGTAAAACTCTGGTACGAACTGTCACCAGCTGTATTTTCAGATCTATTCGACCTGCAAACCTTCAAGAAAAGAGCGTATTCCCTCTTGAAAGACCGGCAGCGCACCTGCAGCTCTTCTGATGTTGCGAGTGTCCATGGGCGACGGTAGTTGCTTACCATCAGGTGACCCGTTTGCTCGTTTGTCCCCTTATTTAATATTAAAAAAAAAAAACATGGCAAGGATTAAAACGGGATGTCCTTCTAAAAGATTTCAGAGACATTAAGTTTTGAAGCATGAACTTGAAATAAAATTCTATATAATATCCAGTATCTAGTTGAATTTGCCATAGATATAAAAGTGTTAATAATCTTTATTGATATACTTACAACCATATTGTAGTACTACGTCTGAGATTGTAGAAGTGTCGGAAAACCACTTAGAATCTCGTCTATTCAATACAGTAAGTGGCAGCCCTGGCCAAAATTGGTCGAAATAGACGATCGATCGTCTTAAGTGACTTCATTCACTGCACTCCTTCTACGGACCGCTCTTATATTACCTCTGATAGGACCTCTATGCCGACCACATAAGGATCTCTATCGCATAAATGTGACAGCTCCGAAACAAAATTCATTACTCCAGTCACTTTGCAGTTGAATGAGTTGCATTCAGGGAATAGATTTTAGTTTATAGTGCTAGCGCACATAAAGGTTACGATGCGTGAAGAGCTTGATAAACTCCTTAGCGACGAGTTTCGTATGTTATAGTTAGCTTAATACCCTCTTGATAAGCTTAAAATATCGTTGACAGGTATTATATATTATACTGAAGGTTTAGGGCTCGTTATTGCGCGACTTAAAAAAGATAAACACTTTACCATAATATTCTATATTATTAGTGTTTTTTTATGAAATAAGGGGGCAAACGAGCAAACGGGTCACCTGATGGAAAGCAACTTCCGTCGCCCATGGACACTCGCAGCATCAGAAGAGCTGCAAGTGCGTTACCGGCCTTTTAAGAGGGAATAGGGTAATAGAGGAGGGTAGGGATGGGAAGGGAAGGGAATAGGGGAGGAAAGGGAATAGGGTAGGGGATTGGGCCTCCGGTAAACTCACTCACTCGGCGAAACGCGGCGCAAGCGCTGTTTCACGCCGGCTTTCTGTGAGAACGTGGTATTTCTCCGGTCGAGCCGGCCCATTCGTGCCGAAGCATGGCTCTCTCACGTATAAAAGTGTGACGTAATAAGTGATGTATGTATGTATACATAATAATACAAAAGCTAATCCATACTAATATTATGAATGCGACAGTGTGTCTGTCTGTTACCTATTCACGCTGAAACCGATGTCGATTAAATTTGGTATGGGAATAGTTTGAACCCCGGGAAAGAAAAATGTACGGAGTTCAGGGTGTCATCTAGTAAGTCTATATTTTGATCCGAATGTGAAAAACAAGCTTTAAAATGGGAGGTTCTGTAAATGTAGAAATAAAACAAGTACAGGAGGGAAAATTAATATCCTAAAATAATTCACGCTACGCAATTTATGAATGGCCCTACCACTAAGATTTCTTAATCAACTACACGAGTCGGTATGTATTCTAATAATATGTGTTAATAAACATCTATTTAACGTCATATAATATGTCTCGAGAATTGTTTACATACAACTATGTTATTGCCTCATGAGAGTTAGAACTTAGTGATATTTGACTTGAACATATTATATAAGCATTTTATGTAATGAGATATCTGTGAGTATTTGCTTAGAACGTATTATAGGCTTCTCTTCACGTTGGGCCAAGATTGCTATCATGAATAGGCATCTATAATCTATACAGGGTGTAACAAAAATAAGTGATAATACTTTAGGGTGTGTACGTGTTCCTTGTAGAGAGTTCACTGTGAAAGTAGCAGCGCTCAAAGACCAAAATTTTTTCACTTTTGTATGGGGAAACTCGTGAGTTGACGTTCGGGCCCTTGCCCATACAAAAGTAAAAAAAAATCGTCTTTCAGCGCTGCTATTTTCACAGTGAACTCTCTACAAGGAACACGTACACACCCTAAAGTATTATCACTTATTTTTCTTACACACTGTATACAGGCTGTTTCAAATAAGATAATAAAGTAGCCGAAAGGGTGTGACTCAGGGGGTCATTCCAGAACTACTTTTGTTCTACGACTTTTAGAAATTCGCGAAAAAAATATTGATTATCCATAGAAACTTTGTTGGTCACGTGACTTTTTTACTTTGGAAAAGTAAATTTATTTTTTGCCAATTTCCAAAAGTTGTAGAACAAATGTGGTTCAGAATGAGCACCTTTCGGTTTAGAGGCCAAACAACGGGCTCTTGCTTCTGTCTTGATTGTAAATCGAATCAATTCGAACTTGTTAGCTAACCAGGAGAATCGTGAAGTTAGATGTTTAGTCAATTCTCTCTTAAAAGGCAGGCAACTTGTGATTCCTCCGATCGCTTTCCATCAGGTGATCTGTTTGCTCGTTTGCCCCTCTACAAAAAATATCCTTGTCTGATAGCCGACCCAAAAACATTAAATTCAGATTCCGAATCCATCGTCATATTGAAGGCGCGTTATTGGCACGAATTCGAATAATGAACGTTATTAGGTTCCTTTCAGGTGTAAAGTTAGTTTGAGTGGGCTTTGAGAGTCTGTTAAGTCGTTATTCGTCGCACGTCCGATCCCTTGTTCGAATGTCGAACGCGACCTTGAGGCGTCCCCAGATCAGGTACCCTGAAGGGCTAAGTGAACCTAATGTGCGCGTCTGTCAGATAATAGACCCCTGAAGATCTTGTGTCCGGAATTTTCGGAAAAATATAAGTTGTTTGAATGAAAATTTATAAAGGCTTAACCACGGCTGTATACTTGTAATATTTTATTATTGTATCACCTATATTCTAAGCAAATAAACTATGTCTTTATCTATATATTTTATGTATGTTTTTATCTATATCTTCTTATATATAAAATTCTCGTGTCACAATGTTAGTCCACGAACTCCTCCGAAACGGCTTTACTAATTTTCACCAAATTTTATATGCATATATTCAGTAGGTCTGAGAATCGGCTACTCGGTACTTTATTTATTGATAAGTGCATTTGTTGAATAAGTAATAGTAAATTATTACAACCTGAGTTTGACGGCGACCATTGTTTGTGCGACGGGATAGCGATCGACGTTGCCATAGTGACATACTTATTTAGTCACTTCAATAAAATAATATGGCAAATATATTATGGCAAAGCAACGTTTTCCGGGACAGCTAGTATTATATATATTTTATGTCTATGATCACATATCTTTTAGGGTTTTTATTTCTATCACACGTCGTTCTATTCAACGTTAGGTTTGCAGGCTTTGTAGTATAAGGCTGCGTTTCCACTGAAGTGGAGCGGAGCTTAGCGGTAACCGATTTGACCAATCGCCATGCTCGAAATCTTCGCTCCGCTTCGCTGTCATTCCGCTGGAATAGCACGATTGGTCAATTCGGGCACCGCTAAGCTCCGCTCCGCTTCAATGGAAACGCAGCCTAACAGATGAAGCTTCCTTCCTCACAAAAAGTTTCTTGAACCTAACGCAATAGCCCTATCGAAGCAAAGAAGAGCTTTTATTTAAGAAGTAGAAGTTTTGAGATTGATGTGTTAAACTGTTTCATATTATGTTTAAAATTATACTTAATGTCTTTTTAAAGCTATTACTAATTAAAATATTTAAGACTTTGATTTTTTTACAATTGAAGTCAGCTGGTGGCGGCCATTTTTAATGATGTAAGCACACTTTGACCGCGCCGCAGCCCGCAGAGCCGCAGACACCATTGTCGCCCCACAATGCAGCCCCAACAATACAATATTAAATATTCAAGCCATTTGTACGTGTACACCGCCTGCCATAAAAACCTCGGCATAAAAACGAGTCGATGGCCTTCTCGGGGACCTCTGAGTTGTATTTTACACGATTTTCGTGATGCTGTTATACTACAATGCCTATTGTTCTTTCAACTTATTATTTGTAATCCATGAAGCAACTTTTCTAAAAGTGCTTGTAAGTCGCTTAGAAATATTATAATGTTTTTTCCTAGGTAGACTATACTATGTCCTTCACTGAGATTGAGAATATTAATGTAGTAAATACCATCTTAACTATTTTAGCGTGAAACAAACTAACAAACATACTCACTTTTGAACTTATAATACAGCAAATGGTTATAAAATATTTCATCTTAACTATTTTAGCGTGAAACAGACTAACAAACATACTCACTTTTGAACTTATAATACAGCAAATGGTTATAAAATATTTGATAAAATTAACAAGATTATATACCTTTTTTTCTTCGCTTTAGAAACAAGGCAGTACAACTTCAGTCCATGAAAACACTTCTTATATCCGTTCAAATAGGCTCGTCGACTCCTTATACAAGGACATCCTTATAAATAATTCCTAATGATGCCGCGACCCGGCCGGTCCTAAGAGTAGCCGGTCACGAAAAGAAATAAATTGGCAAAGTTTTATAACATACGACTAGTTTTTTCTACTCAATGCCGGCTGTGGACCGTTAATGGGTCTTAAGTTGGCTTCGTTTAGAGTTTATGCTCTTAATATACCTGTGAGTTACTTTGCCGATAGCGGCTCACTTTAATATTGTGCATGTTTTATTGACTGCGAGTGTAATTTTGTAACTTTACGTAAGTTTGTGCAAGAAAAGTCTTTTTTTTTTTGCTCATTCTTATCATATTCTACTCCTGTAAGCCGTTAAATTAATTTTCGCTGCCTGTTTTATGATCATTTTATTAAGTGTAATTATGAAACATTAAAGTCGTCTTAAAATACTATTTTCTTTTAAGTTTTATCATATTTTATTTTCCAAACCACGAAGCTAGTCATAAAATTTCATACAAAATTATTATAACGTTTTCTAGATGCCACAGTTTTGACCATAGTAAACTTAGTAACAAGTCAACGCTGTCTTTATCAACTACTACTACTAGTTGATGAAGGCAACTTAGTTTATCGCGTGGGAACCGTACTTATTTACATGTGTCCTTTCCCGGGTCTCAAAGTATATCCATACCAAATTTCAGCAAAATCGTTTCAGCGGTGAAAGCATTAAGAGATGACAGACAGACACACTTTCGCAAATATTAGTATTGATTATATATTTACATTGCTGCTGCCGAGTTACTAATCACTCCATTTCTGCTACTAATTTATATCACAAAGTGATTAGCGCTGTGCTATGAACGCGCTCAAACGTCTAGGAGCTGGCGCCCGCGGCGAGCGCTGATTAATTCACGCCATTCACGGCTGCCCTCCCCCTTCCCCTCTTCTCCGCAGCCCGGTTTTAATTGACTACGCGCAAGGAGGTGGGGGGATCTCAGACTAGGCTTCTTAAGGTGTAAGCCTTTGCTTAATATTCTATACTAGAAATTTATGCTTGTGGCTGTGGTGGCTTGTTGCCGTCTCAAAGAATGTGTTGTGTTTATTATGTGTGAAATTGAGATTTCTATTTTATGTCTAGGAAACAAAAAATACTAACCATTCATAAGATAACTCAAATTTCACCAAAACATGAAATGTAAAAGGAGCCAAGCAAAATATTGCATAGCTATTCAATTCAATACTCTGTCGTAAAAAGTTTTCAGATCACATTCAAGCCAAGCCTTCAACTTATTTTGTAATTTAAATCAACATTTAGTAAATGTATCAATAGATTTCTTTATTTTATAATTATTATAGTGGCTTGGCAATGAGCATTAGAGAAATAATATCGGCCACATGCGTCGTTACATACTAAAATACTTTATGCTTGCCGTCTGTGTAAGTATGAACTCCTTCAAATATGCAGTTTTATATTAAATTTGTTTCTCTTGTGCTCATTGCCAAGCTACTATAATAATTATAAAATAAAGAAATCTACTAATATATAATACTAAATGTTGATTTAAATTACAAAATAAGTTGAAGGCTTGGCTTGAATGTGATCTGAAAACTTTTTTACGACAGAAGTATTACAGCTATGCAATATTTTGCTTGGCTCCTTTTACATTTCATGTTTTGGTGGGACTTCATTTCTTTTTTTTAAGGTTTTTGTTTCTTTTCTTTTCAGGTCACGTTATAAATTTTCTGTACTTAGCTTGGTTCTCATTCTCTATCCTTATATTATTTTTTGAGGCTTCGTTAGTTCTCAGTCGATTATTAATATTCATATATTTGGATATTATAAGTTTAAACACTTACGGATTTTGTCGCGGAGCACTTTTATTAATCCCGACGTTTCGGCTGCTTTATAGCGGCCGTGGTCACGGGTGGTCTTCGGGTAGTTAAAGAACTTCAAGAAATTGGACACCTGTCACCTCAGACCACCCGTGACCACGACCGCTGTAAAGCAGCCGAAACGTCGGGATTAATAAAAGTGCTCCGCGACAAAATCCGTAAGTGTTTAAACTTATAATATCAAAATATATGAATATTAATAATCGACTCAGAACTAACGAAGCCTCAAAAAATAATATAAAGAAGATAGAGAATGAGAACCAAGCTAAGTACAGAAAATTTGCATACAGAAAAACATTCATGATGAGTGATGCTCGCGAAAACTTAAGAAATCATCAGCTTAAAAGTCAATTAAAATCTTATATATAAAATTCTCGTGTCACAATGTTAGTCCACGAACTAATCCGAAACGGCTTTACTGATTTTTACCAAATTTTATATGCATATTCACTAGGTCTGTGAATCGGCTACTCGGTACTTTATATATTGATAAGTACATTTGTTGAATAAATAATAGTAAATTATTACAAACTGAGACTGACGGCGACCATTGTTTGTGCGACGGGATAGCGATGGACGTTGCCATGGTGACATACTTATTAGTCACTTCAATAAAATAATATGGAAAATATATTATGGCAAAGCAACGTTTGCCGGGACAGCTAGTATTCATATATTTTAATTGACTTTTAAGCTTTAATCACCTTTAATACTTGAAGGTGGTCATTTTTATGGTAGCAGCACTGATGTAAGCGTCAACGTTCCTCGCAGGGAAGGAGCACACCTTATTTCATGTGATAACTTAAAACTCCCATATTACGAATATCGAGCGAGTAAGAAGTGTATATCGCAGTACTGATTGCATTTATATTTTAATCGAATTTAATTATTGTTTCATTGTTAACGTTGTTAATACTATTTTTTATTTAATCAATACCATTTCATTTTAACGAATATGCAGTCGAAACTCATGCTGTTCTTGCAAAGTTACAAACATAAAAATGTTTTCTTTTATTTAATTAACTGCTAATATATTATTATGTATATTATTTTTCAGTTTTTGGTTTCCCTGCCCAAAGGATGAAAACGGGACCCTATTATCAATAAATAATAAGTCTTCGCTGTCTGTCCGTCGTCCATCCTTATGTCACCAGGCTGGATCTCGAGAACCGCCATAGCTAGGTAGTTGCAATTTTCACAAATTATGTATTTCTGGTATCGTTATAAAAGTTAATAGTCCAATTCAAATAAAATAAATTATTAATAGGGGGCCTCATACAACAAACACGATTTTTTACCCTATTTTGCTCTATATCCATAATGGTAACAGTAAGGTTTTTGAAAATTTCAGAAAATACTCAGCTGTATATTAACTTTAATAATTAATAATAAAAATTAAATATACTTATTATTTAAGGGGGACTCCCATACAAATTTACGGTACGGAACCCTATGTACGCCAGTCCGACTCGCACTTGGCCGGTTTCATAATTTTTCCTTTCATTGTAAATAAATACGTATCCGGGTACCAAATTTCAAGGTTCTAAGTCTGCTAGAAGTACCTTAGAATTTTGATGATCTATATGTCAGTGAGTGATAAAATGTAGTAACTTTGACCATCCGTAACTATTAAACTATTTATCTAAATTTCATATAATTTAGAGGTTAAGCTAGTTTTAATACTTGCTCCTAGTGACCGAAATTCTGGATCCCTAGCTTTGTTAACATCGAAGATAAAGGGGGTGTGAAATAGCCGCGAACCGCTTCGAGAAAAGTATGGTACGGCCGTGCCTTTGCTAAAAAGCTTGGCTGGGGCACTGCCGTGCCCCCAGATTACGTGGACTTTCTGATTGGTTATGGAATATGCTAATCTTTATTATACTTGACTGCGGGCGTGGCAAGTTGCTGTATGTAATTTTATAATGTCTCTGCCCACCGTAGGGCTACAGCAATCTCTGAAAGCATTATTGGTTAGATCTATGACGATTGGGTTACTATTTCTAGAATTTTGTAACTATTTCTAAAAACTCTAGTGCTAAAGTCCGATGAGTGTATACATTCCATTAAAGAATAAATATACAGCCGAACATCTACATCCTTTTTAGAAGTCGGTTAAAAATGACACACAATAATAATAGTATCACGGGAATGCGATAATTATATGGCTTAGCCTGCGGGCTAACAAGCGAGTCCGCACCGGATGCACCCATTGCCCCTGCACTGGGCCACTGGGACGGCCTTCGTTAGTGGAATACATTACCCCAAACTCCTCTTAGCGTGACTTCACACTGAAATGTAGCTAACTTTCAACAGAAAAACTTGTATCTGAATTAATGACATTCAGATACAACTTTGGCTGACTCAAAAAATGTGTAGAGATAAACTACGATAACATGGCGCGCCCCTCCAAAATTCAAAACGTTTGAAGTGCGTTGTCAAAACGTCTGAAGTGCGTTGTCTTGCGCGGTCGGCTAGTTATGATTAGTTGACCAACAAATCTTGGTAATACGTGACATATTACGAGTACTTTGATTGGTTGAATACTTACTACATACAAACTCTTTCATAAGGCTGTGACTCTACACACATTGAAACAGTAATTTGGAGGGGCGCGCCATGATATCGTAGTTTATCTCTGCCTAATTTATCTGTAAAAAATATTTTATTTTTAATCGTAATTTAATAATTATAACCATTGGCTGTATCTCTTGTGTCGCCACTCGCCAGGATCGAAAATAGTGGTATAAAAAAACGAAAACCCGGTGATATGATTTCAGGAATGTTTTGTCGCTCAGTGAATTTTGTTTTTTTTTTTCTACGCCTCGTGAACACCCGCGTGCATATGCATGCTCCACGGCCGCATGCATATGCATACGATCAAAATTCTCGGGTACTGACGTTTGGGCGCGGCGAGCCATGCAACTTCGCACACCGCAATACAGCGTAATATCCTTATTGTTCTGATAATGTGTTAAGGTGCAGTGGTTGTTGCAACTACGTAAAATGGGTTTTTTAAATACTGTTTTTTGTAAAGGAAATGTCATTATTTAATTATAAAAAAGTACCGTTTAGTTTGTAAGTGTAGTGTGTTAGTAAGTGTAGTTTAAGTTATAAAATTGAAAAAATTTCCTATACCTACGCAAAGGCACATCAGTACACATTTTGAAAAATTCTACTCGATAGAAAAAAATCTCAAAGATGACTATTATAACGCTGTTTTTCATAACTAAATCATTTTATGGCTAAATTACACACTTTCTAGAAAAAACAAAAAATGTGGCACATTTGTCATGACCTAACCTAAACGATTTGATATATTTGATTTGTGTAATACTAAAAACAAAAGGTTTTTTCTCCTATTTCCTATTATCAAGGCACGCGGCGAGCGCGTAAACGCCACTGTACAAGGCGCGCTGATATGAATGTTATTTTAATGTCCTTTACGTCGATATTCGTACTGGCAGACATCGACCTGCTAACTTTAGCGACTACTGGGCTTTAAATGTCTCAGTGTGAAGTGAATTTAAAGCGCACATCCATCCTAATGTTGTTCATGCGAAAGATTATCCGCCTGTGAAATCTCTGTACGCTATACCGTTTTGTAATGTTATTTGGTGTGCAGATACTTTGCGTCCTTAAAAAATTAGTATTAGGGTCCCATTTTCCCCTTTGGGTACGAACCCTAAAAACATGAAGTATAATTTCATCCCCGAAGGTTAGGTAGGTAATAATAATAATAATAATATCTATGGACACTTCACACCACGTCAGTCTCGCCCCGTGCTAAGAAGGACTTTTGTTACGGGTACCAGACAACGGAAATATATTTAAAACTTTAATGCTATACGTATATTTAAGATTTTTATTATATCATACACATATTTAATACACATCCATGACCCAGGAACTTTGAAAAACTTTTTGTTCCGTCGGCGGGATTCGAACCGGCGACCCCCGGCGCCGACGACCGGCTTGAGCTACCAACAGCCCACCGACTGAGTCAAAGAGGTCGTCAGAGGTAGATAAATTTCTATGTCACGATGTTGCAAGAGTCATTTTGTAATTGCTTCACATATTTTATCGATTAAAAATGTAATGTTAACTTCAATGTAATTTTATTAATTACCTACGTGAAGAAATACCGGCCTTGACTCCGATATACGTATCGTAGCACGGCTACAAAATCGTAGCGCTGTGCTACGCCGTTTCGTAGAAGAGCTACGTCGTAGCGACGGCGTAGCAAAGAGTATAGTAATTTTAAATCAGTTTTTAAATTGTTTTTTTTTAATTGTTAAATTCTAAATAATAGTGTATGTGAATATACATACCTAAAATACTTAAATATACTTCTAACAAGAGGGATAAAGGTATAAAAATATCATTACATTTTTATCTGTCTCTACATCGGTGACCGCGCCCCACACACGGGATGAAGGCAATTTTTCGTCCACTCATTATTATTTATTGACGACGTGACGTGACGACCTCCCCCCTACCCCCTTGCGTTGGGGGGAGAGGGGTGGTCATCGATGTCCCGAACAAATAGAATGAGCAAACAGGATACCGTTTAGCGGTCTATATATTGGTTGTCCGAAATTAGATCAGCTGGTACCCACCCGGGCATTCAGGATAAAAGTGAGTGTGTTCATTGTGATGCAATGGTGGTGATACTGTACTTAGAAGATTTGCAATCGGATGATAATGAAGTTTCAATTTTATATTATTGAATCATGGCTACAAATTTTATTTCTGGGCTATATACTCGGAATGAAACACATTTTGTGCAATATTGTGTAAATCTAAACTATTATTATCATATGAAATCCCATTAAAAACCGTTTAGAAACTTTCTGTCCATCTTACTAGCACACTACACTCGCGCGCTGTAAAACTCTGGAACGAACTGTCACCAGCAGTATTTCCGGACCTATACGAGCTGCAAACCTTCAAGAAGAGAGCGTATTCTCTCTTAAAAGGCCGGCAACGCACCTGCAGCTCTTCTGATGTTGCGAGTGTCCATGGGCGACGGTAGTTGCTTTCCATCAGGTGACCCGTTTGCTCGTTTGCCCTCTTATTAAATAAATAAAAAAACACTTAGCAGCAGGATATGATGTAATTTCACTTGACCTAGTAGTATGACAATAAACAATGATTACCTCGCAATAAAGACGCATTCCCGAGGGAAGCCGCCTGCAAAGCCTTGTATCCCTTTGTCGCCGACAGCTGATGCGTCGCTTTCATCCTGACAGAAACAGGACATGCCAGTTTTGAACCTTACTGACATAGTCATAAGAGCTTACTCTAGTGGAAAGTCGCTCGTGCCAATATGAACGTTATTGCTTAGTCAATAAAAGTGAAGTGCTCACGAGCTTTGTGCGTGCCCCGCTCAGATCGAAACAGCTGATATTAGCTGGCTGTTTGAGTGAAAATCAAAGACGGGCTTTGATTAAAAAAATAAAAGTCAAGCTTAATTAAAGAATTTTAACTTTGTTACATTGTGGCTTCGAGTGGTCTCGTAAAGGAAAGGACGGTTATACGTGTCGACTTACGAAGAAGATCGCCTCTAGGTAGGGTTGAGATACGAGAAATGTAACACTTTGCGGCTACGGCGTTGAAGGAAGAGTAGGGTTGACAACTTACAGAAATTTAGGGAATTTTACAAAATGAAAACTTGGCAAATTAACAAAAATGGTTATTTCAGCAACGATCTACAGTAAAAACCAAAAATGCTGATATAAGTATAATAGTTTCGGCGATAGCACCGTATTTTAAGCGAGCAAAGGAGTGCATTAAGATTAACCAATCAAGCCCCGTACGATCACCGGTGATCGCGTCAACAATAGAATACAATACAATAGCAATTCTCGGAAGCCCCGATCGAAGGATTAAGAAAGCGCACAGTGGAGTTTACACCGTAGATTGTCTTTGCGGGACGTAGCTTTTGCGGCGGTACCGACCAATGCGGCCCACGGGTAGTAATGAATATAAATGAAAACTATATTATGCAATAGGTATATTATATTTTATACCCGTTCGAAGCCGGAGCGGGTCCCTAGTTTTTTAATAACTAGATGATGCCGGCAACTCAGTTGCTTTAAAATTCGTTTATTGATCAGGATATACTATTAATATGGATAAACTTATTTAAAGCTCCTATATAAGGTAAATGACTAGTAGATTGGACAGTACCAGTCATTGGAAAGAGCACAAAAACACAATATTTATTAATGTTGCTTTAAAAGTTTCCTGTTTTCAAAGTAAAAGAACGTTTGTTTTTTAAGAAAACAGTCAGTTTTTAAAGCAACATTAATAAATATGGTGTTTTTATGTTTTTGCCAATGACTAGTACTGTCCAATCTACTAGTCATTTACCCTACTGGTAATTTTTCGCCTTCTCAGCAAGTAGTATGCGCGGATGAAGTCGTGTATTATGGCTCGGCTTGTAATAAGATTTGGCTATCTAATGAGTAAAGTATGTTTAGGTCACGTCCGTACTGTTTGGTCTCGCTAACGACTTACCTAACTTCGTGACCTAGAGCTACATTCTAAATTCTAAATTCTTACATAGTGCAGTAGCTCTACATAGGCTGCACTAAAAATGTCGGGAATGGAATACTTCCACTATTTCTGTCATATTAAAATCTTTTCAATTGAAAACTCCTTGGTTTTAGAAATCGAATACCATTTATTTATTTAAAAAAAGATTCTCGATCTTTTCACAAGGTCTTGTCAAACTTGTTTAGTCGTTGAGAAAATGGAATTGACTCGAGAAAATTCTAGAGCGATGATTTATTATGACTTTCGAAGTGGTTTAACACAAAAACAGTATGTTGATCGGATGATTTCTGCATTTGGTGATGAAGCCCCATCCAAAACCACAATTTATCGCTGGTTTGCTGAATTTCAACATGGACGTGTCAGGCTCAGTGATGATCACCTGAAGAAGCTGTGGACGCCTACAAAACGGCCATTTTGGAGACCCCAACTTCCGAATGGAATAGTTGCTTCAATGATTGGTTCCATCGTATGGAAAAATGTGTCAAATTTCGCGGAGAATACTTCGAAAAGCAATAAACACATTTTTAAATAGTACTGTTGTGCCACCCCCTTGATTCCCGAAATTTTCAGTGCCGCCCTCGTACCATGAGTTTAAAGCTATAGTATTTATCGATACTCGATACCGACTACGTAAATTTTTAGTATGGCAAATTTTACAGCGCCTCTACCGGTCACTTGCGGAACTAAAATCGCCATACTAAAAACTTACGTAGTCGGTATCGACTATCGGTAAACTATAGCTTCATGGTAGAGCTACAGGTTTAACATATTTAGTGTAGTTATCGCTGTGTAATGTCCAAGGCATGCGGTCTACGGTGCATAGAAAAGGAAGTGTAAGAAAACTTAAATATACTATCTAATAAAAAAGCTAGAAAATATACTAGCTGTCCCGGCAAACGTTGCTTTGCCATAATATAAAGTATTTCGCCCATGTTATTTTATTGAAGTGACTAAATAAGTATGTCGCCATGGCAACGTCGATCGCTATCCCGTCGCACAAACAATGGTCGCCGTCAGTCTCAGGTTGTAATAATTTACTATTATTTATTCAACAAATGCACTTATCAATATAAATGTAAAGTACCCAGTAGCCGATTCTCAGACCTACTGAATATGCATATAAAATTTGGTAAAAATCAGTAAAGCCGTTTCGGAGGAGTTCGCTGACTAACATTGTGACACGAGAATTTTATAAGATGAGAAATCTCTTCCTCTTTCGCGGCGCGAAATTTAATTCATCGGCGCAAGCAACTATTTTTGCTCATCTAATTTGCAAACAATATCTATTCGTGCAGATTATGTTAAGAATTGAAAACATACAGTCATTCCCATTTACAGTATTACTAAGCAAGAATCGCCCGGAACCACTACAGTAACCAATAACACCCAAACATATTAACCCAAACATCCGCGAATAACCGGGGTAACACGAATCGTTAGCCAAAGACGGCTAACGTGGCCGGTGGGCCGGAAACACACTTCCACCCCGCTGCCCCTCGCTGACCCCGATACATGGGACTCAGTCAAATTGTCATCGATGGTTTTGACTGACAAGTTAGAATGTGTGTAACTAAAGGTGCTCCCTCACCGGCAGCATTCGCTTGTAATGTAAAGTTAAGAGTCGAGCATTATATCAGTGAGGGAGGAGAACCGCGGGGCTAAAATGGTCACATTTAGCAATTCCTCTCAATCAATTCAGCAAATGAATTGTCAAAACTGTCAAACTGACAAATGTCAAATCAGTACAAAAATACAGAAATGAATTGCAAGCAGAGTTGCATTTTGCGATTTTAGAAAAATGAATCATATTATGATTCATATCATGATTCTTCAAAGCGACCATTTTAGCCCCGCAGAGCATTACAATGCGCACCTTGTAATGATGCAATGTGTAATATATTGATAAAACTTGTAACGTCAATGCTACGTGACAGTGAAGTCAAATTGCTATGGAATGCTCAAAGTCGAATCAAAAATGTTACATTACACTCGAATGCTCCCGCTGAGAGAGCACATTAATGTCCGGTTTACATGGTGCTTACTCATAGTTTTGACAAGTTAAAATATTTGTCGCTTATAATAATAATACTCCCCACACCGATTTCGGTGACGGTGGCCAGTTTCATTGAAACCAGGCAAGGTACGCAGGAGTCATTTTATAGTGCTCAAGTGTGTGCGCAGTACACAAGAGCACTCTCTATTCCGTCACTTTAATAACCCAGTGGAACGGAAGACCGACACGACCGGCGAGAGATCAGGCGCAGGACCGGCTTTTTACACGGCCATCCGACGCATGGATCATCTTATGTCCGGTTTATGAGAGTGTAGTTTATCTATTCAACATTATCTATCTATTAACCAATCAAACGTTTTTGATTGGTTAATATTTTGTAAACACACACTTCTACCCCGCTGCTGACTCCTATACATGGTGCTTAGTCGAATTGCATTTGTTCAGACAAGTTAGAATATCTGTCATTTAAGTCTCGTTTTTGTTTCTGGTTTTTTTTTTTTTTGTCAGAAGTTTATATATTTAAAGGCGTTGTAGGTTGGTTAATGTTGATGTTAGCATGTAGGCTAGTGAATAGAGGAATAGATAAATTTCAGTCAAAAAACTTCAAAAACCGGGCATTGGCAATAGGTTATATCAGTCTTCTATATTATGGTTTGCTCTATCCCCATCAAAATCGGCGTTAATTTGCAAATGAAATGCAATTAAAACAAACGTATACTATTATACTTTTATTATTCATTGTGAAAACAAAGAAATATCCGAAGTGAAACTAAAAGAGGAAAACTAAAACTTGTTCGTCGAATTCATTTGAAGTTTCTCTTTAGATCATGTAGACTGTCTTTAGCACACGATCTATTGTATAAAAGCTTGTACAAAGATAAAATAAAAGTTTATACTCTTCTTCTAGCACTGACCGTTCTGAGTTATTTTACCTGAGTTTATATTAAAATGATCCTTGTGTAATAGACATAAAGGTCGAAATTATAACTCCACTCGTTGGTATTACTCCTGTCGGTAATGGCCGCTGTTTTTTTTTTTTTAATTGTGACGAAAATCGCTGTGAGTGTGATGTTTGTAAACGGTCGTATTATGAATAGGAACACTCGCTTTTGAAATATAAACATTAAAAGGACTAGAAGTGCGTTTGTGAGCAACAAAACGACCATAGCGGAATTGTAAAGCTGGTCCTTTTAAAGTTCAAAGGCTTGCAAAGTTTTCAATAGTTTATAGGTTACTAGTTTTCAATAGTTTATAGGTTACTAGTTGATGCCCGCAACTCCGTTCTGCAGTTCGTTTATTGCTCGGAAACCAATAGTATAGGTACAATTTTCCGGGATGAAGAGTGTTCTCTCCTGGGACTTAAAGTATCTCCATACCAAATTTCATCAAAATCGGTTTAACGATTGAAGCGTGAAGAGTTGACAGGCGACAGATAGATAAACACACTTTCGCGTGTATAATAGTAAGGATTACGTCTCGTGCCTTTGTCCAAGTGAATTTTGGTATCCCACTTGTATTTTTACTAGTATCTCACATTTCACAGAAACACTATTTCGGTGTTGCATTTCTGTGAGATACGACAATATTCTATGTTACTCTAGATCTTACTAACGCCTTTGTAAACGACCACTAAATTCTATAAGTACAAACTAAAACCCCACCTATGGGCTCTCACGCATAGCCTGTGACATAACTGAAAATCCCATCGCATCGCAAATATCTGCGACAAAATTCATAATAAAAATGACATTATTATGTGATGCGATGCGAATTCGTTGTTTTGTGCGGAGCCCTATAAGGTCTAGTTCCATCCATTCGTAGTTATTGCATGAAAACGAAACAATCATCCATCCCAATTCAAACTTTCACGCTTATAAAAGTGGTATAACTTTAAGGGGGTCTTAATATATTGAGTGGCGGGTCACTTAGCGGGCTCCACAAAGACTGGGGTGCTTCAGGCGTAATTGTGTTATCACGTCGGGGACTGTGATAACGGACCGGGCTTTTAAGTGTAAGCCGACACCGCGAAGACGAGAAGTCGTAGAGTCTAGACAGAGTATGGTTTAAAGTCTATTATTAGTGGACAAGTTAGGCCGCATATGCACGTTTTCCGTACTAGTTTTCCTAATTTTTTTTATGAAATAAGGGGGCAAACGAGCAAACGGGTCACCTGATGGAAAGCAACTTCCGTCGCCCATGGACACTCGCAGCATCAGCAGAGCTGCAGGTGCGTTGCCGGCCTTTAAAGAGGTAATAGGGGAGGGTAGGGATGGGAAGGGGAGGGAAGGGTAGGGGATTGGGCCTCCGGTAAACTCACTCACTCGGCGAAACACAGCGCAAGCGCTGTTTCGCGCCGGTTTTCCGTGAGAACGTAGTAATTCTCCGGTCGAGCCGGCCCATTCGTGCCGAAGCATGGCTCTCCCACGTATAAAATGTGGAATTATGATGAGTTTCTGGAGACTAGGGCAAACGTTAGTTTTTCTTCACGCGCTTAAAACGTACTTGCAAGCGAAATTCGTTCCGTACGCCGAAAACGTGGGTATGCGGCCGGCTTTAGACAGATAGATTAAATCTGAATATGCCGGCAATAAGCCGAATCGGAAGCCGATTTCATTGTTTATCACCTTAATTTTTGGCTTGAGCCGTTCATACCTGTTTGTGGCAGAAGCTCGATATAACGGTTTTTTATGAAGTATTTTCCATGGGCGTGCACATCATGAAGGCAGAAATGCAGTGCTTACCTAATGCATGACTTGCCATACACATATTTTAATTTAACTTTCGTACGTTTTAGATGACTCATGACGTTAATTATTAAATATTAATAGTAAAAAATATAATAGAAAAAATGAACACATTTAAAACGCCTACATTTATAAAATAGCAACAATCAATTTGCGATAAATTAAACATTAGGTAAGGTATACGCGCGAACGGCATGGCTCAAGGTCAAGGCAAGCAGATCTCTTACGGCAGGCTCTGGGATCATGTGTGCGTAAAGATTTTTGTATCCGTGAACAGTTCGCACACGCACACAGACATGCTATATTATAGGCGAAGTACTGCAGCTGTAGCTGAGGCGTCAGGCGAGCACCGGCGCGGCGCGACGTTCGGGAATAATCGGATATTATGTTCGTTTCCTATAATCCGAGTAAAAATAATAAACGGAAATGTAATAATTCACATTTGTTTTGTAAGGTTTATAAATTATAATTGTTTACATAGCAGAAATGTTTTGTTTTGGGAGGCCATTGGGCATTGCTTTTTCGTGTGATGAGAATACTTTTTTTGTTTGCGCCAATAGGTATATTAGTGGTTTTCTAAAATTTTTTATTTCAACATAATATTTTGAAGTTTGTACATATAACAGTTTATTACTGATTTTCTATAATAAGTGCGTTTTTGATTTCTTAAAAATGTTATTTGACTGAGGTTTGTGTTAAAAAGTTGTGTATATTAAAAATTAAAAATAACAATTTTTCACAATTATCATTCAGTGAAAAGATTATAATTGTGATTTGTGTCTAAAGGTTGGTGTGTACCTGAGTTACAACAGTTAAACCAGCAACAAAACAATAAGGAAATATAAGTAACCCCACCCGAAAGTTTCATGTTAAAAGCTATCCATATTTATACTAATTACTTATTTTGTTAAGTATTTTATAACATATACTTAATATTAAATGCGAAAGTATCTCTGTCTGTCTGTCTCGCTTTCACGCCAAAACTAATGAACCGATTGTAATAAAATTTTGTACACGATTAGTCTAGAGCCTGAGAGAGCCATGGGCTACATTTTGATGAGGCAAAAATATATTATCTAATTTCCATGGAAAAATCGATGAAAATGAATTCACATTGTATTTCTAATACGTAACAATAGATGGCGTTTTTATTTATTTTAGCTTAGCGCACAATATTATGTTGTATGGTGATTGGTATATTTCCATGGAAACATCGATGAAATAAACTCTCATTGTAGTTCCAACGTGTGACAACAGATGGCGTTTTTTTATTTCTTCATAACAAAACGTAATTATACTAATAGTTTAGAAAACATAGTTTTTAATTTATATCCACACTATTATTATAATGTATGCGAAAATATCTCTTTTTGTCCGTTTGTCTGTCTGTTTTGCTTTCACACCAAAACTACTGAACCGATATCGCTGCATTACCAATGTCAAAATCTTGTGCACGCCACTGGTATTTTCAAATGAAAATGCACCGACCTCCATTATACAAGTACGCTGGACTAATGATACTCTTTGAAATGACAACTATTTTTTGTGCCTATTTGAAGCGGAATCAGCTCCCCCATTATCAGGGATAGGAACTAAATTTGACGTAAAAATGACGTTTGAAAGTCGCCATCATGTAGCCATATTGGCGCTGATAGCAGTAGTGGGAGTATTTGGAACTAATACTAGTGATGTACAACTGTCTTTTCTATTATCGATGAAATATTTCCAGATTCAGATAATGTCGACCGTTAGGACAAAAATATTAAATTGAATAATACAAACGCTACATATTTGTATTAAAGATTACAGACTTCCTCTCCGTAATTTAGATAGGCGTAATAAATTAACAACGATTTCATACGTAAATAACGTGAAGTAGCAGTACCTATCTATATCCATTTATTTTTACCAGTTAGCACTACGAAAAACTAAAATCAAAACTGAAGATAAGCTTCTAACAAAAACTTTGTTGTATTGTATTTCCTAATTTCATTTCTAATATTATCAAAGTAGTGCTAAAGTGTATCGTATGAAAGCTGAACAAATCTGAATAAGTGTTCTGTGTGATTAGACCCTAACTAATCTCATCATATAATATTATAAAGCGTAAGTTTGTTTGTTTGAACGCTCTAATCTCAGTCCAAAACTGCTGGTCCAATTTGAACAATGATTTCAGTGTTAGATAGCCCATTTTATATATTTTATCACGCTGAGACTAATAGGAGCTAAGAAATAGAGGAAAATGTGGAAAAAGCGGGGGAATGGACCAATTTGTCTGTGAAATTAGATATTTACGTGGGAGAAGCCGCGTGGAACGTCTAGTAATAATATAAAAGTTCCCTATTTATTTATGGATCTAGCAAGCCAATTTTTATCGATTTACTTTATCTCATTTGATTTTCGCCATTTTGGCGCTGATTGCAGAAGTGCGAGGGAAATTAACTAATTGGATAATGCGATCCATAAATAAATATGGAACGTTTGAATACATTTTTTATTGGGGTGGAGTAGGTAAGGTATTTATAAATAATAAAAATATATGTGCGATACTTTAACATTATATTTTATAAGTTACCGTTACACAGTTACAGTCTGTCAAGAAAGAGTAGACGCTGAAATAAATTTTCCAAACATAATCACGATCAAATGGTAGTTTTTGCGCCTTGTATTTTCACAGAGAACGTTTGTACTGTGTACACTTCAAATAGTAACGGCAAGCGGTAGTAGCAATTTTCTGACGCCAACCAGGCTTTTCAATTTTTTTCAACCATAATTCCAATCTTCCTTCGTCAGACGGAAACCTGTCAATTATTTTAAGAGCATAATATGTATTTGATAATAAAAATCGGTAATCGGAGATTTCAATACAATTATCATATATATCGATAAGTTTTATCGACAGAAAACTGCAGCACTATTGAATTTTATTGTTTATCAAAAATCGGTAAAACAAAGGTAAATATGTGGTGAATACGGTATAATAAGATTAGTGCCACATTTTAAAGTGCCTATATTATCAATAAAAGTTTAATATCGTAGAAATTAGCTGTCAAAATCACTTACTTGTGAAATGTAACCCCACTTCCCTTTTTGTACCGCGTTTTACATAACATACACTCTTTCATAGTTTAATTATGAACTACCACCACTTATTTATATAATTATTACTTAATAAAAACAAAAAAAAAATCGTTTTATTTCTGAATAAATTTGAATCAAATGTTTTCAGAACGTTGAGCTACATGTTGCCTACCACCGGTTCGGGAACTAACCCGGCGAGAAGAACCGGCGTAAGAAACTCGCACGGGGCCACTTTTTACTAAAAAAGTGGAAAATTTGTCTTTTAAAAAAATAAAATTTACAATGTAAATAACTTAATCTAATACATTATAGAAAGTCAACATGAATACACAATTGTAAGTCACATATAATGAAATATGTACAAGCAGCAGCAAGCAGCCATCCTACTCCCAATCCCTAATCGCGTAAAACCTTTTAAAACACTTTAAAAACACGAAAACAATTCAAACGATTAAGCCATAGAGAATTAAAATACATGGTTACCAATGGTTACGTCAAATTTAGTTCCTATCCCTGATAATGGGGGAGCTGATTCCGCTTCAAATAGGCACAAAAAAAGTGTGTATCATCGATCCAGCGTACTTGTATATTGGGGGTCAGTGTGAAAATGGGTTTTGAGTAACATAAGCTATTTTATAGAAATGCCATTACTAAAGTTAGAGATCAACTACGATAACATGGCGCGCCCCTCCAAATGACTGTTTCAATGTGTGTAGTCACATCCTTATGAAAGAGTTTGTATGTACTTAAGTATTCAATCATAGTACACACGTTTGAAGTGTGTTGTCTTGCGCGGTCGGCTAGTTATGATTAGTTGACCAACAAATCTTGGTAACAAGTGACATTAAGTGAAATATTACACGTAATATTATTGGTCAACTAATCATAACTAGCCTACCGCGCAAGACAACACACTTCAAACGTTTTGACAACGCACTTCAAAAGTTTTGAATTTTGGAGGGGCGCCCCATGTTATCGTAGTTGATCTCTGCTGTCGAACGTAATGTGCTAACAGCGGCCATATTTATCAATTACGTCGTCTGTCATATTCAAAAATATTTATAGCAGGAGGGCAAGGAAAGTAAAAAATATTACGACCCTTTACATATTCCACATTTCACAATATGTAAAGGATCCTAATATTTTTTACTTTCCTTGCCCCCCTGCTATATTTTTATTGTATGTTTTGGATGATGTTTACACCTGCAAGTACCTATATTTTGCAAAGATAAGTATTTCGGTTTTTAATAAAATATCCCGATTCCCGTGGCAACAATGACATTTAAAGATTATAATACACTTCACACTAGTGAAGTTACCTAGTAGGTTTTGGCATAATGTCAATACATTTTCTGTCGAAGTTTTCATTAAATAACTACTCGGTATTTATAAAATGTTTCTGAGAGTGTGGCCGTAAGTGTTGAACCTACCTAAATCCTTCGTTTAGAATTATATTAAAACTTAATTTTAATAGAGATTCATAAGCGTGCCTCTACTGTTGCGTTAACTAGCGCTCCGCTCCGAGCCGGCGAGCCGGACGGCCGGATTATGAAACCGGAACCACACTTTAAAGTTATACAGTAAACCATCTTCACACGAGACCTAAACGGACACATGCTTATTGCATACGTTAGCTTTATCTCGGATTTTCGGATTACTAATCAAAATTATAATTAACAAAACAAAGAATATCGACGCGCGGTATTAATCATGAGTCATGACTATAGGGTGTTTGCTTTCAAGAACATGGTTGTATTAGCTACGTGTAAATTTAAGATCGCTCAGTTAAAATACAAAGGAAAGTTTTAGTGTTAAATTCTAAAAAAAATTGTTTGGGGTGAGGGGAGCGGATACGTGTTGACGAGTAGACGCTATGAGTATTTGCCGATTTTGTTCTGTATAATACTCGTGCGAGGATTTCCCCTTCCAGTTTCGCTAGTTACTCATACTCGCAACAAGGACGTCAAGGTCATAAGTAATAGTGCTAGTTGCTCTCACAAAGTTAGAATGGCCTACTGTATGATATCTACACTGTGCCGGAACGGGGCATAGAACGGTTTTCCGTTTCAATTTGCCGGCTCCACCCTTTGTTCGGCGCGAGAGATTGCTGCAGGTCGTTTTGTGAGGAACATTATTTTCACTCGACTGAAAAAATGATATTATGATGTCCTTTTCTCCTCAGTCAGTCAGTTTATTTGCGAATGAATGAATGAATGGTTATGAATTTGTTATTAAAACTAGGTGTTGCTTGCAACTTGGTACAAAAACTTATTTGTTGAACGGGAAGCCTTCATTGTATCAAGTTAAAAGTTATTTTATGTCCTTTCCCGAGATTGAGCATATTTCAATATGAAATTTCATAAAAATCGACTTAACAGTTTATATATGGAAAGGCACGTATAACACCCAAACTGGGCTTTATTTATTTTCTAGTCGATGTGGCGAGAGAGTCGAGGTATTATAGCCTCTCTAAGCCAATGTACAATGTACATCTTAATATCTTAAATATAATTTACATACACAATTTAAGACATGAGTGGAAGAAGCTGGTATTACCAGCTTCTTCCACTCATGTCTTCAATGTTACTTATAGTAACAGTTAAAAAATTGCCGCTTTAGGGCCGCGGCCAGAAAAACGATTTGAAAAAAAAAACTGGATTTTATGTGTCAGCCAGATGTATTAGCTAGATGATGAAGTAGGTAAGTTACAAGGTTAAAATTATAAGGGAAAATGAGTAATTGTTCTAATGTTAGTTGTCTGGTTCTTCCTCTCACTTCTTTTTTCACAGTGTATTATGTTGCATATGTTTTTTGAACTTTGAGCTCCGCTGTAATCCTCTTACAGTTTGAACCTCGAATCTCCCGTCACCGGTCCCTGTAATTAGGTAATTACAGTCGGAGACGGGGCGGCCCAGTCAGATGTAATTACAGATACACGGACCCTGTAAAAACTGGGCCCCGACCCTGATTAGGGACTCCGAACCCTTATCTGGGTACGGCTCAGAAATCTTTGTCTAATTATGTTTTGCGATTAGCGTTTTTTCGCAGCTTCGTCTGCGTTAAATAGTAGGTGTACCTGGAATACGCCCACGAGAAATGGCAGGTGTAACTGGAGTATGGACTTTGATCGTCTGTTAAAGTTCTGTGAGTAAGGGGTTGAATTTTGAAAAAAGGAATGAGTGTAGTACCAATTTTAGTACCTAGCACTACAAATTTTGGACTGGGCGTATTATTGAATCAATATCAATGAAACAATCTTTTCTTGCACTATTTCCATTGCATTTGTATAATCCACCTACGACAACTATCCTGTAAAGGTCCTCCATCAAGGACTATCCTGTAAGGCCTTTGTATTACAATCATTGGTATTCTTGCTTGCTGATAGAGTTGCGGTAGGTTCTATCGTACCCGCAACTCTGCCTTAAGCGAGTTAAGCGAGGAGTGGAGCACCATGTGGTTTTAGTGGATAGACTATACGGTAGTCCCACATACGTCGGCTGATATGTGCGATTCGCCGGGGATGCGTAAAGCATTTCCCCATGTAAAGAAAGTTATTCTTCCTTGTAAACACACGCGCCATAAACCCACGTCCAAAACGCTCTCAACTAAGGGCCGGGACACATAAACACGATACGACGTCGTGTCATACCACGATGCGAGGTCACGTCGTGGGAATCTACGAATGGATTCCCACGAAGCGTCGTTGCATCGTGAAATCGTCGTAATATCGTATTTTTGTCTCCCGGCCCTAATAACGTCGCATGTAGGTCGATGTCAATAAGGCAGGCGGCACTCAGTGGCGGCGCGCGGCGTCCCAGCAGGCAGCGCCGGTAATTGGCATGCTTTACTAGGGCGGTGGACTTTGTGGGGAATCAATATCACGTGACGATGTGGCGGCCAATTGATGAGCACTTGTACACGTCTTTTTAACCGACCTCGAAAAGGTGGAGGTTTCTTAATTTTACCTTATATACTGTATACTAGCTATTCGAGCTTTGCTCGGTATTCGATAAAACACGAATAAAATTACATTTTCTAAAAATGATCGATTTATCGCCCCCGAAACCCCCTATATAGAGATCAACTACGATAATAACATGGCGCGCCCCTCCAAATGACTGTTTCAATGTACACACATTCTTATGAAAGAGTTTGTATGTAGTAAGTATTCAACCAATCACAGTACACGTAATATTTCAGTTAATGTCACTTATTACCAAGATTTGTTGGTCAACTAATCATAACTAGCCTACCGCGCAAGATAACGCACTTCAAACGTTTTGACAACGTACTTCAATCGTTTTGAATTTTGGAGGGGCGTGCCATGTTATCGTAGTTGATCTCTACTAAATTTCATGAAAATTGTTGGAGTCGATTCCGAGATTTCAATTAAAGATATAAGATACTATATAGGTATATATAGGTATATACCTACATCTGTTTTTTGTTTGTTTGCTGATAACTTTGCCGTTTGTAAACCGATTTTGATGACTCTTTTATTTGTTGAAAAGAGGATACTTCAAAGGTGTTTCCATTTCTGACCTACTGTTTAAAGTCGGTTTTTTTGGTTAAAATTATTGTTTTAGTTGTCGCAGAGATAATATTCCAAAGAAAGTTTCGAGTATAATTTTTATCTGGAACTAGCTGTCCCGGTGAACTTCGTGTCACTTAAAAACCTTCCCTGGACTTCTACGAATATTTTAAGACCAAAATCAGTCTAATCCGTTCAGCCGTTTTCGAGTTTTAGCGCGACTAACACATTTGAAAATCCATAAGTTACCGTTAGAATGCAGAATACGTTAACGTGCACATTACCTAGGTAATCTGCAGATTCCCTTATACTATCCGTTAAATTGTGAAATTTAGATGAAAAAAGTTTATATTTGCACTTTACCTAGTTAGTTTGCTGACTGTTTGCATTCTCTTCCTTCGTAAAAGTCCTTAAAACTTTGACTTAAACTTGTCAATCTAAGGATGTTGTCGTTTTGATTGTTTTTTCTATTTGATACGATGTGTTATATTTTATTAGTGGAGTAATATTTTACTTAAAATTTAATAATTTATTCCTTTGTTTATGTACAGAAAATTATATTCAATAATTCTCTACAACTAAATAACATGGTTTATTCAAACAAGAACCTGTTTTATGTAATTTAATGAGAATAGAATAAACTTTTTGCACTTTAACTGACTCACCCAGGTAATCTGCAGAATACATTGTTAATCTGCAGTCTAACTGGTTTACGCACATTAACGGTAACATATATATAGATTGTACGAAAATAAAATCAGATTGAAAATTGCTCTTGAATAAACCCAATATTATTTTTGACTATCGCATGCAAAAATGTTCAATTTCATTGTTTTCGTAGAGAAAAAATGGAGAAAAACTAATTTGTTTAACGTTTTAAATATTTATACGGCACAATAAAACGTCCGACGACCGGCGGGATGTAGCGAACCGAAAAACAAAAGCAAGCGACGAACGTCTCGATTGGAATATTAATTCGAATGACCTGGACAAATCGAATTAAAAACACGATTGAAAATATGCAAAGTGACGATGAAGTAGCGGTAAAAGCATAAGGTATAATATAAAACAATAGTGATCGAGAAATACTAGGTGATTCACGTTAATAGTGATTGAAAAATTCTTGGTGTATTTGCGATGAATTAATATGCAAAGTTACAGCAATGAACAGTCCTAAAAACGCGACAAAACGCGATATAGTGCGAGCGGTAAACAGTGTTCAAGGCGCGATATAACAATAGTAAAAGCAAACATTATTCAAGACGTGATATATAACACTAGTAACGACGATGAAAAGTGGTCAAGACATAAGGCAATAGCATCATTGTGTAAAAGTCGCAATAAAACAATATTAAAAGAGATGAACAGTGCTGGAGACGCGATAAAACAAGTGAACAGTCCTCGAAACGCGATAAAACTATAAAAAACAGCAATGAACAGTGCCCAAGACGCGATGAAGTGGTTGGTGCACGTGTGATGGTCGCGTGCGATGGTCGCGCGTGATGCTGCGCGGCGGCGGCGCGTGCGCGCTGCTCGGCGCGCCGTGCTCGCGCAAGAATGGCGCCGTGTGCACCTGCCGCGTGCACACCGCGCTGCTGCAGGTAATTCTCAGCCCAATGTAACGTTATACAGGTACTAGTATGGAATGACGTGTCATCTATAGTCGTGTGAGGTTGTCCATAAGCGACTGAAGTATATAACTCTCCATGTACCCAATCCTTTCGAAGCAGAATGAACCACAGTAAACACTTTTTTTAATGGCGTGACTAACAGTTCAGATCCCACTGACAGCTCCATAAACAAAAAAGTTTTTACATTATATATTTTTTCTATAATTTATATTGTTTTGTTTAGTAATTTCACTAAGAGAAAACACTGACAGCGAGGTTTAACCCTTCACTCACCTGATACGCAATTATGTGGCTCTGGCGCCGCTGAGAAAAAGTAATGGACCTCATTAATCGCACTCGAGCCCTCGAGATTAGGGCCAAGGGTAGTGGAGCCACGGCGAGGGTTAATTGTCTGTGGTCTGGTTTCAGCGCCAACTTTAGTGAAGTAAGAAGTTATCAACAGGTTTTGATTTAATGCCAATGACAGATACTAATTTTTACGGGCTTAGCGGTGTTGCCAATGGATATCTTGATACGCCTTGGCGTTCAGGAACGTAGAATTTTGCCCACTCTTTAATTAGGACGATCACCAGATTATGGAATGAGCGAAACTACTTTTATCACAAAATATGAGTTTTATTTTTGGAGGTTCCAAAGTGGTGCATACCTCTTATTGACTGAGATCAGTCCCAACATATTATAAGATGTCCACTACAGAATAAGGTATGCACCATATTATTTGGGTCGAGGGCCTTCGTGTTTATTCTTGTCGCAAGCTTTTCGCTAGAAGGCGTATGCTGAGCTCTTACAATTTTAAATTCTGTTTTGATTCCGACATACCGACTCATGAGCGTTACGCGTTTATAAATATGCCCCTTTCTTGAGAGTGTCTTAAAATAAGTTTCTAGGGCAATAAATATGCAACAGCACCTCAGGCTGCGACTTCACCGGCCAATTTACCTCAAAGAGCACTAATGGTGCCCGAGCCGGAGTCAAGGCGAGGCCGGAGCCTTCAGTCATCTAGCTCACGGTGTTTACCGCTCAAAATACTGAACATATTGACTCGGAGAATGTTTGCTTTTGATGCGGACGTACGAGCTTTTATTCTTTTGTCTGAGTTTCTTTTGCTCGTTTTCTCCGAGATAGCATCGCCTGTGTCTAACGGATGTTGTCTCTATTGTGCGCTTCCGGTTACCTCTGATTTGAGATACAACTGAAAGTGAACTTAATTCTTTGAAATATCTATTGTGTGATGGTTAAGACTGCATTTCAGTGTGGTGTGTAACGTTTCGCCAAGCCAATTATGCAATAGAATTCGAAATCATTATGGCGATTTGTATTTTCCAAGTTTCTGAGCAGACTCAGTTTCACAATCTAACTTTTTACATCAGAATCCCGCAATGATTCGGTACTACCAGTCCAAAATATCAGTTGTCTGAAAAGTATCTGGCGTCTGATACATCAATTTAAATCGGCACTTATTATTTTAATGTGAACTTTGGATAACTAGCAATATTCAATACCGCATATAATGATATACAGTAGTATAGTATTTCAGCTGTCAAGTGATATTTAAGTTCATTTGTGTGAGAAGCCCCTGAGGTATTTCGCGTATGTCGCCTCAAGCCTCCAGCCTCAAGCCTCAAGGCCGTCACGACACACGACGTTCAACTTGGCTCCGGCTAAATTTGGCCTGTTATGTAACACTACCGACGAATTCTAATCTAGTAGCCTGGATTCCAATATCTTGTATTGAACATATAAAGCTAGAACAGCTGGGTTCTTAAAAGAGTTATAAACTTTAAGGAATGTTTGATACAGATGTGCTTAATCTTAAATAATATGGATTATAGATACTTAACTGATGGAATACCTTGAGAAACTAGACATAAAATAAGAATAATTCGAATTCCCTACTGCTACCCTACTTAATAAAACTAAAAAAGTAATAACGAGTACCCTTCTGGCTTCTTATTTGCATCTTGGGCGAAAAGTAAGAACTGGTTCTTATTGCTTTACTAGAATACCTTCTTTATAAAAAAAAATAGACACAAAGTAGACCGCAAGCTATAAAAATCTAACAAAGAAAATACTGAAAATTGTTGATAGTTATAATCATTCGGGGCCCGATAAACAGCAGGGCCGTAATGCCGTCAATGTGGCGGGGGCCCGCGGGGGCCCACCCCAGGGTCCTGGAGACCGCGCGCGAGGCCCCCACAACCACGAATCATATTACATTGGAAAATATTATATTACACAACAGATTTGCTTTTTCCACTCGCTCGTAATAACGCCCCACCTGGGGAGTTTATTGTTTAGTTGTACTTACTGCAATGTGGTAGACTGGGAATATCTCAACTGTAAAATTAGTGTAGGACTTCTAGTTTATATATTTTTCAAGTGATGTCGCAGAATAGAGTGAAAATATTTCTATCGCATACTACACAATATCAGGTGTATGATATAAACAAGATTTGAATATTTTTTGTAACTTAATAGCGATTTCAACTAGGAAACTTTAATACCACCATTAGTGAGTAATTATGCATAGCTAGAACTGAGTAGGAAGGCACTTATAAGTAGTAATCCCCTAATTTCACTCTACTGCAGTTCATTGTCATATTATGTAACTTTTGTTTTGCCAATAAATTCTAAAGCAAGTTTTTGTCTTTGTATATGTTTTACCTTCTGCAGTTTATTACACATAGGACGTTTATTTTTATTCCGTGTATTATTTCCTTGGCAATTTACTATACCAGAAAACTATGGTCGATATTGTAAGGGTTTTACCAAAAGTTACTGCTTAGGTAGAGTAGCAGCTAATTAAACGGTTCTTAAAAATGGACCTCATATCACATGTATGTAATTGATTGTACTGACGGTTCTTGGTGGAAATTCATGTTGAACACTAATAAAACACACTTTTTCTTGCACTTTATCCACTATATTACGATATTATTATAACTTTTTAACAAATTATACGACCGGTTTCGAAATTATTCATCATCAGGTGTAAGTTTAACGTCGGTAGTTTTAAATAATTAAATATAATCAAAACAAACATTAGGGTTGTCAGCATCATGGTATTTTTTAAAATTTGGTAGAATTTTTATTCCAAATAAGAGTATTTTCTACTAATGTTAAAATTAATATTCAGTTGGATTTACCTATTTTATATTGATAAATTAATAATTTTATGTTGGTAATGTCACATATACAGATTTCAGAGCCTAAAATTAAGTAATAATTGTTAAATTTCTAAATTATAATTAAAATATGTCACAAAATTTTTCTATAAGATTATTAAATGTCAAACAAATTAATATAAACGATGTCAAACTAATAATAATAAAACTTAAGACAATACAATTGTCTAATTTCATCACCAATAATTTAATTTAATTGTCCATAATATTAAAATTATAAAAGTTAATATCTATATGAATGTCAAATAAATTAAACTAAATTAAAATATCATGTCAATAAATAAAATATATGTCCATAAAATTATATAAAATTAATAAATATCATGTCAATAAATTAAATTAGCGGTGAAATGTAAACTGAAATTAATGTATAAGTAATAATAATTTAAATGTCCTGTAATAAAATTGAATTTGATAGGCATGTCTGGTCGTTTAACAAGTTCCCATATTTTTTGTGTCTGTTGACTTCGAGTGCTTCCAGTGCGTCCATTTTCTTGCTTTTGGGTAAAACATGTAGGTATTTAATGTTATTGTCAGGTTCAAAATTATGGTCATTATTATTTAAATGTTCAGCAAACGTAGATCTTTCTGTTTTCCTTTTCCAAGCTGTGATGTGTTCTTTTATCCTGGTTTTAAATTTCCGCCCTGTCTGACCTATATATATACCTCCACATGTTTCGCAAGAAAGGCCTTTTTTAAGGATTGTGTCAAAAAGCTAGGAGAAGGATAGCCGAAAGACTGCTATACGACAATTCAGGACATAAGGAAAAAGCAAATAGCACTTGGGTTAAAATACCTTATATTGGCCCTTTATCGTATAGGTTTCAAAGGATCTTACAAAACAAGGAGACCAGAGTAGCATTTTACACTACGGGTTCCCTAAAAAGTCTGTTATGTAATAACAAGGACAAGTTTAACGTCACGGACAATAGCGGAATATACAGCCTTTCTTGCGAAACATGTGGAGGTATATATATAGGTCAGACAGGGCGGAAATTTAAAACCAGGATAAAAGAACACATCACAGCTTGGAAAAGGAAAACAGAAAGATCTACGTTTGCTGAACATTTAAATAATAATGACCATAATTTTGAACCTGACAATAACATTAAATACCTACATGTTTTACCCAAAAGCAAGAAAATGGACGCACTGGAAGCACTCGAAGTCAACAGACACAAAAAATATGGGAACTTGTTAAACGACCAGACATGCCTATCAAATTCAATTTTATTACAGGACATTTAAATTATTATTACTTATACATTAATTTCAGTTTACATTTCACCGTTAATTTAATTTATTGACATGATATTTATTAATTTTATATAATTTTATGGACATATATTTTATTTATTGACATGATATTTTAATTTAGTTTAATTTATTTGACATTCATATAGATATTAATTTTTATAATTTTAATATTATGGACAATTAAATTAAATTATTGGTGATGAAATTAGACAATTGTATTGTCTTAAGTTTTATTATTATTAGTTTGACATCGTTTATATTAATTTGTTTGACATTTAATAATCTTATAGAAAAATTTTGTGACATATTTTAATTATAATTTAGAAATTTAACAATTATTACTTAATTTTAGGCTCTGAAATCTGTATATGTGACATTACCAACATAAAATTATTAATTTATCAATATAAAATAGGTAAATCCAACTAAATATTAATTTTAACATTAGTAGAAAATACTCTTATTTGGAATAAAAATTCTACCAAATTTTAAAAAAATACCATTATGCTGACAACCCTAATGTTTGTTTTGATTATATTTAATTATTTAAAACTACCGACGTTAAACTTACACCTGATGATGAATAATTTCGAAACCGGTCGTGTAATTTGTTAAAAAGTTATAATAATATCGTAATATAGTGGATAAAGTGCAAGAAAAAGTGTGTTTTATTAGTGTTCATATCACATGTCTTGTCATTCTGCAAAAAGGAATCGTCAAATTAGAGTAGCTTCTATTTTAAGCAGCAGTTGAGTAAACAGTAGGCACAGAAAATATTATGTATTGTTTTACCTTTGTAACTAACATAGTTTAAGGCTTATGAGATTTACCAATGAATATAATAAGCAGTGTTTAAAAGAACCAATCGAAATTAATTTCAATTTTCATGTTCGCACTGACGATTCACTGCAGATTCAACGCGAATGAACTATAGTATATACGTTATAAATTGGTATTTTAAGTTTATTAAAGTAAGTAAAAGCTGTAGCTCGCGGACGAGCTCTGAATTTTAAACATCGCACTTAGCAATAGCGCTATGATCATTTTATACAATAAAAATATCTTATGGATGGTGAAAATTTATTATTATGGACGATTTCACATTTTTATTTACTTATTGGTTATTACTTGAGAGTTAAGATAAAACCTTCTCTCTAGTGAAATCTATAACTTAGAGTGATTTTCTAGCCGGCCAAGAATCAGTTACTGTAAGGCCGTGTTTCTACCTGCAAGCAAACTCACGGAAGTCTTGCGTGAGTTTCTTATCGTATTGTTTACATTTCATACTAATTCCTGCAATTTATTGCTGCAATAATGTGGTGCAAGAAGCTCGCGAATAAATGCCATACGAAACTAGACCGTATATCTGCATTGTGCGGTGACTTGCTGTCGCAACTACCCGCAGGAAGCGCTTGACAAATTGTCGTACAGCACTTGCTACGGGGTTTACACTTGCAAGCTGCTGTCAGACAGACTGTCAAACACTTCTCGCGACCGCGACAGTTGTCTTGCAGGTGAAAACACAGCCTAACAATTTTCGCAAGTCACAACGCAGAACAACCTAGGTTTACGTTTTTTAGGACTTCTCACATGGATCTCATTGGCGTTTAGATTCGCCACCGTCCCTAATGATCGATTCTGAAATATTTTCTTAGCCACAAACCATAGACTAATTTGAGTGTTTGTTCGCAGGAATTCGCGACCCTCACGAAGGAGCTAAATGCTGCCCGC
This sequence comes from Lysandra bellargus, assembly GCA_905333045.1. NCBI lineage: Eukaryota > Metazoa > Arthropoda > Insecta > Lepidoptera > Lycaenidae > Lysandra > Lysandra bellargus. Next base: position 887,011 of record HG995353.1, on the reverse strand, counting down.
GAGCAGCTGCTGGAGCGAGAGGAGGAGATCTCCGAACTCAAGGCCGAGAGGAACAACACCAGGGTATGTACTTACTGTTGAGATTAAGAGACTCATAAGAAATGTCTTATTCCACCAGAATGCTTCTCTCTGGTATGGCCCATTAGCTAAGAGATAGTGTATAATTTATTCGCTACATAGCATAATATATGAATAATTTTAAGATCGTCATTAATTATGCATTGAGTCGAAAATATTGGACGACTTTATCTAAGCATATTTGTTGAATAAAGAGAGATAAAGATACACTTACAAGTAACAGAGATAGAGACAAGAAATAAAATTATCAAAATATAAGCTGAATTTCTACCGCTACTTGGTACGCAAAGTAAAACGTCCGGTCTTTTTATACAAATGTCCGCCTAAATTGGCTCGTTATCGGGCTAGGATAGTGGTGACCTGACAACACTAATTGCAACTAATTCATCTGGTTTCAGCTACTCCTAGAGCACCTAGAATGCTTGGTGTCGCGACACGAGCGCTCGCTGCGCATGACGGTAGTGAAGCGGCAGGCGGCCGCGCAGTCCGGCGTCTCCTCCGAGGTGGAGGTGCTCAAGGCGCTCAAGAGCCTGTTCGAGCATCACAAGGCGTTGGACGAGAAGGTACTGTACTAACTGTACCAGAGTAGACAGAACTAAAGAATATACCTTGACCTTAAACAAACGGGCGAATATACGCGAGTTTGGGCGCGACTGTATAACGCATTACGAGGGCGGCACTGAAAATTTTGGGAATCAAGGATCTGACACAACAGTACTATTTAAAAATGTGTTTATTGCTTTTCGAAGTATTCTCCGCGAAATTTGACACATTTTTCCATAGGTTGGAACCAATCATTGAAGCAACCATTCCATTTGGAAGTTGGGGTCTCCAAATGGCCGTTTTGTAGGCGTCCACAGCTTCTTCAGGTGATGAAAATCTCTGACCACGCAATTTATTCTTTATTTTAGGGAAAGTATAGAAATCATTAGGGCTTAAGTCGGGGCTGTACGGCGGATGGTCTAATAATTATATGTTTTCTTGCTCTAAAAACTCTTTGGTTCTATGCGCGGTGTGAGAACTGGCATTGTCGTGATGGAGGATGATGCGGCGGTTGCAGTTCTCTTTACGGAGTTCAGATACGACCTGTGGCAAACAAATGCTAGCATACCATTCTGCATTAACCGTTCATTGTCCCTCAAGAGGAATAATTGCAATATGTCCGGTTTTGGAGACAAACGTTGCCACCATTTTTTTGCAACACTCCGTGAACGAACAATTTTTGTTGGCTTTAACTCATTTTCGGACACCCAAACACGTGACTGGTTTTTAGTTTCGGGTTCGTACGCGTATAGCCAGGATTCGTCACCTGATATGATGTTTTATACAGCATTTGAGGATCCTGGGTGGAATCTTTCGAGAGTTCTGACGCACCAAGTAACGCGAGCCGCTTTTTGCTTTTCACAGAGCAAATGCGGTATCCATCGGGAAAACAACTTTTTTAAACCGAATTGTTCATGCAATATTATTTGTATTTGACTCATGCCAATGTCTAAAGTTGCCTGAATTTCGTGGTATGTCACATGTCGATCTTCCTCAACCAGCTTACGCACAGCATCAACGTTTTCTTGGGTGACTGCAGTTTTTGGACGACCTTGACAGGGATCATCACTGAGCCTGACATGTCCACGTTGAAATTCAGCAAACCAGCGATAAATTGTGGTTTTGGATGGGGATTCATCACCAAATGCTGAAATCATCCGATCAACACACTGTTTTTGTGTTAAACCACTTCGAAAGTCATAATAAATCATCGCTCTAGAATTTTCTCGACTCAACGACTAAACAAGTTATACAAGACCTTACGACAAGACCGAGAATCTTTTTTTAAATAAATAAATGGTATTCGATTTTCAAAACTTTTTTTTTTAATATGACAGGAATAGTGGAAGTATTCCATTCCCGATATTTTTAGTGCAGCCTATGTAGTACGGCACGCGGGCCGATATGACTAAGACTAGTTTCTGCCACCGATTATATTCTCTTTGGTTTCTAAAACCAATAGCGATTTAGCGGCCATTTGCAAGTTACGTCAGATTTAGTTCTCTTCCCCCGCATTGGGGGCGCTGATTCCGCTTCAAATAGGCACAAAAAACAGCTGAGTATCTTAATATGTACAGCGTACTTGTATAATGGAGGTCAGTGGAGTCGGCCTACTCGTTAGTTCTGTTTACTCTGTTGCTACTGCCTACTCCAGATGAATGCCTTATGTCGCGTCACGAGCGCTCGCTGGTAAAGCGAGGTGGGGGTGCTGAATGCGCTCGAATACCTGTTCGTGCACCGCAAGTTTTTGGACGAGAAGGTATAAACCAGCAGACCACGTAGGGTTTGCAAACAAAGGAGCTATGAGCGAACTTACATTCTGTTGCGTTTTGTGTCGTTAGAAAGGAATTTTTTATGTATTTATGGAAGGTTTTGTATGTCACATGTAGACATGTGAAATCGCATTACAAGATGACAATGAAATTCATACTCTCACTTGAAGTTATATATCGAGGTGTCACTATTGTTGATGATCCTTTTTGTACCTGGAGGAGCTTCCTCATTTAAAAACCCTGAAAACGTGTGCTAATTTCATAACGTCGCATTTTCCAGGTTCGGGAGAGGCTGCGAGTGGCGCTGGAGAGAAACACCGCGCTGGAGGAGGAGTTAGCTCTCACCAAAGAGGAGGTAATGATACGAAACTTTGCCATCTTTATAGCTGGTTAGAGGCCTGCAAATGACCGAAATGCCCAAGCGTTTACCTCAAATGGGTAAAATTCTAGACACCAGTCACCTAGCCGCCGTAGATCATGGCTAAGGGCCCTTCCACACGACGTTTGTTTACGCTCGTTTGTATCGATACAAACGCAAGTTGCGCTCAGCAAACGGAAGAAAGCCGACACATGCCAAAAGGCGATGAAAACACGCAGAAAACGAGCGCATCACAAACGCGCGTCGTCAGTGCGCAAAAAATACGTCGTGTGGAAAGGCCCTAAGCGTGTACCTACGGTATAACTTAAATTCAGGCTCATATCATCTTTTCCGTTACTCGCTTTATGAATGAAATGCTTGATATTTTTTGACATAGGACTGGCAATCTAGACTGGCATAAATAGGCGCAACTTGCTCTTATTGTCTTTCCACTAATCAATATGTATTGCTTTCAAGTAATAAGGCCGCCCTTGTGTACATGTCTCATTTATTAAATAATGTTAATTTCACTGATATGTTTGTGCACAATAAAGTATGTTTATTATTATTATTACTATTTTGTGTTTGATTTTCTCGGTTTTCACCGGTAAACTGATATGTACGAGCCGAAGTCAAGTACACACCAGGTAAGTAATTAATGTTTTAACTATACTAATAGTTAAAACATTAATTACTTACCTTACTTTTAACTATTAGTATGTGTGGAAGGAATTTCAAAAGAATAACGATTGGTATGATCGGTTTCTAACATATTATTGTATGATGTGTGAGTGTGTGGATTTGATTGAGATGTATGTAGAGTAGTAGCTTCATCATCAGTCTGTAAAAATTTTCGTACAATGCGGCAAGTATTTAGAATTACTGCTTTTTGCAATAAATATATTAGATTTGGGGGTAGTTGGAGGGTATTCAAAGATTTGTGTAGTTGTTTCGGGATGACACCTGTGGTTGATAAGACTATGGGTACTATGGTTACTTTTTGTAGGTTCCATAGACGGGCTATTTCATCCTTGAGTTCTATATATTTAGTAAGTTTCTCGGTTATTGTACTTTGTAAATTGTGTGTTCGGTACGGCTATATCGATCAAGTATGCAGTTTTGTCAGTTTTATCTACTAGCGTTATGTCAGGTCTATTGTAGTGTGTAGTTCTGTCAGTCAGTATGGTTCGGTCAAAATATAGCTTCGTGGAGGTGTTTTCAAGGACATTTTCAGATTTGTACTTATAATATGGCTCTATGTCAGTTATGAAGTTTCGTTGTTTGGCGAGTCTCTGGTGAATTATACTAGCAACTTGGTCATGTCGATGTTTATAATCGGTCTGTACAATTAATTTACACGCTCCTGTAATATGTTGAATAGTTTCCGGGCAACTATGGCATTTTCTACATGTGTCATTGGTGATAGTTTTTGTTATGTATCGCTGATAATTTCTGGTCTCTATTGTTTGGTCCTGTATTGCAATCATGAACTCTTCCGTCTCTGAGAAAAGGTTTCCCTGGCACAGCCATGCATTTGATGCCTCTTTGTCATTATTTGTCTGATGTAGGTCATGGAGATGTCTACCGTGGAGAGCCTTTTTAGACCACTCGGCTAATTTAGTCTTATTGTCTGTTATCTTATATTGATCATTTTGAGAGGAGTTAATTTATTATCATTTTTAGCTATTACTTTGTGGAGTCTAGAGTGTTCTGATTTTGTCAAAAAATATTGTTTTAAGTTTAAAATCTGTCTATTGTGTAAATTAATTATGTCTGTAATTCCACCTTCTTTTCTCGGTAATGTTAGCCTTTGGACGCATGATCTAGGGTGGTGTTTACGGAATTTAGTCATAGTTGTATTAATCTTTCGTAAATTTATGAGCTCCGATTTGTTCCAGTTTATAATGCCAAAGGAATAGGTAAGTACTGGAATTGCAAAAGTATTTATTGCTTTTATGGTATTTCGGGCGTACAAATCTGATTTCATGATTGCATTGAGGCGATGTTGGAATCTTTGATTTAATTTAAATTTTGTGTCCTTTTGTAGTATTTGTTGCGCTTAGTTGTATCCTAAATATTTATAAGTTTCTTCCTCATCTAGAGGTTCTATGTTTTCTCCGGATTGTAGTGTATACGTGTGTTGAAATGAACGCCCTGCTTTATAAGAATTTATTTTAGTTTTGTCCACCCCAAAATTCATTTTAATGTCGTTACTAAATTGTTCAGTCAGTTCAGTCAGTCTGTACAGGTCTAACTCATTGTCTGCATAAAGTTTAATGTCATCCATATATAGTAGGTGGTTAATAGTCTCAGTCTGAATGTGCCTGTCTTCTTCATGTAGCCGGTATCCTGCGTCTATGGAATTTAAGGTATTGGAGAGGTGATTTAACGCTAAACAGAACCAGAGTGGACTAAGTGCGTCGCCTTGAAATAAGCCTTTTCTTATTTGTATTGGTTGTGTCTCTATAAGACTTGTAGAAGTTTTGAGTCTTAATTTGGTTTTCCATGTAGTCATCGTAGTTTCTAATAAAGTTATGATTTTTGGGTGAATTTTATATATTTTTAGTATTTGTAATAGCCTTGAGTGGAGGACGGAATCATACGCTTTTTTATAATCTATGTACATAGAATATGGGTTGGACTTTGTTTTAGCGACGTGTTTCAAAATTACGGAGTCTATTATTAGCTGTTCTTTGCACCCTCGACTAAATTTTCGGCATCCTTTCTGTTGCTCGGTTAATATGTTGTTCACAGTCACATGTTCATATATTAGCTCGGTAATGCAAGATGTTAATATTTTATAAATTGTTTGTAAACAAGTAATTGGTCTGTATTTTTCTGGATTTGTGGGTTCGTTGTGGTCTTTGGGTATTATAAAAGTTGTTCCAAATGTAATGTAATTTGGGATTTTATGAGGATCTTCAATAAACCGATTTAAATAGCTATAAAGATAGTTATGGATACTTGTAAACTTCTTATACCAATAATTGTGTATAAAATCTGACCCTGGCGATTTCCAGTTATGGAGCTTACGAATTACCTGTTGGAATATACTAATGGGGATGGTTTCAAATGGCATGTCGGTTATATCTTTGCTGTATTTAGTTTTCTCAGCTTCTATCCATTCTGCATCAAAACGATGTTCAGTTGGGTGTTCCCATATTCCAGACCAGAATTTTTGCAAATCGTTTAAGTCCGGTAATTCAACCATATTACGTGTGTTACATTCGTTTTGTGGTATGTTGTGGCTACCTTGATTTTTCTATAAAATTCTTTCTCATTATTATTGAATTGGCTATTTTGCTGTTTTCTAAGAGTGCATTTATTATATCTTCTTAAGCGGCCTGTCAGTATCAAAAGTTTCCGTTTTAATGTATCTAGTATTTGTGTTATTTGCGTATTTGGTTGCTCGTGTGTAGCATAAATTTTATGCACTTCCATTATTTTATCTACATGTGCGACAAGTTTTCTACTCCTGCCTCCTTTAATGAACTATGTTACTCTTCCTATTTTTACTCGTAAGTCCTCTATTCTCTTTTTAAGGCGTAATTGCCAATGTGGTTTCTTATTATTTCTCGGTGGGTGTTGATTAATTGATACGTTGTTAAGTGATAATTTAGTTCCATTTAATTTAGCAGCTGTCCATGCTGCACAGTATATCGCTGTTTGAAAATAATGAAATTCGGTGTCATCGTTAATATGCTCTGGGAGTGTAATTTTGTTAAGGTAGTTGACGGTATAGAACAAATTCTTAGAAGGTTTTTGTTTAGGTATATAGACTCTGTTGGTTGGATCAGTATTTATAAAATGTTGAAGAGCATGTTTAAATGTTTCATCGATGTCAGTCGCATAATAAAAATATTCATCTCTTTATTCCACGTTTTACGTTATTATTATGTAATTTGATGTTACAGCTTCAGCAGTACAAGCAATCGGGCACGGACGGCGACAAGCCCAAGGAGAACGGCACCGTCTCCGGCTCACCCGAAAACGGCGAGCAGCAGGCGCCGAAGGTCAGCACACACATACACACACACACACATTACACAAACACGTCTTATACAGATACACATACACGCGCCCTATACACAGAGATACATACAGACGCAATGGCATATGCAGAAAGATGCATGTGCGCACACGGACATAGTACGTAATCTTCACATGTACTTGCGCACGTGCTTCACAGTGTGAAATACGTATGCACTATGCAGATAACCTGATAGTGATGTGAACTTTACACAATACACATAGCTTTACATTATCAACACACACAGAGATAGATACACATACTAGGACACGCATACACGTCACACAAACACCGAGGCACAAACATAAAGATTCATATTGACTAGAAAACTTGCAAATAGAGAAAATAGCGGTACTAAGTAAATAAAGTAAAATATGGATCGACGTGATATTGCAATGTTTCAATCGAATTCGAATATCTTTTGATATACTTTGTAGGTTTTAAACTTTAGATCTAATGGCATGAGAGTGCCTAACTGAAAGCTAAGTGCATGAAACTATTAGAAAACACTTCTTATTTTGAGGCTTTTCAAAACAAAAAAGCACATAAAAGTTTGTGATACTTACTTATTTTTTACTCGTCCCAAATCAAACGAGAGATCGGCGAAATATCATGTAGATTTTGATAATGTGAGACATTAGTGACACACTTTTGGGTCACTCGAAATGCGGATATAATATTATAGGCCGCGCACAATTTTGTGATCGCTTGGCGAAAATGTAGAGAGTAATCGGCGCTTGTGTACAATTTACCAATAGCGTATTCTCTATCTCCCTCTCTCTTCAAAACACTGACATCTTTTATTTTTACCAAACGATCTTATAGTTGTTTGCGAAAATGAAGACACCACAGATAGAGTGCTAGTTGTACTAAAATGGTTGGTGTTCATATGTGGTGTGCCACATCGAAACAACCTTTTTAACAGCTAACTTTCTTAGTCCCGCTAGACACGTAGCTATAAACTGCACAGTTCGGTCTCAAATAAATCAACAGGTGTTTTGTATAAATGATTCGAGTCATCTATAATTCTGCATGAAGAAATCATGTGTTTTAAACAAACCAAGTATGCCAGAAGAAACAGATGCACCTAAAATTTGACTCTTACCTGTATTGACATTTGACCGTAAAGAAACAACTAGCATATAATTTGAAGCAAATGTTTTATTTTTAAACGCGTGTAATAAAAGTCCTGTGCCGACACCAGTATTTAAACTGTTCAGCCATATTTCTCCAATTGGCTGCGACACCTATATCATGTTAGCTACGTACAGAACTGTGCAGTTTCATCTGTGTAGCGGGCGTTAGACGTAAGGCATGAAGCAGTGTGTGAGCTTAATTGTTGTTTGTGTTGGTGTTGCGCGCAGGATGGTAGTACGGACGGGTCGGACGGTGGGCGACTTGCCGAACTACAAAACACTATCGCCAAACAGGTTAGCAGACGCGTGTAGAGAGGGACTTGGTATATACAAAGTGGAACAAAACTAAGTGATAATACTTTAGGGCGTGTATGGGGCTCTTATATAGAGTTTACTGAAAAAGTAGCAGCGCTGAAAAAGCATTTTTTTTTTATTTGTATGGAGTATAGACAAACGCCCCAGCGTCAGGGATATTCCCATTCAAAAGTGAAAAGAAGGTTGATTTTTCAGCGCTGCTACTTTCACAGCCTACTCTATATAGGGGACTCATACACATCCTTAAGTATTATCACTTATTTTTGTTACACCCTGGATATGATATGGGCTTAGATAGAGTAACAATGTGGAAACGATAAAGAGATTACTAAACAACTATGTACTAGATCCAAGTTAGAACTTTTAAAGAAAATATTGTACCAAATTATTGGGTTTATAGTGCTCGGTTGATTAAATATTCAAGTATTAACCAAACAATAATACATTATTATCGAACCTGCCTGATTGTATATTGAGCCGAAAATACCAAGCATTTTCACACAATTCTTAGCTAGAGATTCTTTCTATTAAAACTTCAATATCGTTTCTATTTTGTACTTTCCTAAGCCTATATCTTATGCAGGCTCCATGTGTCCTTCTCTCATTATTTAATGCGTTAATATATTCAATCATTAACGACTGATTATTTCACGATCATGCTCAAATTGCCATTATACATACTTGTCATGATCAGAGGTAGCTAGATCGTTATAAGCGAAATTGATTCATATTATGCAGATCGCGGACCTACGTAGTTTCTTCGAGTTATATCAAACCCAGCCGACAGATCACGACTAACATTCAATTGATATAACCCGGCCAAATGACGTAGGTTCGCCATCTGCCTAGTAATTTATTTCTTCGGTGGTACAGACATAATTTAATGATATTTACACTTATTGAAATCGAATAACTTCTTGTGAATTCATAAAAATATAAAAATTATGACTAGAATTCACTCGTTTTACAATATATAAACCTGTATCATTTGACATGGCCGTCATAATTTGATTTATTTAAGTACTTATATTTATTGGCATGCTTATAGCTTATTATTTCGTAGATGCATGTTCGTATAAGATATTATAAGTATTTAAAATAAAGAAGTAAACCATGAAGTATACAGAAATATAACTCATAATTTCACGTACCATAATATTTAAGCGATTGATAACAAAAATATAATAATTAATTATTGTATTTTAATTAATATTGTATCAGTAGATAGCAAAACATACATATTCATACATACTCATACAACAACCTCACAAATAACTGACACAAACCATAGTTAAGACAGTACATTACCTAACCCCTAGAATAGATTTATCTATAGAACCATACTTCATACCATCAAAATATACTAACCATATTATTATGTAAATAGATAACTTTAAGTAATGTTCGTGCTGAATATTCCTATCTATGTAATTAAAATAATATCATGTATGCATGAACATACCGCACAGTACATGCAATAAAATGCAGCCATAACATCATTGCTATGTATGTATCATGTGTATGAACGAATAACATTTATTACTTAAAAAGTCTTATACTATGTATATGATATGGAGCATTTTTTCGAAGCTATAAAAAATTGGCAACTTTCAAAATTATGAGCTCGATAGAAACCGAAAAGATTAATTCATTCTCTAGGCCGAGTATTGCTTACAAGCATTTATTTTAACCTAATCGTTTACTGACTGCAAGTCAATTTGTACGTAGCGTTCAAGTAATACGAAACCATAAAGATAATATACCTATCGGAATAGAGAAACAATCCCGAGCTATCAAGTTTAACCAAAATTTGATTTACATCTGTGTATACAATTATGTTTACGTGTGCGTGTCAGTGATGTACAAACATCTTGTAATTCGACAAAATATCGATCATGGAATAATAATTGTAAGATTGTAAAAAAAAATAACGTGGGATAAAATAAAACTGCATAGATATTATAGGTATACTTAATAAAATTGTAATTTTGAAGTAAAATATGACTTTTCTTCAAAATGCTTGCTGCATAATTAAGTATGCATGAATTTTTCTTCACAGTCCAGTTTGGACGGTTAATTATTTTAATCCATGAATTTCTGGTATCCAGGTCAGCAGGAAATCTGAAAAATTGGCCAAGTGTGAGTCGGACTCACGCATGAAAGGTGACCGGTTTCAACCGGGCATTTTCTAAAACCCGACACGATACGACACGACAGGTTACGTCACGTCACATCAGTACACGACACGACTTTACTAGACCCTATTAATTTTCATTTTATTTGATGCCCATCTTGCGGAAGTGCTTTTAACTATTTCCCTATCTTGGATGAGCATTACAATATCTATGGAAATTTCAGAAGTCATTACTATAGCGGTTCTTGTTATACAGCCTGTAGACAGACAGACGGACGGACGGATGGACAGACGGACAGGAAACGAAGTCTTAGTAGTAGAGCGGGACCCCACTACTAGGACTTTTTACCCTTTGGGTGCGGAACCTTAAAACAATAAATTATGTATGATAGTATATTAATATACTTAAACTAATTATAAACTACGGATGAGTATGTTATTATTTCAACATTCCTAGATAATTAGTATACTCAACTAAAAAATATTTTCATATCGTTACTACTGATCGATAACTTGTTGCAGCCCTAGTGTAAAATAGATGAAAATTGTTTACACAAAATATCCTTAAATTGTGCACCATGGCTAGTCAAGTTATGGTTTCCATATAATTAAACATATATAGAAGTGAATTATCAAAATCAATAACAATAATTCGTAGGGAATTGGCAAAAACAAACTTAAAACTAGGTCCTGTCGATGTAGAATAATTCACCTGTGAAATGAAAATATTCATTTCACAGGTGAATTATTCCGGGTCCGGGTTTTATCGATGTGTGGTATCACAGTCAATCTTCCAACTTATATCCATGTTTCTAAAGCAGTATTTCTAAAAACTATTCATTATTTAACTTAAAATCACAATTTTTCTGAGAGCCCAAATTGACAACGATCGGCACAGGGTCAGACAGAATGTCAAACAGATGAAAAAAAAGCTATGCAACCTCAAATCACGCTTCTCTTTCTACCACGCAGTGTTACTGATAGTGACATCTCGCTTGCTCAGGCCTTTGTTTCTCTATTCCGATAGGTATATTAACTTTATGTACGAAACACTATTGCAGGTTAGCGCTTCTACAGACGAACGGCGCTTGTGGACGGCAGCTGTCAACTGACGACGACCGCCGTCGTCAAGTGCCGTTCGTCTGTAAGAAGCTTTAGGGGACGGGCCTAACTCTTCAAAAACTTTACGTTATATTTGTACGCTCTCATAGACTTGCGCGATGTAATGTAATGATCACATTATGACGTCACAGTCAGCCATTACTTACATCTCTATAACAGTCGGCGGAGCTGAGCTCGTGGCAGAGGCGAGTGGCGGAGCTCAACAACAAGGTTACTGACCTCGAGGACAAGCTGGCCAAGGGTGAGAAGGAGCTGGCCAAGAGGCAGGACGAGGTGGCCAAGCTGCAGCGGGACCTGCGGGAGAACGTCGCGCAGAAGGAGGACCAGGTATGCGAGACGGAACCAGGGAACAATACTGAATCGCGCTATCGAACTTTCTGAAGTCAATGCGTCATTTGTAACGACTACAGTGGATTTCGGCCTGACTGAGATAACACATGTCAATAACTAAGTCGAAGTAAACGTCTGTTCACATCGAAATACGATTAGATGATATTCTGTTTATAGCTATTTAAAATTCAAATTATACTTTATCTACCAAGCAGAGTTACTGTTTGTTGACTCAAATAAACTTAAAAAAAACACAAGATGTAGTAACATTTTGAATGCTGTGGAGCGCGACATATCACTTAGCTCTAGCGATGAAACATATACTTGTCTATAGAGATCGAAATATCTATCTCGAGAATACAGTGTTACGTCTAGTTTAGATGTGGACGCTGACGCTATTCTTCGCAGTCTTATAGTAAATCCATGTGAAATAAAAAATAGATATTCGATTAGCACTTACAGATGAATAATAATTATTATTATCTATTAAATATTTCCAGGAGGAGCGAATCACGACCCTGGAGAAGCGGTACCTGAACGCGCAGCGCGAGTCCACCTCGCTGCACGACCTCAACGAGAAGTTGGAACAGGAGCTCCAGCACAAGCAGGCCCAGCTCAAGGTGAGAACCGTGCCGGGTCACGTGACCACACGCAGTGACCCACGTGACCACACAGTTGTGATAAATACTATATCGAATCAGTCGTCAATACACGCAGCTGAACGTAATATAAACCGAGTCCAATTTACGTGAAAAACCTTTCGAACACGAAAAATATGAAAGAAAATAAAGCATTCGCAATCTATCACGTGACAAACACATCATGTAATGTTTTAGTAAAATAGAACTAAAATCATAGGCAACTTCGAAATTGTAACTTTTTAAGAAATTGTAACTTTAAAGATTTTTTAATTGAACAAAATACGTGGGAGAGCCATGCTTCGGCACGAATGGGCCGGCTCGACCGGAGAAATACCACGTTCTCACAGAAAACCGACGTGAAACAGCGCTTGCGCTGTGTTTCGCCGAGTGAGTGAGTTTATCGGAGGCCCAATCCCCTACCCTATTCCCTTCCCTTCCCTTCCCATCCCTACCCTCCCCTATTACCCTATTACCCTATTCCCTCTTAAAAGGCCGGCAACGCACCTGCAGCTCTTCTGATGCTGCGAGTGTCCGTGGGCGACGGAAGTTGCTTTCCATCAGGTGACCCGTTTGCTCGTTTGCCCCCTTATGTCATAATATATATATCTAATATATAAAATTCTCGTGTCACGGTATGCGTAATTGAACTCCTCTGAAACGGCTCGACCGATTTTCGTGAATCTTAGCGAGCATATCGGCTAGGGTTGAGAATCGGACAACATCTACTTTTTATATTGATAAGTGCATTTGTTGAATAAATAATAGTAAATTATTACAACCTGAGACTGACGGCGACCATTGTTTGTGCGACGGGATAGCGATCGACGTTGCCATGGCGACATACTTATGTCACTTCAATAAAACAATATGGGCGAAATACTTTATATTAAGGCAAAGCAACGTTTGCCGGGACAGCTGGTATATATATATATATATATATATATATATATATATATATATATATATATATATATATAAAGTTTGCACTCATGCTACACGAACACGCTTAGTGACAAGTATATCTATAGTTGCTGACCATGTGCGTAGTTTGGCACAACTGTTACTTAGAGAATGCCCAAATCAGTCTTTATAAAATCTTAATATGATAATAACTTTGAAAATACTAGTAGGAGTTGGCAGACAATATTGAACATTTTTACAACTAAATTCTTAACTAATACCACTTTTGGCTTAAATGAATCTTAAATATTATTACATTATTTTTTTCTATATAAAATTACTTTACGAGCTCACACTATTAATTCGCTTTCTGTATACTAATCGGTCATGCAAAACTAACCTCTGTTTTAACCGTATTATAATGGCTCTTGGCAATGTGCGTAATTACGTAAGAGTATAAGGACCCCCCCTTATAAATTACGCAAACCATGAGGGATCATGGTTTGCGTGATTTATGTATGCTTCTTTATGACATTGGGATCCATACAACAAACAAAACGTAAGAGTATGAGAATTTTTACTCCCCCCCCCTCCCTTTCATTCTTTAAGTAATTTATGTACGCAATCTTTTCGCCTGGAGACATTGAGTTTGTAACTAATTGCGCCAAGCTACACCGGTAACCCTCACCGTCATACCTGCAGCTGCAAGAAGAGAAGATAGCGGCCATAGAAGAGAAGTTGGAGCTGTCCACGCAGAAGTTGGCGCAGATGTCCTCGCTGCCCGAGATGGAGGAGCAGCTCAAGGCGCGCATGGAGGCGCTCAGTCAGGTAATGTGCCTTAACGCGATTGTCATACGGTCCATGTTCATTTGTCACGCGCTTTGTAGTAATCGCAACGGGGAATTAAGAGAGAACTTCGTGCTGACTCCCAGTCCCAATGGTAGTCACATCACTCACATCACATAATTTGTAAGTCATTTAATCCCTCTCAATTTGCCGTCGCAAATAAATGTATCATTTGCTTATGTCACTCATAGTGAAATCTAACCTAAAGAGTCATTTTTGTTAATTGATAAGTAAGAGATTTTGTGGTCGCATCTAAGAATTCACAAGTGACGAATAAAGCTCTGGTTTCCTCCAAAAGCGGCGCCGTCATGCAGCGGCCGCAATACAGCGGTGAATGACTCACTAGATCGTAAGCAATATGGCGCGGTTTTTGACACCGTTCTCTAGGAAACCGCGGCATGCCGCCTACGTAGACAACGTTCTAGTGACGTCATTCACCGCTGCATCATGGCCGCCACACGACAGCACCGCTCTCGAAAGAAACCAGAGCTTAACTGGCGTTGTTGCGGCAGGCGCAGGAGCGGCACGGCTCCGCGGAGGACCGCATCCAGCGGCTAGAGGCGAGCGTGGAGGAGAAGAATGCTGAGCTGATGCGCCTCAACCAGCGCCTGCGCATGAACGAGGAGCACAACACGCGCCTCTCCGCCACAGTCGACAAGCTGCTCTCCGAGTCCAACGACAGGTGAGCGGGACGGGTGTGGGCGCGAGCGGAACGAGACGACTGTACGCAGCGGCTGCTTACGAGTGCGATGCGATCATACTGAAGTGTGGGAGGAGCAATACAATATATAAAAGCATCCAGCGGCTTTAGCAAACGAATGCGCCGCAAGTTAGACTAATGGATGAGACGAGATGCACGTAGTGTTAGCGGGACGTCATAAGTGTAAAAAAAAAAAATGTATTTTGGTAATGATAACTATTCTCACTATAAGTAATGTTAGTCTGTCTCTCTTTTCCGTCTGTCTGCCTGTCATCCCTTAACAGATTACAGGTTTGAATAATCATAACTTTTATAATTTTCAGGCTACAAGTCCACCTGAAGGAGCGCATGCACTCGCTGGACGAGAAGAACGCGCTGACGCAGGAGTTGGAGAAGACGCGCAAATACGCCGACGAACTCATAGCGGAAAAGTCAGATATACTCAAGGAGCTGGCGAAATGGCGCATGGAGACAGAACAGGTATTTGTTACTAGAGTGATAAGGCTCAGAATTGTATGTCAGTCTTCTTTTGTATGTTACCATCAGCGTTGCCAGACGTCCCGATTTTTTCATCAAAATTAAATGTCCCGCGCGGGACAGGCTCAGTCCCGTTTTTCGAGGAAAGCCCGAACGTACGTGCAGAGTGCGGGAGGTAGATGGATGGATTTTCTTTGGCTACTTTTGCTATCTGTTGTCACGATAACGTTATTTTAACGCAAATAAAAAGAGGAAAATTAAAAAAACTTTTGATTTTATACCTTTTTAGGGTTCCGTAGCCAAAATGGCAAAAAACGGAACCCTTATAGATTTGTCATGTCTGTCTGTCTGTCTGTCTGTCTGTCCGTCCGTATGTCACAGGCACTTTTCTCCGAAACTATAAGAGCTATACTATTGAAACTTGGTAAGTAGATGTAGTCTGTGAACAGCATTAAGATTTCGATACAAAAATGGAAAAAATTATCAAAAATTTTAGGGGTCCCCATAGGTACAACTGAAACAAATTTTTTTTTTTCATCTGTCTTATGCGTGTGGGGTATCTATGGATAGGTCTTCAAAAATCATATTGAGGTTTCTAATATCATTTTTTTCTAACCTGAATAGTTTGCGAGAGAGACTCTTCCAAATTGGCAAAATGTGTCCCCCCCCCCCTCTAACTTCTAAAGTAGGGGCAGGATAATTCTAAAAAAAATTTATGATGTACAATACTATAAAAACTACCAACGAAAATTGGTTGGAACGAGATCTAGCCAGTAGTTTTTTTATACGTCATAAATGATAAACCTTAATTTAATTTTCATTATTTCAAAAATGAAATATTAAAATAAATCAAAAACCTTATAATTTCATAGAAATAATTCTTATTGCTGCTGCGGAACCCTTCATGGGCGAGTCCAACTCGCACATGGCCGGTTTTTATTTTACTTAGTCTCGCTTTTGACTGAAAAATCCCGCTTTTTCACTCAAAAAGTTCCAAAGTCCCGACTTGGCACAAAAAAAAACTGGCAATCCTGGTTACCATTAAAAGGCGGTTTTTGAGAGCTAATTAACTGTCGATAAAATATATCATACATCACAACATTAAAGGCTCGAACATTGTACGCTCTCTATTAGGCGCTCGGACATATTGTAAATTTGGAAACAGAAGAATGTTTTCATCTTACAATGTTCGATAACTTAGTAGAATTTAACTTCGTCAATTTCGATCATAAAAAGCCTATACCTGCAGATAACATCGGAATTTTATCCTGAAAAAGGGATAGAAAGAGTAAACTATCTGATACTAATACAAACTTGGTCTGTTTGCAGCTAAAACGCCAGATGCTGCAGGCGGAGATCGCGTTCAACATCCAGCAGACGGATGCTTTAACTCGCTCGCTGTCGCCCGCCGCGCCGCAGCCGCCGCCCGCACTATACCCGCACAAGGTGCGAACGCTTTCGCACGTTACGTGCATGCAATTTATACGTAGAAGATGAAAACAATATTAATTTTGTTTTAGAATTACTGCTAAAATTGTAAATAAATACTTACGATTAATGATATATCAAAGTGAAGTATACAAAATATCTAGGTTGTTTGTTTTATTTTTCAGTTGGACGGTTCGTGGGAGAAGTTACAACAGGCGCACGCGCTGGCGAGCGTACAACAAGCTTTCGACGTCACCAGCGACGCAGAGGTAACGCTATCTTACTTTCGCACACATTGAATGAAACTGTAGCCCTATGCAAACATTTTACTACAGTGCGACAATGCTTTAAATAAACGTGGGTTGGGGCGCTGCAGTTGCTTTAATGTTGCCATTGCAGTATAATCACCGTATTTTTAGGATTAACCTTTTCGGAGTTATAATCACAATAATTTGGTAAAACAGAGCACATACAGACGAGAACAGCGACTCAAAGGGAGAACTGTCAAAATGGCGTTTCTAACGATGGCGGCGTTACTTACTTTTTTGCCACGTTCATTTAAAGCATTGTCGCACTATAAGTACGTATTGTTTTTAATTGACAGACACATTGACAACCCGAATCTATATAATATTGTGATTTACGGATTGAGATAATCACTAGTTAATATTTTCGAAAACAATCAAAACTTTCGTTAAACACGTTGAGAAAGTTGCATAATTTTTCTCTTTCCATCTTTAGTCCCCTATCAATCTCTCTATCTCTTTCTAACCGTCAGAACTCGGAGGGTTCCGGTGCGGAGGGCCACACGGACGCCGCGGCGTTGGCGCTGATGCTGCAGGAGCAGCTCGACGCCATCAACACGGAGATCCGACTCATACAGGAGGAGAAACAGAGCACAGAGGCCAGGGCTGAGGAGCTCGAGTCCAGGGTGAGCGGAGTAGGGACGAGAAATAGTGTTTATATTCTATATGCCACCAGGTGCCGCTATGTAGCCTTAGGTTCAATTCGGACCGCAACGCGCGTAGATGCATTTCTAAATTTGTTTGGATTTGACGGATTTGCAAGACGTGAGAACGCTCCCGGAATCTGTCAAGTCAATTCAATCTGTCGTGCTCGTGGAAAATGGAATATCAAAATTCCTCATTGCGAACTATTCGTAACGCCATCAAGTGTGACATGTACGGACATTCCACGCCTAATAGGTTTATTATAGTATGTTAGCTAAGAAATTAACTCGATGGTGTAATAAAGAAGAACAAAGTATATACATCTATACTAATATTATAAAGAGGTGAACATTGTTTGTTTGTTTGTTTAATTGTAATGAATAGGCTCAAAAACTACTGTACCGATTTTTAAAATTCTTTCACCATTCGAAAGCTCGATTATTTGCGAGTAACATAGGCTACTTTTTATTCTGGAAAAAAATTGGGTTCCGTAAGATATTCGGGTTTTTCGTACGCAAGGTGTAAAAAATCAACCAGAAAAGTTACTTATTTTGCGTACGCTGCCTAAACTATAAAAGATAGAACCATTACCATTTTATACATATCTACAAAAAAGTCCCCGACACACTATACCTGTATATGTCGAGTGAGGCACAATAACCATTTTTTTATTTAAAAATCTTGAAATTTTTTAGTCTACATTTTAACGCGTTTATTTTACTTATGCTGTTAATCTTCATTAATTTATTGGACGTTTGGTTTTGAAATTATGGTGAAATTAAAATATTACAATAGTGGGCGTCACCAAGGCGGAGGTGCGCGTGCGGGAGGAAGACAATCTGCAGTGTGCACTGTGCAGCCTGCTTATAATGACTGCGTCGATGTTAGTGTCGGAGTCTGTGAATTGACCTGGGAGTCATTTTGCTGACCGAGTCTTTCCTGCATCCACGCGGGCGGAGCCGCGGGCGACCGTAATAAGTAATCAGAGAAAAAAAGACATGTATGGACAGCATTAACACAGCTCCTCGAGAAGTCAACCGCTTATGCGTATTATATTAATAATATGCCATTTCTCTCTCTCTTTTTAACACGTGTTATCTCTCTCCAGGTGGGCAGCTACGAGCACATGAACGTTGTGTCGCGGCGCGCCGAGTCCCCGCCCCCCGCCGCTTCCCCCTCGCGCCCGCCCCACCACAAGTATCACACGGTAAGTGGATGCCGGATACATAGACCAAAGTATATTATCTACTAAGCCGTCAACACATGGCTATGATATAAATATTTAATCCACGCTTAGCGGGCTCCTAGACGATCAATTTTAATGTGCAATATCACGTATTGTGCAATATTATCCATCTAGGTTTGGTATTGAACATCGCGCGCTTTCAATCTAATTGTCAAATAAACTTCAATAAAATTGAAGCGTGATATTGCACAATACAATTGATTGTCTAGGGGCCGGCTTAGGTATAGATCAGTTAACTAAAGCTGGCACGTTCACAGTGCTGTCACTTATGCAATTTCACTATACAGTATGTTTAAAAATATAATATGTTTGCATCATGATAAAAATTATCGTAAAATCTGCGTACGATAATAATATGCTATCGTACATCGTACGTACGCACAAAATTATCGTATGTGCACGATAATTATCGTACGGTTCCGAACGCTGGCCGCTCGCCGATCACACGTTACCGACTTGTAACATCACGCTGTATTTATAAACAGTAGCATAAGAAAAACAATAACTGTCGCCTTCACGCTCATAAGATAGACCGCGCGCGAGAGAGACGGGCAGACTTTTTATGATGCGTATGCAGTACGACGTCACGCCACGCGCTTATTCACAGACACTACATAAGCGCAATGTTTAAATGTGTTGATCGTGCCAGCTCTTGTTAACTGACCTGTAATCCATGTGGTTGTCAATGTCTGTCTTATTATGGCTACCATGAATGCAATATAGATAACTATGCCCCTCTACACGTTTTTATATCTTTATGGGCCGTATAAGACGATGACAGCAACATGAAATTTTTTATTGATAATACCTAATATATAAGTTATTTGACACCCCTGCTATCACAAATTCGATGAATTCCCTGCTTGTGGTGCAAATAAACTAGGCTGTTTTAGTATTTATTTACAGAGAAAAGACTTTAGCCTTGCCAACAGCTAGTACTACTGGGAACATACTAATTTATAGCTTACCTTTAAAGTAAATAAGCTATCTATCGCATTCTTCATATTGGCGTTTTAGGTAAATATTCTTTAGGTAATCTTTTATTTATAACAGCATTCAAAATTCCAACTTTAGGTTTATATTTCTGGGAAGATGGTTTTGAAAAAGGTAGTTTTGTCTTGCACTAACACATCGTATTATAAAGATTAGTTCCCGAACCGCTAGTAACATTTTACCCCCTTAATATGTAACTTTGATGAACATGAACTTCATTGCTTGAGGTCACAATTTTGACGTTTGAACTTTTTTAAAGTCAATTTAAAAAGTATAAACTGACGTTTATACTTTTTAACATGACAACTTTTTAAATCGTGTTTAACAAGTTACAATGACTAATATTGATGACGTGACGCGGGTGTGTAGGCGCCGGCGTCCATGTCCCCCGCGCACTCGCACTACCGTGTGCCGCCTTCCGCCTCCGAGAGCCTGCCCTCGAGCCAGGTCAGAACTAAAAAAACTCCCCCCTTAAGCTGTCTGAGGCTTCGTAGCTGTCACTTCTCCCATCCTCTGATTCCTCTGATAATAGCGACCTCTGAAATCTAGTTGAAAACCCGCTTAAAATGTTACATTGTCTCTTTTCCCTCGACACACAATACTCTATGCTTCTCGCAATGTGATGCAAAATAAACCACGTTCCTTGCTTAAAATTGAGCTCCTCCTTATTATTGCTTTACCTAGCACGTTACAAAATTGAGTCCGCATTGTAAGATTACTCCACCGCTGCGCTTTTCCTGTTTTTTCAGTCGTAATTTTGTAGTTGCCACAGCACTTGATCCCTGTTATTTCTGGACGCTGTCGTTATTATCGGAACACCCGTATTGCTGCACTCTAAACAGGCTTTGTACCACTTGCGTTGAAAACAAAATCCCCGCTAGTGCTTAGTAAGTTGTATATTACCCGTATGTTACCGCCTACAAATCTGCATAATCCCAATTGTATAGGTATTTAGCGTTGGACCTAGTTGTGATATATTTTATGTCGTGCAGGCTTTACGCTTGCGTTTACTGGCATTCCTTGCTTGGTGTATCCACAAGAGTATAATATCTGATTTGTATGTGTAGTTTTTTGTTTCAATATTTAGCGTGATAACAATTTTGTCACTAATAACAGCTTTTGTTTATTTAGAAACTTTTTAAGTAGCAAATACTAAAGACAAATTATAACGTAGCTTCTAATATATAGAGTATTATATTATTGTTATGATTTTACTGTCACTAGCTTGTTGAACCCCATAGTTTTATATTTCAAATGTTACACAATCTACTATGGTACCTAGTAATGATTTTCAGACACATTGTCACATCCAAAACGCAAATATTTTACGATAACTTTTGCACCGTGAATAGTTTTTTCGAGTGTGCATAGTTATATTATTATGTATTATGTGATAATTTTTAATAAAACTGTAATTAACTTTCATGTCGTCTTAAGAAAGTTTAACTCCGTAGCTCTATGAAACCAAACATTCTTGGCCTGATGAGCAACATGAAGCCTATTTTCTGACAAACTTTGATTTGTAACTTAATGAAGTAGATATTTTGCACTTTGGCTTATAATTTTGGCTTAGTAACAATGTGTTTTGTTTCTAATTTTACCTCTTCTATATTGTTGTAAGTTTTTCAAATATTAAAAATATTGTATGATATACAGCTTCAACTGTGCGAGGATATGAGCGGAGTCGGGGTCGGAGTGGGCGTGCCGGGGGCGGAGTCACCTGCGGGCGCGCGCGCGCTGCGGCTGGAGCGTGCGGCGCGCGCCGTGCACGCTGACCGCGAGCGTACGCGCACGTACTGCCCCGCGCCGTACGACTCGTGAGTACACGTATATAGTGTGTGTGTGAAAGGAACCAAACATTAAAAATCTGTGAATGACCAGTACATATTGTGTATGTAAACGTAAATACTTACTGAGTATGTGTGTAAGCATAAATCATTATGTCACAATGTTACAAACACTGTTTGTAGCTAGTTTGTGTACAACTTAAATTATAAAAGGTTGATGTTTTTCTTTAAAATAATTTACTTCGCACAAATTGAGCCTGTTTGTCACTGAAGTGAGCCCACTTGCGTCAGTTTCGGAGATTACTAAAGTGTAATGCCCATAAACTTACGAAACTAGAAAGAGAACAATATGAAAAAATAATGAAAGACTTTAACCGAGCCGATACCGACGCAAGATGACCTGCTTTCTAATGCCTTAATTTTTCCACGCTGCCAGGACGTCGATAATGTCGGGGAGCCTCGCCCGGATACCGATACACAGGTGCACCTCAGTGCCTAACTTACGACCTAGACCTAAGATAACCCGCAGTCTGACCGACCTAGCTCGGGTGTGGTGCGACTGCGCGGACACACAACTCAGCTACGCCCCGCATAAGATCTGCACCAAGTCTAAATTCTATGAGATATTGAATAACTATTTGCTACACCATCCCTATAACTCGGAGAGCTATATATGATGAACTTTTTAAAAGTACCCGAGGACTTTAAAAGGTTCCGTTAAAATGTGTAACCCTTTTCATTAATCAATATAATATTCACGCGACAAGAGAGGTCAAATAATTAATTTATTCAGAAAAATATTTATTTATTTATTTAATTTAATGTATTAATAATAATTTAGGATACAAAAAGAGCTGTGAGACTCATCAATAGTAAAGAAATTAATAATAATAAGTAATGTTTGTAAAACAAATATTATATTTTTATTCAAATATTATCTTTCTACAACTATTTTCTTATCCCATTTTCAATGTCCATTCTATCTTTCTGTAAATTCTTAAGTAGATTATATATTTTAATTGATATTTGTGTACAGAAATGATATTTTTCTATGTGTAATTGTAATATATGCGATGGAATTACTAAGGTATTTTATTGTTAAGGACATTTAGAGGAGTTTTGCGCGGCGTACTCAAACGGTATGTGAATGTGTGTGTAACATGACACTACGTAGAGGCTAAACATATTACCATAGTGGTTCCATTTACTGCTTACTGTATTCTCCATTTAAGATAAATTACTCATAGAAACACAAAAAAAAAATTCATTCTTAGTCTATGGCTCGGCAGTCTCACCATACATTCGCTAAATAAATAGTGTGAAGTTAAGTTTCAAACCTAATTAACGTTGATCCACTTATACACTGTTACGTGTGATTTAAACATTTTCTCCAGTTATTTGAAACTGCCAATTACTAATAGTCCATTGAAATGTTAAATTTGCTTTGCATTTATTAGAGGACGCAATTTTATTTTTGGAATATGTTGGGAGGCTCAATAGAAGCTTAACCTCAAGTTTGTGGGGTTGCCACTCTTGTCCCCGGCCGCCATCTTGAAAAAAGGGGTGACAACACTATTTTCGTGATATCTCAGAATCTATACGTCTTACAAAAAATTTGTAAGAACATAATTTGTTGCAAATTATTTTACCTACAAATATGTTTATATAACTTTTTACCCTAAATTAAAAATTTAAAAAGTTATAAGCAAAAAAGTGATTTTTTTTTAGAAGGTTTATTATCACTTTTTAACTTTAACACATTTTACAAAAAAAAAACCTTAGACCAACCTTGTAGATGATCTTTTGAGAAAAAGATCCCCCGGTCCCATGAAATTAATTTTCTGCGGAAACAAAGGAAACTGTGGAACCATGTGTGGCTGCAGAAAAGCAGGTCTGAAATGCTTTATAGTATAGTAGGCATGTGCAGACTAGTATAGTAGGCATACTATGATATAGTTTGCAATTTGCATATATTTATGTAGTGTAGTAGGCATACTGCAGACTGTGGCTGCAGAAAAGCAGGTCTGAAAAGCTTTACAGAATAGTAGGCATACTGTAGAGCATTTTAGGTCTGCTTTTCTGCAGGCACGCATGCCTTCACAGTTTCCTTTGCATCTGCAGAAAATTAATTTCATGAGATCGGGGGGATTGGGGTATCTTTTTCTCAAAAGATTATTAAAAAGGTTGTTCTAAGGTAATTTTTTTGTAAAATGTATTAAACAGAGCGATAATAAACCTTTAAAAAAATTATCACTTTTTTGCTTATAAGTTTTTAAATTTTTAATTTAGGGTAAAAAATTATATAAACATACTAGCTGTCCCGGCAAACGTTGCTTTGTCATAATAATATAAAGTACTAGATGACGCCCGCAACTTCGTTGCGCCAAAATTCGTTTATCGCGCGGGAACCGTACATTTTTACGGGATAAAAAGTATCCTATGTCCTTTCCCGGGACTCAAAGTATCTCCATGCCAAATTTCAGCGAAATCGGTTCAGCGGTTTGAGCGTGAAGAGGTAACAGACAGACAGACAGACAGACAGACAGACACACTTTCGCATTTATAATATTAGTATGGAACATATTTGTAGGCAAAATAATTTGCAACAAATTATGTTCTTAAAAATTTTCTGTAAGACTTATAGTTTCCGAAATATCACGAAAATAATGTTGTCACCCCTTTTTTCAAGATGGCGGCCGGGGGACAAAGGCGGCGACCCCACAAACTTGAGGTTAAGCTTCTATTGAGCCCCCCAACATATTCCGAAAATAAAATTGCGTCCTCTAATAAATGCAATATTCGGTCCTAAAATTGTAACATTTCAATGGACTATAAGGATATAAAACGGGAGTGTGAATGTCAACGAGATCACTTTTCATTCTCACTTTCTATAGTTAACAACTGCTCTTAAATAACATAGATATAAAGAAACGTGCGATCCGTTGCTACATTATAAACCTTAGCTCTTTACCTTTACGATCTTTTATACCCTACATCTTGAGCCAGGTTGCTAGACAAACTGGACCATAGTCCATAACCTACGAATAATAAAAACTAAGGAAGAGTAACTGTGTCAAAAAAATCCGAATCTACAAAATGTAACCCGAATACATGCATACTTTGTGCAAAAAGAGACCTGAATACATGCGAGAATTTTGTTCCATTATTATTATAGAAGTGACAATTATTGTGAACGGCTTTATTTTGTCAATATGAATGTAGTGTTTCGTAGGTGTAGCTATTGCCTTATTATTTTAGTGTGCGAAAAGAACCTTGAGAACCAAATTCAAAACTATTTTAAGTATGGGAGTTACGTTTCCTTAGTTTTTATTATTCGTAGACCATAACTCTTCAGCTTTTCTTTGTATGTTCCCCTACTGCTCAAGCCATTAACCGCATTAATCCTTCAGGCCCCGCGCGAGCACCGGTGATCGCGACAACAATAGAATACAATAGCAATTCCTGGAAATTCCGACTGAAGTATTAACCGCGGCATTCGTTGCTAAATGAAACTCAACCATAGCTTGTTGGTTTTACAATCCATATTCTTCTGCAGCTCAAGCCAGGAATCCCTCGGTGGGATGGCGGGTGCATGGGGCGGCAGCTCGCCCGGCCTACCGCGGGGCGTGTCGGCGGCCGCATCGGCTGCGTCCATAGCGAGTATGCAACAGAAGAAGCGCGGCATCAAGAGCTCGTTGGGACGCTTCTTCAGCAAGAAGGAGAAGGCTGGCATGCCGGTGAGTGTGATGATGATGACGGTTTATTAATATTGCCGTTTTTTTGCATAAATTAAGGCTTCAGGACCGGAAAAGGATTTGAAATCAAAAAATTGCGAATTAAACGTGTAGACAGATATATCAGCCAGAATATGAGGTAGATAACTTACAAAGTTTGTTAAAATTATAAGGTGAATATTAATGGGTAATTGACCCTATGTTATAAAAAGTTAGTTATCTGGTTCTTCTAATAAAGTCTTCAAATTATGGTGTATCTGTCGTAGTCCACTGATTAAAATAGCCGTTCAATCAAACAGCTAGCCCTTTGACTGAACAACGCCTTTCAATCACACGTCTAGCTTTTTAATTGAATATTTCAGTCGCTCAAAACGTTCAACACTACAGCTGGTTTTTGACAAACGTTTGATTGCATTAGTTACATATACATATCCGTTAAGTACAGTCAAATATCGACCTATCGAGCTCCTATAATGTTTAAAATTAGATAGCAAGTATCAACGCAACCGGCTTTTGTTTGAATACGATAACAGGTGCTACGTCACAATCTGTTAGCTAGACAGCAAAGTCATAATTTATATTAATTAATTATTATTATATCATCCTCAGTACTCGTTATAAGATTTATACGCATATTGTTATATGTTTAATGGTGGCAGATGCAGCAAGGTTCCCGCGGGCTGAGCTCGGCGTCGGCGATGGGTCTGGCGGGCATGTCGGACGAGGAGCACGCGCCCGCGCCCCTCGCGCCGCACCAGGACTACGCCCGCACCAAGGGCAAGTAAGTACCCACTCGAGTATATGTCACGTGTTGAATACAGACACCCCGTTACTATAATAATAGCAAATACAAGGTCTCGTTTTTGGAGAGTATTTTTTCCTTTACAAACCCTTGTAAAGAAAAAAAGACCCTAGCACAAGCTAGGCACAACGGAGAAATAGAACAGAGAGGTGACAGTACTTAAAATACGAAAGATGTCAGTTTAATTAAAAACTGGAAGACAAAACTAGAGACGTGTTGCAATACAAAAACGGAAAACGTCGTTGGAGGAGACCTATGCCGCGGGCACACTGTGTTAAGGGCTGGTTTACACGCATTAAGTAGATAAGTAGTGACTAAATTTTAACTTAATTTGAAGTGCCTGCCCGAAATGTGTCAAGTGACTGATCAAGCCCCGCCTGTCAACTTAATAGAAAATAGTCAAAATTGTAATTTCCTTGTTTAGTACTTAACTAAATTTTAACTTGCTACTTGCTACTAAATTTTGTGTTTACATGCAATAAATAACTTAAAATTTAGTTAAAATTTAGTTAACTACTTATTAACTTAATACGTGTAAACCGGCCATAAAAGATGTAACTTTAAAAGTAAAAACTATAACTTAGACATAGATTAATTATACATAAAAAGTAATGAGACACAAATTAATTATACACAGAAAGACGGGTTATTTATTATTTAATATATTTTATTGTGTGCAGGGATCGCGACTACCGTCACGAGCTGCTTGGCGAGGCAATGCGCGCGGGCACGCCGTTTGCGCTCTGGAACGGTCCCACGGTGGTCGCCTGGCTGGAGCTATGGGTGGGCATGCCCGCGTGGTACGTCGCCGCGTGTCGCGCCAACGTCAAGTCCGGCGCGATCATGTCGGCTCTCTCCGACCAGGAGATCCAGCGGGAGATCGGTGAGTGACGCCATCTTTGTTGGTCCTACGAGCCAGATAATGTTTGTAGTGCTTGTAATTGAGTTTTAGTTGCTCTCGACTTTTAGATGATTGAATAAGTGTTAACCCTACTTAACACTTATTCAATCATCTAAATGAATTAAATTGATTTTTTTAATATTACAACGACAAAAAAGAACTAAATTCGAAAACTAAAATTTATGGAAATTGACATAAATCGTACGGCTCTGAGATCTTATCAAATTGTAGGTTACCACTTTCGATTCTGGTACTACATGTTACATTAACGCCATAAGTATCTTTAGTTTAACACAGACGCTGCGAATAGTAATAGCAATAATAAAATAGACGATAGTGTTATGTTGCATCTTGCTCTATACTTGTTACGCCGCCTTTTTGCGAATCGTGGCGTCTGTGATCAATTGTGTAAAGAAATCAATATCAAATCATTAATTCCAGGCATCAGCAATCCGCTGCACCGGCTAAAGTTGCGGCTGGCGATCCAGGAGATGGTGTCGCTGACGTCGCCGTCGGCGCCGCGCGGCACCGCCTGCGCCGCGCTCGCGTTCGGCGACATGAACCACGAGTGGATCGGCAACGTGTGGCTGCCCTCGCTCGGTATGTACTATGTACTCAACTCCAGCCATCACCGGCTTAAGCTGCGGCTGGCGATCCAGGAGATGGTGTCAGAGATACTTTCGCATTTATAATATTAGTATAGATATGGGTGAAAGTCTATAGACGACTCTAATTTAATGCTGAGCTAGGTGTCGTATAATATATTGTGTGACGTTTTTGGCGTCACACAATATACCTACCTGATATTATTATTTAAATAAATGTAGGTGACATTATCATTTTTAGCTCTGTCTCTTTCTGTTTGTTCGCTCATTTTATTATCATTTTTAACTCCCGACCAAAAAGAGGGGTGTTATAAGTTTGACGTGTCTGTCTGTCGGTCTGTCTGTCTGTGGATGCCACATAGCATCCAAACGGGTGGACCGATTTTGATCTAGTTTTTTTTTTTTGTTTGAAAGCTGACATGACCGAGAGTGTTCTTAGCTATAGTTCATCATCATCAGCCTGCTCATTGCTGAAATATCACGGTTTATCTGGTTCGTGATAGGCCGATTTGCAACTTGCAGCTGTTGTTTGATGGGTTTTATATTTTGCATTCTGGTTCGTGACACTTATTAATATACACATTATTGGAAAGTTGACCTGGTGCTGCAGCATCACCTGGTAATCAATAGGATACCCAACTCCTCACCAACTTAGAGCAGAGGTTTCGTGTTTGGACTCATTTTAATTGCGACAACCAGTAAGACGTAGATAAGCAGTAAATATTTGCATGCTGCTACTGCAGCATCACCTGGATTCTATAGGAGCCGAGCTCCGTATGAACCCAAAGTGGAGGCTTCATGTATGGGCTCACAATCATTGACGGCCTCATCCAAGAGGACATATTTTATAGATGCTATTCATTGGGATATGATCCTGTTGATAGGAATTATTCTGCACAAGTTTAAAAAGCATAAAATTAAATTAAATTAAGAAATTAAAAAATAAACCCCGCCAAAAAACTTTAAAAAGTAATGAAATAGTATTTACTGACTTTAAGTTTAAATAATTCCTAAGACAAAATAATATTTTAGTCCATAATTATTGTCACGGTGTGTCGGGGGACCGCTAATGTAGATGTTTGATTTCACATAACATTATAGTTTAAGGGTCAGTTCACACTTCACAGCGACCCGATTCGAGAGAATCAGCGACTATTATGGCGATACAAAATGCAAAAGTCGCTGTTGTCGTAGTTTACTTGGCGGTCCCCCGACACACCGTGACAATAATTATGGACTAAAATATTATTTTGTCTTAGGGACACGAAAACACGGCACGGCGCCGTACGGCGTCGTGCCGTGTTTTTGTGTCCCGGCCCTTAGGAATTATTTAAACTTAAAGTCAGTAAATATTATTTCATTACTTTTTAAAGTTTTTTGGCGGGTTTTTTTTTTTTATATTGTGTTGTATGATGGACAAAATGAACGCTTTCTATTTTATTCAATTACAATTTAAATAATTAAAAATAAAATGAAAATAAGAAATAATACCAATATGTGAATCTTGTAAGTCGCCTGTTACACGGTCAAATTTTCATCAATCTGATCCATCAATCCGTATCGGATTGACGAAAATTTGATCGTGTACGCTGTAACACCTATCCGTTACAGTATCGGGTTAATAAAATTACAATTAGATAACAATGTAGAATATTTAACAAAATTTAAAAAAAAACTAAAGGTGCCCGGTGGCGGTAGGTGAGACAACAAAATTTATATGTCGTGGTAAGGCCTACTTGATCGTCACTTATGGATCGTAGGGCTACTCTCCTGGTCTGATGTGAATCTGGGACGCTGGAGGTACTGTGCTTCCTCTCAGACGCAGCGTTGAA
This sequence comes from Lysandra bellargus, assembly GCA_905333045.1. Classification (NCBI taxonomy): domain Eukaryota; kingdom Metazoa; phylum Arthropoda; class Insecta; order Lepidoptera; family Lycaenidae; genus Lysandra; species Lysandra bellargus. The sequence goes on along the minus strand of HG995353.1, from coordinate 857,351 downwards.
TTGAAGATGGTCACAGGAAGGAGCGAGCGACGCAGTCAAATCAATTCGGAGCAGTGCTATTCGGAGCAGTGATATTCGGAGCAGTGATATTCGGGAACCAATAGACAGTTAATGTAGCTAAAAATGCGTACATTAAATAAAATAATTTATTTAAGCTGAATAAGCATTGGCAACGGTCTCAAATCGTTTTTCTTTTCATCACAGAAAAATCCAGAGCCAATATTTCCAAATAAAAATCAAATACCATTCTTATTTTCAAATTTTGTTTTTTTTTTTTAAACAGAACAGAAATTGACAAAGACAAACCGAACGTTAGTTCTTCCTTACAACTAAACATGTACCTTTTTCGAATAAAACATTATCAATTATTAAGAATGTAAAATAATATTAATATAATAAGGCAAAAATAAGTTTAAAATATATTAATAAGAAATGTAGTAACGTTCCGTTACAACGCCACGGATTGATGGATTGATCGTATTTTTAATATGACGACGACCTCTGTGGCTCAATTGGTAGATTTTTCAATTTTAATTGGTTGGTGTGTGGCTCAAGCCGGGGGTCGCGGGTTCGAATCCCGCCGACGGAACAAAAAGTTTTTCAATGTTCCCGGGTCTGGATGTGTATTAAATATGTGTATAATGTAATAAAAATCTTAAATATATGTATAGTATAAAAAGTATTAAATATATTTCCGTTGTCTGGTACCTGTAACACAAGTCCTTCGGGTACTTAGCACGGGGCCAGACTGACGTGGTGTGAAGCGTCCATAGATATTATTATTATTATTATTATTATTATTAATAATATGATTTTTTTAAACCCATCGCCCATCAATATTCCGTCAATCAGATTGATGGATCAGATTGATGAAAATTTGATCTTGTAGCCTGTGACTAAGGACTATTAACAACAAACGTGTATGTTACAGGGTTACCACAATACCGCACCACGTTCATGGAGTGTCTGGTGGACGCGCGCATGCTCGAGCACCTCACCAAGCGAGACCTCCGCACGCAGCTCAAGATGGTCGACAGCTTTCACAGGTTATTATAGTTTGTATATTATATTCTTCATCTTCATTATAATACGAATCATATAAGGCTTGAACAAGAGGTGAATTGGTAGGAAAGACATAATCAATACGTGTCTTTTTTTTAAATATCCTTTGAGAGATCTCATTGCTATACCACTTTTTTGTGACTAGCTATCGGTATACACTATATACATAGGCTACGTTTATGCACACAGATGCGTGTGACGTATTCGTTCGCTCAGTCAGGTCTCTATAGTCAGTAATACTAGTTTGTAATAAAATTATATTTTGTTCTAAAAATTGCAGGAAAACCTTATTCGATCCTTGAACGTACGTGCATTCATGTGTGTACAAACGTACGTGCGTTCATGTGCGTGCAAACGTACGTGCGTTCATGTGCGTGCAAACGTACGTGCATTCATGTGCGTACAAACGTACGTGCATTCATGTGCGTGCAAACGTACGTACATTAATGTGCGTGCAAACGTACGTGCGTTCATGTGCGTGCAAACGTACGTGCATTCATGTGCGTACAAACGTACGTGCATTCATGTGCGTACAAACGGTTGTGCATTCATGTGCGTGCAAACGTACGTGCATTCATGTGCGTGCAAACGTACGTGAGCTCATGTGCGTGCAAACGTACGTGCATTCATGTGCGTACAAACGGTTGTGCATTCATGTGCGTGCAAACGTACGTGCATTCATGTGCGTGCAAACGTACGTGAGCTCATGTGCGTGCAAACGTACGTGAGTTCATGTGCGTGCAAACGTACGTGCGTTCATGTGCGTGCAAACGTACGTGCGTTCATGTGCGTGCAAACGTACGTGCATTCATTTGCGTACAAACGTACGTGCGATCATGTGCGTGCAAACGTATGTGCGTTCATGTGCGTGCAAACGTACGTGCATTCATGTGCGTGCAAACGTACGTGCATTCATGTGCGTGCAAACGTACGTGCGTTCATGTTCGTGCAAACGTACGTGCGTTCATGTGCGTGCAAACGTACGTGCAACGTGCATTCATGTGCGTGCAAACGTTCGTGCGTTTAAACGTACAGTACTCCCAAATTAATAATGCACGTGAGTGGCCGTGAATAATGACCGTGTTACAAAAGCTACAGGAATATCACGACGAACTTTGACTAACACATGTATCTTAAACGCATTGCAATTAGAAAATTCAATATCGTCTACCGTCGCTCGGGAAATACAACCGTTGCCGAGAATTTTCGAAAATTTCTATGCGCATTATCACTTTGGGAGCACTGTGCGTGCGTTCATGTGCGTATAATCGTACGTGCATTCATGTGCTTATCTAATGGACAACGTAAACAATTTGACAGAACGTCGTTGCACTTCGGCGTGGCGTGCCTGAAGCGCGTGGGGTACAGCGTGCGCGCGCTGGAGGAGCGGCGGCGCGCGAGCGAGCACGTCGTGCGCGACGTCCTCGTGTGGACCAACGAGAGGCTGCAGCGCTGGCTCGCCACCGTCAACCTCAAGGTGAGATATCGCACCCTATCGCACAGGAAACTGCCAATGCCACTTGCGACCGTAATTAAACAGGTTAACATTTTACAAATCAAAAATTTTGGTACTATCAGAGCAGTTGATTTTTAGGCAGATGGCGGACCTAAGTAATCTGGTCGCGTTACGTCAAACCCAGCCAACCTATCACAGCTAACATTGAATTGGCAAAAGCCGACCACATGACGTAGGTCTAGTTAGTGGAATCAGGCGTTACTTTGCGGATATTTCGCGGAATATTGCTAAAAATAATAAACTAAGTTTTTGACGTAGGTCTGTCAACTGCCTAGGAATCAATTTCCTCGATGGTACATATGAATGTATTTGTCGATATGAATTTGCGCCTTGACGGCAGATATTGTAGAATTTTCGCCTATTGCATTGCTGTTGCAATATAAGAAATCGACTATGATTATCTATGTATAAAAATTGCTGGTTATTATAGGTTGAAATTAATGCTTCAAGCCCCAAGTGGTCGCATAATATAATGTAATATCTATGGACGCTTCACACCACGTCAGTCTGGCCCCGTGCAAAGTACCCGAAGGACTTGTGTTACGGGTACCAGATAACGGAAATAATATTTTAATACTATACATATATTTAAGATTTTTATTATATGATACACATATTTAATATACATCCATGACCCAGGAACTTTTATAAACTTTTTAAATACAAACAATAAAACCGCGACCTCCGGCTTGAGCTCAACGCGCTCACCACTGCGCCACGGAGGTCGTCGCATGCGACCGCGATAACAATACAAATCTATTGTGTCTCGTTTTTTCCACGATCGAGGGATTAAACTGGACTATCTCGCTCTGCCATTGTTATTGATAAGTATGATGTAACTATGACGTCATCTACAGGAATATGCGAACAACCTGTCCGAGAGCGGTGTGCATGGCGCTCTGATCGCGCTCGACGACAACTTTGACGCCAACAGTATGGCGCTAGCGTTGCAAATACCGACGCAGAATACGCAGGTACGATTTCTATTTCGTTTTTCATTAAAATAACAAAACTTGAGACTCATGTTTGGGAAAGTAACATAATATTATGTTACTCAGCTTATTGTACTCAACACAAGATGGCTTTAGGGACTCCGCATTAAATTAACTTAGTTTGTTTGGACTTTAAGTAAAAATGCTAAGAAGGTTGGCATTATTGTCATAAAAAGAATCATCGGATATTGTCAACGGTACTTTTTCTTTTACATGATGTATAAATGTTTTATTTGTGTATATTTGCAGGCGCGACAGATCCTAGAGGTTGAGTACAATGCATTGCTGGCTAGCGGCACGGACCGCGCCGCGCGCGCCGACCACGCGCCCTCCTGACACCGCACCATTAACTAGCTGACAACGCCCCCAGATGACGTCACGTCGCCCACCAGAGATTCCTTTTATACATAGATCACGTGACCTCGGGTGGGGTGTGACATGATTTTCCCCAAAGCGGGAACGTACATTTTGTACGCGAGTTGTATGCTCGCCCCACCAGACTATAATATTGTTTTACGAGTTGTAAATATTACGTTTGTTTTAATTTATTTTTTTAATATCTATTTAGTGATGACGCAGCGCGCGGCGTCGCGGCGTGCGGGCGCGCGCGAATGGCGGCCGCGCTGGACGGTTTTGAACTTTTTTTACAGCTATCAAATATTTTATACATAGAAATAGAGTAATTTAGTGAAATGCTGATATTGTGCCTCATAGTGAATATAAAACTGGTTATTGTTTGCGCGTCCGCCCGCAACGATCGTCGGAACTAGTCAGTGCCGCGCCGCCGCCGCGCCGCGTTGTCACACTATACTGTATATTGACGTAACTATTGACAGCTGTAGACGCTTAAGTTGTATGTTAAAGAGCTCTGAATAGTCTTATGATGTACTTAACTCGTGTATTCCATGTTTGACTCGCGCTGTAGTTAGGTGTAGGTCACGCCCAGTGATCTGATGACTTGTTATTTCCCGAGTGTTCTAGAAAATTTTCGCTTCTTATAAGCGCACCGGCGGGTTTCGGTGCGCAGTTTTTTTTTAACAAAATCTTGCATCCGAATAGCGAAGTTATAACGTGACAAGCTTTAATATAGACCGAGAGAGTTTACATAATTTGCATTCGGTTCGTCGGTATGTACTACGCGGAATTCGTCATACCAAGTGCCTCGCGGAGGTGTGTACATAGCTTTACTTAGATCGATGTGTGCCTCTCGTCTCCCGTGCGTGTACACTGTACTTACATATTAATCCTTACTGCCACTATACGGCTTATATTCCAGAGATGTATAATCAATATTACGAACCTTACGAACCCCTCAGCCTTATAAACGATGGAGCCGAACGACGCTAACGCCTAGTTAATGGTCGTTTGGTCTAACAAATGTGGGGATTACGTTATTCGCGCGATACATAACCTATCAGTGTCTGGTAGGGCCCCGCAGGCATTAGCTACCGGAGGTGGGCCACCTCTGGCGATGTATTTTGTGAAGTATCTTGTGGTGCAAGTGAAGTGTAGCCGTTGTATATTTTTGTTACGCGTTTACAAGTAACGCGACTCGTGCCGCGGGCCGGGCGATTTGTGTGACCGCGTGCGTATACGTCCGCGAGTGCGTGTGCCACCTGCGTACACGTACGCAAATGCATCCGCACAGCGTATACGTCCGAAATACGCTATCGCCCCTCGACTGCGAGTCGACTAGCTAACGTAATAAAATATAATATTGTATAGCTAACCGATTTTACTTAAAATCTTTATCAGTAGACTACGTGTAAATAATGATTTCTACTATAGCGTTTATATTGAAGGTAGACGTCGATTAGCTAGGGTTTGTTCGAACGAAATGTTACTAGGAAATTATTTTGAGACCGATTGTAATTTATTATTATTTATTGATCGCTTCTCGTCGGCTCGTGCAGCCGCGGTCGTATGTGTGTGTGAGTGCGAACAGTATTATACGTGTGTGCGTCTGCGGGCGAGGCCTCCACGCCCGCTTAGATTCCTCTGTTGGCAACGCGTGCTCCCAAATTCACCTCATTTTATGAAATATTGTTTTAAATATTTTAAATTATTTTTACATAACGGACTTTTAACGTTGTAACGGGTTTTTAAGTGGGTAGTTTTATCATAATCCTAGAAAATATTCTCGACTAATCGATAAAGACCTGTTAGAATGGAACAATGAATTTCAGATTTTGTGATTTTGTTATTTAATAAAGTGACTTCCTAATAGACTCAATATACTGTTGTGCTACAAATATCTATGTCACAAACTCGACTTTAATGTTTTAAGTAATTTAAAAATCTGACAACCCTAAGAAGTAATGAATTGGTCATATAACGGGATAGTTAAGAGTTCGCGAGGATCCCGATGTTGATGGTGTTCGGCGTTGGAGCTGCGCCGTCCCGGTGGATGGGTAATACATTCGTGATCGTAGGGCTGTCAACTACTAAGTTAAATAAACCTCAATAATTTTACTATGTTAACAACTCAGTAAGTCTCGACCCTTGTATTGTCATAAGCTTAACCCGCCCGCTGTCGCAGTAACATAAGGTTATCCCCCCGAATCAGTATTTTAATTGTCGCTACATTTATGATTGGCAGCCCTGGGCTAGCGCTATTTCCTCCCAAGTGCCAAACGGACGCCAGAACAATAACATTCCAGCGGCCCGCGGGCCTCCGCGCTACCAAAGAGTATAGTTACCTTTGCGATAGGAATTAAGTATCATAGAATAGTGCAATTTCAATGTATATAATTTTACAAAGAAAGCTTGTTCGGACAAAATAAGAGGTGTAGAAGCAGAGCGGCTACTCGGACATACGAAGTGTAAACCCAGCGCAATGTAGATACCCACCTAGATACCTACCCACTGTACTATACATGTCGAGTAGAGCACTCTGCTTGTACACTTCCTATCGGAGTATTATGGAGTAGGGAAGGATTATTTTGACCAATGTAATCTGAACCGTGTATCATTTGTAAAACATTTACTGAGCGACATACGTTATGCATAATGATAAGAGGTAAATACAATTTACACGATAACAATTTTGTTTTATTTACGCTTCAACAATCAACATGTATTTATGTAATAATTAAAAAAATAAGACGCTGCGAACTGCGAAATATCTGCGAAACCAATGCGAAACAGGAATAGAACAAGATGCAATATAAGTTATAATTATATCATACATTATGTTATAACGCATTGTCGTGTGGCAGTAAATCGGTTCGCCGCTGTTTAGCAGTTCGCAGCGTCGGTGGACTAGAGGCGTTAAATTTTTGCTTTCAGCCCATCTAGCATACGCCAACGAGAAAATTTTGTCTACACGTTTTCTCGATGTTTGATGGCGTTTCTCTTCATCTCTATTGACCCTAACATGTCATAATTTTTTTCTCGTGTAGATCTTTCATCAAAATCTATCGACATAATGTCAAAAAATTATTTTGACATTATGTCGTTATCTATATCATTATATAAAAGGCTTTGTCCTGAATGACGTGAAAATGGAATCACGCTACGGCCGAAACCAGTAATTGTAGATACTTGAAATTTGGAGGGAGTATTCTTCGTATGACGTAGGCGTGCGATAAGAAGGGATTTTTAGAAATTCCTCTCCTAAGGGTGTTAAAAGGGGGGATAAAGTTTGTATGGGACAACTCGATTCCTTAGTCTGATCTGCTCGAAAATTCGCATCATTATTATTTGATGTATTTTACGGAAGATGTAAAGGCCTGTATTCACTTTGATTAGTGCAAGTGCAAGTGACTAGTAATTGAGGCAGTGGAGTGCAGGTGTGTAGTGCAAGTAGTGTCCAATTCTTGTTTAGTGGCTCTTTAGTAATTTAATTTAGTAAATTCAATAGTAGCTGTCAAGACGAGCGTCCAAGTTTCAAAAATAAAACTGCCATTTGACATGACATGTCCTTCATTTTTATTTGACCATGAAGTATTTTTATATGTCCTTTCCCAGGACTCAAAGTATCTCCATGCCAAATTTCAGCAAAATCGGTTCTGACTTCTGAGGTATAAACGTGAAGAGGTAACAGACAGACAGACACACATTCGCATTTATAATATTATTAGTATATTAGTAAGTAAAAAGTATGGATTAGTATGGAAGTAATTGAAAGGGTGTCCTTTTGTACTTTTAATAGGTATATATAATAATGATATACTATATCTATGGACGCTTCACACGGCACACCACGTCAGTCTGGCCCATAAAGTTAATATACCTAGCGGAATAATAGTAACAATCTCGAGCTGTCAAACAAAACCAAAATTGGTTTTCATCTGTCACACACTTGCACTCGCAAAAAATAGAACACGCTTTTAATCACGTTACTACGCAGCCGTCTAGTCACTTGCACTAATCAGTCGCTGTCCACACTTACTTTCTACTAATCGCTCATCACCTGTACTAGTCACCTGCACTTAATCACTAATCAAAGTGAATACAGAACTAATCACGTTACTACGCAGCCGGCTAATCACTTGCACTAAACAGTCGCTGTCCACACTTACTTTTTCCTAATAACTAATCACCTGCCCTAATCACTTGCACTTATTACTAATGAAAGTGAATACGGGCCTTAATTCATAGTTTGTTGAAATTTATCCTTAAAAGTCGTTAAAAAGCATGAACTGTTTACAGCGCTTTACAGCGTTTAGCAGCGGCTTGCAGCGACGCAGGGAGTTAGAGACGCCAATCATTGCTTTTTGCCACAAGAAACATAATCTGTGGCAAAACTTACCGGGGTATTTTATGGCTGTTTTACACGTAGCCTGCATGCAGGAGTCACAATAAAATAATATTATCGTAATCAATTAGTTGTTAAATGTAAATATTAACTAGGTATATATTTGTGACAATTTATTGTTATAATATTATTGTTTTCTTATACTTTTGTAGAATTTAGAAAGATTGTCTTGAATGGAGGGCTTATGTCAAACATTCTGTTTTCTTTCTTTTTCTTCTTTTTTGGCAACTTGACACAAAGGATGTGTATGTTGTGCCACAGACAAGGTAAAAAGGTAAGGAATATGGCGGGAAAACCATATTCCTCCTATTATAATTTTCATCATCGTTTTCATGTATCGTCAGGTCTAAAGTCTAGTCAAAGTCTAAGTAAAAGTCAATACAGTCAAGGAGTCAAGTCGGTCGATTCAGTAAAGTGGTAGACGCTTTACTGAAACTTTCGATGGAGTTTTGGAGGGAACACAAAATAGCACGTTTCTGGATATTACATCACTTTCCTACACTTGTGCATGAACACGTATATATAATGGTTAATATTCTACCAATATTACACATTAAAAACCCAGCTAACACAATTTTAGGAAAATAATACAAAAACACAACAGCACTCTTTCACATGCCCGCCAAAACTCAACATTCTGTTTTGTCATCATTTAAATATTGTTAAAAAATATCTGGCGTTCGAAATTCAAAATTAATTATTCCTGTACGTTCAATTGGTGTTTTTTTTTTTCATTGAGATTTAATTTTATGCACATAAGATTATGTAAAGTGCCAAAAATTATAAAATATTTTTTTTTATATGAAATGAACCAACACTTTTACAAATCTATTTAATTTATAATAATATATACATATTATCATAATATTATCAATAAAAGGCTTTGTCTTGACTTGAATGATAATATAATAATCTACTTACTCAATAATTTTCAATATTATTATAATTATTATACATGGTGAGATATAAGTATTTTAGGTGAAATCTAGGGTTAAAACAATAATTTATTATAGTCCGTTAAGAAAGTCATGACAGGCGGGAAAATTTCTAAACGTAATCACGCTTTTAAGGTGTATTTTTTTCTGTATTTTCACAGAGAACGCTTATTACATTTTATATTACAATTTAAAACCTTGCAAATTTTTATCTCTAATTAATAAAGTTCTCATATTTTTTATTTTATTTAAAAAAATTCCCGCCTGTCATGACTTTCTTGACAGACTGTAGATATGAAAATACAATCGCGATAAAACCTAAACCACGGATCGTATCTAGACTGAAAATTTTGAGGAAGTGTTCTCCGTATGACGCAGAAGTGCGATATAAGAAGGGATGTTTCGAAAAATCAAATTAATGTTTTTATTAAGTTCTATAATAATAATTGCTGTCCCGGCAAACGTTGTTTTGCCATATAAAGTATTATATTGAGGTGATTAATAAGTATGGCACCATGGCAACGTTCATCGCTAGCCCGTCGCACAAACAATGGTCGCCGACAGTCTCGAGTTGTAATAATTTACTATTATTTATTCAACATATGGACTTATCAATATAAAAAGTAGTCAGTAGCCCAGAGGCCAGACATACTATTTCCTTAGTCTATGCAATTGCTGATTCTCAGACCTACTGAATATTATGCATAATATAATATAAAAACCAGTGAAGCCGTTTCGGAGGAGTACCTACGGTAACTGACATTGTGACACGAGAATTTTATATACAGTGTGTAACAAAACTAGGTGATAATACTTTAGGGTGTGTACGTGTTCCTTGTAGAGAGTTCACTGTGAAAGTAGCGCTGAAAGACGATTTTTTTTTTTCACTTTTGTATGAGCAAGGGCCCGAGCATCACCAGTTTTCCCATACAAAAGTGAAAAAAATTGGCTTTCAGCGCTGCTACTTTCACAGTGAACTCTCTACAGTCTACGAGAAACACGTGCACATCCTAACGTATTATCACTTAATTTTGTTACATCCTGATTATTATTTTACTAGCTGTCCCGGCAAACGTTGTTTTGCCATTTAAAGTATTTCTACTTCATCAGTTGATACAAAATCTTACCCCTCTTTTATCCCCTAAGAGGGGTGAGGGGAAAAATTTTATACACCAGATGCTAAGTTGGAAAACATAGTTAATAATATGAAGTAAATCCATTAAAGAAAAAAGTTTGATACAAAATCTGACCCCCTCTTTGGTCCTCTTAGAGGGGTGGGGGGAATTTTTTTATACACCAAATGTTAAGTTGGAAGAAGACAAATATATCTGCGAAAACCACATTCAAATCGGATCAGTAATTTTCGTGTGATAGTGGAACAAACATACAGACAGACAGACAGACAGACAAAAACTAACCACATTTTTGGCTTCTATAGCGATGTAGTGACGCCCCCGCTTATTATTTTTTTGAATATTTATAATGTACAGAATTTTCATTTCTACAATTATTATATGTATAGATGAGTAAATTATGTCTTGACTTTTGACTGACCTGACTGGCTGAAAAAAAAATAGCATTCTAAATTCGAAATTCAAATTTTATGCATGACAGTGAAACTCATTTTGAAATGTTCAAATTTTATTATTATGATTTGCGATAGCTGGCAATAGCTTTCTTATTTTAGTTTGTGTTATTTAATTCTGAGTGTAGATATTATTTTAATTCCCTTGTCAATTAAAAAAATATATTTTTTGTGTAATTATTAGGTATTATTTAAGTACTTATAGGTTTTGAGTTTTTGTGTTCAATTTATCAGTTTAAAATTATCTGATAATATATGGATAGTATAGATTTTTAGTTTTGTAGGTTAACGGAGTATTTAACGTACATTTAGCTACCCCAGCGGGTTGCCGAAATGACTGCCGGCGCCGTATCGAGCGCATCATTTTTGTTTAATTTTATTATTAATGAAAAGACTTAACAGAAGGCCTACTTAACCACGGATACAGCAGCCGCCACGAAAGGGGGGCTCGGGGCGCGCAGCCCCCCGCCAAAACAAAAACAAACACAATCCAGAAAGTCCAAAAGTAACCTACATTTGGAAGTAAAAGTAGGTTAGGTTAGAAATTAGACCACAACACAGAGGGAGCCGAGCGTGCTGCGGCTGCTGCCTGCGACCGTTATAATATAAAAGGGGGGCTCGGGGGGCGCAGCCCCCCGCCAAAACAAAAACACAATCCAGAAAGTTCAAAAGTTGTTTAGGTTAGAACTGTGACTGTGCTGCGGCAGCAGCCGGCGACCGTCACAAAACACGTTATGCAAATTGCCGAGAATAAAACTTGATGTAGCCTTGATGTAGCCGAAAATTTCAAAAGTGAGTAGCTCCAATACTGGGGGGTGTGGATTCGGTACAGGGGGTGTTTACCCCTCCTCCCCCCTCCACCCTCACCGCCGCTCCCCATCAATTTTGGGATAGGCTTCAGAACCTTTACCGTTTTTTTTAGTTATTGTTTGTTTCTCTATCTATAGGTATCTATCTATCAATGTCTATAGATATAATAAAATTGTAGAGGTAAAATTTTTGTACATCTATACTAATATTATAATTCTGCAGAGTTTGTTTGTTTATTTGTTTGTTTGAACGCGCTAATCTCAAGAACTACAAATCCGATTTGAAAAATTATTTTACTATTGGATAGCCCATTTATCGAAGAAGGCTATCAAAAAGCTACAAAGTCGCTTTTTTCCGTCATGTCCCTTTGTTCCCTTTAATCTTTAAAACTACGCAACGGATTTTGATGATTCTTTCAGTGTTAGATAGCCCATTTATCGAGGAAGGCTATAGGCTATATTTTATCATGCTAAGACTAATAGGAGCGAAGAAATAGAGGAAAATGTGGAAAAAACGGGGGAAATTATATGAAAGGGCTTATTCGAACGCGCTAATCTCAGGAACTACTGGTCCAATTTGAAAAATTCTTTCAGTGTTAGATAGCCCATTTATCGAGGAAGACTATAGGCTATATGTTATCACGCTAAGACTAATAGGAGCGAAGAAATAGAGGAAAATGTGGAAAAAACGGGGAAATTATATAAAACTAGATGACGCCCGCAACTCCGTTGCGCCAAAATTCGTTTATCGCGCGGGTACCGTAAATTTTTCCGGAATAAAAAGTAACCTATGTCCTTTCCCGGGACTCAAAGTATCTCCATACCAAATTTCAGCAAAATCGGATCAGCGGTTTGAACGTAAAGAGGTAACAGACAGACAGACAGAGACACACTTTCGCATTTACAATATTAGTATGGATTGCTTATTATCTTAAGAACTACTGGACCAATTTTTATGTTATGCGGCAAACAGCAAGAATAGACCACGTGAAGGGACATGGGCTTTTTTGCGGAAATGTACGGTTGTGTGTAATTCCTAAATCACGCAAGCGAAACCGCGCGGAATATTTTTATATAATAAAATCGTAGGAAAGTCAATTCTGTACATTGAATATTTTTGTACAATAAATAATACTTGGGATGTGAGGGGATGCTAACGCGGACGAAGTCGCGGGCAACAGCTAGTCGACAATATAACTACACACGAGAGTGAGATATCTCGAGATTTTCTCGTTTGCGCATCTTAGGCCGGCAGAAGTTTTTGACATAAGTTTATCTAGTTGATTGGTTAATGTTTTAACATCAGCAAATCAAAAGCACCAGTAAAAAATAACAGAAACTGGCTAAAAGAAATTCAGATTTTATCAGTTGCTAAAGATAATAATTATTATTAAACAAATAAAGTAAGAGATCAGAAATCTCAAGTACCTCTAAAAAATATAAATAAAAACATTTAACATGAAATTAACTTATTTATTAATCCTAATTTACATTTGTTTTTCTTTTTTATTTGACATTTTACTAATATGCCGACATATTTTCTTCTTCAGTTCTTTCTGCCGTTTAATCTTACGCCACTCCTCTGCGTCCTGTTTTTTCTTGAACAGAGACAGCCTCCGTGCTGTTTTCTCTTTCTGAACTTCCTGCTTCTTTTGGTAATTAGTACTTAGCATCTTCATAACATTTGATACCTTCTGCTCATGTGGGCTCCTAACTACCGCTATTCTATCCTTAAACATGTCCTTGGTATTCTTATTTGAAAGAGTGGTTTTATTAACTTTAGGTTTAAATCTGTAGGGTAGACCTTTCTGTAACTCTTTGGGTATAACAAGAGGTTTGAATACTTTGGGTTCCCTCCTAATGTCTGTGTACATGGAGTCTGTGTTGGCCTCGCTCTTGATGTTCTTCTCCCGTTTCAGTTGGCCCTTAGTCTTCATTCCCTGCCATTCGTTCTTGTTGCCGACTGGTAACAATAGATTTACAACAGGAGCATAAAACTTGGTGACATCTACTTTAAACCACGTCCGACAGAATATCACGTCACTCATAAGTATTTTATCCTCGAAGGTCGCTCGGAACGCGCCCTCGGGTTTATTCAAAGCTTTTTTAATCTGCCCTCGAATTCCTGACACGGTTTTGATTCGCGCACCTTCGAATTTCGCTACTTCTAAAGTACTAGTAAACATGTCCTTGATAAAAGCTGTTTTTTTGTAAATTTTTAATGGTGTACCAACCAGTTTTAATTTTTTCATTATTTGCGTCGACTTGTTTATTTCGTTGACGCTTCCCGTTGCCGCTATTCTGAAACCCAGCTGTTTGATTTCGTTCGGATTATTGTTAACAGTTTGTAAAGCTAGAAAGCCGGTGTTCTGTGGTGTGATTGGCCCATAAAAGTGCATATTGCATGTTACATGCTCTGGTGTGTATTTCAAATATCTACACTTTAAATCGTCTTCTATTTTCGAGTAAATAGGTAGGGTTTGGAATCGCCTCCAACCCAGTGATATAATCAATGGGTCATTTGTCTTTAAAATTTTCTTATACCATCTATGTTTCTTAACTTTACATGATACAAAACCAATATTTTGTTCAGCCATGTTCAAAGCACCAATCAAAATTGGATAGGATGCATCAAAATTAGTGACAAATTCTGAAGGCATATTCTTGAACAACATCCTCACATACAATCCTGGCCTAAATCCTTCCACCTCGATTCTTAAACCATTGTCTAGGTTTTCAAATACAGATTTATTTAGTTCTGACTGTTTCAATGCTTCCGCCTTTAAGTTCTCATAATATGAATGATCACCTTTTATTCTGTGATCCTCAGGGTTATCATATTCAGAATCAAACTTGGCTTTCAACTTTAGCTTCTTTTCCATAATTTCTGATTTAGTCGGTTCTGCTTTTCTTTTAGAGCCGGTTTCGTCAACATTTTCGGTCTTTTTCTCTTCAACGTGTTTCTCACCTGTCTCCAAGTCTTCAAAGTCTCCATAGAGTTCTTCTTCACCATCACTAGCATCATCTAATTTCAAAAGCTCTTCGGCATCTTCATCAGCTGACCTTTTACCAGTGACAAAACTGTTTATAATTAACTGTTTATTTGCTTCACTGGTCCAATCCCTTAGTACAGGTTTGTCTATGGAATAAAAGAATGAACATTCATCTAAATCCAGCTGATCCTTTTCTTTTTGTTTCTTTTTTTCAGAGTTTGTTACTTTCTTGATAAAAGGTCCAGATTCGTCATCTGATTCATCATCAGAAGAATCATTTTCCTCTTGCTCCTTAGTTTTGTTTCCAATTTCAAACTCTCCATACACTAATTTCATGATATTTTTTGAAGTTCTTTGTCTTTCAAAGTAAGCAGTAGTGGCATTTTCTGCCATTTTTTCCTTCCACTTTGTACTAAAATCTTGTTCATCGGCCTCTTCATCTGAGTCAGAATCTTCCTTGTTTTCATTTTCATTGTCCTCACCTCCATTGTCATCTTCTCCCTCAGACCCAGAATTATTATCCCAAGGCAATTTAGAACTCTTAGCTGAAGTGTCTTTTTCACTCTGATCTATGCCACTATCATTATCTGAATTACTTCCCCTCTCATCATCACATGCAGAATCTTCAGATTTTTCATCATCTTTATTGCTTTGTAAATATTCATCATCTTTCAACATATCTGGATAGATAACAGCACCACCACTGAAAAGTCTGAAACCTGATTCTTGCATTTGCTCATCCACTGTTTCTTTAGAATCGACCACATTTTTAAGCAGTTCCTTTTTCTCATTGGTTTCTTCATCTTCCTGCTTGTGAGAATGAGATCCCTTAAGCTCTATATACACAGCATCTTTGTCGTATACAATTCCTCCTACACCAGAAAATGGGGCATAGATTTGCCTTTCCCTTTCCATCAAATGACGCTTCTTTTCACTGTTGGGCAAAGGACATGGGTCTGGCAAATATGATAGTTCACTAATCTTCATATCGCCTACACCTGAAAAATAAAATAAAAAATATAATGAAACTATTTTTATATAAAGGTTACAATTAAAATATTTTAACAATGTTATTATAGATTCAGATAATATACACAAAAGTTAAAAGCCAATATCACATAGAGCTAATTTGGCAGACCATTTCAAAATGTATACCAACCTGCTATATGCACCATTGATTTCTTCAACAGCGGAACTCCTCTAACATACCCATATAACACCACATCTCGGTTAATTTTTGGGTCTTTTCTTATAGCTTCCTGATTTGTTATGTCCTCCAATCTATCAGCTAACAGGTAAGCGTGTGTCATGCGCCAACTCAAGGGACGGAATTTCATCACCGATATAAACCTCGACAGGTTCTTTATTTCGTTCCTGAGATATTCACCATGTATAATACCAGACAGGTAAAATAGCTTGGCTCCAGGATACACCTCCGTCCAAAAACGATGTTTCAGAGTTTTCTTGGTCATTTTCAATTTCTTAGCATTTTTAATCATGTCCAGATGGGTTAGAACTCCCATGATTTTGGGCATGCCGTGAACTTGGCATATGTTGAGGAACTCGAATATCTCCATTTCGAACCCGAAGCTCGCGTCGCACAGCAGCAGCACGAGATCCGCGCACTTGGCGATGTCTATCATCGAATTGACGTCGTTGTTACATTCAATCAACGTGAGACGGCGCTTCTTGGACGTGACTATAGTTATGGGACCGTTGGTGCTAGTCACGTTGGTTTTAATGAAACTCTTTATCAAGTTACTGATGAGTGTCGTCTTGCCCACTCGCGGCGGTCCCACCACGGCCACAACGATGGGCGGAGGCTCCAACGGTGTTTTATCCACTTGAGGAATGTGCTGCTTCTTAGATATGACATCTTCCCGCCGACGAAATTGTCTCTCGGCTCTCACAGCCGACTGTATAGCGAACGCTTTGGGATTCCTTTGCCTCGCACTTAGGTTAGATGTGTCGACTTGGTTTTTCTTTTTCTTCTTCTCTGCCTTGCGTCCGGCATGCTTAGCCCGGTGGGACTTTTTCTTATCGAATATAGAATCATCTGCCATAATGATATTATGTTAAAAATTGTACAAAACTAAACTCAACATTTTCAAAATAAAACTCACATGGGAAATGCTAGCAAATGTCAACTGTTAGCTGTCAGTTTATTTATTTTTTTACTTTACGAGGGAAATGAACGGTAAAGAGTATTGTACTTGGTTTTGTAGAAGGGTCATGCACTGCCCACTGGCACACGCCACACACTAGCACATTTATCAAAAATTTTCAAAGAAGTAAGAACACCATTATTGATTGTCATTTTTCGATCATCATTGCTCAATGCTCTCTCTCTGAAGAGTTTCAAGTCTCATTTCCATCTTTCTCCCACCCCCACTGTATACAGTATACGGCCAGTGGTGGCCACAATTCACAAACTATAATAGAATGCTAACGCATGTGGTGGCCACAGGTTACTGCCCAGGTCTGCCCTCCGCGCTCGGCGCTGGTGAGTGGTGAGGGTAATCTCCGTGAGTAATTTGTATTCTGTGGTTGTGAGTACTGAGTTGTGAGTTGTGACTGCTTGGTGACTGCCTAGTGCCGACTGGTCACTGGACCAGTGGCAGTTGGTACTGGCAGTAGACCTTCTAGTGAGCAATCAGCAGTGGGCACTCCGCACTGGGCAGTCGGAAAGTGGCGGCCGGCGGGCGGTGGGTGGCCACTGGCCACTGGCCAGTCAATAGTCATCTGTCATAATTTTAATTTGGTGTTACTACACAAAAATTTAAAATTTCAAAAGTCAAAATTTTTCTTTTAAATGGTAACACTGCAGTTCACGTCAAAGTGCAGAGTGTATTTTTTATTGATGTTTCGTATTTTATTTTTGTGAAATTATATATTGTGTCTTCTGGATGATGAAAGTAAGAAATAGGATCGAAAACAGCAAAGGTGTGAAAAGCAAGAAAGTGAATTGAGTATCCCTCACATCATAATGACTACTTCGGAGGTTGAAAGCCGAAACATCTCTTTATCAATGTAAGTTACTTTAACAATCTATCATAAATAGATATTGCTCCCACTGCTCCTGACTAGATTAGTCAGAACTATCTATTAAGTGCTACAGTTATGCATCACTGAAATCCTGGTTCACCGTTCTATAAATAGGTCATCGATCTTTATTTTAAACTGTGTATGTAAACAAGGTGCCTGTGGACGTAATTTTTGTCATTGTGCTTTAGAGATTCGTGTTTGATACATTATTCCGACGAATTACACACTTTAAAACTGCGTATCTCTGTAGTGTTTCGTTAAATTTATGTATAAATATTTGTTTTTTAGGCGAAAATCAGTGGAGAACCTCGTGATTTCTTCTCAGGATGCGATCGGCCAGAGCATAAGCCAGGCGATAACGTTTTCGGGTGTAATTACACAGCCCAATCAAACACAGGAAACTAGGTGAGTATTTGTTTTCAGATAACACATTACTACTATCATTATCATCATCGTAAGTGTTCATTTCACCAATGTCTATTAATCGTACTGTCAAATTAATCCTTTGATCGGGGATTCTTGGAAATGCTATTGTATTCTATTATTGTCGCGATCACTGGTGCTCGTATGGGGCTTGAAGGATTAATATCTTGTTACCTCTTTTTATTAACAAAAGTAAAAAATAAAGCATTTAATTTTAATCCGTCGATCTCCAATCCTGGAAATCTTTTATTTTTTATTTTTGTTTTTTGTTACTGCGGCCCATATGGGCCTTACGGGGCTTGATGGGTTAACCCATCAAGCCCCGTAAGGCCCATATGGGCCGCGATAACAAAAGATTTCCAGGAATTGGTTATCGACAGATTAAAATAGGTTTTACAGTTATTGGGGGAAGAGGTACCCAGATAAGAGTATAGACAGAAATACTTACATTAATAATGTTAGTTTGGATGTCCTTATTTTTCACTTGACTATCAATACTAGGGTCTCAAAGGTCAAATCTATCAATGTATGTTCACAATTATCTCTAACAATACACACATTTGCATTGTTTCTGAAACTAATAACTACTACAAAGGTATTTTAAACTCAATATTAGACTAGAAAATAAAGAAAAATGAACTAAGAATCATGAATAATAATAAAAGAAACATAGGTCTAACCTATAGAATGCAATTTTGTGCAGAATTTTGCACACTAGTTACAATTTTTGGTGCCATAAAATCTTATGTCCTTTCCTTTTAGGCTTTTATACAATTGTACAAACATTGGCTAAAATATTATTAGCATGTGGGGTAAAGGATGAAAACACTTTCACATATTTTATAATATTAGAATGTATAATGGACAATAATTATGAAAATTTAAGACATGAGTGCACACACTTTAGGACCGGGAAAATGATTTAAATTAAAAATGTGAATTAATATGTATAACTAGATATATAAGCCAGATGATGAAGCAGGTAAGTTATAAGGTTTGTTCAAATTATAAGGGAATAAATGGGTTATTGCTCTTATGTCGCAAAATTAGTTACCTAGTTCATCCACTCATGTCTTCTAATTAATATAAGGGCCTGTTTCACCACTTCCTGATAAGTGCCGAATAGGCTATCCACCACTTAACTTGACACATAAAGTATGGAGGATCTGTCAAAAAGAATTGTGAATAGCCTATTCGGCACTTTATCAGAAAGTGGTGAAACAGGCCCTAAATATAATATTATCTCTATAAAGTATTCCGCGAAAATAGAGAGAGAATGTTTGAGCAAGAGGGAGACATCATGCTGTTGAGACCTGCGGTTTTATCAAACATTTTGTGCCAATTATTATCATCAATAGGTTAACAACTTGTAATAAAATTATGATTCATTGTGTCACTGAATATTTATAGAAACATTAAATTATTCATATTATATGAATTGTTAATATAATACCTACACATTTAAATGTTCTATTATCTATTTTTGATGATGTAAAGACAAAAGTTCGCATGAAGACGGAATTAGAAGGAAAAAAACAATTTTAGCAAACAAAAGATGACCAAATAAAGAGATCTAACATTCTTGAAGTTATAGTTACACTTCTTAAAGAGAGTAATGTAATAATAATACTCTCCACACCGGTTTTGGTGAGGGTGGCCAGTTTCATTGAGACCAGGCCTGTTACGCAGGAGTAATTTTATAGTGCCCAAGTGTGTGCGCAGTACATAAGAGCACCCTCTATTTCTTTCACTCTCATAACCCAGTGGGACGGAAGACCGACACGACCGGCGAGAGATCAGGCGCAGGACTTTTTACATGCCCATCCGACGCATGAATCATCTTACTTGTCAGGCAATCAGGTGTTTCAGATCAGCATGCATCATCCTAACCAAACTTGGAAATACCATGTTTCCAACGCGGGAATCGAACCCACGACCACCGAAGAGCCACGCTCTAAACCACTAGACCACGGAGGCGTTTAAAGAGAGTAATTTGAACTACTGGTTAGTGGTTACCGAATGAAATATGTTTCAGTCTTGATTCTTCTGTAACAAATATTTGGTACAATTTGATGTGATAACCACTTAGCTTTTAATCATCTCTCAAAATATATTACCCCTTTGTTTAAAAGAGAGAGAAAGACGACTAAAGATTTTGCGCCAAACAATAAATTTCGCAACTACAAAAAATAGATAATATTATCAAGTTCGTATCGTCGATAATAATTATAGATTAATGTTGCGTGCTTTGTCAGTACCTACTACCTAGTAGAGAATATGACGAAGTTTGGTGTGTACAGCGAAGATCCTAAATACATGGTCCATTTCCTACAGAAAGACTCCTTGTGGAAGGTATTATTATCCAGGTTAGTAGGAATACTCTGTGATTTCATCCAAGTGTTTTGACTGTGATTTTGTGGTTGTAACCACTAACCATTGTTTTTATGTTCCATTGTTCTGAGTTTTGTTTGGGGCATTATAAAGGTTATTTTGGTTTAACTGGTCGAAAATAACCGTGTATGAATCAGTGTTTTGCCTGTTATTAAAATAGGTTGATGCGATAAAAACTAAAATTATTGTTTGGTAATGTGGTAACGCTTTGTTTATTGTTTAGGCGCTATAAATCAAACAGACAAAGAATCTTAAACGAGATCAATCATCAATATTGTAATAATAATTATTCTTTCAAATTCATTACTAAAATTAGCAGTGGTGCAGAAAATCGTAAGGGGCTATTATAACCCCCCTAAATCAAAACTTATAGGAGACAAAAACTTTTTACAAGTTTCAAAACCATGTTTAGTCCGGGAGCCTCGACATGTAGTCAATTAAGGCTTTGTAAAGCCTACTTTTTTATTTGCGCTGTAATTACTAACGCCGCCGCTTATACCCAGATGTGAACCCTTATCTCTGGGAGTAATAAAATCAGCTGTTTGCGGCGAACAAAGGTATCAAACTACAGTTGTACACTTTCAGACTTAAGTACGCGCAAAATATATAATTTTTTCATCTTCAGAGTCCAGAGATTTTACTCTTAAACTACCTATGTTTGTAGTTAGCACAGTTTTTTATATTCATCATTTTGTATCTAAACTCTAAAGTAACGTAACATAATAATCGGTCTTGCAAAGGTAAGCACTAATAATTTTGCACTTCATGGTCAATGCATTATTGCCTTGTACGCACGTGATACTACTCCACATCCTGTTCGTTATACAATGACTGGCAACGCCGACCTCGACAGTGGTAGCCAAAGAAGACTTTCATGCTATTGTTCTTTTTTTTCCATAAAATAAAGGGGGCCAACGAGCAAACGGATCACCTGCAGGCGTAGCATGGTCACCATACAAACGATTTCTTTCTACGGAAGAATAGACAAAGTGACAGATAAGACAAAATGACAGTTAGACAATGGAAATCCGCCGTTTTGTCGATAAAATCTGTCAGTATGTCGATTCTTTCCCATGTCTATTGTTGTTATGCTAGCCCTACTGATGGAAAGCAACTTCCGTCGCCCATGGACACTCGCAACATCAGAAGAGCTGCAGGTGCGTTGCCAGCCTTTTAAAAGGGAATAGGGTAATAGGGTAGGAGAGTGGGCCTCCGGTAAACTCACTCACTCGGCGAAATACAGCACAAACGTTGTTTCACGCCGGTTTTCTGTGAGCCCGTGGTATTTCTCCAGTCGAACCGGCCCATCCGTGTCGAAGCGTGGCTCACCCACGGTGAAGTTCACAGTCATTTTAAGCTATCACAGTAATAGCAGAAGCCATGCCCTAATCTAGATAATTACTTAATTACTAGACGACCCAATTTAAACTACGTAACACTTCCCTCCTAATATTAACCTTCCCTAGGCTTCCAAGAATATTTTAAGACTAAAATTAGCCAAATCGATTCACCGGGTATCGAGTTTTAGAGATACTTACAATTTTATTTATTTATTATAGACTATGTAAGTCCACTATTTCGACATCAGCGTCAACTATTTCTACATCTAAGGTATTGTCTTTTACCATTTGTGCGGCCTCTAAAATCTAATGATTTTCTGATGAAAACTATCTTTTCTCCATCTTTTACCACCACGCAAGTATGTCTGTGCCAAACATTCACATCGGTTCAGCGGTTGTAGCGGAAAAAGTAATGGACAGAGAGTCAAAAAATCGTATTTATAATATTAGTATGGATTTACGATTAACCTTAACTCTACCCTAACGGAATTGGACCTGAATCACGTGTACAACAGAAATAATATTGTTATTAATTATTATTATCATATTTTTCCCTCATTTCAGCGAACATAATATGCGTGCGAGGCCGCGTCTTTTAGTTAGTTTTATTTGTGCAATTGAGAGCGTTCCATCTATTGTTAACTAGTGACTACCGCTAGATGATTGTTGTAAAACATGACAATAATAATAATTAGTTTGTCTGTTTATTATGTGACGTACAGGAATTCCCAATTTATAAGGACGAAGACCCACGCACAGCAAAAGCTACATTAAAGCCATATAGTAGGGGAGGTCGCGCTCAGTTTAAAAAGTCATTTCATACCGAGCGAAAATCGTTACAATAATAGTATTCTACTAATACATAACAGCTTTGATCGTCAGCCACTTCATAATGGGTGGAATAAAAATTGAGAGCATCTCAAAGTTGTTGTTGGGAATCGTATTGAATTGACATTAAAAAGATCCCAATGGGGATTGTCCATTTTTTTTAATTTTGCTCATTACAAAAACATTTCGAGGAATAAGGTCAGTGATCGTTTTTCTGTATATAAACGAAAAAAATACCCATTAGTTACTTATATTTTTGAACAAATATGTTTAACCTTAGTTTGACCTTCAATGGCGTTATATTAGCAATAAATTCGACCAACATTACGTTTCGAACTTTTGGTAAGCTTCTCGTATCAACTTTCACATAATGAGAACTTGCATTTGACGAACCAGCCATTATAAATAAGATTGAAAGGAAAAAAAACATACTGCAGAGGTCAATTGGCCGCCGATGATGACGTCAGAGCGAAACTTTAAAAATTTACTGAGAAAAAACTAGCCAATGAATTTCAAATTTATTTAATTTGTATTCTTAAAATACCGTATTTTAAAGAAAGAAAATATAAAAAGTACATGTGATTTTTTTGGACAATGCCCATTCGCACCTAATAAAGGTTCATATCTAGATTATACACGTTTAGGTTCGGTAGGTGTTATTTTAGTTTTAGTATATAACAACAGATGGCGCTTTTAAAGTAAAATGTATATAATTCTTCTTCACAAATGTCATAACTTATATCGCTGGCTGACGGTGTTTCCACCATCGTATTAGCGACTGACGGTTTTCTTTATTATTTACAAAGTAGAAATATTCATCTGTATAAATTTTGTACGGTATAAAATTACTTTATATTCAAAAAAAATTTACATGTTCAGTAATGCAACTGACGTTGAATCCTCCGTCTGCAATACGGCTGACGGTGATTTTTTGGTTAAACATGACCTCATAATCATCCATCAAAGTTTCATTCGGTATAAAATCACTTTTCGCAACTATTTTTTTACAACTTTGAAATACTCTCGGTTAACATTCCACCACAGTAGCGGCGACTGACGCTGATTATATTGATTGATAAATATTAAGCTACTGCTGGACAAAAATTTGGTCGGTATGAAATGACTTAGCGAACGCTAGCACTACCTCCCCTACTAATATTAAAACCGTACGCTCGCAAAATGATAATATTTACCACCTCCGATGCTGTCGTCGTCAGACGTTAAAATTATAATTTAGATTTTAGGCTATAGTCTTAGCAGCCATTCTCAAGTGATCTCCGCGGAGCCCGGGGCTTCTTTTTTTTAATAAATAAGAGGGGAAACGAGCAAACGGGTCGCCCACGTACACTCGCAACATCAGAAGAGCTGCAGGCGCGTTGCCGGCCTTTTAAGAAGGAATGCGCTCTCTTCTTGAATGTTTGCAGGTCGTATAGGTCCGGAAATAATGCTGGTGACAGTTCGATCCAGAGTTTTACAGTGCGCGGCAGAAAGTTACGCGAAAAACGCACTGTGGAAGACTGCCACTCATCAAGGTGATGAGGATGGTATGTTTTTCGCGTGGAACTATGGCGAAAAGTTGCAGGTGGTATGATTCCGAACAATTTTTCATAGCACTCCATGAAAAATTGTTCGGAACTTGTTGTGCACTTCATGGGGAGTGCTCTGAGAAATTGCTTGTACAACCGATAGAGGACCGGGGCTTCGCAAATAAGACTTTAAAACCTACTACTTACCTATCTCTATTCTCTACATAGTACCATATAATACCGTTGCAACAAGGAAACAATTCACATAAAAGATGTTATAATAAGTTTATTGCATTAATGTACCCAGTACCAGTAACTTATTCTAACGCGCTATTTCATTAAAGCCTTCTTTTTATTCTTCTTCGACTAATACGAAGTAAAAGCGATAAGGTAATATTTAATCTATCGTTAACTTTAACAGACAGTAGTTAAATTGGCATGAGATATAAGGCCTCAGGGAATACTTAAACAAGTGTCAATATTAAAATTGCAAGCACCATGTTCACAGGTGCCCATAAGTAGAAATTAAATCCTTAATAAAGGCTGATTGCTCCGACCTTGAGAATAATAAATGTCCAAAGACAGCAGATGTGATATTAATGTTTAAGAGACCGGGTGCCATCGATCAAAATATTTAAACTCTAAAAAAATATTTTTAGTGTTTAAATATTTTGTAGTAAATTTACTATTTAATCATATATTTTTAGTGTTTTACTATATTTTCAGTGTTTAAATATTTTGTAGTAAGTAAATTTACTACAAAATATTCAAACACTAAAAATTATTTTTAGTGTTTTAATATTTTGTAGTAAATTTTTGTGCAGGAACCTGGGTAATTACTATTTTAAGTTGAAAAATAACTCAAACATGTTAAATATTTTCGTGTGAGAAAATGATTTTGGTATTACGTATGTATGAGAATTTCGATGGCACCCGGCCTCTTAACGTGCCTAACGTGTTATTACGAGGGGAGGTACAAAAGTTCGCGGAATGAAAGGGTTGTTAATAAAATATAACAATAAATTTATTTTTCCTTTTCAATATAATCACCCTTAAGTGTAATACATTTATTTGATCTATGGATTAATTTTTCTAAACCATCGAAAAAATATTTTTTGTCTTTGGCCTCAAAATGCGCCGAAATTGCCTCCTTCACTTCGTTATCGTCGGAAAATTTCCTTCCCCTTAGCTCTTTTTTTAAATTTGGAAACAAATAAAAATCGCTAGGGGCCAGGTCTGGACTATAGGGTGGGTGAACAAGTGGTTCGAATCCATGCGTGTGAAGAGCAGCCATGGCAACTCGGCTCTTGTGAACCGGCGCGTTGTCTTGCAAAAGCAACACACCCTTGGCCAATTTTCCACGACGTTTTTCTTTAATTGCCTCCTTTAATTTTTCCAATATTGATGCGTAGTATTCTCCGGTTATAGTGGTACCTTTTTCTTTATAATCAATCAGTAATATTCCCTCACAATCCCAAAAAACAGTGGCCATCAACTTTCCAGCCGATTCTGACACTTTGAATTTCTTGGGAGGTGGTGTACCCTTTTTGTGCCATTGCATGGACTCCTGTTTTGATTCAGGTTCAAAGTGATGAACCCATGTTTCATCTCCAGTAACAATCCGCTCCAAAATCTGCACAGGGTTGTCTCCACACACCTCCAAAAAGTGCTTAGACGCGTCGACGCGCTGCTGTTTTTGAAGCGGCGTGAGCATTCTCGGCACCCATCTTGCACTGACTTTTGTCATGCCCAAGTGGTCGTGCAGGATCCGCAAAATGGTTGTATCTGATACTCCAACAAATGCAGATAATTGTTTTTTCTTTAAACGTGTGTCTTCCAGTACAAGTTTTTCGACTTTTTCGACGATGTCTGATGTGGTGGCCTCAACTGGCCGCCCAGAGCGAGGGTCGTCTTCAATTGAATCTCGACCATGTTTGAAAAGTCCATGCCACTTATAAACCATTGTTTTACCAGGGCACTGATCTCCATAAACGGCTTCCATTTCATTTAAAATGGTTTGAACGTTTTTTCCTTGCTTGGTAAGGAATTTTATCACAGCGCGATGTTCAATTTTCTCCATAGTTGCAGTTTGCTTCCGGATTGACTTGTTTAGCAGGCGAGTACTCGTAAACGAATGGCGCTATAGGGTTGAGATTTTATATATATATTAATTATGAGTGCTCAATTAGTATGACACTAAGCGAGCTACCCTATCCCCACTCCATCCCCTCCATTCCGCGAACTTTTGGACCTCCCCTCGTATAAAGTAGTTTCTTTCATTTGCATATACGCGGCCAAGATTATAGGTATTGAATGTAAGATGTTACAATTACATCTTTAAGTTGATTAGTAATTATTGACTACCTTTTAAGTTAATTATGCAGTAATTCTCTGTAACATAACTAATTTCCTAGGTTCTAGATCTACGTCTAAGTAAAAACTCTTTAGTTTAACACGATAATAATAGTACAGTTTCACAAAGATAACAAAACAATAGAACATGTCAGTGGCGTAGCTACGTTGATACGGCAGCGGGCAGATACGGCGGTATCTGCCCGCTGCCGTATCAAGTATACGGGGAGCCTGGGCCACCTGGGGGATGAGCCAAACTCTTTTCGTTTTCGCTTCGTTATAGAATCGCCGATGAAAATGTATGTAATTGACATAAGGGCTCCATTCCACCGCACGGAGAGACTACGCACGTGCGTCAAGCTTCGCTTTGTAAGAAAATATATGTGACTGTGTCCACTGCAACCCACGGACACGCTACGCACGAATTGACTCAAGTCAAAGAAATAAACGTCCACGCGTGCGCGTGGCCGTGCACAGCGTGCGCCGCGGTGGAATGGAGCCTTAAGACGAGTCGAACGTCAACGTCATATTAACGAACGCTTATGTCAATTCCATACATTTTCATCGGTGATTCTATAACGAAGCGAAAACGAAAAGATTTTGGCTCGCCCCCCAGGACCCCCAACCAGCATATATTATGTTACTCTTCCTGAGGGCCCCAAACAAATTTTTATACCAAGGCACGCTACGCTTCTGAAATATGTTTTAGTTGGAGGGCTGAAAGCAGTACCTTCAGTCGGTTACTGTCATTATTTTATATTGATTAATGCTATTCGTGGCACAACGAATTAGAATTATTAGTTCCTCTGAATATTTGATTAGGCTTTAAAATGAACTACCAAAACTGAAGTTATATCTTTCACTATATCACCAGCGGGACATCCATTCATTGCAAGACTCTTTATTTTTCCAGTAGGTACATTAGTGGTATTTTCATTGAAATAATCCTTTTTTTACAGAATCCATATTGCTGCCATATCCACATAGTAACTGGAACTCATGTTTGTTTTCAGAAATGTGTCCCGTTCACCATCGCCGTCCCTACGCAACTCCGACAGTCCCCTGGATGCTATCGACAGCGATAGGGTAAGTTTAGTTTTATGGTATAGATAGTTAAGGTGACGCCGCGTTAAAGTAAGAAACCGTGTTGGATATGTTTTAGATTGCTTGTTTTCTATGAGAGGCCGGGCCGGCCTCTCATAGAAAACAAGCAATGGAACAGCAAAAAATGGAAAGGGCGTAAGCGATAAAATGGTTTTTGTCGCGTAATTTCAAAACCATAAATACATTTCATATAAGCTATGCACATATTAAAGTGTATGCTTCAACCAATTTATGTACAAATTTTGGAACCTTAAATCACTCTCCTCTGTTGGAAAAATAGGAATCCCTTTTTTTACAGAGGTCTTTTCGATTGATAATTCTGTGTTATAAAAGTTGTCCAATCGTGTTATGCTATGGGCAATTCAAAGACAAAGACATGATGAATACTGACAATGAACTTTAATTTCTTAGCTTTAGTCATTGCTGAGAAAAATCGACATCGCTATAGCCAAATTATCAAGGCGTCGCCTTAATGGAATGAGGCGTTACTTTGAGGAAATCCATAGCTTAAAATTTTGTTTGTTATTATTTTTAGCAATATTCCGCGAAATATTTCGGAATTCGCGGAATATTGCTAAAAATAATAACAAACTAATTTTTTTTATGGTATAGGTTAGACTAGATGATGCCCGCAACTCCGTAGCACCAAAACTCGATTATTGTGCGGGAACAGTAGATTTTTCCGGGATAAAAAGTAGCCTATGTCCTTTCCCGGGATTAAAAGTATCCCCATATCAAGTTTCAGCAAAGTCGGTTCAGCGGTTTGGGCGTGAAGAGGTAACAGAGAAACAGACACACTTTTGCATTATTATTTGTAATATTATTAGTATGGATTCGTAACTCTAAATCAGAGCATAAACATGTACCTTGGGCACTACGAATACGGTCTGTAAATTACTGTAAGGATTTACAAACTTAAAATGACGCGCCCCTCTCTAGTTGTCACAGTACTAAACACCCACTTATATCACCTAGTGAAATGGTCGCGCATCATTTCATATGAGACAATCTCTACAACTGAGAAAATTCGTAGCTCAAACCCCAATCAAATAAAATACTTATATTATTATAATAAAAAACTTTCTGTTCAAGAGCAGCAATGACTTATGGCTGGGGACAGTAAAAATAGAAAAACTTTTTAGGGGAGATCAAACTGAGTATGGCAACTATATTCTGGATAAAAAAAATGGATAAAATTTTTCTTTGGACTTGTAAGGCGAAGTCTTAAACTGTAAATGGCCAGCAATTTGTTCCTGTGGTCATTAATGAACCTCTCTGTTCTTTATCTTAAAGGGCAACCTTTTTAAAGCAGATTTAACATGACACCTACGAATAATAAAAACTAAGGAAGAGTAACTCCGTCAAAAAACATGCTCCAAAATACTTGTAAAAAATCTTGTACCTTAGGTTCACTTTTCATACATTTGCAATATTTAGGTGACCTTGAGCGGTATAAAGGCTGACGTTACATGACAGTTCGAATGAAACCAAATTTAAAACTGTATTAGTATGGGAGTTACGTTTCTTTAGGTTTTATTATTCGTAGCATGACACGATATCAGTTACCTAATAACGTACTACGTGAGCTGTACAGTGTACATCTCAATCCGCCGTGATATGGCTTCATATTATTGAGTTCTCATTCAGTATACGTCCACTCTCTAATATACCTACTGCCTTACGTGTGAAAGAAAATAAAAAAAAAGTGTAATATCTGAATCAAAAATTTTATAGCCATCGTGAAGTACCTACCTAGTAGTAGAAACTTGATTAAAATCAGTCATTAATGTTTAGGTGTCTAAAAACATTTGTTGTTGTGCCTCGGCAAAAGACGTAATATCAAATTAAAATACAGAAAATAATATTCTACCTACTTCTACGCAAAACAGATCTAAAATGTAATAAATGCAAGGTGATGTCAGATGTGTGTCTGTACTCTACTCTGTGCCTGCCTGCGCGAATGTGTGAGTACGTAGCGTGGTTTCGTGCGTGTGTGTGTGTTGCGTGAGTGCATGTGGCCGTGGGCGTACGCGTGTAAGTTTTTACGTATAAGGTTTTTTACGCATCAACGCATTACACATGAGGCCGGTGAATGATCATATTTTGTTACTTACTCTGCTTTGTAGCTTCCCTTACGCTATAGGCGCCGCAAGATGGTCAGTGTGGTGCTGACAAATAGTTGCAGCTCATGTATCAACGTAGTGCCACTATTATAGAGTTCCAATGGAACGTAGGGTTACAAAAGTTGTGCCTATTTGACTGCAGAGTGCCTGCTCTAAGTCTGCAGTGGACGCTCTAGTCCTTGAGCTTGGCGTCTTTGGAAATAATCGGATTAGCTCCGAAGCTCTTATGCAGTAAGTTGTGCTCCTTGGGCGGCTTCCCATTATGTGCTTTTTTCATCATTTATAACCTCCATAGACGTATTATAGTTTATGTCAACCCTATTATGTACATGCTACATACGAACTCAGCCGCCATCCTAGGACGCCGCCCCCCTAGGACGCCATAGGACGCTGCCGGGGTATTAACGTATATGGCATATTGTGTTACAGAAAAGTGAGACGTCCCTGCAAGTGCCGGTGGGAATCTCGCTCGGTGTCGACGCCTCCAGCCTCCTAAACTTGGCAGCTAAAGATAAGGTAACGAATTGCACTGGTCTTGATCGTTCGGGTAGATCACATCAAGGTATAACGCGAAATGAAAGACTGACTTATTCCAACCATCACTATCCATGTCTACAAATTGTCAAGCTTAGGCATCCATCACACGGGCATGCAAGCGTCAGTCAATTCCGTCAGTCATGAATTATGTTTGACTGATGGTGACTGATGGACTGACGAATGGTATTAGACGATCACTCAATTCTCTTCAGTTTTATGTCAGTCAAAGCCAACATTTTCAAAGGTATACGTTTCTAATTTTTTTCCAATTTTGTCAGATGTGACAAAACTCACTCAAAATCCGTGATTGATGGTCGCATGAAGCAAAAATCAAAATATCCAGATTTTCATCAATCAGCTTCATGCAACCGTCAGTCACGCTCTTACACGGTAGGCAATCCATCAGTCACAGTCATGACTGCGGTAAAACTGACAACAAAACCTACCGTCTAATGGATGCCTTGCTAGTACGTCGCCGACAACTTTTAACAGTTATTTCGATAAAATGTTTAGCAAATATGGAAGGAGAATCACAGTGTTGGATTTTCAGTTGCGCAAATGTGTATGTTTATCTACCTGTCTCTCTGTTTGTCAGAGAAAAGACATACCATAGAAGATTTTCACATACAATGTTCACCTCTAACATCCCCAGATTCCATCGGACAAGCGTTCTGTGGACGGCACGGGGCGAGCCAAGAAGAAAAGCTGGTACAACTCCCTCTACCCCACCTACAAGAGCAAGTGCGATGACTTCCGACGACTGTTCAAGGACTTACCTGATGATGAGAGACTCATAGTGGGTATGTACTCTAGATTGCAAGGATTCACAGCTATAACTAGATTTGATATGAATTGACATAACTTGCAATAAGTAATAATATAACTTTCAAGTATTTCCTATATAAAATGCTTTAAACAACCGATACCTGCTTAAAGGGATGGGTGTTTAAAATACTACACCCGGTAATTTGGGGGGAGAGGTTTTTGGCTTTTGGTGGATAGTTCTTACCTTGTAGAAAAATATCGCGCTAAAAATATTTTCAAATACTTTGTATAATAAATACTTTGATGGGTCATGGAGGGTCAAGGGCCTATAAGGGCTAAAAATTTGTCATGTAATATGAATACTCTCACTTATAACTTACCGTTTTAAAGCGAACGTTACTTATTTTGTGTATTCAACCATGGATGCCTAGTTAGTCTTGTCTGTCTACTACTATCAACCATCTTGTACTGTCCACCACCTTATCATATCCGCCATCTTGTAATTTCCGCCATCTTATAATACCCTCCATCTTGTAACACTGCGCGCTACATTATGACAGTGCGGCTGTATGCGTTACAGGCGCTGTCAGCTAATGTCAACCATCTTGTACACTATCCCCACCATCTTGTAATATCCGCCATCTTGTAACACCCGCCATGTTGCAGACTACTCGTGCGCGCTGCAGCGGGACATCCTGGCTCACGGGCGGCTGTACGCGTCACAAACGCACCTCTGCTTCTACGCTAGCATATTCGGCTGGGAGACTTCGCTCACGCTGCGGTGGAAGGACGTTACGGCCATTACCAAGGAGAAGACTGCGCTGGTAGGTAACAAATTGTTTTAAAGCCTGTAATGTACTGTAAATATCAGCGCTTAAGTTCGGCATGCAGTTTTAATCATACCCAGATTATCTGCGTTTCGATTGCATCCAGGCTATGTTAGAATTAAAAACTGAAATGTAGATTGTAGGTCACACGATTGACTTAAGCCATAGATGAGATGAATGAAAGTTTTCTAAAGGTTGTTACAATTCTTATTTCTGCTTTTACATTAAGATTAGGATGTGAAGTTTGATATTTGCTTTCTTATACCAGTTCGCATATTATATCTGTATGAGCCTTTCGATTGCATTGTGTACGCCCTTAACTTATTTGTCAATTTATGCCCAGATCCTGTTCCCAGGTGATCCCCAATGCGATCCTGGTGTGCACGGAGACGGAGAAGTACTTCCTGACGTCGTTCTCGGGGCGGGACAAGGCCTACCTCATGCTGTTCCGCGTGTGGCAGAACGCGCTCATGGACCAGCCCGTCAGCAGCCACGAGATCTGGCAGTGGGTGAGTACACCGCCACCGCCAGTAGACCGGGTGGTCCTAGCGTGATAGGCACTCGTTGAGGGACGGTGATAGGCTGATAATGATAATAATTGTGACTACCTTGCCCCCCCCCCCCCCTTTTTTTGAGTCGTAACCAACTCCTCCCCATTTTTTTCCTGTTAGACTTACACTACTACTAATGATGAATGCTAGTTGTGACCCATTTAGCTGGTTGTTTTTCCCACATGACCACGTGAGGAGTCACGTTTGCTCCCCACGCCGCTTAACGATATGCGCATAACGCGCTACTGATCTATTGAATTATATTTACATAGATCACACGTTACATCTAAAATTCCAAACTCAGATTGTTTGTTATAGCCCATAGGTAAGTTATTTTAGGATACAACAGGTCGAAGTGTTAGAATTTAAGGTTACGGAACAGGAATACGCTGTTGGCATATCAGCGTTCAGAGGGGTTAGTGCGAGTTTTAGAGCCTGTCCAGATGAGGCGTTTTACGCGCGTTCCCGAGATCCAGATGCCTACGCGCGTTTTTAAAATCGCGCGTAAAACACGCGCGCGACGTGCGAGTCGAGATACTTGGGTGCCATTGCAGCGTCCAGAACTACGCGCGAGTCAGTTGCGAGCATACGTATTTGATGAAAATGATGGAGCGTGATAACTTCCATACGGAACTTTTATTGACGAAATTGAAAATTATTCGATCATATGCGGGCTCTACACTCGCGGCGCGAATTGCGGCCGTGATTCGCGCCGTGAACACGATTCGAACAAATACAAAGCCGCGAAACCCTCCAGTGTAGTAGAGTGTAGTAGAGTGTAGAGCCCGCAATACGCATCAAGCGCGTAAACGCGAACTTATATGGGATCAAAGCAGTATCCACGTTAGCCAGTAGATGGCGCTGCTTTGATCCCATATAAATTTGCGTTTACGCGCTCGATGCGTATGATCAAATAAAATTCGCACTAACTCCTCAGAATGATTGTTATTGGTAGATCTCGATCAGATAGTGACACGTTATTGGTTAATATTGTACTATCAGAGTTAAGTTATTTGGACGGGTTATGTCAAGTCAGTTAATCGTGATAATCCATGAGATATTGATTTATCATAATCCGGCAAAATTACAAAGATCCGCATTCTGATTATGAAGCAATTTCTCTGTGAGTACATATTATTACTATTATGTGTCTATTGCCTCCCGAGTTTCGTCAAGCGGCCATAAAATTGTGCGCAGCCTATATGCCAATTATGTAGTTAAGTATTTAAAATTATTGAGGACCGTCGCATTCAAAATATAGATTTAGCAATATCGTAAAATAATATGCGACTTCATATTTAATTTTAGTAGGTGTTCAATGATGCAAAATGGGGTTTCTGAGGATTAATAATAAGTATTTTAGAGATCAACTACGATAACATGGTGCGCCCCTCCAAATGACTGTTACAATGTGTGTAGTCGCATCCTTATGAAAGAGTTTGTATGTAGTAAGCACAGACTAAGAAGAGATACTACGTATCAGACCGCCAACTGCCGAAAATTTTTTGTAACCTTATGATTTCTGGAGTCAACTGACCTTACTTTTTTTTTAATGGACAGTTATCCGGCAAAACGGTCTACCGTCCTGGCTGCCCTTTTTTTAACATGGGGAAATGTTTTAATTACGCTGTACACATCCCCGGCAAATTGGGAAGTCCTATGCCCTAGTAACCAAAAATAAGAACCTTATTTTTTATTGGCAGGTAGGTATTACGTACGGTACGCATCAATATTATCATATTCATCAAGCCCCAGCCCCCAAGCGGCCACATCCGGCCGCGATAACAATGAAAAAGCTATTGTGTCTCGTTTTGCCACGATTGATGGGTTATTACCTGCCATTGAAGATTTGATTTAATTAAATAAAAGAATAAGTTATTTATTAAATGATTTATTTTTTAATTTCTTCAAAAACTTTTCATATGCCAATTTCTGAAAATATGGAAGGTCCGACTTGTTTTTAATTCTATAATTTTCTGATGCCCTAATGTTGTCATCATTGAGGCACTCGAACCACTTATTCAGGCGTTTTTCATCGGTTGGAATTCTTGGAAACTTGTGAAGCATAGCGTCTTTTCGCGTACTGTTACAACCACGAACACAACACTTAAAGTATATTTTGAACAGTGTCACACTTAACTTACACTAATTAAGCGTCTAATTTCACGTATTTTTTCGTACCAGAACAATACAACTGCAGTTGCAGTATTACAGCTAAAGTGGAGAGGATAAGCTCAAAGACTTCACTCGATCAACACAATAACATAACAGTAAATAGTAATGGCGGCCCGCGGAAGCCGGTCGGCAAACGTCAACCAAAACGTCAACGCAAGAGGTCGGGAGCGGGGGCCGGGGGGGTCGGGAGGAACTGTCAGTTTCTCTCAGAAATTTCAAAATGGCGTCGCTCTATCCCAAGTTTTTTTTCTATGAAGATTGAGGGGCGTGGTAGTAAGTATTCAACCAATCACAGTACACGTAATATTTCAGTTAAACATTAATGTCACTTATTACCAAGATTTGTTGGTCAACTAATCATAACTAGCCGACAACGCACTTCAAACGTTTTGACAACGCACTTCAGACGTTTTGAATTTTGGAGGGTCGCGCCATGTTATCGTAGTTTATCTCTAGTTCCTGTAACATAATTTTTCTAAAGATGAAATTCTCGATTTTTGTGTGATTTTGGGCCATCCACGTATTACCTACACAAAATATAGAAATTATGAACCCTCCCCGCTGTGTCACGGCTTTTTGAATACCTTTACCATGTATTGTCAGATTTGGTTTGACCTGCCCCTTGTAGACGTAACATATGGACGGCGGCCAAGTAACAGCCAAGTAACTCGACCGGAGAAATACCACGGGCTCACAGAAAACCGGCGTGAAACACTGCTTGCGCTGTGTTTCGCAGAGTGAGTTTACCGGAGGCCCAATCGCTTACCGTATTGCGAGTGTCTATGCGCGACGGTGGTTGCTTTCCATTATGTGACCCGTTTGCTCGTTTGCGCCCTTATTTTATAAAAAAAAACATGCGTGTGTGTGTGCGCAGGTGCACACGTGCTACGGGTCGGAGCTGGGGTTCGACTCCGACGAGGATCCGCACGACGCTGACGACGTGTTGCCGCTGCCCGACGCCGTTGAGGTAAATACATACATTATATTGTTACGTGCTAGGGTTCGAGGATTCGGAGAGAAAGACCTGGTGACTCTCTTGAAGACTTTATTCACAAACACTAGCTCACACAAATCACTAAGTCCAAACACTAAGCACTAGATCCAAATCACTGAGCACTATCACTGTCCTAGATCGTAGCCGAGTCGTTAGTTCACTATCACAATCACTCACTATTGATCACTTGTTTTCACTATTGAAATCGCCTTGATGATCGCTCGGATCGAACTGAGTTGACTGCCGGCTTGTTTACCTTTTATATGGCCCGCGTCGAATTCTGGAGCGTTCTATTTTGGATTGTTTACGTAAACACGCGATTCACATAAACAAGGGTCGGGCTTTTCTAGAAGGTACGCGCAACTGTCGCGCGCAGGTAAACAACTGCCCGTATCCGTAACACAATTCACATAAACAAGGGTCGGGCTTTTCTAGAAGGTACGCGCAACTGTCGCGCGCAGGTAAACAACTGCCCGTATCCGTAACACTACTCCCCTCTTAGAGATGCTCGTCCCGAGCATCGTTGTTACTGCCATGATAGCGCGCCAAACGGTCTATGTGTACCACTTTGAATGTGCCTCTTGGTGGCTTTTGAATCCTGTAAGTCACATCATTCAATCGGGTAACCACTTTATATGGGCCGTCCCACTTGGTCTGCAACTTTGGAGATTTCCCTTTTCGGCGAGTTGGGTTATGCAGCCATACCAGTGACCCTTCTTCGAAGCCGCTCGTGTTCGATCTCCGGTCGTATCTGGTCTTCATGTTCTCACTTGACTGTAACCCATTTTCCCGAACCATGGCGTGTATGTAGTGCATCTTTTCCCTTAAATCGCAGACATAGTCTTGTACGGTCTTTGGTTCCCCCGGTGACGCTCCTGTCAAGAGGTCTATTGGTATTCGTAGTTCTCTACCGTAATTGACATAAGCCGGGGTAGCTTTTATGCTCTCGTGCTCGGCGGTACGGTACGAGAGAAGGAAGAGTGGTATATACTTGTCCCAATCCTTTTGTCTGTCATCTACCAATTTCGCCAAATGCCTCTCTAGAGTCTAGTTAAATCTCTCAACCATTCCATCAGACTGTGGATGGTACGCGGTGGTCCTCGTCTTATGCATTCCCAAAATTCTGCACACTTCCTGGAAGACCTGCGATTCGAAGTTCCTGCCCTGATCGGAATGGATTTCGAGAGGCACACCAAAGCGAGATATTACTTCTTCGACTAGCTTAGAAGCAATCGTTGTAGCTTCTTGGTTTGGTATGGCGAACACTTCGGGCCATTTGGTGAAATAGTCCATGACGACCATAAAGTACTTGTTTCCCGATTCCGTCACGGGAAATGGCCCAGCTACGTCAACTGCAATTCGTTCCCACGGTGCGCCAACGTTATACAAGCGCAGGTTCCCACGGCTCCTTGTCTGTGGTCCCTTGACTGCAGCGCAAGTAGCACATTTGCGGCACCAATCCTGCACATCATCTCGACAATGCAACCAGTAGAATCGTTCTCGCACTTTTGTTAACGTCCTCTTAACACCTAGATGACCTCCTGATACGCCATCGTGTATTTCACGGAGAACATCCGGTACTCTCGTTCTTGGGACAACTATCTGAAGATGGGACTCTCTGCCGTTAGTCTTCTCCCATTTTCGGTAAAGTATTCCATTTTGAAGTATCAGACTATCCCATTGCGCCCAGTACGCCTTAGTGACAGCGCCAGTGGGTGCAACCTCACTCCAGATTGGTTTTTCGTCACCTCGTTTCTTCCATGTGATGATGTGCCGTAGGTCGTCATCTGTTTCTTGAGCCTCCCTCATAGCATCATTCTCCCATGGACCCAAAGGACTTGTATTCGTTAACTTTAATGTCACTTCATTAGATTCCTGCTTAACACAATGTTTGCAGTCCTCTGAACACGGTCTTCGTGAAAGGGCGTCGGCATTACCATGCGCCTTTCCGCTGCGGTGTTCCGTCTTGAAGTCGTACTCCTGGAACTGTTCAATCCATCGAGCTACTTGACCTTCAGGGTTCTTGAATTGCAGTAGCCACTTCAACGCTGCGTGATCAGTTCGCAGTAAAAACTGTCTGCCGATGAGATATTTGCTGAAATGTTGTAGCGTCTTTACAACAGCCAAGAGTTCTCTTCTTGTCACACAGTAGTTTCTCTCTGGCTTAGATAAAGATTTGCTGAAATATGCAATTACAACTTCTCTTTCGCCCTGTTTTTGAGATAACACCCCTCCAATGGCCGTGTTGCTTGCGTCCGTGTCGACTATAAACTGACCTTCAGGTTGTGGATACCCCAGGATTGGTGTTTCACACAGATGTTTCTTCAGTTTCTGAAAAGAATCTTCAGAAGTCTCGTCCCACATAAACTGTCGTTTATCTTCCGTCAGCCGATGTAATGGCTTGGCTATCTCTGAGAATCCCTTAACAAAACGCCTGTAGTAGGAGCATAGTCCGAGAAATGCCCGCACTTCGGTTTTGTTCTTAGGGGTTGGCCAATTTTGAACTGCTTCCAGTTTCTCCGGGTCCGTCTGGATTCCATCACTGGAGATGACATGGCCGAGATAATTGACCTTACTTCTGAACAAACGACACTTTTTCGGATTCAGCTTTAACTTGGCCCCCTCTATTTTGGCGAAAACTCGTTCTAAGTTTCGCAAATGGTCCTCGAAGTCGCGGCCAACAATGATGACGTCGTCCAAGTAGACTAAGCAAGCCTCTCCAACTAAGCCTGCCAGTACACACTCCATGAGTCGCTCAAATGTGGCAGGTGCGTTGCACAATCCAAGGGGCATGACGTTAAACTGCCATAGACCTTTACCGGTGGAAAAAGCTGTCTTCTCCTTGTCTTTTGGATGAATTTCCACCTGCCAGTATCCAGATTTCAGGTCCAGGGTCGAGAACCATTTCATGCCACTCAAGGTATCCAGAGTGTCGTCGATTCGAGGTAATGGATAGCTGTCCTTCTTAGTGACATCATTGAGACGCCTGTAGTCCACACAGAATCTTGTGCTGCTATCTTTCTTCTTCACTAATACAACAGGTGAGCACCACGGACTTGCAGACGGTTCAATAATCTTATGCCTTCTCATGTCCTCCAAAAGGCCTTCAACTTCTTTTTCCTTTGCAATGGGTATCCGTCTTGCTCGTTGACGAATTGGGTTCTCGTTTCCGGTATCTATCCTGTGCTGAACCATCGACGTTCTTCCAAGGTCACCTTCCTGACTGGAGAAGATATTCGCGTGGCGTTGTAAAAACTTCTTAGCTTTCATGCTCTGCGAATAAGTCAGATTACTCTTGCAGTCATCGAGTAGCTCAGTCACTATTCCATAGTTGCTGCCGTTGGCTGAGTCTGAGCCTGTGATCGAACTACACTTTCTCATCCAGACAACTTCCTCGCACTTTCCAATGACGTCACCTTTGTTCAAGCAGATCTCGTGATCACCCAGATTCAAAACCCTGACCACAGCGTTACTGCTTCCTCTAACAAGGGTTCTCGCCGTCATCAGTTTCCGCGCTGATGTCTTGGTAGGTATGTCTTCGATCAACACGCATCTGTTTGACTTCTTCTTTCCAGCTGGCGGTAGTTTTACGAGCACTCTAGCTTCCGCTCGTCCAGGTATAATGACTTCCTTTACACATGCGACTTTCCCGCAGGCGCCTCCAAGGATGAAAATTTCTTCTTCGCCACACTTGAAAACTCCGTCAGCGACATTAATTCTGCAGTTGTGCTTCTTCATGAAATCCAAACCCAAGATGCAATCATCCATAATATCAGCCACAATAACGTCATGAAGGTATGAGGACCCCCCTACATTAATCGTAACTGACATTTCTCCCAGGACGGGTATTGGCTGACCGGAGGCAGTAAGGAGCCGACAGTTAATTCTCCTCTTGTGTCTTCTTGCAGCTTTTACCAGATTTAGGTTCACTATCGTTCTAGAGGCTCCTGTGTCTAGAGTCATTTTGCAATCCGTCCTGTTAAGAGTCCCCTGAATCACAAGACTATTCCCGCTGCATGCTTGGGAGATAACAGTTATCGGGGCTTCTTCCGCGTCAGCCAGTACTCGCCCCTCAGTCCTGGCTTTTATTCGTTTCCCTGATCCCGGGCAGGGGATGAAGCTCCTTTCTTCAGCTCCTCTATTTGTTTCATGCGTTCCTCGAGACTTTTCATCC
The DNA here is from genome assembly GCA_905333045.1 of Lysandra bellargus. NCBI lineage: Eukaryota > Metazoa > Arthropoda > Insecta > Lepidoptera > Lycaenidae > Lysandra > Lysandra bellargus. The sequence continues at coordinate 817,545 of HG995353.1, read as the reverse complement.
TTGCCAGATGGGTCTCCTTCTGCGGGCAGTTGAGCTGAAGATGGCCCCTCTCACCGCACTTATAGCACATGGCTCCATAATTTCTCTTCGTAGGAGCCTTAACCTCCCTGACTTCCTCGGGGACCTCGCGGATCTTATAGGTCTGCCGTATGTCACGCCGAACAGCCTCAACCTCTAAAGCATGCGCCAACGCTTCCTTTAGCGAGGTGTGGTGACGTAGCCTTACTGCAGCTCTGACTTCCAGGTCCCTGATTCCGTCGACAAAGGCTTGAATAGTGTTCGAGTCGACCATCTTGGAGTCTGCTCCTGGATGTGCCTTCTTGACCAGTTTTTCAATTTCCAACGCCCATTGTTCTGAGCGTTGGACTCTGTCACGAAGTTGAGCACGAAACACGTGCTCCAGGTGTCGCTCCCCGTATCTGGATTCAAGGGCCTCCATCAGGTCTTGGAACCCATTTCCTGTATGTGCTTCTAGGACCGACAAAGCTTGCCCTCTGAGCGCAACAGTGAGGGCGGTCAGGCATTGTTCGTCAGTCCATCCGTTGGCAGAAGCAACCGTTTGGAATTGCTGACGATAAGCGTTCCAAGAAGTAGTACCGTCGTATGGTGGCACTTTAACTCTTGGTCCATGTGCCACCCCGGGAGTTCCACTACATGTCGCGACTCCTGTGGTTTCCAGGCGTACTACTTTCTTCTGTAGTTCAGTGAGGCCGCTTTTCACATTTTCCACATCAACTCCTAACCCGGTAACTCGTTCGTCGATTACGTCGACATCTTTACGAAGCTTTGTCACTGTGTTACTGACGTCCTTTATAGCCAGAAGCGCCTTTTCTTGAAGGTCCTTTTGTTGTTCTTGTGACTCTTGCAAAGCGCCGAGTTTGCGGTCTTGTGACTCCCTCATTGCCTGAATTTCAGCCCTTTGAGAATCTTGCATAGCGCCGAGCTTGCGGTCTTGTGCCTCCATCATTGCCTGAATGAACTCAATTATGCTTTCCAATTGAGGAGCCATTTGAGGGGCCGTAGAAACTACGGGCGTGGCAGGGTAGATGTAGCTAGTCGACGGGGCCTGAGTGGGCGTGGCCTGGTGGGTGGAGACAGTGGGCGTGGCCATGTCCAGAGTGGGCGGGGCCTGAGGGGCGTGGTCAGTGGGCGGGCCCCGGTGGGCGGAGCCAGTGGGCGTGGCTTCACCCGAAGTGGGTGGAGCCTGGAGGGCGTGGTCAGTGGGCGGAGCCTGGTGGGCAGGGCCAGCGGGTGGGGCCTGCCCCGCAGTGGGCGGAGCTTGGTCCCCAGTGGGTGTGGCCTCCGCAGCTCCACCTCCAACTCCTCTCTCGGAGTCAATGGCAGCAGCTCGCTGCGCCCTTGTCTTGATACTCCCCTTGAAGTCCTCTCTCGGAGTCAATGGCATCTCCAAATCCCACTTCTGACACCAGTTGTTACGTGCTAGGGTTCGAGGATTCGGAGAGAAAGACCTGGTGACTCTCTTGAAGACTTTATTCACAAACACTAGCTCACACAAATCACTAAGTCCAAACACTAAGCACTAGATCCAAATCACTGAGCACTATCACTGTCCTAGATCGTAGCCGAGTCGTTAGTTCACTATCACAATCACTCACTATTGATCACTTGTTTTCACTATTGAAATCGCCTTGATGATCGCTCGGATCGAACTGAGTTGACTGCCGGCTTGTTTACCTTTTATATGGCCCGCGTCGAATTCTGGAGCGTTCTATTTTGGATTGTTTACGTAAACACGCGATTCACATAAACAAGGGTCGGGCTTTTCTAGAAGGTACGCGCAACTGTCGCGCGCAGGTAAACAACTGCCCGTATCCGTAACACAATTCACATAAACAAGGGTCGGGCTTTTCTAGAAGGTACGCGCAACTGTCGCGCGCAGGTAAACAACTGCCCGTATCCGTAACACTATTATCACATTATACATACATACAAACAAACATTTGCTCGAAAAACGTAAATAACCCTCTTGGTGCTGTCGGGTAAAAACAAAATATTATTGGTTGCAATGTTGGTTCTTCATGGAAATATTTATGTAAACAATCAGTCCATTCTAATGCCAGTAGCTGGTCCTGCTAATGTAATAATTTAAAGTAAGAAAACTCTCGCTGATATATTTTATATTTACTTACTTCATACTCGTATTTGCTATTTTCAACATGTACCTACTTTTACTATGATAATTGAGATAAAAAATGTAATCAAATATGAAATACGTGATAAACAGATTTCCATACGTAATGATAAAAATGCGGAGGCAAACATTATTTAGATTTGAGAATAATAGCGTGTAAAAGTATCTAGAGACGGAATATAACCGCCTCGTTTGTGAAAGTCGTTTATATTATGTTCATGTTCATGGCGATTATCACTGCAATAAATAATAGTGATCAGGTGAGTGCAACTCTACAGGTATCGTTCATTTTGCGCAATAATAGAGCCTTTTTATCTTGTGTGTAGCCTACTCCCTAGTCCCTATATACATGGGCGCCGGCGGAAATAATTTTAAGGAGTTCAGATTTTAGTTTTTTTTTCATTTCCTTTCTTCTACTTTTTACGAACAACAGTGACTGTCTATTTACGCCAACAGAATACATTTAGTGCCGAAATATTACGAATTATCTTTGTACGGCATAGTAATAGGGTTGCAGACGGCTTTTTATTTCAATAATTCCTGTTGATCCCGAGATTCCCAAGGGATGCAAGTGCACCACCTGGCACCCCCGTGCCGGCGGCCATGCCTATATAACTATATCTATGCATTTCACCAAATTGGTCCAGCTGGTTTATTATACAAACCAATCTTATCTATTTATAATCTCAACCATTGTTATACAGGTTGGCACCTGGGTTGTTACTATAAATATCAATAAAAAAATAATTATGTATTTGTATTACTTACATAAAGTTTTTGCTGAAAATGTTATGCATAAGCCTATGCCTATCTAACACTCAAACCACATTTTCTTCCCGTCTCGTATTATTTTAACTAGTTGCCTTATTAATTTAACCAGTGGCTGATCATTTTGACATTTAAACTTTACAAAACAATTAAAAAGTTTATAATAAGTGCTCTGGGATAAACGTTGTAGTACAAGTTACAACCAACATAGTACCACTTATCTACTATCATGATTCATATCAATTGATAAATTCAGGAAATCGCTACATATTTGACGCTATCGGCCAGGTGTTTAGGAGGGGAGGGGATATTCGGTGATAACTGGCCAGTGAGCTACCAGTCATGGTCCGACTCGGCAAATCTAAGAGAAAAGTGCGTATTTTAGTGTTATTAATATTTTGGTGTGATAACTAAAAATCAGGGAGATAGTCTTACTAATGTAATGAATTTTAACGCATTAGTTACACAGTTGCAATTTGCATATTGATTTTGTTTGTTCATGTTTAGATCAAAATAGTTAAAAATGATGTATAGTGATGATTTATTCATAAAGTGCTACTGGCTGCTGGGCTGGATTTAAACATGTTTATATTTTGTTAAGTGCAGCTATTTTTTACTCGCTGGAATGACAATATCTTTTTTGAAAGAGAAGATAAGTATACATTTAATAAAGTATAGTTTAAGAAAAGTATTTATCATTAAATAACAATGAACACTTTGAAATTGTTTGCTGCCATAGGTACATCTTAAAAAACATGAAATTTTTTTTTTGCACAAAACAAAAAAAAAAACAATTGTAAATAACAATGATAGTGATGATACCAATATGAATTGTGATAATGTATAATACCCCGGCGTGTGGAGAGGCGATAATTATGTTAATCTGTTGTTAATTACTGATATAGTGACCATATATAGCTTGTAACGTAGTATAAGTCTCAAAAAATCACCGTACTATAAAATGATAACAAATTAACAACATTAATAACAGTTTTTAAAATTATTAGCTTAAAAACTAACCGACGTATTCACAAGGAGTTTAAGTTAAATGATGATTTAACTTTAATTTTGTGAAGTTTTTTTTGCAATCATTTAAATCTATTGTAAATGATTGCAAAAAAAAACAATTACTGACAATAGGTGGAGACAAACTACAATACAAAAATCTATTATTTTGTAGCACACTACATATTTTTTTTAAAGTTTATTATACATTTTTGGCACATTTGAATACAATAACTATTTATTTCTATTTTTAAGACAGCCCTAAAATATCATAAAAAGTTATACACCGTTTATAAACACGTAGTCTTATTGTTGCAGTGCTCCAAAGACGTCGAATTTTTAAGTTTTGTTGTACTCGTGGTTTTAAAAAACATCAACAATTCCAAGGTTTACAGAATCTATTGGATTATATTAGAATTAATGTTTACATTCGTTATTTCGAATTTATCTACCAGTCGAAACGAAGTTCGAGAAGATGTATAATCATATTATTTCCCCGAAATTCAGCAGATCGCAGTTTACGTTAAGGATAATATTTTTATGTTTTGAATAATTTTATTGTTTTAGAGTTTAGTTACTATGTTAAGAACTAGCGTTTAGTTAATTAATCCTTCGATCGCGGATTCTTGGAAATCTATTATCATCGCGGCCCACATAGACCTTATACCCACTTACCCTTGGAAACAGAAAATTTAATTAAAGTGTACAAATAACTCATACATCATATTAAGACATACTCTACTTCATATTCACACATATACACACACATACACACACACACACAATTACACACGCACTTTCACACACTTCAGTATGGTTACCTATTAAATAATAAATATAATAATTATTATAAACCTAAGAATTTAATTTTGTTTTTGTTGCTGTATTAAGATTTCATTAAATATTATTATTATTTTTACTAATACCCAGAACCTTTTTGTTAATTTAAATTTAAATTTAATTTTCTGTTATTTTTTGCTGTAATTCGTTAAGAATTCCCCCATAGCACAGGCTGCGCCTAGTTGGGGGACTGCCACTTTTTAAAACATTTTGTTAATTTAGTTACGACAGTAAAGAATTGTATTATTATTATTATTGTTTGTGTTAAGCAATCCTTGCTCACGGGCAATTAAATCCCGGACCTTTGGAAGGCATGCGTGGGGCCGAAGCCAACACGTAGAGGCCCGTAACACAGTTTTAATCTAGATGTAATGTGACACCGGCCGGCGACTCTCCCTGTCCGCACTATAGGAGTACGACCAAGGAGAGCCAGCAGCCAGTGTAGGACTATTGCAGGGAATGGAATTAAAATGATACCGGGCTATGGGGGTGAGGTGCTAGTGGACTGGGTAACTGGGACTATGGAAGGACTATGGCGTCTGCCGATACAATGTTGTAACATGTATAAAGTTGGCAGACGGTGACTCGCCAACTCTTTGAATGGGCCCCTCAAAATGGTCGCACGCAAGGTGCACCGAGGCGGCAACATTGACAGAGCGGCTTGAGGCAGGAGAGGTGTCGCTGGACTTTAAACGCCGATCATTTGCACCCTCAGAGGGTCCCATCACGTCGCCCACTCGCCACTTACGCTTCACATCCTCCCTCCGAGCCGAAGCTCTTGCGACTCTACTCTGACCGGCCGGTTAAGGCAAGGCAGAGGTAGGGCCTGATTCTCCGTCAGTGTTTACTCCGGCCAGCCGGTGAAGGCAAGCCGGAGATGGAGAACAGGGGCTTCCCTGGGAGCACTCGGGTGCGTGGGGTCGCTACTCCCCAACAGCTCGCCACAAGCTGCCCTGCGGGCTTATTATTATTATTATTATTATATGGGGTTAGGTTAATTTAAAAGTAATAGATGTAGGGCCACTAAATGAAGCGATATAATATTATTAAAAAACTTGAATGAATAATATAAATATGCTTGTGTGATGTGTCTATAGACACAAAGTTTCTTCTTTCATAGAAATTCAACTTACGCTAATTGTCTCGAACTACAATAATAATTGGTTAATTATCAAGAAATTTCGAAATTCGGTGACCTTAAAATTACAAAAATCGTTGAAGTAATTTGATACTTGTTATGTGAATTTTTGATAGTACTAATGTTATAATAATTTAATTATGTGGTGGCCCCCCATAATTATCGCTTCATTGAATTTATCTGTACAATCCACTATTAAATTTGATGAGGGAATGATGGCGAGGGAATGACGAATTTTAACTAAAACTACATAAACACTGGCACATAACCTCAATTTACTTGTTCCTTCGGATATACATTTTACTCCCAAAAACGCATTAAAAAGACAAATTATCTACATATATACTAAAATGCTTAATACATACATGTGACGTGAAGTAATGATCGCCATAAATGTAACTCTAAATATTTTTTTACATAATGTGTTGTTTCCCAAACTTACCTACCGTTGAGAAGAATTCGCCATTTTGAGTCATTTGAGAGTGTTGCCAGGTAATAAAAACTTAAGGATGCGTTCCTGAATATCGTTCGACACGTTCAGAAATCAAATATTCGTAATAAGGTCAGGGAATGATTTTATTTGGCGGGACATATTTAAAATCATATCATTGTTTTTATAAGTTCTTCGTAGTTAGATGGAAGTTTTTATAGACAATAACAAACATCTTTCTAACGTATTAGCATAATTTTATTATAAGGAATATTGATATATTTGAGATGAATAGGCATTTTAGTAATGTTTTTGTACTGAGGAACAAGGTGAGGGAATGACTAACGGTAAGAAAGTAGCCATATCTTTTTTTTCTTTAGAGGTAATAGAGTATTTTTCAACAACATTAGTATAGACCGCGGATATTGAAATAAAAAAAGACTTACATAGTTAATGCATATGACTCAGAACCAATGACTCGGGACTAAAATTTCGAAATTGATGAGAAATACCCAATTACTTTGTATAATTTCATTGAGACTTGTGTCCCTATTATGACTTAGGGTCTAAACACACTAGGCTGAATTACGCCGGCGTAAATTCCGCCGCGTTTACGCCGCGTTTAAATTGCATACAAAATACGTGCCGAATACTAGGGGTGACACACTATTACGTCGCGTTTTGTATGCGTTTGACATTTGCGACGGAAATTACGCCGGCGTAATTCAGCCTAGTGTACGTTTAGATACTTATCCGGCCTATTATGACGTCACACTTGTCCGGGGCACATTGTGACACGTCTTGTCTACCGTCTCGTGACGTCACATTAATCCGCTATTTCATGACGTTTTACTTGCCTATCATCTCATGACGTCACATTTGACTATCATCCCATGACGTCACACTTGCCCGCCATCTGGTGACCTGGTGTCATGTCGTCCGCAGGAGCTAGAGTCGTCTATGGAGGCAAACGGCGGGGGCGAGGAGCGGACCACGAGATCGTCCAGCCGCGGCCGAGACTCCACGCCGCCTATATGTGAGTACACGGCCACGGGGAATACCGGTGTTAGTTTATGGAGCGAAGAGATCTATAGATGCTGTTTATTATAGTAGGGGAAGGGAGGGTGCTATTTGTGTATTCACTCGAGCGTCATCAGCGACCTAGTAGATTTTGTACATTAGGTAAAACTGATTAAAAAAAAATAAGATCGTTTTTTATTTTAGCGGTGGGTTCAGAAACTGCAGCCATCTGAAAAAATTATTAAAATCGATGCCGCAGTTTTGATTTATATTCATTTTTTGTTGTTTAGCTCTGAAAAGAACAGCTGTTGGTTAGCCCTAAGTAAAACTTTTGCGTACTTATGTGTAGTTTTAAAAACAAAATCTAAAAAAATCGCATGAAAATTATTATAAGTCTTCGTACCTAAACTCATAGAACTAAACTCCCCTCTCGCACGCGCACCCCCGCCATGATGACGCCCACTTCGCAACGGGCCGTGCAGTAGACATCCTAATATTTTAATTTCGTCATAACTTCAAAACCAAACGTCCAATTTTAGTCATTCAAAGACTATTATCTACATAAACTGTACTTAGTGACGAAATCATTTATTTTGATAAAGATTAATAGCATGAGTAAAATAAATGCGTTTAAATGTAGTCCAAAAAAAAACATTTTTTTTTTTTATTAAAAAAATGGTTGTCGTGCCTCACTTGACATAGATAGGTATAGTGTATCGCGGACTTTTTTGTAGATATTTATAAGATCTACAACTAATTGGAACATTTTATGGTTCTATCTTTTATAGTTTAGGCAGCGTACGCAAAAAAGTTACTTTTCTGGTTAATTTTTTACACCTCGTGTCCGAAAAACCCAAATATCTTACGGAAACCTACTTTTTCCAAAATAAAATTTAGCCTATGTTACTCGTGGATAATGTAGCTTTCGAATGGTGAAAGAATTTTTAAAATCGGTCCAGTAGTTTTTGAGCCTATTCATTACAATTATACAAACAAAGTTTACCTCTATAATATTAGTATAGATAATAATTATTGTATTATGAATTGATTATAAATATTGAATATTAAATAATAATAATAATATATGTAATTAATTAATAATGAATTGTAGCTTAATATTGTATAACTGGCAATAAAGGCTTATTCTATTCTATTCTATAAAACTAAATATCTGTGAAGCTTAGGTAGGAAAATATGGAGCTTTATTTTTTATATTTTAAAATGTCCCTACAGGCTTACCTAACACTTGAATCGTCAGTGCTTTATATGGAAGCTTCTTTGGGGTATAACATCCCCTATCTTAATCTGACAGATCCAATGACATTTCAATACTAAAAAAAATATTTTAACCCACCACGTGAGAAATTTGATTTCTATACCAGATAACTAGACACATGTCGGAAGCCTATACAAGCTTAATCTGACACACTCAAGCTAATCCCGAAATCCCCTCTTCTCCTCCCCAACTATTAGTACCAGGCGCGATCTGATGGAAGAATGGCGGATTGTGATAACTGATAACCATTTGTTTGTTTGTTGTAGCAACAAAAGTATTGCGGCTTTATAATCTTTCGTTTCCCCCACCAGAATTTCTCCTTGAAAATCAAATTGAGAGGTTTATTAATTGACTTCGTATCGTAATCGTACCGCAACTCCTGTACCGACAGCGGTTACCAACCATACTATAAACTGTTTGATATTACATGATCTCAGGTGTGCTTGAGGGACATTGTAAATCTTGGGACCAAAGCAAGCAGTAGGAGCTGTAGTTTTCACCATTCACAACTAGTCACTGAATTGTTATAATAAAACACCAAGTTGCTTACAAGTTACAACAATTATAACTTTTGATCGTTATTATCTAAAAATGAAATTAACGTGAAATAAGATCTTACAAACTTTATCAGCGCCTTTATCAGCGATATACACCTTTGTCAGCGCCATCTAGTATAACTTCATGAAACAAATTTAAGTTATAAATTTTTAGGCTTAAATAAGTAGAAAGTATTACATTTAACCAACTTTTTTTCATATCGGCTTATTTGTAACAGTGACGAACGGCGGCGGCGACGCGGGTCTGGGGGGTGAGGAGGAGGCGGCGGAGGCGGGGGACACCCTGCCCACAGACATGTCCGACACCAGCGAGAGCGAGCCCGACAAACACCATGAGTGAGTAGAGTCTGTTACACATGCAGACAAATAAAGACTAATTGTCTTTCTGACACATAAGCAATTTACTCTAAGTGGGCCCCTAGACGATCAATTTTATTGTGCAATATCATTGAACAATATTATTGAACAATTTATTTGACAATTATAAGATTGAAAGGCGGGCGCGTTCAATATCAACCCTAGATGGCCATTAATTCTTCAATTCCCATACGAGCACCGGTGATCGCGACAACAATAGAATACAATAGCATTTCCAAGAATCTCCGATCGAAGGATTAATACGTGATATTGCGCAATAAATATCTAGGGTCCCGCTAACAAAGCAAAAGAGCGCACGACACGTTTGAAGTTAGTGCACTGTGTCTCTTTCACACGCTCATGCCGTCTCATTCATCTAACAGGCGCATGACGCATCATAAATTTGAAGTGAGTGCATTGTCCTTTTCACACACTTATGCAATTTCTCTCTGGCTTAAAAGTAGCACGATACTTTGGTGGGCGCACGCAAGCATATCCTTATAGTTCTCACACATCAGCTCCGTGATATTTTACCGTGTGATTGAAATCGATGATTACAGCGATATGTCAATCGCCGAACTTGTGTTCAGTGACTAACATCTAATATGTTTTGTGAAATAATTGACTAGACTTGTTTTAAGGGGCCATCCATAAAGACCTAAAGGGGGGTGTTCCTTAGTTGTGTGACGTCACATTTTAAATGTAATAAATTGAATAGCGAAATTCATAATATTAAGGTGGTTTTCATTTTAAGATGTAAAATTGTAAATTTGTGACGTCACATTAGGGAGGGGGAGGGGTCTCACAAATGTGACCACGTGTGGATGGTCCCTAATAAATAGCATATTGTCAGACGTTACGTTATGTACAGAGGCGGGTCGGAGAAGTGCACGTCCCCGCACGAGGGCCGGATGGTGCTGCAGCAGCAGTTCCCCTACAACATCGACCACCTGTTCACCATGATCTTCACCAACTCCAAGTTCAACCTCGAACTGCTCGCCGCCAGGGGCACCACTGACTACGTCCAGGTAACGAAACGGTGGGGCCGTAAGTTTTGTCGATAAGGGGATAACAGAATAAGATATACGACGAAACGTTTCGAGAAAAGGTAGGTTGTGCTCTTGCGCTTCGCTTGGCTCGCCTTGGCGGGGGCACTACCGTGCACCCAAATAGATAAGAAAATGTCACAAGGATTATGGATACCTCGTCTTGTTTCAAGTTACATACAACTGACGTTTTGTGTCGTGTAGCGTCCTACCGCATAGGTTGGCTTGTCTCATACAAAGAATATTCCGCCGTGACATTTCGCGTCGCTGCCGCGTAGTGCAGTCTCACCTTTACTCGACCAAACTTATATTATATATGTTACTGTAAAAGCTCGAACTTCGGTAAATCTTAAGATTTAAATGTAAATCTTAGGATTTACCGACATGAGTTGGTAAATGTGAGTATTTCTAATAATACGAAGATTTTTTTGAACGTTTACCGTTAAATTACCATTAAAATAAATACTACTTTAATAATTTTTAATAATATTGAAATAAAATAAAGATTTAAAGGGGCCTTCCATACCAAAAACACAATTTCTGACCTGTTTTTGCGCTATAACGACACGGAACCCTACGTGCGCGAGTGTGATTCTCACTTTGCCGTTTTTTTTCAACATAATATACCATGCCACTAACGTAAATCCTAAGATTCACCAACTATATGGTCATAGTATAAGGAGGGGAAGTAAGTTATCTTCATACAAAGGCACCGCGCGCGGCTTGTATGTGTGCGCCATAGTATCAATGCGTCGCCGCACGCACACTTATTAAAGTCTCGGACCGTTTTCGGACCATACCAGTCGGGGCTACTATGGGGCTAACACTTTACGCTGCATGCCCGCGTCGCGCCAAACGAATCAAAAATGTCCGATCATAATCGCAGGAGTAATAAAATATATTGCTGTGTGTTTGGGTGTTTTAATAGTAATGCAACAATTCCTGAATTGTCTTTGTTTAAATTACCAGTTGAACAGGAAAGGTAAGTACTACTCACTTATTCTAGCATAATATAATTTTTACTTGATGATCATATGCGTAGGTAGGTTACTTCTTTTTTTATTGTATTAGTTTTCTATCACACAAACTTTCCCACTAGAACATAGTATAAAATATAAGAGAATGTTTTAGGTAAGTACTTTTGATCAGTCAACTAATTCGCCGCTATTGCTTTGTTTACGTAACGTAATGCCGGTTTCTCTGTATTGTAGGTATATTAACTAACTACTTACAGTCAATTATTTATTTTAAATCGTTATTAAAAATAAGTAAGTAATTGACTAATTGTAAATCAGATACTTATTAATAATTACACACATAAAGCAAAGTTCGAATCATAACAACAGATTTGTTTATAGTAGGTACCTATAAGAGACAGGCGTTAGTTTTTAATGTTGTTTTAAAGGGTAATATTTATAATTGTATTTAGACATCGGATTATATGCACGATCCAAATGCCGAAATATGCATGCAAATATGCACGAAAATTGGCCGAAATATGGACAATCAAGAGTCACTTATTATTATTATAAGTCGGAAGACCGCGACGTTGCCGCTGTTCATGCGGTTGCAAACGAAGCGCGGACAGCCGCTTGCCGCTCCCACATTACAACGCCGCCGCCTCGCCGCCGCCGCCGCCGCCGCGCCGCCGCCTAAAATTGACAACCCTAAGACAGTAGGTAATTAAATCGCGGATTGGGCCCGAGTTACCCTACTTCCTCTCCTTTTACTATGATATGGTGGTAAAATTTCGTATCGCAAACCTTTTCAGACATTTACCATTAGGAATTGGTAGATCTTAGGTTTTACTAGAAAATCTTAGGATTTTAGTTCGAGCTTTTACAGTAACATATATATCTATTGTATAATGATGACTTATTAGAGTATGACAAAATATTTTTCGTGCTCAACTCAACTCATAACAAAATATGCCTTAAACGTCGTTAAATTAATTTCATCACAATGTATAAACACGTTATCCATTAAAATCAAATAGCTAGCTTACCATAGATTTATGAAATCAAAACTGTACATCTTCGTAATAGTCCGGTAAAACCCAAATGCCTATAACACAATCAGTAAAATTATGTTTATTTTTAGGCGCCGTGGCAGCCGCAGAACGGTCTGAAGTGTCGGCAGGTGAACTACACGCTCGGCCTCACGTCCGGACCCATCGGACCCAAGGAGGTCCACGTCACAGAGACACAGGTAAATTATACTGGTTTCTTGATAGAAAAAGCTAGCTCATCGTTCGCAGCTCTATTATTGTCATCTTAAGTTAAATAAAAAAATATGACTATGCAATCTTAACATGACAGATTTCCTAGGTCTATTATTACATTAATCAGACAAATGAAACTGTTTAAAACACTCCTGCGGACATAATGCCACTTTTGCATTTTTTAAAGCATTATCTAAAACAATCGAAAATAAAAATTTCAAATAAACTCAAATAATTGACAAATCTTAAAAGTTGACAAAAATATATCCCCATTTTTTTTATATAGTGACCCAAAATAGAGTTGCTAATGGACAATGGGAACTGTTTTCCCACTTGCTAGTATGTATTTCAAATGAATCAAAACCACATAAACACTACGTTTTTGCACTGAAAATCATAACAAAGCTACACAAAATCTAATAAATTAGTACATAACAAATCAAATATCTACTTATAAGAATCTTTCTTTAAGAAACTTTGCAGATTATGTCTTCACTACGTGAAAATCGCGCATTTTTTTCAAAACTGAAATTTATTTGACTCTAACATTGACACTTGACACTTGAAAGGGCTGGGTTGCGAGTAAGATAATGTTGTTATTATCTTAGATTGTATTTGTGTAAAGAAAAAAACATAAAAGGTTGGCATTTCAAAAATATTCGGACTTTTAGCTAGATTGAGAGGTTGGGAAAATAGTTCCCTGTGCCCGATTAAGGGTTAACTATAAACTTACCTTCTTTCAAATAATATATTTGTGTAAATTTTATGTAGTTTATATGTAAATAATTTTTAATAACAGCCTGTTATATTTTATAAGTAGTACGTTAGGGCCGGGACACAAAAACACGGCACGGTGCCGTACGGCGTCGTACGTGGGAATCCACGACACGCGTCGTAAAAAACGTCCGTCCGTTGTGTCCCGGCCCTAATATGTAGTATATATATTATATATTTATTATTTAGTCATAATATTAACTATACTCTTATTTTTATTGTATTTTAAATTTAAAGGTTATCTGGCAGAAACTGTTGTTAGCTGTAAGACCGCCTATTTGTATGTACATAGTTTTCCTATATAGTGTTTTTTAAGTTTAGGTTTAGTTTTAAGTTGTACAAATAAAGAATATTTTATTATATTCTATTAATCTACGTCTCTGTTAAAGACGTGACGCAAACAATAATATTTCAAGCTACAATCATTTTGTGCTTGTTCAGACACAGTAGGAAACGTGCGGTTTAGACCCGCGTGGTTAAACCTCTCGCAACTCATTACAAAGGCGTTGTATTACAGCGTTCACACTTAAACCGCTCGGTTTCTGCACGGGAAACGCGCGGTTTCCGCTGTGTCTGAACAAGCAATTAAAGTCAAAATCATCATCGCTTCTCAACAACCTCAAACCTAACCCATTTCACCATAAAATTACCCTTTCAGGTAATGAACAAGTGCTCGAAAGCGGGTTCGCTATACTCGATCGATGCGACGAGCGAGAACGCGGGCATCCCGTACGCGGACCACTTCGACGTGCGCGTGCACTACTGCCTCGCGCGCGTCACCGAGCACGCCACGCGCCTCACGCTGTACATGCGCGTCCATTACAAGAAGACCATGTGGCCGATGATTAAAGGTACTTAAGTATTTAGAAAAGAGCCTCAGATTGCGTTTCCACCAGACCTAATAAAGAGAAGAGTCCAAAAAGACATTCCTCGCAACACAGCTCCAGTGGAACCGCACCCTACAATCGTCTTCGCGATCGACCTCTCGCAATAATTATCCATACTAATATTATAAATGCGAAAGTGTGTCTGTCTGTCTGTCCGTCTATCTGTCTGTCTGTTACCTCTTCACGCCCAAACCGCTCTACCGATTTTGCTGAAATTTGGTATGGAGATACTTTGAGTCCCGGGAAAGGACATAGGATACTTTTTATCCCGGAAAAATGTACGGTTCCCGCGCGATAAACGAGTTTTGGCGCAACGGAGTTGCGGGCATCATCTAGTGTAAAACAAACTGCTTACAACATAATCCTTCAAGAAGAGAGCGTATTCCCTTTTAAAAGGCCGGCAACGCACCTGCAGTGCTTCTAATGTTGCGAGTATCCATGGGCGACAGTAGTTGCTTTCCATCAGGTGACCCGTTTGCTCGTTTGCCCCCTTATTTTATTTAAAAAAAACAATGAAGGTGGTCCTATATGTTCAAACGCATCTCGTAGACGCCCACTACGATGGCGACTTGTAACTCATAATGCCGTATCCACACATGCCGCCGGGCTTTCAGACTGCCTGGTAAGTGCCGGGCGGTTAACCGGCGGCCGGTCCGCCCGGCATGTGTGGATACGGCATAAGGGTCACGCTGCGTTGCGACCCAGCAACGTAGTGTAGTTGTAGGCTGGTCCTTAGCGTTAGTAATTTTATGATAGCATCGAACATCAAAACAGCTCCCCTCGTTACAAAACACGTCACATGACATTATAACATGAAATATTTTCGCAGCGTTCCTAGAGAAGAACGCGACGAACGGTATAGAGGAGTTCGCTCGGCTGCTCGAGTCGAGGCTGCACGCCGCCGCGCGCCCGCACGCCGCGCCGCCAGCGCGCGCGCGACGCAGACGACGGGACGGTAAGAGCTAGTCCACACGCGTTTCGTCAGCGTTGCGTCGACGCAGGGCTGCCGTTTGACGCATAGCCGACCACACGGGCGCTGCGTCATCGCAGCGTTATTACGAAGCAGTCTTAACATCAACACCCTTCCCCCTTCGTCTCGGGGGCTGTTGTCCGTCATGTGTGCGGTGCAACGACGCAGCGCGCCGTGTGAACACCTTGGTTATTTGTATGTAAAACAACGCAACTGCGCTGCGTCGACGCAACGCGCCGTGTGGACAGGCTCTAAGTGTTGTAATTAAATCTCGATCCATGCTTTTATAAACTGAATGTTAAGTGAGAGAGACGCGGTGAGAACTGACAAATAAATCGCACTCGACCCCTAGTTGAAGTACAGTTTTTTATAAAAAAAAAGGTAATTACAAGTTCTCCATTTTGAAGCCTGTCCAGATGAGGCGTTTTACGCGCGAAGGCCATACGCGCGTTTCAATTTCTATTGCATCCAGATACCGCGTTTTACGCGCGTTACTACGCTGGGAGGGATCCAGCCAGTTACTAAGGGAGCATACCCATACTACGTGACCTACTTTTTAAGATTTTTGGACCCCCTCCCTCCCCCTGGTGACCACGCGTAGTATATGCCATGTTTGCATCATGATAAAAATTATCGTATAATCTGCGTACTAGTAGAAGTAAGTTAGAAGAGTATAATAATATGCTATCGTACATCGTACGTACGCACAAAATTATCGTACGTGTACGATAATTATCGTACGATTCCGAACGCTGGCCGCTCGCCGATCACACGTTACCGATTTGTAACATCACGCTGTATTTCTAAACATTAGCATAAGAAAAACAATAACAGCTGTCCCCTTCACGCTCATAAGATAGACCGCGCGCGAAAGAGACGGGCAGACTTTTTATGATGCGTATGCAGTACGACGTCACGCCACGCGCATATTCACAGACACTACACAAGCGCAATGTTTAAATGTGTTGATCGTGCCAGCTCTTGTTAACTGACCTGTAACATTGAATTGACAATGTCAATTCCATGTTAATTGTGATCCGTACGTCATGAAGTCGTAGTTGTTTCATGTCATGATCCGACTACATGACGTTGGTCTGTCAACTACCTAGGACTCAATTTCCTCGATGGTACATAATAGCTATTTTAGTCACGACTAGTTCAAGTTGTAATCGAACACCATTACTTCTTCGCCCGAAATTAGGAATTTCACGGAAACCGTACATTTTCCCGCAAAAAAATAGATTATGTCCCTTTACGTGGTCTACTCTATATCTGTGCCAAATGACATAAAAATTGCTCCAGTAGTTCGTGAGATAGACTCTTTCTAATAATTTTTCTCGTTTTTTCCACATTTTCCTCTCCTTCGGGCCTAGCGTGATAATATTATATAGACCTCACCTCGGCCTTCCTCGATAAATGAGCTTTATAGCTCGATAAATCTAACACTGAAAGATTTTTTAAAACGGACCAGTACTTCTTGAGATTAGTGCGTTCAAGCAACCAAACTCTTCAGGTTTATAATATTAGATTTTTTTAAATCGAGTCGAACTCGAGTCTCGATCTAAAAGACTATAAAAAGCACCAATAATAGGGTCATAATAGGTATTATATGGCAGTGATGAAGATGAATATGATGAATGTAATTTGCATAGTAGCATAATATGCTTTCCGTTCTTAAAACAACGCCGAAATTCCCAAACTTGTATCTATAAAGAATCAGGAATTCTTTCAGCACCTTCCGAACCATGGTATACCTCGGTGCAAAATCTTACTTGTTGGTAGCATATGCATATGCTTAGAACACTTCTCACGAAACCGAAGTCACCATATGTTTCCATACAAATTTTGAGGAGTTCCCTCGATTACTTATGGATCCCTTCATCAGATCACCACTTTTGTGAATATAGTACCAAATTGGGACGATACCCTATACAGCAAAAGAAAAATTTTGAAAATCGGTTCGCAAACGGCGCAATAATCGTTGAGTTATCGTCGTTAAAAAAATGAACATAACACCTCCCCCATTTGGAAAGTCGGTTAAAATTGTAGCCCATATGTTATTCTGGTGTATCTATAAGCTATATTATTGTAAAGTTGCATTAAAATCCATTCAGTAGTTTTTGCGTGAAAGAGTAACAAACATCCATACATCCAAACAATCTTTCGCCTTTATAATATTATGAGGATGATCACCAAGCTTGACAGCTTCGCCAAACTTCAAAGTGCCTGACAAGTGACAACAGTGCCCGTTTTTTTTAATGGCTATTGGCTATAAATAACCATAATAAATGTCAGTGTGAAGTATTAAATGGCGAGAAAAAAAATCGTATGACGTTTCTCTCGGTAAAATTGACTACGTGACAAAACTCTAGACCCCCTCCCCCCTCTTGTGACCGAGCGTAGTATTTTGAAGACCCCCCTCCCCCCCTAAATGGGTCACGTAGTATGGGTATGCTCCCTAACATAGACTCGAAGTTATCACGCTCCATCGTTATCAAATACGTCCACTCGCTACAGACTCGCGCGTAGTACTGGACGCTGTGTGCGTCCCCCCAGAAAGCCCAATCGAGCTAGGTGTATTTTCAATATATCAGAATTTAGAGCAAAAATAGAGCACCTCTACAGTCAAGTAAAAAAATTGGAGCATTAATACGAACGACGCTGCGAGCTAAAAACCGTGGGCTTGCTGACGTCCTGTCCCGTCAGCACGCCCAAGCTAGATCTCGGGAACCGTTGAGAGTACTATCGTGTATTGTGGTTCAAATTTTCGAGCAAAATTGGAGCACTCTGCTCCCGTGAAATCAACTTCGAAACTAGAATGTGAAAGGAGTTAGACGTGATTAACCGGTGGGCTTGCTGGCGTCCTGTCCCGTCAGCAAGCCCACGCAGATCTCTGAAACGGTAATGATTTGGATTATGATTAAAAACTCTACAATAGAGCCCTATTTAGAGCACTCTGCTCCAAAAAAAATATTAATGTAGCTTCAATAGTTATCGAGTTACAGGCCTTTGAAAACGGGCTTGCTGACGTCGCGTCCCGTCAGCAAGCCCATTTGGAGCGTGAAAACTACTGAACGGAGAGTCGTCAAAAATATCTCAAATCGTAGCTTAGAATGAGAGAACTATGCTCCAAATAGATCAAAATCCTAGGTTCTACGGTTTTCGCGCTATCAGCGAAAAACACTTCAGCCGCCAAAATTTGTCGATTTTCACAATCGCGCGACGTTGCCGTTCCGCGCAACAAGCAAATGAACGCTTCATTTGCCGTTGGTGTACACGAGAATGAACCTTCAGATGGTTTATTTAAGAGTCTCTTTACTTGCAATCCTAAGATGGCACGTAGTTTATGTCTGATATAATAGACCAGCAGCTATCGTTGCTAATTCGACATTTGTAATCTTCTTGTAAGTTCATGTAAAAGTAAGCTTGTTTGCCTACTCCCTACCTATATTGAAATGTTACCTAATAATATTTCATTTGATGTGATGTGAGTCAGCACAGCATGATTAAGGGCCTACACGAGCCAAAATGGCGCCGCCATTAGTTAAAAATAATTACTCACGTAAATAGTACCTACTTTTAAACGAAAACTCAGTTTTCAAGTTAGGCATTTATTTAGAAACAATCAATCGGCAAAATATAGAAAGCTGTGTAATATCTATTATTTTTAACTGAGAAATTATTTTTTAACTGATGGCGGCGCTACTTAGGCTTGTGAAGTTGTGATCTTAATAGAAGTGTTGAAATAAAACAAGAAACATACAAATGTGTAAATGTTATAATTACAAATCAGTCTTGTTTATAAATTAGAATAGGTAAGGTGCCTGAAGGTACCTTTCGCACCTTTGCTTCTTATAAAACAGTCTTAATCATCATTTGGTTTCTTATGTTACTTTACTACGATTATGATTAAATAAATATAGCGTTTCATTTATTGTAGTGTTCCTATTACGTTTTTTTCCAAACATGTTGAAATAAAATTTAAAATAAACTAACAGACAATATAAGTAAACATCGTAACAATAGGTAGGTATAGTGCTTAAGCAAAGTTATACAACAATTTTTATCACATTTTTAGTCATAAAATGGCACTAAAATTATGTAAAGTTTCATGTGCACAATCACCTCTTTATTTGTGTCCATTTCGCTATAATCCTCACTTTTGAAACCTTCATGAAAATCAATTTTGAGTAGGTATGCCAAAAAATATTCATGAAATAGTCGTGACTACATGCCGAATCTCGAAAATAGTCCTTCAACGATTCCAGAGTTATAAAGGTGTGTTGAGGATTTTTTATATGTATAGTTTACATGGGTTATATGGGTTTTTAACATACTTATTATATAATTACAGAGTAAACCAGGTCGAAATTTATATCGTTTGGGACGACTATTTCCGGACTATTTTTTGATACCAAGTTTATACTGAAATCCGTAAACGTTTAGTAGAAAACAGGTGAGGATTATACCGAAAAAGCATGTCGCTATAATCCTCACCAAGGTACCCATAACTCTGGAATCGTTGAAAGACTATTTTCGAGATTCGGCATGTAGTCACGACTATTTCATGAATATTTTTTGGCATACCTACTCAAAATTGATTTTCATGAAGGTTTCAAAAGACTATTTTCGAGATTCGGCATGTAGTCACGACTATTTCATGAATATTTTTTGGCATACCTACTCAAAATTGATTTTCATGAAGGTTTCAAAAGTGAGGATTATAGCGAAATGGACACAAATAAAGAGGTGATTGTGCACATGAAACTTTACATAATTTTAGTGCCATTTTATGACTAAAAATGTGATAAAAATTGTTGTATACCTACCTATTGTTACGATGTTTACTTATATTGTCTGTTAGTTTATTTTAAATTTTATTTCAACATGTTTGGAAAAAACGTAATAGGAACACTACAATAAATAAAACGCTATATTTATTTAATCATAATCGTAGTAAAGTAACATAAGAAACCAAATGATGATTAAGACTGTTTTATAAGAAGCAAAGGTGCGAAAGGTACCTTCAGGCACCTTACCTATTCTAATTTATAAACAAGACTGATTTGTAATTATAACATTTACACATTTGTATGTTTCTTGTTTTATTTCAACACTTCTATTAAGATCACAACTTCACAAGCCTAAGTAGCGCCGCCATCAGTTAAAAAATAATTTCTCAGTTAAAAATAATAGATATTACACAGCTTTCTATATTTTGCCGATTGATTGTTTCTAAATAAATGCCTAACTTGAAAACTGAGTTTTCGTTTAAAAGTAGGTACTATTTACGTGAGTAATTATTTTTAACTAATGGCGGCGCCATTATGGCTCGTGTAGGCCCTTAATCATGCTGTGCTGACTCACATCACATCAAATGAAATATTATTAGGTAACATTTCAATATAGGTAGGGAGTAGGCAAACAAGCTTACTTTTACATGAACTTACAAGAAGATTACAAATGTCGAATTAGCAACGATAGCTGCTGGTCTATTATATCAGACATAAACTACGTGCCATCTTAGGATTGCAAGTAAAGAGACTCTTAAATAAACCATCTGAAGGTTCATTCTCGTGTACACCAACGGCAAATGAAGCGTTCATTTGCTTGTTGCGCGGAACGGCAACGTCGCGCGATTGTGAAAATCGACAAATTTTGGCGGCTGAAGTGTTTTTCGCTGATAGCGCGAAAACCGTAGAACCTAGGATTTTGATCTATTTGGAGCATAGTTCTCTCATTCTAAGCTACGATTTGAGATATTTTTGACGACTCTCCGTTCAGTAGTTTTCACGCTCCAAATGGGCTTGCTGACGGGACGCGACGTCAGCAAGCCCGTTTTCAAAGGCCTGTAACTCGATAACTATTGAAGCTACATTAATATTTTTTTTGGAGCAGAGTGCTCTAAATAGGGCTCTATTGTAGAGTTTTTAATCATAATCCAAATCATTACCGTTTCAGAGATCTGCGTGGGCTTGCTGACGGGACAGGACGCCAGCAAGCCCACCGGTTAATCACGTCTAACTCCTTTCACATTCTAGTTTCGAAGTTGATTTCACGGGAGCAGAGTGCTCCAATTTTGCTCGAAAATTTGAACCACAATACACGATAGTACTCTCAACGGTTCCCGAGATCTAGCTTGGGCGTGCTGACGGGACAGGACGTCAGCAAGCCCACGGTTTTTAGCTCGCAGCGTCGTTCGTATTAATGCTCCAATTTTTTTACTTGACTGTAGAGGTGCTCTATTTTTGCTCTAAATTCTGATACATTGAAAATACACCTAGCTCGATTGGGCTTTCTGGGGGGACGCACACCTGGACGCTGCAATGGCACTCAAGTATCTCGACTCTCGCGTCAAACAGGCAAACCGAGAGTCCTGCTCATTGCACGCGTTTTACACGCGAGTAAAGAAACGCGCGTAGGCATCTGCCGGGCTAGCACGGCCACCAGTAGAAATGCGAAAGTATAGACATACTGTGGAGATAAACTTAAGGTGAAGATCCGATCTTTTTTCGTTCCGAAAAAATCAATTAAAATGCCACATTTCTATTGGTGCCCGTGCTAACCCGGCTGGACGGGATATATGTAGCTCTAGTATCTCGGGTACGCGCGAGTGTGGACGGGCGTGTGAACTCGCGCATAAAACGTCTCATCTGGACAGGCACTATCGGTCTTACCAAAAAAGATTAAACATGTTGAACAGTTGTTTTGGGACCATTTTGTACTGAATTTTTCTCTAGTCAACTGTTCAACGGGTGTTTAAATCTTTTGTAGTAAGACCGTAAATGTTTAACACATCCCAGCGTCCCCGCTGGCGTGCGCGCCGGGCGTGTCCGTGTCGGCGGCGCCCGCGGTGGTAGGTGGCGGCGCGGGTCGCGGACTGCTGCTGGCGCTGCTGCTGCTGTTGCTGCTCAACGCGGCGCTGTACTGGCGGCTGTACCGCGCCGACCGCACGCCGCTGCACTTGGACGACTTGTACTCCAGGTAACTTGTGTCACCCCCCTGGAGGACAAATGCTCGGTTTTTTAAGATTTTGACTGATGTTTATCTATATTTTTTTTGTCTAGTTACTAGTATATAGTCTTGTATATCTAGTTTAGCTTTGTTGTTTGATTTATTTAGGGCCTGTTTCACCACTTCCTGATAAGTGCCGAATAGGCTATCCACCAATTAACTTGACGGATCGAATATGGAGAATCTGTCAAAAAAGTTGTGAAACAGGCCAGACTGATAAGGTGCCGGATAGGCTTATTTGACAGATTCTCCATACTCCATCTGTCAAGTTAAGTGGTGGATAGCCTTATCAGGAAGCGGTGAAACAGACCCTCAGTAAATTAACTTCTCTCAATATTAGAAACTGAGCATTAGCCATGAACAATCAACAAGGTTGGGTTCAACACGATGCGGACTGCTGCTGTTAGATCCTTCAACCGTATAATAAACGAAAGTTATTTTCTCAGATATTATAATGTTTTGGACTCCCAACATGCAACATTACGACTTCATTCACCTACTCTCAAACCTTGTTAGCATCTTTATTTGTCAAGTGACTTTCGATGTGTAATGTAGGCACTTCACATGGCTATTTGTTGTATTTGGCAAAATTATTGACGAATACACAAACAAGCAAATATAGACAAATACGGCCCTCCACACATGGACGTCAAATACAAAACTTTTACTTGATTTTCTTTACTTGCCTATTTGACTCCTTTGATGTGCGTCAAAAACCGACAAAGGTACGGATACGTGTATTTGGTATTGGTCATATTTGTCAAATAGGCAAATAAGGCCAATATTTGTCAAACATACCGTCTACACATGGTGATTGTTTGGCAAATACAACAAATACGCAAATACAAATAGCCATGTCAAGTGCCTCCATAAGGGTTTAGGCAAAGACAAGCACACTTTATTTATTTGTGTAAATATTTTTATTGACATATGATTTTAATCAGTATATTGTAATGTCAGGGTAAGCACGCTGCATACTGGCGGGGGTGGGGGGGACATGTGGGGTGAGGGGGGCCCGCGGCGGCAGCACGAGCAGCTACAGGCGTGGCGGGACGCGCTCCAGGCCACCGTCAGACACCTGCTGCAGGTGAGTCACGTGGTAGTTGCAGCGTGGGTTTCCAAATACCAACACCGACTAGTTTAGGGCCCTTTCACAGACTAGTTTAGGGCCCTTTCACACGACGTTTTTTTACGCTCGTTAGTATTGATGATAGAGCGTCCGTGGCCTAATGGGTAGACCTTCGATTCGCACTCGTAGAGGGTGCAGGTTCGATCCCAGGTGGAGGCGTGTACCAAAGAGACAATTTCTGATCTCAAGTACATAATACGGACGCTTGTACGGTAAAGGAAAACATCGTGAGGAAACCCGCACGTAGTTGGTCCCAGACGTATTGACTAGTTCTTTCCTCTGGACTAGGCTGACTTGGGTAACCATACGGACATTTAAATCTTGTCTCAGGCACTACAGTATTTGAGGAGTGGTTACCTCGCTCTGAAAATACTGTATATATCATCCACAACGGATGCAAAGGCCTAGTTACTAGTATGTATCGATACAAACACAAGTTGAACGCTCAGCAAACGCAAGGAAGCCGACACGTTTTAACCTTTACACACACACGATCCTATTTTTGTATCGATACAAACGCCACGTTTTTCGAACGCAACTAGGACGTGTCACGTGCTGTAAGCCTTGTATCGTGTCTGTATCGCGTTTATATCGCGTTCGTGTCGCGTTGTGTATCGATCGGCGCCGCTTTTGACCACAGTAAATTAACGTTCAATTTGCGTCTGTATCGATACAAACGCGTGTTACAAGCGCGCTTCATTAGCGTTTATCTTGCGTTTCTATCGATACCAACGCGCGTTTTCTTTGCGTCAAAAATCCTACTAATATTATAAAGGCGAAAGTATGTGAGTTTGTATGTTTGTTACTCTTCACGCTTAAACGGCTGGAGCGATTTCGACAAAATTTTACAAGGAGGTAGCTGACATCCTGGATTAACACATAGGCTACATTTTTAACCGACTTCCGTAACGGAGGAGGTGTTATGTTCATTTTTTTACATTACTTATGTTCAACGATGACTCCGCCGTTTGTAAACCAATTTTTAAGTCTCCTACTTAACCCCCCCCCCCCCCTCTCTTCCTGAAAGTGTTGCTTTTAACGAAACAGTGCATTAGTGCTGAGTCTTAATTTTCCTTTTTAGAAACAAACTAAGTTATTTATTATAAAAGTGAATTTATTCGAACCTAAACATACAGATTTCGAGTGTCATTTGATTAATTTTCGTCTCATCTTCTACCAAATCCTAGGAGTGCTGCTTATCACAAAACAGTGTCTTCTATCAAACTTCCATCACTCAGTCAGAGTAGACAGAATGATAGATGCCGAGAATGAGTATGCCGACTTAGTCACAGGCTACACGGTTAAATTCTCATCAATCTGACTGACGGAATATTGATGGTTATAAAAAGTTCATGTTAAAAATACGATCAATCCATCAATCCGAGTCGTACACGATCAAATTTTCGTCAATCAATACCAGATTGATGGATCAGATTGATGAAAAATTGACCGTGTAGCCGCTGACTTAGTTCTGATGTAAAAAAAATTAAGTTTGACGTATTATGACAAAAGTCGTCGCTACGGTCGTTACCTACAAATTTAGTTGTTGTTTATAATATTTTGGCACATGCAAAGAAAACTGTCAGAATTCAATTTCAAAATCTTCTTTTTAAAAATAAACTAGCTGTCCCGGTGAACTTTGTGTCACTTTAAAACCTTCTCTGGAC
Organism: Lysandra bellargus; assembly: GCA_905333045.1. Lineage (NCBI taxonomy): Eukaryota > Metazoa > Arthropoda > Insecta > Lepidoptera > Lycaenidae > Lysandra > Lysandra bellargus. The sequence goes on along the minus strand of HG995353.1, from coordinate 792,294 downwards.
TTCTACAAATATTTTAAAACTAAGATCAGTTCAGACCCAATCCGTTCAGCCGTTTTCGAGTTTTAGCGCGACTAACACATTTGAAAATCCATTTTTATATATAAGAAGACTAGCTGTCCCGGCAAACGTTTCTTTGCTATATAAAGTAGGTATTTCGCCCGTATTATTTTATTGAATTGACTAAATAAGTATGTCGCCATGGCAACGTCGATCGCTATCTCGTCGCACAAAGAATGGTCACCGTCAGTCTCAGGTTGTAATAATTTACTATTATTTATTCAACAAATGCACTTATCAATATATAAAGTACCCGGTAGCCGATTCTCAGACCTACTGAATATGCATATAAAATATGGTAAAAATCAGTAAAGCCGTTTCGGAGGAGTTCGTGGACTAACATTGTGACACGAGAATTTTATATATAAGATTATACCAGCCAGCGCGCCAGCCTTTAACTTATCCTTGCGAAACCCGACGAATTTGACAGATATTGAAACCCGTCCGTCTCTTTGAAGTCGAAGTATGTGCTGAGGGCGAGCGCTGACACGCTGGGCTGATGGGTCCAAAGCGGGGACTGCGCGGATAACGGGGGGAGGGGGGTTGTTGACGGGAAGGGCCCGCTAGACCTTGAGACTCAGCAGCGCGCGCTGGCGTCGGACATTCTGTCTCGACGCAGCGCGCGTGCTCCTCGTGGTCTATAATCACTATCACTGAGCTTAGTTCATGAGGATAAATCACGGATAATTATTGGATTAATCGCGAAGTTTGGGCCGATCGGCTAACCGAGAGATTTTCGTATGTTTAACGAACGCGCGCCGGCGGTAACGGTTCAAAGCGGAATGTGTCACTTCACAGTGTCGCGTATGACAGTTGACAGCGCAGAGTGCAGACTCACGCGCTGCAGTGTTGCCAACGTCGCGCTAGAGATTGGCGCGAACACAATTTATTTTGTCTAATACTATTTACCTATTACAACACAATCTAGTTTATCTAATCACACCTAATTAATCGCGGGTAACACCGCGGGGCACAGCTAGTGTGTTATATCTGCCAAAACGCGATGAAAACGCGCAGATGACGAGCGCATCAGAAACGCGCGTCGTCAGTGCGCAAAGAAAACGTCGTGTGGAAGCCGGAAGGGCCCTAATATTTGGAACACACCCGTAAATTCTTGTTTATAGTAGCTGTAAGAGCCTTTTGAGTATGACATATTTATGTGGCCACATCTATTGAGCCAGCACATAATATAGCTCATAAAACGTTAGCTACATTTATAGTAGTGATTGAATGACAGCCGCGAATGTGGACTTATTTTCATTTTACATCTAATCTAAGATCGATTCCATGGACACCAAAGATTAAAAATGGGTCTCCAAACATGACTTTCCTAATAACTTCTTAATCTTTAAAAAAAACTGATAATATTAACTGCTGTTTTTTCCAGACTGAGCAAGCGCTGAGTAAGCTGCTGGACACGATGAAACCGATAGAAAAGACGGAACCCGACCCGGGGAAAACGGAGCTGTGAGCCAACGTGGAGGCCTGAAGTACTGTAAGGACGTCGGAAACCACACGCGGGTACCACGGCCACGGGTAAAACTGGCGGGAAATATGCAGGGATAGGGCAAAATAGCTTGTAACGCTCATATTGGGTCGTTGAGACTATCAGGCTCATTTTAAGGTAGCCCAAGTGTGGGTTTTGACATGGAAAAGTTATAAGAAGTAGCTAGTTATGATCTCCAAGACGTATAATTCTAATTAAGACTATCACAAGCTGTCCCTACGCGTAGACATAGCTATGTCGCATCAAGGGCCCAAAGATGGCTGGACCATCTCGACTCTGATGGTACAAACATCTAATATTAGTATAACTAATATGAATTTAAAGCTTTATGCTAAAGAAATTATGTTTACGATCTATTTTGTATATATTAGTGTGTAGCGGACTCCGGGGTATGTTTATACATGTATAGTTATAAATTATTATTATTTACTTATGCACTTATGTAATTTTGACTGAACCACGCGTTATGTGCAAAAATGTTGATGCTTCGACGCTATTTACTCCTTTGAAATAGTAAGCATTTGTAAGGAATTTGTTCGAATATCAGGGAGATATTAAAATTCTAAACATTATGGAAATTTCATAGATAATAATGCTTATAAAGCTTTTTTTTTTTTAATTTATTGTGCATAATTGATGGTGCATATTTTAAAAGGTGTATTTTATTGTATTTTCTTTGGGCACATGCTAATATATCTAAAGTTTTGACTGTATTGATGAGCTAAACTAAATTAATGATACGAAGCACATAAAGGCCGTTTATAGATTAAAGTATTTAAAATAATCAATATAAGAAATAGTTCGATATTGTATAATATTCTGTATGTTAACTGTCAATTCCTTCCATTATTAGATGTATGAAATATCAAATTCATATGTTAATGTAGAATACGCACGATTATGCTTTTTATAGCCTCGATCTTCCAGATACATAGCTAGGCGCTATGTATTGGTGAAAATAGACATCTGTGTTTTAGTTACCTAGTAAAAGTTTCATTTATAAGAAACCGTCAAGTATATTTTTGAAAACATGTATATTGTATACACACTATGGTACTATTAGTTTGTTAGCATGCTTCCTCTTTCATTGTCTAGATTCTGGAAGATCGAGGAAGATAACACACATTTCGTAACATGTTTTGGTGAAAATGGTTCTTAGGTATTTTTTTTTTTAATTTTCATTTATATAGACACAAGGTTCCTTTGTCTGTGTCTGGCACAGACAAAGGAAAGGGACCACCGACCTCCATTATACAAGTACGCTGAAATAATGATACCCTTTGAAATGACAGCTATTTTTTGTGCCTATTTGAAGCGGAATCAGCTCCCCCACTGTTAGGGATAGGAACTAGTGACTGACCGAACTTTCGGTTTTGGCCAAAAAATCTAGTTTCGGCCTTAGTTTCGGTTTCGGCCAAAATACAGCCGAAACTTTCGGCCCGGCCGAAACTCGCGTCGTTCGGTAAATTCGTGCTTGCTTGCCAGCGAGGCGCTGGCTCAGTTCGCCACCATCTATTTAATCGTGTTTTGAGATAATGTTTTCCAGATTAGTCCCAAATAAAAAATTAGCACTACGTTTTATTTTAACTAAATTGTCTAAACTTATTGTTATCGGAATTATATTATTGAATTTTATTTATACGACACACGCAAGCTTATTTAATATACATATAACTGTTGGCAAATTACGTGCTATTTTTAACAATGTATCCCGAACAAACGATTTAGTAAATGCTATGGATAAATTGATTATATTGCGTATGAGCTATTTACTTAAGAATTTTGTTTGATTGTGAGATTATAGGATATATTGGGATATATCTTGCAAGATTTATGTAGTAAATCATCTCGCCTCACTCGTTTACTTTTACCACGCGTTTTATTTAAATATTTAAAATTATCTTTTAACTATGGACACGCAATCTCTTAGGACTTAGATCGTTCCTAGTTCCTACCCTGCTATGATCTCATCTAGCCCACTTCCTCGTAAGCTTCACTTTTGTAGCCCTTGCACCAATCACACGTAAAACTTCGTTTTATTAAACTAAGTTCTCAATGAACAATGAACTCGTTTATATGGCGACGTAAATCTCGTTTTGTTTCAAATAGATTTTACATTCTTTTTTTAATCGCGAGTTTTTTTTATTTTTATTTGTCACGCGATGATTTTTATGTTTTTATCATCTTGGAGCCTTGTCACGTTGTTTTATTAACAAAATAGCAAGAAACGATAAATAACCTAACCAAACGCATCTGTGAAACCAGTCATCTTAACAATTTTTTCGTCTATATTTTTCGATCTGTCATAACACTACTACACTCACAGGACCAAATGTATTTTATGAAATTAAAACTTGAATATTGGGCGTTCAGAAGATAAAAATCGGATTTGCTGTGAACGAGTTTAGTTTAAGTTGGTAAAATGCAATTGAGTGCAGTTATAAACGTGTTTATACGATTAAGAACCGGTTTAGTGTGCGCTAAGCGTGTTGAATTTTTTGGTAAAATCGCACCTACTTGGAATCATTTAAAAAACAGAATATAGTACAAAAAAGTTTCTAGGGAACATATTCGAGTCTAAGATTAATATTATTGTAATATTTATATGTTAAAAATCAATAAATTTTAGAAAATAATCATAATTTTAAATGTTTTACCAAGTTTCGGTTTCGGTTTCGGCCGAAACTGAAAGTAAGGGCCGAAAGTTCGGTTTCGGTTTCGGCTGAAAAACCAGTTTCGGTGGGACACTAATAGGAACTAAATTTGACGTAAAAATGATGTTTGAAAGTCATCATTGGCGCTGATAGCAGCAGTTGGGTTGGGAGTACTTGGAACTAATACTAGTTTCTACCATGGAGGTATTATCTGTGGTTTCTACAACCAATAGCAATTGAGCCGTGAGCGGCCATTTGCAAGTTACGCCAGATTTAGTTCTCTTCCCGAATATTGGGGGAGCTGATTCCGCTTCAAATAGGCACAAATACATCTGGGTATCATTAGTCCAGCGTACTTGTATAACGGAGGTCAGTGAAAGGGACCTTCAATAATTCTACATGACGTAAATATTTTTATTAGAGGGATTTGAAGTTTGACGTTATTTATAAAAGCACAAAAGTACTTTACATCCTCTTGGTGAGTACCATTTGACGGATCATATTGTTTAATCGAGAATTGCGCTCCTAATAATTAATTATAGCATTTACTGCAATGGTTCTGTAGATATAAGTAGATACCTACCTGAGGCCAAAATTAAACTTACGTTTTCAATGTGATAAGATAATTAATAATTATTGTGTTTAGTTTATAAACGTTTTTCATTCATTTTGATCTCAATGTAAACTTACGGCTATACAATATAATGCAACCAATTTATGACACCGTGCATTTTCATCTTCCATTTTCGTCATCTTTCATAACGCCAACATATTGAAATACTATACATAAATTGATAGCATTTCTATTTTACGTTTACATTAAGATCATAGTGAATCGAACGAGTGTAGCTTTTAATGATTAGTTTGTGTAACTAATTTAAAAATGTTCTGGCAAACTGCATATAAATTTTGTTACCATCCAATTATATTGTTCAACTATGTAGTTTAAGTCTCGACAATTTTGCTGCACGTAGTTTTTCGCATTTAAGTGTCGAATGTTAACGAGTTTGTAAACCGAGTGTTATGTTACATGTGTAGTTTCTGGGGTGAATTTATTTGTAGTTAATAAATAATCATAATATGTGACGTTATCTGGGGAAAGAGAGAAAAGTTTTAGTTTCCAAGATAATCGCATTTAAAGTAAAGTGTCGAAAAAAATCATTTTTTCTTTTTTTGCTCATTATTAATAAACGGACTTTAAATTTTGATATGACAAAGACACAGGTTTTAAAAACGATTTTTTATAGGTTAAAATGTATCTTAAAGTTTAGTAAAAAAGGGACCTTATTGTCGGTGCTGCAGTCGAGAGTCGATTGCGGCTTTCTTTCGGCACGGTATCTACTGTTATACTACTAGTAATTTGCACCAAGCTGAAAATCGGTAACATTGATTAGAATATCTGGGCGCACGGCAGTGCCCCCGCCAAGTAGAGCGCGAAGCAAACACTGCAGTGCCATCATTTACAGGAACCGTTTCACCGCATTTTAGGCCCCTATTTGAGAACCTCTAGAGGTCATTAAGTTCCGAAGTTAAGCTAAAGCAAAGTTTCTCATTTATGACACTCACTCACTCACTCAAGATCATCAAAATATAACTAGTACTTCCCATAAACTCAGAGAGCTGAAATTTAGCACAGAGTTTAGGGTTTAATGGCCATTTATAGGGAAAAGCTGGAAAACCATAAATCTTGAGTACTGACTATTTATACCGGCCTAGAACTAGTACTTGCCATAAACTTAGAGAGCTGAAATTTAGCACAGAGTTTAGGGTTTAATGGCCATTTATAGGGAAAACCATAAAAATTAGCCAAGTGCGAGTCAGACTCGAAATTAGGTTTTTTGTACGGGAGCCCCCCTTAAATTTTAATTTCAATTTAATCCTGATCAAAGGTGATCAACCTGCTTTGTCCTAACCAAACTTGGAAATAATACGTTTCCAACGCGGGAATCCAACTCACGACCTCCGAGTCAAGAGTCACGCACTAAACCACTAGACCACGGAGGCGTATGTAACACGTGTGATGCTGATGGTGACGTTTACACGAGCGCGCAATCCTACACGAGCGATATGATGAAACCCACTACTTACGGCGGGGCTAAAATGGTCGCTTTGTTGAATCATGAGATGAATCATAATACGATTCATTTCTCTAATATCGCAAAATGCAACTCTGCTTGCAATTCATTTTTCTATTTTTGTACTGATATGACATTTGTCAGTTTGACAGTTTTGACAATTCGTTTGTTGAATTGATTGAGAGGAATTGCTAAATATTACCATTTTAGCCCCGCGGCTCAGCTTAAAAAATCAATATGTCCACGTTTTTATAAAAAGAAGTGAAATCCCACCAAAAACATTCTGTAAAAAACTAGCCAAGTCTCGAACCTCGATGGAGCTGCTTGTTTATCTCTAATAAGGGTTCCTTGTTGACTACGGAACCCTAAAAAGTAATGAAATCTAGACAAAGTCGTACCAAGTCTGAGGTTCTTTTATTTTTATAAATAAATCTCAGAAATATAATTAAATAATGAAAAATAAAATTAAATAAACATTTAAATAAAATAAAAAATCTAATAAAAATAATGTTACACCTACGAAATTAATAGTATTTTTGTATCTTCTTTTAACTTTATTACTAAAAATGTAACGACCGACATTAAGGTCCCTTTTTTGATTTATGAATACTTCTATAGTAACTATGAGAAATTACATGTTTTTGGTACACGTCTTGTTACTAAAGGATAATTAAAGTTATTTGAAAAATAAGAACTTCAATGTTAATAAAAATCTATATTTATTTTTATGTGACATTACTAAACTTTTATTCACCGACAATAAGGTCCCTTTTGAAGTGTTAAGTGTTTGTAGCAGCTTTTTACTAAACTTTACCTTGAATTTTAAGACAGAAAAAAGTTACTTTTTAAATAGAAGTTTATATATTTGATCTCATTTAACTATGTTTAAGTGTAGTAAATATATATTTTTGTTGATTTTGACTGATTAATAAGATTAGTAGAAGCACAATGTTTATTTTTTCAAAAAAATTTTAATACAATAAACAATGTTGTTTAATATCGAAGACGTCTCTATAAACTATAAACTAAAAACTAATCCGTTTTATATTATTCTTTTATAAAATGCAATAGAAAACATATTATAAGTGAAATATTTAGTAAAAACCATCTTGGGCATTTTCATTACATCATGCACTTTGGAGTGGTAAACAACAGGAATAGAGTTATAAAATTATATAATTGAAGTTAAATTCTAAAAGACCATATAACGTACTTCTCAAAAAACATGATATCTATGTAACTTCCAACAATAACATGCTTTTTTAGGATGTCGAAGTTTGAATGCGATTTTCTCAATATCAACCTCTTACGACTTTCGAGTTAAAAATTTTTTTTTTTAAATATTTTCCTGACCTACATGCATGCTATTTACATGGTTCGATAGCCTATTAAATGTAGATTATGGAGATACTAATAACTCAATACCGACAATAAGGTCTCTTCACGCTGATAACGTCACATATACGTGTTTGTGAGCACTAAGAAGTAAGAGCAGAAACACGTAACCGCGTTACGGCACGATGACGTCAAAATTGGTAGAATTGTTTAGTTTTTTCTTATGAGTTTTGAATGATTTTGCCGCCGACTTTTACGGTGCGGTGCCGCAACCCGGTTATGTGTTTTGGCACTAATGGATAGAACTACCTATTAAATTAAGTTCAGAAATCGGGCTTCATGATTTTATGATATAAATAAGTTGCGTGTGAAGAATGCACTGATTTTTTTTCCTGTCGACCAATTTATAATATACATATTTGGAATTGTATTAATACCTATTTTAAATTTTTATGAGCGCTCTTAGGCTGGTTTAATCGTTAAGCGTTTCGGCAGCGCCGTTGGAGCGCGCGCGTTCGAATATGTATCGTTTTAGTTGAGCGCGCTGCTGCAGCGCTGCTAAAACGATACTACTACCCCCGTCCCCCAACGGCGTAGCCGAAACGCATAACGATAAAACCGCCCTTACGTATTTTATTGTAATTTTTTATAACTTTATTTTATTTTCATTCCGTTTCTATTTCGAGGCATCCAAACTCCGTGCAATTTGTTATTAATACTTAATACATATCTGCAGGTTTTTTTATAATTTTTAAGTTTATAGTTAGCTTTCTGTTTGAAGAATAGGCAACTTTCGCCAAACCACTGTACATGTGATGTTTCAATAGGATAAGTGTATCTGTAGTCTCGATGTGTACCTAGATTCTAGAATATAGATAACGTGTGTTTAATATATAAATTATATTTCATGTTGATAGAATGCAATTATTGAATGTTACTAAATTTATAAATATCGCAACGCGTTATACGAACTTTTTCTTTTAAATTATGGGAGTGCTATAAAAATTCATTAATTTATACAGGGTGTAATTAAACCTTCCTACCAAATTTTTTCCAGGGCTTAGGTATCATTAGGAGAGTCCATTTAACAAAAAAAAAATTGGGTGTTATATTTTTTTATTGACATATTTTATCCCATTTAAAATCGTTGCAGAATGGTCACTCGCGGCGCGGGGGAATGAGCGGGGGTAACGGTCACATTATGCGCGGACGGCGCGTCGTGTCCATTAATTGTAGTGTTTTTTAGGATAACTTTCGGAAGCTATTTCTCAACATTTTAGTACTGAGTGATAAAAGAAAAAATACGTGTATTTTTATTTTTAACAAGGATCAATATATCAAAATTTGGCAGAAAAGTTTAATTGCATCCTGTATATTTGTATGTTTGTGTATATTTTGTTTTCATCCGTTACGCGCTGCTACTTATTTAATTTTGAGTTGATTTATTTTGAAACATTGGTGCTTTATGTTATCAGTTATTACTTTTTGTACAGTTTTGTTTTATGACGTCACAATTCATTCCAATTGTTTGGATCTGCAGGATTCATATTAGCGTAGCAAGTGTGTACTCCGATACCAATATAATTTACACGTAAGCTGTTCATACTGAATCTAAAATAAATAAGGCACGACTCGTTGACGCGAAGAATTACAAATAGGTCACTTTTTGGAATTCTCTTTTGAAATTCCGCTTGACGTTTCAAGAATCGTGTATTCATACTATACCTTGCTTACGGCCGTATGAATAAAAACTTAGCGAGGGTTTTAACTACGTTTTTACTATGTTAAAACCTGCTATAAACCCTCGCTAAGTTTTTATTTATACGACCGTTAGTGTCAATTATAATAACGCAGTCGAAGCAAAGCGAAACGAATTCCCGAAAATTGAACACAGAAAATTCAATATTTAGGGCTCCCGCAAACCGGCCACCATCCAGAACCACAAAACGCCGCTACTGGCATATTTCTTATAGTTTTCATACATTTTTTGACGCTGGTGGCCGCCACACGCTGCAACGATTCACTTTACGACCAATAGACTAGCTTAAATCGGCGTATACGACACTAACTAGCGTAACGCCTGGTCTCTGGTAACGCATACATCACTTCTGTGAGGCCAATCAGCGTTGTTCGGGCGCATTTACGCGAATTCACGCGCCTTTTTAAATTCTCAGAAGTATTAAAGTGCGTTAACGCTTTGGAGTTAAGGTTGAATTTGGTATGTTTAGTTTTAATAATTCGCTTCGATGCGCTTCGACTGCGCTAGTATGAGACCGTTGGTAAAGTATCGTATACGGGGCTAGCTGCTAGAGGGAAGGGACCTTAAATATTCTGCGCTATGCTAAGCTTGTGTCTGTCTGATATGTTGGAAAAGTAACTTCACAGTAAAAGTCAGCTAGCAACACGGATGAGCTATGATTGCGTGAAGCAAATATTGTGATATTACGGAGTTTAGGGAGAAGTAGCGCTTACAATGCTACTAATTTGTCATCGTGCATTTACGGAACGTAGATTTGGTTGAATTGATTGTTATCGTGTAAGTTATATTGGTTGAGTGTAGGTGCATCGGCCGCCGCGCACCGGTGTCTTGCCAAAGTAAAGGATGCACAAATTCCCTTTAGACATAAGTTAGACAATTATTCTATTCTCAGTATTGAATAAATAATATTTTAATTCAGTTGTTTTTTCTTTAATCCTTCAGGCCCCGCGCGAGCACCGGTGATCGCGACAACAATAGAATACAATAGCAATTCCTGGAAATTCCGACTGAAGTATTAATATTTTTTGTACTTCTCTGTTACAATCTCTAATAGTCGTCTACACTCTGCACTTTCAGATTATTTGACCATTTTACATGTGGCCGAAAAGGAAGATCTTCCGACCGAGAGAGATAGCATGCTCGGTCAGGACTCAGGCCGAAGCCCACTGACGTCATTTCAGACGTTGTATATATCTTGCCGTTCTCCGAAACTTCGATAGCGCGATGCAAGATTGTTAGTGTGCGTCCCCCCAGAAAGCCCAATCGAGCTAGGTGTATTTTCAATATATCAGAATTTAGAGCAAAAATAGAGCACCTCTACAGTCAAGTAAAAAAATTGGAGCATTAATACGAACGACGCTGCGAGCTAAAAACCGTGGGCTTGCTGACGTCCAGTCCCGTCAGCACGCCCAAGCTAGATCTCGGGAACCGTTGAGAGTACTATCGTGTATTGTGGTTCAAATTTTCGAGCAAAATTGGAGCACTCTGCTCCCGTGAAATCAACTTCGAAACTAGAATGTGAAAGGAGTTAGACGTGATTAACCGGTGGGCTTGCTGGCGTCCTGTCCCGTCAGCAAGCCCACGCAGATCTCTGAAACGGTAATGATTTGGATTATGATTAAAAACTCTACAATAGAGCCCTATTTAGAGCACTCTGCTCCAAAAAAAATATTAATGTAGCTTCAATAGTTATCGAGTTACAGGCCTTTGAAAACGGGCTTGCTGACGTCGCGTCCCGTCAGCAAGCCCATTTGGAGCGTGAAAACTACTGAACGGAGAGTCGTCAAAAATATCTCAAATCGTAGCTTAGAATGAGAGAACTATGCTCCAAATAGATCAAAATCCTAGGTTCTACGGTTTTCGCGCTATCAGCGAAAAACACTTCAGCCGCCAAAATTTGTCGATTTTCACAATCGCGCGACGTTGCCGTTCCGCGCAACAAGCAAATGAACGCTTCATTTGCCGTTGGTGTACACGAGAATGAACCTTCAGATGGTTTATTTAAGAGTCTCTTTACTTGCAATCCTAAGATGGCACGTAGTTTATGTCTGATATAATAGACCAGCAGCTATCGTTGCTAATTCGACATTTGTAATCTTCTTGTAAGTTCATGTAAAAGTAAGCTTATTTTTTGGCATACCTACTCAAAATTGATTTTCATGAAGGTTTCAAAAGTGAGGATTATAGCGAAATGGACACAAATAAAGAGGTGATTGTGCACATGAAACTTTACATAATTTTAGTGCCATTTTATGACTAAAAATGTGATAAAAATTGTTGTATAACTTTGCTTAAGCACTATACCTACCTATTATTACGATGTTTACTTATATTGTCTGTTAGTTTATTTTAAATTTTATTTCAACATGTTTGGAAAAAACGTAATAGGAACACTACAATAAATGAAACGCTATATTTATTTAATCATAATCGTAGTAAAGTAACATAAGAAACCAAATGATGATTAAGACTGTTTTATAAGAAGCAAAGGTGCGAAAGATACCTTCAGGCACCTTACCTATTCTAATTTATAAACAAGACTGATTTGTAACAATTATAACATTTACACATTTGTATGTTTCTTGTTTTATTTCAACACTTCTATTAAGATCATAACTTCACAAGCCTAAGTGGCGCCGCCATCAGTTAAAAAATAATTTCTCAGTTAAAAATAATAGATATTACACAGCTTTCTATATTTTGCCGATTGATTGTTTCTAAATAAATGCCTAACTTGAAAACTGAGTTTTCGTTTAAAAGTAGGTACTACTTACGTGAGTAATTATTTTTAACTAATGGCGGCGCCATTATGGCTCGTGTAGGCCCTTAATCATGCTGTGCTGACTCACATCACATCAAATGAAATATTATTAGGTAACATTTCAATATAGGGAGTAGGCAAACAAGCTTACTTTTACATGAACTTACCTACAAGAAGATTACAAATGTCGAATTAGCAACGATAGCTGCTGGTCTATTATATCAGACATAAACTACGTGCCATCTTAGGATTGCAAGTAAAGAGACTCTTAAATAAACCATCTGAAGGTTCATTCTCGTGTACACCAACGGCAAATGAAGCGTTCATTTGCTTGTTGCGCGGAACGGCAACGTCGCGCGATTGTGAAAATCGACAAATTTTGGCGGCTGAAGTGTTTTTCGCTGATAGCGCGAAAACCGTAGAACCTAGGATTTTGACCTATTTGGAGCATAGTTCTCTCATTCTAAGCTACGATTTGAGATATTTTTGACGACTCTCCGTTGAGTAGTTTTCACGCTCCAAATGGGCTTGCTGACGGGACGCGACGTCAGCAAGCCCGTTTTCAAAGGCCTGTAACTCGATAACTATTGAAGCTACATTAATATATTTTTTGGAGCAGAGTGCTCTAAATAGGGCTCTATTGTAGAGTTTTTAATCATAATCCAAATCATTACCGTTTCAGAGATCTGCGTGGGCTTGCTGACGGGACAGGACGCCAGCAAGCCCACCGGTTAATCACGTCTAACTCCTTTCACATTCTAGTTTCGAAGTTGATTTCACGGGAGCAGAGTGCTCCAATTTTGCTCGAAAAATTGAACCACAATACACGATAGTACTCTCAACGGTTCCCGAGATCTAGCTTGGGCGTGCTGACGGGACAGGACGTCAGCAAGCCCACGGTTTTTAGCTCGCAGCGTCGTTCGTATTAATGCTCCAATTTTTTTTACTTGACTGTAGAGGTGCTCTATTTTTGCTCTAAATTCTGATATATTGAAAATACACCTAGCTCGATTGGGCTTTCTGGGGGGACGCACACAGATTGTTAGGCGAATTGTGGGTACCACCACAAGTACGTGTTTCAAAATTAGCTGTTTATTATTACTTATTATTTTTATATTTGTGGCCACTGATAAAGCTCGGTGGGCCGCAAGGCAGGCAGCCATTTCAATAAACTACACGGTAACTAATAACGCTAACTATGTAAGATACTAAATACAGGAGTTAGGAGCTTGGAGTAAAATAATCTAATTGTTTTAAAAATTTATTCAAAAACTTACCTCCGTATGCAGCAAATACTGTATGCGTAATACTGTGATTGTAGAAGCTTTTCATAAGTAAAATGCTTCAGTTTAGAAACAAATATTAATTAACTCGATCATGAGAATCGCAGATAATAGATTTTAAATAATTGTTATGCGGCAGTCAGGTGCCACTTGGGGATTGATGGGTTAAAAAGTACCTTACAGTTTTAATCTCTTTAAATTTTTCAACACCTAATGTAAACTTTGAGCTTCAAAAATAGTAATAATTATGAATAATAAAAAGCCTATGAAGTTTTGAGCTTAATGATCCCAGTCAGATCAACTGATTGTACGTGACCTATTTACTCGTAAGTGTCCAGACAACATATTCCGCAAGTTTTCCTTAGATTGTCGCCAAGTAAGCCGGTCCATTCGTGTCGGAGCGTCTCTCCCTCAGTAAATCTGTATCAGATTCAAAGATTAAAATAAAGGAAAATATTAAAAAACTTGCGGTCTTACCACAAAAGATTAAACATCATTGAATTGTTTTGAGACCATTTTGTACTGAATTTTTCTCTAATCAACTGTTCAACAGGTGTTTTAAATCTTTTGTAGTAAGACCGTTGGTGTCTATCTACCTACCATGAACTAAATAACTATAGCCAAAACCGTATTGGCCAAAATTTTCACATCTGGCATTAGATGATTTGGAACATTGAGATGATGCACGAAATTTCATAGGAATTTAGACAGCATGAAATTGTCTCCTCCACAGTTTTGACTTAAATAAGGCGCATCTAGAGTCTAGACTACCACACAAGCCACTTACCGATGCCACCAGATTTAGAGGGAAATTAAACACACATAAACTCTGACACTGTGTCAAGATTTATTCAATCCATCATACACAGCGGTCTGAGTTAGTCTTAGACTAGGGGGGTTCATTTGTCATCGTCCTTGAACACCATGGTGCTGTGGCACTTGCCGCAGTAGTGCCTGTCGTCCATGACGGCCATGAACACGCCGGCGCCGCACTGCTCGCCCGTGCACTCGCGACGGAGACGGTGGATCTTGCCGTTCTCGTCAACCTGTAAATAATAAAACTATTTTGAAAATCGGATCACAAATGGCAGAGTTATCCACAAACAAACATGAGGTCGATTTGAGAAACCTCCCCCTTTTTTGGAAGTCGGTTAAATAGACATTTCTTTTTATTTATCACTAAGGTTCTGTAAATAAAAAGTTACTATCAATACAGCTTTCATATAATAGTTTTGATCCAGACTACAAAACCTAAGAATGATTTAATTAAAAATAAGCAATGCCAAACGCGTGTTGAATCTTGTAATGCCATTAATTATTGCGATAATGCTAAAACATGTTTTATAAGTATTGATATCGTTGGTTTTAGCATTATCGCGTGTGGCCCGAGCATAAGATTAATTTTATAAGCAATTCAAATGACACAAGCATAAAAAATGCTAATTGGAGTTATTGGATGCCAATAATAAAATATGTTATTATACATCACACATTTGTAACAACAAATGAGCAAATGGCAGTATGACTCAACACTCAACAGTGCTTGTTAGAACATGCATGCGTTCAATCAGTGCATAGCAGGTAGTGACTTGTGTTTACACAACATGACGCCATTTCCCTTTGCAGTTCTAACAACCACAGGCTTGTTGCAACTTGAACAATAGACTTCACAAATTTCATCATGAATGAACTCGATTACGAAAAGGAGTACTTTTTATTTTTAACAGATTTCAAAAAAAGGAGGTTACCAATTCGACGCGTATATGTATGTAATATTTCCGGAAATGCCCAGTTTTTGTATATAGTTAATCTATGACAACTTCTGAACAAATGTGCCAAATTTCAAAAGTGTATGTATGTATGTCTTTATGTTTGTGCACCCATATCTCCGGAAGCACAAGTCCGATTTTAGTGATTCTTTTTTTATTGTACTGGGTATTGTTCAACTTAGGGAATACTGCAAGTTTCATCAAAATCGGTTCAGTAGTTTTTGAGATAGGGAATTTTAATTCTTAATTACGTACAAAAATTTTAATAATAAATTAAAATACTATTATTAGATACTTCTATTGTAAAGGGGCTGAATTTTATATCTGACTTCTATGATGACCCGACTGTCATACTGACCTTGTAGAATCTGAGTACAGCTAGTTTGACCTTCTTCTTCTTGTGCTTGATCTTCTTGGGTGTGGAGTAATTCTTCTTCTTGCGTTTCTTGGCACCACCACGGAGCCTCAGCACCAAGTGGAGTGTGGATTCCTTCTGGATGTTGTAGTCGGAGAGTGTTCTGCCATCCTCCAACTGCTTGCCAGCGAAGATCAATCTGAAAAATTATGGACCAAATTTTATTTAAAGAAAATTCATAATGCATTCCATCCAATTTGTTTTAAATGTAAACAAATCAACAATAGAACACAATGCTACAGTATATGCTACGTGTATTACGATATAATTGAATTTCATATCTTTTAAAGTGAAACAACCTAGGTATACATTAATACCTTGATTGCGGGAATCGCAGACACAAAATAGATTTTCAATTGTTACGCGACAGCCGGGTGCCGCTTGGGGATTGATGGGTTAAACTGTAAACATCATTCGCATAAAAAATAATTATGTAATGTTTTTACAGTGTTTAGTAATGCCGAAAATAAAGTATCTTTAAGTTATGTCTGAAATCTCTTCATAAATAGTTACCTCTGCTGGTCTGGGGGGATCCCCTCTTTGTCTTGGATCTTGGCCTTGACATTCTCGATAGTGTCCGAGGGTTCAACCTCGAGAGTGATGGTTTTCCCCGTGAGGGTCTTCACGAAAATCTGCATCTTGGCAACCTGTTGATGCAATTATAAATATTTTGTTACAAATTATGGACTGCCACCATACCCTCATACAATATTTAAAACATTTAAATAACTACCAAATAATTTTGAAGCAATGTTTTCCAATATGTCAAATGAACAGGTGTTATGATACTTATGTATGTTGTATGTAAGTATGTTTGTAACTGAATGTGTTTTCAGATCTTAAATCAATTAAAGCTATCCTACATAAGATCTACAATAGGATTTTTTAGGCATCAAGTAAAAAATGCAATTTCAAAACACAATAGTAAGAAAAATAACATTTCTAAAGATATATTTACTCTAATAGGATACTGGGTATATAAAAACAAATCATGGTATCTTTATCATTTATTTGTGGCATGGAATAAGTTGGTACATATTAAACTATAAGTATAGCATTAATAACTCCATCGTTCTCTGGATTGTTGGTGACCTGAGCGTACTTCCCCCATACAACTTTACCGGCCTGAGTGACCAGACCCAACTCGGAGATGTTGACTTCTATCACAGTACCCTTAGTGATGACACCCAGACTCGTGTACATTTGGGAGCTTGGGTTTTTTTTTACACCAATAATGGGTAAGCAGAATGTGGCTTTCAGTTCTGGGTGTGTGACGTGTGCTTTGGTGAATCTGAGGGCCATCGGCCTGATGAACCTTTCAAATTTAGGTGGTTTTCGAGTAAAGTTTTCACCGACGAATGTGACTTTGGTGACCATTCTTTTCCAGGCCTTGCGCTTGGATTTGCCGGATTTGAGGACTTTGAATACTTCGGCGTCGGCCTGTGCTCTCACTTTGGGGATAGGAACATCCCATTTGCCGGCTTTCTCTTTACGTTTCTGTTTGATCATATTGGAGAGCACCTTGGCCCGAGACTGGACATCTCTGTCGAGGAGGTACACGGGCACGGCGCCCTCCGCCACCTTCTCTGTGTTTTGCCGCACGTTCTTCTCCTCGTGCGCTTTGATTTTCTTTTTCATTTGAATCTTTTCATTTCGTCGTTCCTTGTTGAACATCTTGGCCTTCAGACCTCGCAATTTGCGCGCCTTCTCGGCCCTCTTGTGAGGTTCGCGGGCCTCCTTTTTCCTTTTACGCTCCTCATAATCAAGCCTCCTGCCGTGGAGCTTTCTATGACGGTCAATATATTCGTTCTGCGGCATTGTGGTTGCTTATTCGGCAACTACAACAAAATTAGTAACTTATAATCGTCAACGGTGTTACTTTATGTATCTAATACCGGTCCTTTTACAAAACACAAGTATAACCTCAAACTTGTACTCGACAATGCCAGCGAGGCCTCCCGTATTCACGAGTCCCACGTGCACGTAAGTTTTTTCAGATTGTGATGATAAAAGGAATCACAAAATTGATAAAACATATAAACGATTTCTAGCCGAGTTCAATGAAAGTTTTAAATTCAATAATAACGCAGTACAACACTTAATTTTGAAAATATTGCGAAAAGTTGAGAAACTCACCTTACGCCGTCACCATGCCACAAGGAAAAGGAAGTGCTTGTGTCAAACACAAATGTCAAATTAAACCATAGACATTTCTTTTTTTAATTCGTCCCGGTCGGGACAAGCAAAGAGAGCGATGCCCAATAGCCTAGATTACACGGTCAATATTATCACGATTCTAGTATCACATGATTCACAAATAGTATAACTGCGATACTGCGATTCGGCCTATTACACCATCAATATTATCACGGAATCGTGATAATATTGATGCGTGTAATCTGCGCCTACAGCCATAAACCATAGACAATAGAATTGAAAATGCTGTATGTGACAGCAGTCAAAATAATGGAGCTTTCCAAATTCCAGTTTCCACGTTCCCTTCCAAATTTTCCACGAGGATATGTCAATGCAAAGGTTTATAATATTATATAAGCGCTTAAGCTTCCTTACCAGGAAAACGTCTGAAAACGCAGCAAATTTGAACTTTGATTAATAACTAATCCATGAAGGATCTAGTTCAAAGAATAAGGATTGGGTAGAACTTTGGTCAGCGTGTCACTGAAAGGGACAGGAAGAAAAGTAGTTAGTGTTACCAGTAACGAGGAATATCAAAAAATTACCCACGGATCTCATAATTATTATAAACTAGCTAATTACCGCAACTACAGCTGCGTATATTAAGGCCTATTACATACTGTTGACGTCTAACGGATGCATTCAGTAATCATCATCTATCCAAAACTAAAAGCTGTTGATGTTTTACTTTTTAATAACTTACTTAAGTAATTACTCCCTCACATAATAGTAATAATTGTAAAATGTGATACACTGTGAATAGTTTAATCGTGTGAATAATCCTTTTTTAATATTATTTTTCGACATTTAATAATTAATACTAGCAGTGGCCCGTGGTGTTACCCGCGGTTTATTCAGTCAGTAGCGAGTCACGTCGCCGGCAAAACGTGACAGTGTTAGTTTTTTAAGTATATATAAAATATGTATGTTAGTTTTAAGGTATTTATTATATAATTATAATATGTATGTTAGATTTTAAGGTATTTGTTATATGGGCCTCTGATGCCTGAAATAAACGATTTGATTTGATTTATTAGGAAAAAATATATATTGTGACATTTTTCCGGTCGTAAACTACTTCAAACTTACAAGTTTCAATTATGAGGTCCAGTTTTTAAGTATAATACTATGATTTATTGCGTTAAAGACTAGCAATCAATTAGAATTTTACGTGGGCAAACCCGCGGGTAAAATCTGACCAATAAATAAAAACACAATTCAATCATTAACATATTTATTTAACATACATTTGATATGCGTATCAATTCAAGTCTCAGCTCTCACAGTGAACGGACGTGTTTCTCGTCGTAGTAAATGTTGTGTTTGAGTTTGCAATCCCCTCTGCTTTGTGAACGTTGAAGTCACCAGAAGCCCTGCTGCTTTGGAGCCTTCGCCCCTTCGGCTTGAGCGGCGCGACGAGGCTTGGCCCCGATTTGCGGCTTTCTGTGGTACGGCGCGCGCGGTGAGGGTTTTGAATAGCGGTGAGTGACCGGCAGGATTTGAACCCGGTGCCTCGGGGCGTGCGAGTTGTGACCGCTGCCCATACCACTCGACCACAAGGACGTGTGCCGCCGCGACAAATTTAACAATCGCCTTCGTATTCCCTGGTTCTTTATCAACGAGTATGAACTGCCACGGCTGTAAAAATATCATAAGCAAGAACAATGTCTTAAAATGCAACGGTTGTCAGTTCAAATATTGTTACGAATGTCTAGACGTTCCTGAGCAAATAAACAATTAAATTCTACCCAACTAGCTTCCTTGAGATGTCCGTTTTGCGTAAACGTAACAAGGCGCAGAAATAATGACGACAACACTCCGGTGCGCAGTAGTAAGAAATACGACAGTACTACAACAACCCTAAATTCGTCACTCAGCCAGGCAACCGTCGACTCGAATGTTGCTATGAACATTCCAACAGGCGCTGAAAAAAGTTGCGAGCCAGTGACTTTAAACAACATAAGTAAACTCTTGGACCAAAAATTGTCTCTAGATTCACCTTTCATGTCAAACCTAAGATCCGTTCTTCTAAGGGATATGAAGGACATGGTTGCTACGGAAGTTGGGCAGACTATTCAAGCATTGAAAGCGGATTTTACAGCAACAACTGATTTTATAACCTTGGAACAAACCGACATTAAAAAGGACATCGCTGAAAAGAATACCCGAATAAAGGAACTAGAATCTGAACTTTCTAATTCCCAAATGCAGATATCAAAACTCCAAACCCGGCTTTCCACTATGGAAAAGATATCGCGCGACCTAAACCTTGAGTTACACGAGGTTCCTGAAAACAAAACAGAAAATTTGACTGAACTGTTCAAGAACCTCTGCCAGTGCTTAGACGTCGTGGTATCAGATAGTGACCTTAAGGCGTGTCGTCGTGTGGCGAAGATGGACCCCAGTACGAAGAGACCACGAAATATTCTGATCACCCTCTCAACGCAACGCCTTCGCGACGCCCTACTATCAGCCGCTACCCGTTTCAATAAGTCCCGTCCTAGCGATAAATTATCTTCTAAGCATATTGGTTTACCTGGCACTAGTCATAGAATATTCTTAGCTGAGCACTTGTCACCTGAAATTAAAGAAATTCACAGCCTGACACGTAAATTTTGTAAAGACAAGGGCTACAAGTTCGTATGGATTCGTTTTGGTAACATTTACATTAGGAAAAATGAAACTAGTCCGGCAATCTTAGTAAAAAATGCAGAAACACTAAAAAAACTAGCATAAGGCTCTTAGTTTTGTTAACGTATGATTTATATTATATATATATATACATACAAGTTTAACTTATCTCTATAATGGTTACTTTATACTACCAAAATGTTAACCGAATTCGTAGTAAGCTCTCAGAATTTCGATTAAATGTTCTTAATTGTAATTACGACATTATTTGCTTGACGGAGACGAACCTCAATAAAAGTGTATTTGATGGTGAAATACTAGACTCTCGTTATAATATTTTTAGAAAAGATCGTGAAGAAACTCTATCAAATAAAACTGAAGGTGGCGGCGTCTTATTAGCTATTCACAAAAAATACCACGTCATCCGTCAGGCATCTTGGGACAGTGGAATGGAGGATGTCTGGGTTACTCTCTTGCCTTCGCACACCGATTCGCGACTTAATTTATGTGTATGCTACCTACCACCAGACTCAAATTATTCTTCTTTGGAGTTTTTCTACAGTCACTGTCAAAACTTGATCTTAAATCGTTTCCCTGCTGATAAATTCTTAGTTGTGGGTGATTTTAATACTCCTGATTTTAACTCTATCTGCTCTAGCACGGTAGATACAGCAACACCACCAGCACAAAGTAGAAAACTCTATCTTTTAAATGAGTTCTTGTCGCTGTGTAATCTCACCCAACACAATCATGTCGCAAACACTAACAACCGTCTCTTAGACTTGGTTTTATCTAACATAAACTTACAAGTAGAAGAAGCCTACGCGATTAGCCTGTTGGACAAACATCATCCTGCATTATTAATAACTTTACCCTCACCCAGCATCTCCAAAAACCTTCAGCGTTCTAACTCAAAGTTGCTTAATTTTAACAAATGTGATATTGAAAATATTAAGCGTGAACTAAACTCTGTAGACTGGTCATACATTTTAAACTCCAAAGACATCAATGAGTGCACTGAGATTTTTTACGATACACTATTCAACATAATTAAAAGATCCACTCCTATTGCATCGTATAAATCATCATCATATCCTATTTGGTATAATAAAGCCCTAATCAAATGTAATCAAGAGAAAAATAAATTTCATAAATTATATAAAAAATATGGAAATCCCCGTGATTATGATGTCTTTTCAATGCTACGTCATAGATGTAAAATTCTCACCAAAATATGCTACGACAAGTTTATTTCAGATACAGAGAACTCGCTAAAGAAGGATATCAAATCCTTCTGGAGATTTGTTAACGGCAGAAAAGGTCAAATCACTGTACCCAACACCATGAGCTATGAAGGGCTGACATCGTCTAAAGGTCAGGAGATCTGCAATCTTTTCTCGAGATATTTTAGCTCAGTTTTTGATACTGGCGATGGTGATGGTGATTTTGATGATATAACTAACCACTCAAGTCCAATTAGCAATCTCCTTACTAGAACTCTATCCCAAATATCTATTGAACGGAAGGCTATATTGTCACAATTAAAACAATTGGATACTAACAAGGGAGCAGGGCCGGATTTGCTACCTCCTTTCTTCTTAAAACGTGTTGCCAAAGAACTATCTACTCCATTACACATTATTTACAACAAGTCGTTAGTCAGCGGCATCTTCCCTGATCGATGGAAGACTGCGCACATAATCCCGATATATAAGTCTGGAGATAAATCGAACTGTACAAATTACCGTCCCATTAGCATATTATCATGTCTTGGAAAAATTTTTGAATCATTAGTATACAGCCATTTATATAATCACTTCAAACCAATTCTCTCCGACAAACAACATGGTTTTGTTAAAGGTAAATCAACGGTGACAAATCTACTAGAATATAAAAATTATCTTTGTCAGGTCTTTTCTGTCAGTGGTCAAGTAGACTCAATATACACCGATTTTTCTAAGGCCTTTGACAAAGTAAATCATTGCCTGCTTTGTAAAAAACTAGCATCATACGGTATACACGGAAACCTGTACAGGTGGATATGCTCGTACCTTAAGAACAGAACTCAGTTGGTCGCAATAAAGGGCTATGTCTCCTCACCTACTGCAGTAGGATCGGGAGTTCCTCAAGGTTCACATCTAGGACCCCTCCTATTTGTTATTTTCATCAACGACCTTATCTCAAAATTAACTTGCAAATGCCTTTTATATGCCGATGACCTAAAAATTTTTAAATTCATAACAAACTTAGAAGATTGTCAAGCGCTCCAACAAGATATTGATAAAATATCTAAATGGTGTCAAGCTAATCGCATGCATTTGAACATTAGCAAGTGTTCAGTAATAACTTTCACCCAAAAACATTACAAAGTTATATGGAACTATAGTATCAATGGTCATACACTCAACCGCGTGCAATCAATAAAAGACCTAGGCATCTTCTTTGATGAAAAACTTTCATTTCGAGCTCATTATAGCTACATAATAAATAAAGCAAATCAAATACAGGGATTTGTTCTTAGAACAACTAAAGATTTCAGAGAGCCTAGAAGTGCTCTATATTTATATTCAGCCCTAGTGAGAACAATCTTAGAGTACGGGAGCCCTGTATGGTCGCCAAATTACCAGACACATATTTATAATATTGAGCGTGTTCAAAGAAAATTTCTCAAACTCGTTAGTTACCGGTATAGCCCGGGCCGCTCAAAATCGAAATACCACGACAGACTTTTAGAATTCAAAATACAGACCCTTGAAAGCCGACGCATTTATTTTGATTTAGTACACTTTTACAAAATTATTCACTATATTATTGTATCACCGGATCTGCTCTCAAACATTCACTTAAATACCAAATATAGCGCTCGCAGGGCTAAACGTACTAATGTTTTTACTCTACAAGTATATAAGAATAACATCTCCTACTTTAACCCACTGACACGCATGGCCAGGCAATACAATGATTTCGCTAGAGATTACTCAGAATTGGACATTTTTAATAAAAACTTTAATTCATTTTCAAAAAGTCTGAAAGACATCCTCCATAACTTATTTATTTGTAACAACTTTGAGGGGTAACAACAATTTCATATAATAACAACACTTCATGTTATAATTATATTAGAGGAGCTAACTTGTTATTAAATTTAGATTAGTTGAATGCACATAGTTTTACGTTGCAATCCAGATTAGATAATAATGTAAACAACAGCTTTGTATTGTTATGATTGTACTGTGTATTGTGCTTCTCAATAAAAATAAAAAAAATAAATAAATAAAGGGTAACTACTAACTAGCTAAAGGCCGCACTCAGAGACGAGTATCAATAATTACTTAACTGTGATTGAATAAAAATATTGAGTTAAGCCATGGGGCTTATCTTTACATTATCTTATTTATCTGTGAAACTCTTCATAAAATTGAAGTTTAATACCTAATCATTAAATTTCTCTGAGTACGGCAATAATTTAAAAAAGTATTTTTGACGGGCTTTGGCTCACCACATATTCCCACCACCACAAAAATCCTTTGATATAATCTCAGGGAGCCCAAAAGACATGCTAAAGCTATCTTGGAACCCGCAACGAAATTAATCAGAAGAAGATAGGTCATAGGCGGAGTAGGAAATATTCGCATTTTCCCTCCCCATATAAAGCAGGAGGTCTCACACGATGGGTTACCTGATGCTTCGCTCTTAGAATCTAGGAGCTGTAATAAAAAATATTAATTTAATTTCTGTACACATACAAAAAAGACCTAATGAATTATAAATAAATTACCTTGACAGGCACAGAAAAAGAAATGTTTTCTTTCCAACATTTAATACAATATCTTCTCTATGTTGTTTGTATACTCTTGAACTGTTTACTGTATATTCTTGAACCAAGTGGTGGGCCACGATTCAGTCTATTTTTTGCAGTTATCCATAATTTAAGGATTTCAGGGTCATTAGGAAATCTGGAAAAAATTTGGATACATGATAATTGTATTGGAATAGTACTTTAAAAATATAAAACCGACTTCAAGATAATTGTACTCAATTCATTGAGAATTAAAATATCTCGCAACTATTAGACCGATTTTGATGAAACTTGCAATATTCCTTAAGTTGAACAATACCAAACTTGAAACTGTACAACAAAAAAATAATTACTGAAATCGGACTTGTAGCTCCGGAGGTATGCAAACACAAACATAAAAACATACATACATACATAAATACATACACTTTTGAAATTTGTTTCATTTGTTCAGACACTGATCTAGGGCTGGATCTAAAAACTGGGCAGTTCTAGAAATATTGCATACACACCTACGCTTCGAATTGATAACCTCCTTTTTTGAAGTCGGTTAAAAAACAACAAAATGTTTAAAAAAACCTATTTACTTAAATTTCCCCATTAGCAGGGTAATTAACGTAAGCAACATCTGGCAACACTGGCATTTGAGGTTATAAAAAGAAAATACATAAAATACAATTTAATAGATGCTAATTTTAGTAAAATGTATGTTTAATGTGAACAATATTTTTAATTAAAGAAAGTTAATTTATAAAAACTGTGATGCTAATAAAATAATACGAAATTTTTGTAAACTTACGTGTGAAAAGATATTCCCTCAATTTTCCATAAAGTATTGCTTTTACAGCCCATAACACTACATCCCAACATTATTTTAATATAGTCCACATATACATCTTATAAGAAAAACACAAACACTACTTCTACGTTACAATAATTAGTTAAATCAAACAAAATTTGTAAATTTCAGCTGTTTGTGTACGAAACGTCAAACTTTGTTATGCTTCTGTAGGAGCATCACATTGGAAAAAATGGCCACGCGGTGAGGGACAGAAAATAATTATTTTATCTCTTTTCTCCACAAGCAATACGTAATTAACCATCTCTTTCTTTGTGTGAGTGAAAAGGAAATATCCAGCAATCCATAGACTTATAATATATACTGTCGTATAGACCACCTGACAACCCGAAAATGCGTGACGATTTTTGATCAGTCAATGTAAATTTTAGTATCGATAGTATTGTCCGATCGAGTTATTTTACCTGCGTTTCTAATATGAGAAATAAATAATATGCAAACTTGACAGATTTTGTAATTCAAATTAGGTATCATATATTTTATTTGGCAGAAAAAAGGTGACGATTGAAAAGTAGATACACATTTTTGGTTGGGGTGATTTTTCAATCGTCGGATGTTATAACATGAGGTTCTTTTAAGGGTATATAATATACATGTAGCAGTATCTACACGTTCATTCGCCGATTGAAACAAAGAAAACAACGTGCTCCGAAAGGAACACCCGCCGTCTTTGTATACGTCCGTCGTAGAAGATTGAAACAGAGAAGAAAATCGTTCTGCAAAGAACGTACGTTCGCAATAACGAAAGAAACCGTCCGTGTAATAATACCGGACGTGACCCAGCCCTGAAAAGGACCTTTTCTAATAAGAATTCTTCGCAACACTTCACTACGCGTCTCCACATCGTGCTTGCATCGAGAGAGGAATCTTCACAACATAGCTGCAGTCTTCATGGCATTGCGCGAGCTTCAGATCTTCACAAAATGGCGGCACAACTACTATTATTACCGGCGCGGCGCCGAGCGACAGAGTGACGACGTCGGTATGAAATTCGCGCGCGGACTGAATTCGCCGCGGCACGCGAGCCTATATTTATACTCGCGCGATACCAGCGCCACGTATCGCGGGACGGCCAGTTTCCCGCGCGGCTAATTTTTCCAACTTGTAAATATTTCTTATTCGATTTTTTTCTCTTTCTTGTTTTGTAAATATTTTTGTCTCTCTCTTTACATCTCTGTCTAATCTAGTTAACCAATCACAAATAACCTTTTTACCTTTGTACAGACTTGTAATAATAATAATTAACTCAAATTTTTGTATATAAACAGCACAGATTGTTCAATAAAGCACTTCAGTTCACCACAGTAAATCGAGTTTTACTCTTTACTCCTCCGACCTCTAGTGAACTCTTAGAGAGACCAATCGGTCCTCTAAACTGGTGACCCCGTGAACAACAAGCAACCTGAAGGAAAAAAAAGAAAACTCTGCTCGGACATAACGCTGCACGACGAAACGCTGCTCGGACGAAACGCTGCACCACGAAACGCTGCCCGACGGGATTTTGCTTTAAATTTCTCCACACAATGGAATCCAGAGGCGAATCCCTGCCCGAAACCTCGGCACTCACCACCAACCCGGCGCCATCACCAGCATCACCACAGGAAATCGCCGGCATCGCACTCTCCATGAGGATACCGCCTTTCTGGAGGGACAAGCCTCGGCTCTGGTTTGTCACCTTCGAAGCAGCCACCAGCAGCCTACAGAAAAACCAAAGCCAGCTCTCCCAGATGGTCATCGCTCGCCTGGAGAAGGAGGACATCGAACAGATAGCCGACCTGCTATACAACCCGCCAGAGACCAACGAATACCAAGCTCTGAAGGACCGGCTCATCTCCGCATACGAGGAATCTGACAGCCGGCAGTTTCAACAGCTGCTGTCAGACATGGAATTGGGAGACCAAAAACCGTCGCAACTACTCAGACGTATGCGAAACCTGGCTCGCAACAAGGTCCCCGATTCCACCCTACAGCTCATGTGGGCCAATCTCCTCCCGACAAGTATCCGCTCCGTCCTGGCCGTCAGTGAAACATTCAAGACGAAGACCACACTCGACGAGCAAGCTGCGCTGGCCGACAAAATAATCGAGCAGTCAACTGTAAATAATGTAAATAGCATCTCATCCAGTCATCATGTAAATAGCTCCGCATCACCATCATCGAACATCGAGTGCCTTCTCATAGAAGAAATTAGAAAACTCTCCCTAGAGGTCGCCGAACTGAAAAAACAACAGTTCAATAATAATAATTACTATCGAAGAGAAAATTATTATCATCACCCAAGGTCAAGACACAGATCATCATCAAGATTCCGGCAACGATCAACTTCGCGTCCACGGTCTACATCACCATCATCATTTTGCTACTACCACAGCAAATTCGGGAAAGAAGCGCGAAAATGTACACAGCCGTGTACGTTCAACAACCCGGAAAACTAGACAGAACGTTGGCAGCGGCGGAATCCGGCGTTCACAACAAACAATACCGCCTATTCGTCACGGACAAGACCACGAATTTAACTTTTTTGGTAGACACGGGTGCCAATATATCCGTCATACCGAAAAAGAAAGGCCTTCATCTCCAGCCGCTACCTTTTCAACTCTACGCCGCCAACAACACCGTAATACCGACGTACGGCGAAAAAACACTAGAGCTCAACATCGGACTTCGCCGACCGTACAAATGGAAGTTTATCGTCGCAGCAGTATCGAAACCAATACTCGGTGCCGACTTCCTGCAACACCACGAACTCATCGTCGACCTGAAAAACAGAAGACTCATCGACGGAAGAACCAGTCTACATATTAACGCTCCTGGACGCTACACGGACGTACCTACTGTCCGTAGTGTCGACAGCACGCAGTCGTATCACGACATACTAGCAGACTTCCCTGGAATCACACGATTGACAGCGATGAACATCACGCCGAAACACAGCGTCGAACATTACATCGAAACGTCTGGGCCACCGCTACACTGTCGCGCCCGACCGCTACAACCACATCGCTACAATCAAGTAAAAAAAGAATTCGAGAATATGATGCAACAAGGTCTCTGTCGCCCCAGCAAGAGCGCCTGGTCTTCTCCGCTTCACGTCGTACCAAAAAAGAACGGCGACATAAGGGTGTGCGGCGACTACCGACGACTCAACGCAGTAACGAAGCCCGACCGCTACCCTATACCACGACTTCGAGATTTCACTTTCCAACTCGCCGGAAAAACTATCTTCTCGACGATCGACTTAAACCGAGCCTACCAACAATTACCAGTCCATAAAGAAGATATAGAGAAGACAGCAATCATCACACCATTCGGATTATTCGAGTTTCCGAGAATGTGTCCCGGCCTAAGAAACGCAGGCCAGACATTCCAACGTTTTATACACGAAATACTGCAAGGATACGATTTCGTGTTTTCCTTCATCGACGACTTGCTAATAGCATCCAGCAGCGAAGAAGAACATCGCCAACATCTACGGTGTGTTCTTCAACGCCTAGAAGAAAACGGGATCACAATCAACCCAGCTAAATGTGTACTCGGCAAGCAAGAAGTTAAATTCCTCGGCTTTAGCGTAAACAGCGACGGAATCAAGCCACCACAAGACAAACTACAAGCTATTGAAGATTTCCCGCTACCGAAAAACATAGAAGAGTTACGTCGTTTTCTCGGCATGCTAAACTTCTACCGAGACAGCATTCCGAACGCCGCTACTATTCAAGCCCCGCTACACGCATACCTACATAATGCGAAAAAGCGAGATAAAACACCGATCGAATGGAACGAGACATCGAAAGAAGCATTCACGGCTTGCAAAAATAGCATCAAAAACGCTGTTTTGCTCGCCCACCCGAATCACAAAGCACCGATCGCTATTTTCTCCGACGCCTCGGACATTGCAGCGGGAGCTGTAATACAACAATATTACAATAACAAATGGCAACCACTCGGCTACTTCTCGAAGAAATTTACTACAGCGCAAACGAAGTACAGCACCTACGATCGCGAACTTCAAGCTATCTACATGGCAGTAAAATACTTCAGAAAAATATTCGAAGGCCGAGAACTCATCATATTCACCGACCACAAACCATTGACATTCGCCCTACAGAAGAAAACATCGACATCCGAAACTCCGAGAAGAACTCGGCAACTACTTTTCATCTCCGAGTTCACGCACGACATTCGTCATATCAGCGGAAAAGATAACATCGTCGCCGACACATTCAGCCGCATAGAAACAATCAACACGCCGTCAGCTGTAAACTATGAAGAAATATCTCGCGCGCAAGAGCGAGATAGCACGCTACCTACGCTGTACGGTCAAGAAAACTTAAGTTTCAAAACAACAACGCTACCTAACTCCGATATCAAGATTATATGCGAAACTTCAACAAAATACGTTCGCCCGTACATTCCGCAAGATTTTCGACGCGCCATTTTCAACTCTATTCACAACATAAGTCATCCTGGAACAAAGGCAACAAGAAAACTCATCGCGCAAAAATTCTTCTGGCCGTCTATGAACTCCGACATTAGCGAGTGGACGAAAACCTGCATACAATGTCAGCGAAGCAAAATACAACGACATACATCGAGCGCCGTATCGACTTTCCCGCAAGTCGATCGTTTTTCACATACGCACATCGACATAATCGGACCGCTAAGTACAACAGCGAGTGGTCATAGGTACCTACTTACTATGATCGATCGCTCGACAAAATGGCCTGAAGCTGTACCACTCACCGAGATCACCGCCGAAACCGTCGCAAGAACATTCTACGAACAATGGATCGCGAGATTCGGTTGTCCGACTACAATAACAACCGACCAAGGACGCCAGTTCGAGAGTCAGCTGTTCGTCAACTTAACACGTTGTATGGGAATCGATAAAACCCGTACAACGCCGTATCACCCGCAATCTAACGGCATGATCGAACGCTGGCATCGAAGTCTCAAGAATTCACTGAAATCAAGACTCATCAATAGTAATACATCGTGGATCGACGAGCTACCTACAGTTTTACTCGGACTTCGCGCCGCCATACGAGAGGACACCGGAGTCAGCGCCGCCGAATTAACCTACGGCCGTAACTTACGATTACCGGCCGACTTCTTCGAAACAACATCGTCATCGAGCCTAGATCATGCCTACATCGAGCAATTACGAAAAAACATCAACTCTATCAAACCGAAAAACAATGTACATCGCCACGGTAATCAACGCAACATCTTCATACATCGTGATCTACTTACGTGCGAATACGTATTTTTACGTATAGACGCTGTAAGAAAACCACTTCAAAGTCCGTATAACGGGCCGTACAAAGTTCTTCGACGAGAAGAAAAATACTACGTAATACAGCTACCCGATCGCACAGCAACAGTATCCATCGATCGTTTGAAGCCCGCCTACATACTGAGTGAAGATTACCTCGGCGAGTCAACGAGCAATGTACAACAGTCACCGGTAATTACCAACTTACCTAATACCAATGTACCTGTTACCTTACCTTCACATACCAATAATTTACCTCAAAATACCTCATTACCTTTACCCGTTACCTCATTACCGTTACCTGTTACCTCACAACCATTACCAAGTGCAACACCAGTCAAGCAGAAGACACAAGCAAGTCTAACACAGAAGATAACAAGAACGGGCCGTGCCGTCAGACTGCCGGTGCGCTTCGCTTGAGGGGGGGCACTGTAGCAGTACCTACACGTTCATTCGCCGATTGAAACAAAGAAAACAACGTGCTCCGAAAGGAACACCCGCCGTCTTTGTATACGTCCGTCGTAGAAGATTGAAACAGAGAAGAAAATCGTTCTGCAAAGAACGTACGTTCGCAATAACGAAAGAAACCGTCCGTGTAATAATACCGGACGTGACCCAGCCCTGAAAAGGACCTTTTCTAATAAGAATTCTTCGCAACACTTCACTACGCGTCTCCACATCGTGCTTGCATCGAGAGAGGAATCTTCACAACATAGCTGCAGTCTTCATGGCATTGCGCGAGCTTCAGATCTTCACAAAATGGCGGCACAACTACTATTATTACCGGCGCGGCGCCGAGCGACAGAGTGACGACGTCGGTATGAAATTCGCGCGCGGACTG
This sequence comes from Lysandra bellargus, assembly GCA_905333045.1. Lineage (NCBI taxonomy): Eukaryota > Metazoa > Arthropoda > Insecta > Lepidoptera > Lycaenidae > Lysandra > Lysandra bellargus. The sequence goes on along the minus strand of HG995353.1, from coordinate 761,081 downwards.
AATTCGCCGCGGCACGCGAGCCTATATTTATACTCGCGCGATACCAGCGCCACGTATCGCGGGACGGCCAGTTTCCCGCGCGGCTAATTTTTCCAACTTGTAAATATTTTTTATTCGATTTTTTTCTCTTTCTTGTTTTGTAAATATTTTTGTCTCTCTCTTTACATCTCTGTCTAATCTAGTTAACCAATCACAAATAACCTTTTTACCTTTGTACAGACTTGTAATAATAATAATTAACTCAAATTTTTGTATATAAACAGCACAGATTGTTCAATAAAGCACTTCAGTTCACCACAGTAAATCGAGTTTTACTCTTTACTCCTCCGACCTCTAGTGAACTCTTAGAGAGACCAATCGGTCCTCTAAATACACATTTTAAAGTTACTTACTTATTATTCAGGTAAAACTGTCTGACAAATCAGCCCTTACATTAATAGAAATGCAAATATAAAGTTGAAAGTAAACGACAAACATAGTATATTATTTATTCTTAAATTAAATACATATTATAATACCCTTACACCCCCATTACATTTTTAGATTAGTTTTATGTTCTTGTCAAATACCGATAGGCATATCGATAAATTTGATTCAAGCCCTAGCGTATATGTAAACAATTTTAAAGAAAAATTTTTCTTCAAAAATTGTGTAATTTAAGAACAATAGTACCTTTAGTTATGCAAAATATGAAAGTAAAGGGGAGGATTAACAATATTTTATTTGAAATAGAGAAATATGGACAGAATATAGCGAAAATAAACACATCGTAGCAAATAGGACATGAAGATTAATTACCTGTGAAATGTATATTTTTCAGGATTACTCCTATGATTTACACTGCAATCACTCACAGTACAAGTTACCATTGTTATATGTAATAGTATTTGTCGAAAATAATAAGGGACTTAAGCAATAAATTGCAAATACCGAAAGGGCATAAAAACGTTTGACGACTTTTGGCCGACCTGTCAAATGAAAGTGGTTAAAGTTTTCAGTAGACTGCCTCTCTCTTTTCATCTTGTTATAATTCCATAAAGTTTAAAACAAATCTAAGCGTCAGTGACAGGGGACGCGGTACGCGATACGGGAGCGTCTGCAACGCGAAACTGGCCGTGAACACCTGCGCGACTACGGTGCGAACCGTCAAACGTTAATATCATGACACAATCTATCAAAACGTATACAAATCAAAAAATCATAAACTATAGAGTTGTAGAAAATAATATAAAAAAGGTTTTAAAAAAGAAGTCTAGTTATGTACACTTCAAAACACGCGTCTGACAACTTGACGCGCACGTTTCGCTTGCCGACGCGAACATCCCGCGTCGCGGTCGTGCAGGTGTGCACAGCGCCATAAGACACACTACTTAGAAGAACTAACGTTCCATAAGATTACATGGGCAGCGTCCGCCGCGCGGTAGACGCTACCGCTTCGCAGTCGCTTTGGTCGCGTAGGTTTGTGCAATCCTTTAAGGATTTTCTTCTCTCTCGCACTCTTTGTTGGTCTTTAGCATCTTACGTTTATGCAGCAATCTATACTTTTACTCAATCTACGATCTAGTTCTATAATCTATTATCTATGATTCCACATCATTTGTAGTGTTGCCCACATGAATGTTTTACATACAAATAGTAGTTTGGAGCAAAGAGGATGTAAACTGTATACTACGTAACAAGAGGTCGGACTTAGAAGAAAAAAAATAAACATCCGTTATTTTTTTAATTTGAAACTGAAGTTAAAATTTTTAAGTGCAAAACCTTTCACTCTAAACATACCAAAAATTTAAAAAAATAAAATAAAAAATAAATAAGCTCAAATAAATGTTTTATTTCAATAAAAATTATTGTACACAGCTAAATAAATAGGCTAATAAGGTAAATTAAACAATAAAACAGATTGAATCCACAAGCTTTTGTTGATTTCTATTACTCAATATTATAATATTACAGTACAGTTTTATGTATTTTATTTATAAATATAATAGAATAGCTGTCTATGCTACTCTACTAACTACTTGATTGGCTTACACAGTAAACTCTATATAGGGAGGGGATTAAAGCTGCGCGTCCACCAGGTCAGAATCGGGGCGTACGGTGCGGACTGCGCGTCGTGTCGTCATATATATTTTGTTAGGCGCAGAATGACGTTCCAGTACTTCTAGTGCAGTTCACAGTAGTCAGTACCATACATACAAAGCAACAAATCCGTCCGCTGCATACCTACGCAGTATGCTCCGATCCCGATCCAGTAGACGCGCACCTTTATACATGTAACACACTTAAGTATCATAACTTTGTTTTGTTACACCCTGTATACGACAGCTGAAATCTATCGCGTGGGCTCAGGCCAGCTGCATACCACCTCACGTCTTGATCAGAGGATTTTTCCTTGGTGGCCGTACCACTCATAATCCCATACCTTCCTTCTATAGCTATTGCTTGCAGACTTGCAAACTAGTATAGGGACCTAAAAATCTGAAATTAATGAAACATTTTTCATTTACTACATTTCCATACAGTTTACATCAATTATTAAGTATACTTATCAACCTTATGTATTATTACAATAAAACAATATACTTACACATTTTAACATTTTCCAAATTAACTGCATACTGATATACATTATAACATTTTCTATGAAATAATAATCTATCTTTTTCATATTAATATAGTTTATGTTGTAAATTATTGTACAAATATGCAAATAATACTGCGACATACTTTGTATTAGAACATGGTATGACATAGTTATGTTTTGCTTCAATTTATCAATTTACGGTTACAATTACATTTTACAATGGCTTACCTTTCGTTTTTCATTAATTAATCCACTTAATTTACAATTTTTGTATGAGTTGCTACAAAATAATTTTCACAAAATGAAAATCGAACTTTGAATTTTAAACTCCTTCTTCGTCTTTTTTCTCATGTAGTTTATATTCTCTATGGTCTTTTTTATCAGCCAATCACAGTCGACCTTGCACAGATTATCTGATTGGGTACAGTTGCTACGTTTAAATTTGGAACCCAAATTTTTTTTTGTTCGGGAATTTCGTCCACCTGGTTTGGAGTTTTGGCGGGCATGTGAAAGAGTGCTGTTGTGTTTTTGTATTATTTTCCTAAAATTGTGTTAGCTGGGTTTTTAATGTGTAATATTGGTAGAATATTAACCATTATATATTCGTGTTCATGCACAAGTGTAGGAAAGTGATGTAATATCCAGAAACGTGCTATTTTGTATTCCCTCCAAAACTCCATCGAAAGTTTCAGTAAAGCGTCTACCACTTTACTGAATCGACCGACTTGACTCCTTGACTGTATTGACTTTTACTTAGACTTTGACTAGACTTTAAACCTGACGATACATGAAAACGATGATGAAAATTATAATAGGAGGAAAATGGTTTTCCCGCCATATTCCTTACCTTTTTACCTTGTCTGTGGCACAACATACACATCCTTTGTGTCAACTTGTCAAGTTGCCAAAAAAGAAGAAAAAAAAAATAAAAAAATAGTAGTTTTTTAACAGCCATTAGTTATAAAATATAACAGAAGCGCGAAGGACATGTTGAGATGTCTGTGCAAGGCCGCATCAATGACCGTCCAAGTACAAGAAAAGAGCACAAGCCCTATCCAAATACGCTGAGGAGTAAAGCGCATCACACACGGTGAAGATACTATAATATTTTATCTTAAGATACCCAAGTATAAAATATTATAGTATCTTAAGCTATCACACACGGCTAAGATACGTTAATATTAAAAATATGTTCATTTCCTTACGAGGCTGCGTTGGTGCCATACGTATTCCTTGTTAGAGTTCTATATACGGGGTGATTATGAGTGATACTGCCTTACTTCTTGATTTGTTAGACAGCTCCTCAGACGATGATTCTGATATAGAATGTGAAATGCAGATTGCATTTATAGCACATTCCAAAAGGAGATACATTTAGATAGAGCCTCAGATAAAAAAGAGAAAAACTTGCGGTGAATTTAACCTAGTTTATCAATATCTGTCAACGAAGAAGTTTCAAGAGTATTTTAGAAATTCAAGAGAAATATCGTCCGATCACCGATGAGCCCGCGCGCTCCCCGACACAAAAACACCCTGTATTCACAAAAATTTATATTTCGCATCTTAAGATAACATATTAAGATATATATATATATATATATATATATATATATATACAGCATACCATATGTACGTCTTAATCATAAAGTTAATATACCTATCGTAATATAATATATATATATATATATATATATATATATATATATATATATATATATATATATATATATATATATATATATATATATATATATATATATATATATATATATATAATATTATATTACGATAGGTATATTAACTTTATGATTAAGACGTACATATGGTATGCTGTATAGGCGACTATACCTATATACTATATGTTATTGGGCTTGTTTGTTTCTATCAGTGTCGTATTTATATTGCTATTTTTGTTATAAATATCAATAATTAATATTGTTATTGTGAAGTTGTAATTTTTATCATTATACTGGCTAAAGTGAACTAAAATTATTTTGAAATAAATATGGCAGAAAGGGGTGTAGATAATATTGCCGGAACATCTGATTTCATATGATATTAATCTTTTTTCAGTTGAATAAACTCTTTTTGCGTATGGTTAGATACTCGTACTTATGGAGTAAACTCCAGTCGTGCGTCGGAGCTGACACACTTTTTTTATGTTATATAAATTACTTAAACAATAAGATACAGTAACAGAACAATAAAGTACAGTTATTATAATTTGAACATATCTTTCTGCAATATGGGCTAAAGAAATTCGTTTAACATGACACACACGGCACGATTTTTTCCACTTTAAAACTTAATATTTCACAAACGGACCTTGTGGAGTGAGAGTGGAAAAGCTTGACTAAATTTAGTTACTGAATCATTTAGACGTCTAAATTTATTAAGGTGGAATAAGTGCTTTAGCTAGTCCTTTTGTGTTGTGAAACTTGTGAAATCGTAAATTTCGGAACACATTTAGTAGTTTTTTGGATTTGGCAAATGGCAACATTAAACACTTGGAAATATGAGACATGCTTGAGCATGTAACAGTTAACATATGCGTTAGCATTCTTTATAGTTTGTGGTTAACATGACGTCTGTGTTGAGTTGTTGACTGTTGAGTGTGTTGCATTTATAAAGGAGTTTGTTCTGTGATTTGGACTTTGGTGCACGTATTAAATTATTCTCTTCGATTTGGTGTTGGTACTTGTGTAGTGCCAATTGCATTTTCAAATACTCGCTAGTAATGACAGCTGCAGCATCGACAGCATCGTATTCTCCAGGTGAGCAGATTGCAAAAAAACTTGTCAGTTGATTACCTACTTGATTCAACTTTTGTCCTTCAAGGTTGCACCTTGTTTGCGCCCTGTTTTAGTAGTATAGACTATAGTATTGTAGGACGTACTCACATTGTAGTAGTCTTTCCCTCCATAATGTTATGATGATGGCGAATTGAGTCACTGACTGAATAACAACTTGTTTACATTTCAGTTATTTTCCTTATCTGTCTTTTTACTGCCGAAATTTAAGATTTCTAAGAAATTGAAAGGCTAAGGTTTAGAAACCTACGCGAATTAAATGTTGGTGACATGGGATAAGGAGGGTTGTTTTTGGTGAGAACTCCTACCTATCACTTCCACCGCCATAAAAAACTCCCAAATCCCCCAAATTTGAATTTGATATTTTCGTAATCTTGAGATGAGGTTATCTGTTTTCTGGTGTATACGAAGTGTTTTCAAGGCATCCCAAGGCTGTGATGAGTGGGGGACGATTATTTTATCATTCCAAAACTATATAATTCGAGGTTTCTTGGTAAAAATTAAGAAAAACTATCAAAATTCACAATTTTACTGTATAGTAACCAACTGCAACATAGTAACTGTATGGGGTTGGGCTTTGGCCTTTTTGGCTAATTAATATCCATATATTAATTAACTTCTTCTTCTTCTTTTTTTTATTTGCCTGGGATTTGGCACATGACCTTTTTAGTTTTTAGTAATACAAATATACATATACAATACAACAAAACAAAAACAAACACAATCCAGAAAGTCCAAAAGTAGGTTAGGTTGGAACTTAGACCACAACACCCAGAATAGGAGCCCCGCACAGCGGGGCTCCGTCAACTGATAATTGAAGCTAGTTGTGCCATATTGAGGATCATTGGTCTCAGTATGATTGAGGATGAGTAGTGCCATAATAAGAAAAAGAAGACGAAGAAGACAGTAGTACGTAGTGAATTTTGTTATTATTTTATAATTTTTATCAAAAAACCTTGATTCACATTGTTAAACAAAATTGAAATTTTAGTTCTCCACTCACAACAGCCTAGAGAGAGGTATCTCTCTGAAGAAACACTCCGTAAATTGCTGAGAATAGAATAAGTTGTAACCTCACAATTCCGAATTTCAAAGGTGAGTAGCTCCAAAACTGGGGGACTTCTTGTTGTGGTGTTGGTACATGGGTCAGGGGGTGATTTACCCCTCCCCCCTCCTCCCCCCGCCCCGCCGTTCCCCCAATTTTAACGTAGGTTTCAAAACACCTACCTTTCCATGTCATATTTCATCAAAATAAATTAAATAGTATAAGCAAAAATCATAAAAGTTTATTGTTCAGGAACCGTACATTTTCCAGGACAAAAAGTGTCCCTTGTCCTTTCCCGAGACTCAAAGTATCTCCATACCATATTTCATCAAAAGAAATTGAATAGTTTAGGAGAAAATCATAAAAGCCCCCCCCCCCCCCCCTTCCCCCCAACAAGAGCAATCGGTCGCTAATGCTAATGAGTTTCATACCTAAACGTGGAGCGGAGAGAGTTGCAGGGTGAAAGGGGAGGCATTCAATCCCAGTCTGCCCGCTCATATTTTGTTTTTAATTTATTGGACCCCTCCCCCCAAAGACCTATGACCCCCCCCTATATAGAATCCTGGCTACACCCATGCCACTACCTAGCCGATATGCTCGCTAAGATTCACGAAAATTGGTCGAGCCATTTCAGAGGAGTTCAATTACGCACACCGTGACATGAGAATTTTATATATTAGATAAAGATATAAATCATCTGTTTCATACAATAGTGCTAAGGCACAGAAGGGTTCTTTTTCAATGAAAGCAGGTTTTTTTAAATTGCTTATAATAATAATTGGATTGCTATTTATTCTGTTGAGTCAAAAAAAATTAGTAACATATCCCTATATTGTACTCGGCGAAACATGGCCGTCTGGCGAAACATGGTAGTGGTCATTGACTCCCTAGTCCCTATCAAAAACTTGTCATTTTCTATATAAACACATATATACATAATTAGTAATTACATATTAATTTGCTTAGTTTGTATTGTTTTTACTTATCTATTAAGACATTAGTTGACATAGAACAGTATGTCAATAAAAGTTTGATTGCCCGAGTTTAGGAGGCTTATAGTGAACATATAATATTCCAGGACATACATGGAGAAGATCTGGATCCATAGAGAGCATTTACAGCGTGCAGGGCCAGGAAACAGGTAGATCTTGTGTTTTTACATTTTATTACTTGATGGTAAGTATTGCCTGCTTCTTGCCGTCCATTTTATTTTTCATGAATGTTTTTTTTTTGTATACCTTTTAATCAACTTTTGATAAAGAAAATTATGGATGAGATTTATAGTTGATAGAAACTAGAAAAGTTCATTTTGAATTCATAGAATGGAGTAAGATAGAAACTAGAAAAGTTAATTTTGAAATCATACAATAGAGTTGATAGAAACTAGAAAAGTTCATTTTAAATTCATACAATAGAGTTGATAGAAACTAGAAAAGTTAATTTTGAATTAATAGAATAGAGTAAGATAGAAACCAGAAAAGTTCATTTTGAATTCATACAATAGAGTTGATAGAAACTAGAAAAGTTCATTTTGAATTTATAGAATAGAAAGTTCATTTTGAATTCATAGAATAGAAAGTTCATTTTGAATTCATAGGATAGAGTTGATAGAAACTAGAAAAGATCATTTTGATTTCATTCCAAAAATGGTTTTTATACAATTTTTATGTACTTATTTATTACATATTTTTATCATTGTTCAATGACTTAGCTGTAATGGCACATCAAGTAAATAATATTTAGATGAGGACAAGAGTCAAGAACATAATGGAAATTGAGCCTTATTCTTATTGCAATAATATTGAAATGTGCTTCACTATTTAAATATCAATATACCCGTAAAATAAATAAGTAACTCTTTTAGCACTGCTTCTTTTAGGGCTAAAACACATTAACCGCGTTGCGGGCTGCGGCACCGCACCACCAAAATCGGCGGCAAAAAAAACCCGTAAAAAAACTAAGTAATTCCGTCAATTTTGGCCACAACGCGGTTAATGTTCAGGGTGCAATTAAACCTTCCTGCCAAAAAAGACTGTGGGCGTATATTAGTTATCTACACTGAGCGTGATTAACCAGATATCGTCAGATTTGGAGCCGATGGGTTTGGGAGCATACACCGTTCCTTCCGACATTCATAATAATTCTAGGTATTTGGCAGGTTATGGTTGTCACCTCTCAAAAGTCCATCTTCAGTTAGACAGCGTCATTCAAAACCCCATCCGGACGTACTGGCCGCTCCAACAGATAACATAGATTATAAAACTTATCTCAAAATAAGTTGCCAATATAATATATATATATATATATATATATATATATATATATATATATATATTTGTAGTTTTTTGTAGTAACCAGTTGTTATTTTATGTGACTGCTTTTGATGTTTTATTTGACGAGTCTTGAGATTTTAATACCAGGCATTTCCTGAATGTCTCTTGAGTGGTTTGCAAATAGGGCTGCCACTTGCCAGCATGTTAAAAATCATGTAACATGCTCAATTTGTGGTAATTAATTATTATTTCAAAATATGTAAGTATATCAATCCAGAAAAAAAATTTGGGTGTGGAAAGGTTTTTAATTAATTAATAAATAATTTATTACTACTAAGTTTGGATTAGGTATTAGATTACAAAACTTGTCCTTAAATATAAAAGTTGCGGTAGAAGTTCTTTCTTCGGTTGATAAGCTACCTATAGGGTGTAACAAAAACAAGTGATAATACTTTAAGGTGTGTACGTGTTCCCTGTAGAGAGTTCACTGTGAAAGTAGCAGCGCTGAAAGACCAAAATTTTTTTTCACTTTTGTATGGGGAAACTCGTGACGCTCGGGCCCTTGCCCATACAAAAGTGAAAAAAATGTTTGGTCTTTCAGCGCTGCTACTTTCACAGTGAACTCTCTACAGGGAACACGTACACACCCTAAAGTATTATCACTTGTTTTTGTTACACCCCTTGTATATTTCTTCATCACAAAAAATGCTTACCATTTATCATATTATCATGCAGAAGCAAGGTACGTAAAGGCTAATGTTATCTAAAATACTTCGAATCGCCAACCCTACTGCCTCAATAGATTATTGTCGGTGCTGGCAGTGACTCAGGTCGCGTGTTCAGACATGTCCACGCAGCTCCGACAGCATGCAACTTGCAATAGAAACGTGACTAAACAAAATGGGGTCGTGAACCCCAGCCAATAGCGGCTCGAGCGACAGTTAGCTTTTTGTCTACTTAAAACTTAACTAAATTCCAAACTTCGAATTTAAAATCCATAAGGATATTATGTTATCTTAAGCCCATGCGTTGTTTTTTTATATTTTTTGTCGCTAATACCCGCCGACCGACACTTTCGACAATTCTGTAGCCTCATGACAGGGAAAACGTGTGTAACAAACCATTGAACCCAGCATAAAGCCTTCCAGCAATAAGCAAGTATGTTTAGGGACGGTACGTATTATTTAGTTTAGACTGTTTTAGTATCAAATTAATACTTCAGTCGGAATTTCCAGGAATTGCTATTGTATTCTATTGTTGTCGCGATCACCGGTGCTCGCGCGGGGCCTGAAGGATTAAAAGAACCTGTCTCCATTTCCGGTACGAATGTTTAACGTATTTTTTTAATCCATGAAGAACAGTAAATAAAATTTTTGTAAAAATTACTGCGAGCGAACTCGTATATTTTCACTAAGCATAAATCTTTAATTTACAAATTTTATACAAATCCGTTCAGTAGTTTTTGCCTGATAGAGAAAAAAAATCATCGTTATCTTTCCCTTAACTGAAACTAGGTAAGGTATGTTCTTACCTAGTTTCAGTTATTATTAGTTGTTAAGTTATCAGCGGGTTTTTGAGGTTTTGTTGACAGTAATTTATTTATTCAACAGCGTAGTTGATTGGTTAATGTTTCGACGCTAGCCAATCATAAGCGCCAGATAAAAAAGTCCTGTCAAAAACCTCTAAAATCTGGCATTAGTTGCATGAGCTTGTATATCACACTAACATGCTGATATCTTGCCAGATGGGCGATCGTCACGAATGATCAATCATCATCCAGGGGACACCAGGATAACGGAAGAAAATGGCCGCTTGTCATGCTTTTGAAATTTGAAGTGATTACTGTGTTACCAGACATAATATGAAAGTTTCGTGTTTAAGTGATTGAAACGAACTGCCGATTTTTCTGTGTGGACTTTGCTGATTAACAAAAAATTGTGTTTCAAATAGGATTGCCAGAGTCAATTTAGTCTAATTATCAAATTTTTTACCGACTTTAAAAATAGGAGGAGGTTTTTAATTCCGCTGTATTAAGTATACGTATAACGTTTGGTTTGTTTTTTTTAACAATCAAAAGTACTAATAAATCATGTTAAATTAACTAAGTTCGGGTTTTTTTGGTCTAACAATTTTTGTCATTAATTGTTGACATTATTCATTGCTTTAAATTCTGGCAACTCTATTTTAATTCTCAACAGATGATGACTTTGTTCTTGTAGTTATTACTTAGTTTAAGTTAATTTTTATTACAATATCTGAATATTCGATAGTTTAGTTTTTTTTGTCAAATTAGTTTAGATGTAGTTTGATTCATACTTGACGATTTCGACTCATAAACTGACTAAGTACTTCATCTTTATACTTTTTGCTTATTCCCAAGGCCTTGGACCTTTCCTGCGAAGTATTTTATCTGTTTCTTTTTTCTTTTCTTCAATCCTGGCTCTCTTCTCTCGATAGTCTGTTATATTATATATTTGGTTTCCATATATTCCTTATATCTCTTGAATCATCCATCATCTTTTTCAACTCACTGACTATTCAGTATTGACAACATCATTGTTGACTCGACTTCCACCATAGTAAACCGTAGCATAAGTTTTGTATGTTGTATGTTGCATTGCATGATTTAAAAAAAAAGTACAAAAAAAAAAACAAAAGAAAACAAAAAAAAATACATGACAATCTGAAAAAATCACAACCTATAAAAAAAAGAAAAACGATTACAATCTTATTTAAAAGAAAAGACATTGACAATAAAAAAAACATGTTCAGACAACCCGAAAAAAAAAAGAAAACTTGAAATCAAAATGGCCCCATGTCACATTACTCTGAAGTTGTCGCTGTTTGTAGATGTAGTGCGCGACACGACAGACACAGAGTCGGACAGCGACAAAGAGGACGTCGAGTACGAGCCGGTCACAGAGGCCGATGACGACCTGGATATTGATGATTCGTCGGGAGGTAGTGACGTGAGTATACATTATATATTTTACTAGATTATTACTGTTACTATAGTAATATTAGTTCTATAATTAAAGTTGTCTTTAAGAAATCGTTTGTAGCGATAAGACCGCCTTTTGTACTTTTTACTCAATTATTATTACAACAACTTAAATAGTTACAAAGTTCTGTATGTCATGGTTGTTTTGGTGCAATAAAGAATTTTCATTCATTCATTCATAGATGACCTGGTGAACTTCGTATCACATTCCTTCTAACACAAACCTTCCCTGGACTAAAATTAGCCGGCCCAGCCGATATCGACTTTTAGCGAGACAAACAAAAATTAAAATTAATTTAATTTATATAGATAGATAGATAAAGATTATATAAAAAAATTGTAGCAACACAAAACCTAATAAACCTGTTTTAACATTACAGAGCGACATTATCCGGACACGCGTGATCGAGGTCTCGGTGGGCGACGACGGTGAACTCCTGTTGGCGGACTCCGAGCGCGCACCCGACTCGAGCGACAGCGAGCTCGACTACCACGACTACTGGAACTGCGCGTCTTGTCGCGCGACAAACAACGATCCCGCCTATCGCTACTGTCAGAAGTGTTTCAAGGTAATTTGAGCTCTATGTTCAAGGAATGAAGTCTGCGTTTTATGTGTTGTGAATTGTGACTTTCTAATTTTATGTCCAGTGAAGATACAGATAAGTGAAGCTGCACTCCACAAGCTTAAAAAAATTGTGGGAGATAAATGATAATGTTTAAAAGAAGAATCAATAAAATATTCCTCACTTATCTGAAGATTGTGAAACTGCCACTAAATATTTAGTTCGTCTAATTTTGTGCCAAGGTATAAAAAAATTTAGAAGAACAAAAACAGACATGTAATTTAAAACTGAAGAGCTAAAGAGATGTGTTTTGAATAAATAAGAATATTTACACTCAATTTCAAGATATATAACTGTAAATTATTATCACAAGAAGTACCATCCTTTTGGGTTGTTTCGAAAATGTTATAGAATCAACATTGAAAAACAAAAAAAAAAACAGAATTATAACAAAAATATGTATTATAAAATCAAAGCTGGAATAGTGTTGTAGAAGATGTTGCTTGGTGCTAAAAAATATTGAAATCATAATCACAGTATAACACAAGGAAAGAACATAATATTCGTCGGAAAATATAATAATTGTTATTGATTGCATATTGTATTACAAATTTAGACACAATTTGAAATGGTCAAAAAGGACAAACAGTAATATTTAATTAAAAAATGCTTGGACTAGACAGTGAACATTAAAAATATATTATGGAAAATTTTAACAAAATCCTGTAACAAAATTAAATCCATAATATAGGTATAAAAATATGAAGTTTCGGACCACATACAAAGAATAAAACAAAAAAGAATAATTATGAGAAAAACCAATGAGTTTCTAAAATACTAGAGTAGCAACGTCTTACAAAAGATTCTCAGAAATGCGTAACCACTTGATAGTTCAAAAGACAATGTCAATTCATAATGTTATTGTCATTATGTAGGTCAGATATGCCTGCAGCCATCTTTGAAGTGGCAACGCGTTGCTGACGTAAACTGCCAATCTAGTTACGTTAGTAACATAGAATATCATTGAGAAAAGCAGAATAAAATAACATGAAAATAAAATCTAATAAGTATTAACTACATTTTGAATAATACCCAATCTGTATTATTATATAAGTCAAGTCAATATTATTAGAAGTATAGAAGTACAACATGCTATATTTCATATTATAAAATAAGTTATATTTTGTTTTGTCCAGGAACCACAATGGCAATGGAGTAGTATTTGGTTCTATGAAACTCACAGATTGGAAAATCAGACAAAGCTTTGATATGAAGAGAATTACATATATTATTAAAACATGGATAGAATGGAATGAAAACATGAGAATCTGATCTATAAAATACGTCAGAACAGAATGCACAGTTCATGCAGTCGGCGTTAAAAGTCGTCGAACATTTTTACATGGGCCTGAGAAATTTAACGTCTTGACACCTTTTACCAGAAGGAAGAGCTTCAAAGACTAAAATTAACTGAATGTATTGAAACTCTAATGCAACATACACTAATTTTAATCGTTACGTTATCGCCTCGCATCGGAATAGGCTCGAACCGCGCCCGAAGACGGAAACTATTGCAACGCGCACTAATAGGAATCTTTACGTTATCGCCTCGCCTCGGAATATGATCGAAACGCGCTTACAGCTCGGCGTCCCCGGTCTTACGACTTGTCGTTTACGTTTTCCCCCGTCACAGGATAAAAACGTCAGCCAGCTGTCGACTAGCCGTAAGCGCAATATTGCCTAGCCGTAGCCGAGTTGGCACTAGGTTGACGCCTGGTTGCCAGCGAGGCGATACAATGATCCCTTGCCGAGTTGATGTGTGCTGTGACCAGCAGAAACAAGGAGTTACTCTAGGCAAAGGGTATTCATCGTGTACATTACGTTTGTGCTGTGGCCAGCAATACCAAGGAGTTACTCTAGACGAGAGACTCATCAGTCATCGTGCACATTACGGAAGTACACGGATGTGCCCTAGGTTTTTGCTGTAGATGTTAGCTCTAAAACCATAACCTTCGGTTGAAGGCAACACTACAGTGTGTTCTTATGAGACCAATGGCATAGTATAAGGAGGGGAAGTAAGTCTTCATACAAAGGCACCGCGCGCGGCTTGTATGTGTGCGCCATAGTATCAATGCGTCGCCGCACGCACACTTGTTAAAATCTCGGACCGTTTTCGGACCGTACCAGTCGGGGCTAACACTTTACGCTGCACGCCCGCGTCGCGCCACGCCGCGCCAAACGAATCAAAAATGTCCGATCATAATCGCAGGAGTAATAAATATTGCTGTGTGTTAATTGTAAATCAGATATTAATTATACACATAAAGCAAAGTTCGAATCATAACAACAGATTTGTTTATAGTAGGTACCTATAAGAGACAGACGTTAGTTTTTAATGTTGTTTTAAAGGGTAGGTATATTTATAATTTTATTTAGACATCGGATTATATGCACGATCCAAGTGCCGAAATATGCATGCAAATATGCACGAAAATTGGCCGAAATATGGACAATCAAGAGTCACTTATTATTATTAAAAGTCGGAAGACCGACAGCCGCTTGCCGCTCCCAGTGCCTCCCACATCACAACGCCGCCGCGCCGCGCCGCCGCCGCCTAAAATTGATAACCCTAAGACAGTAGGTAATTAAATCGCGGATTGGGCCGGAGTTACCCTACTTCCCCTCCTTTTACTATGCCAATGGCTACTTGGTTGTGTAGCGTAGCATCAAAGCAGAGGGAGAGTAGGGCTGGCAGCTGTTCAATAAGAACAGGCGTCAACTATTCTTGGACAGCTGCAACAGTCTTCCAGAGAATTATTCCATAATTGTCATGGCTTTTAATATCAGAGAAGTTTATTCATAGGCAGGCGGCGGACCTTCGTTACTTAGTCGGGTTATGTCAAACCTAGTCGACACATGAGTGATGACACGCGAGTTTGCCATCTGCGTATGTTGTAATTTTTTCGATGGTGCATAAGCTATGACAATGTGTGGAGATTTTTCAAGCTTTACCAAGATGCTGTGGCATTAAGATCTTTTAGGTCCTCCCTTAAAGGGAAGGTCCCAAATAATGTCCCCAAAATAATCTGGTTCACGGACCATCCAGAACAACTGGCCGAGCGCTGGATACTCCAGGGGCCATCACCAACAGGTAAGTATAGCTTTTTGGGAAAGTTTACCACCGCTATCTGCTGGGCAGCATAGGGACTATTATTTGTTTCCGATGTTCGTAGAGAAAACATAACTATAGTTTTTTGGATTAAAGATCCTTCAGTAAATGAGGTTGTAGATTGATACACGTCATGAAATACATTTGGGAGCCGCGCTATTCTGGCAGAGATCACCATCCTTGGTTGTTCACTGGCCGTGCTCTTTAAAAAAACCAAGCAACTTTGGCTGCATTACAAGCATTGCTTGAAGCAAAAATCTCATCTACAACAGTTCTGAACTGTGTTAAGATGTGACAAAGGTCTAGTCGGATTCCAGTCAAAAGTATTGGCAAAGAAACCGCAGATGAGTTGGCTTGGCTGGCAGTCGTAACACACATACAAACACTAACGATTGGGTATGGAAGCAATGCGAATAAAGCGATAGGCTAGGTATTACGAAGCCTTGAGCATCCCAAAGCGCCGTTTCTCTAGCGCTGCGACTTGCAAATTTTGCAAAGAAAATATTATAGTAGAGGAAGGGAGGGTGCTATTATTGTAGTCACTCGAGCGTCATGGAGACCTAGTAGGTTTTTTACATTAGGTGAAACTGATAAAAAAATAATAGAGCGTTTTTTATTTAAGCGGTGGGTTCAGAAACTGCAGCCATTTCAAAATTTTTAAAAAGAATATATATTCACAAAATTGCGTATTTAGGCAAATTATAAATATATTTAAGACAACAAGGATTAAATCATTTAGTTTAGTGCAAAATAAAATATCTGCGAAGGTTAGTTCGAAAAATATGAAGCTTTATTTTTTTATATTTTAAAATGTCCCTACAGGCTTACCTGACCTTTGAATCGTCAGTGCTTTGCCTTTATATGGAAGCTTCTTTAGGGTATACTAAACATCCCCTATCTTAATCTGACAGATCCGATGGCATTTCAATATAATATAAAAAAAAATTTACCCACCACGTGAGAAATCTGATCCTATACCATGATAACTAGACACATGTCGGAAGCCTATACAAGCTTAATCTGACACGCTCGAGCTAATCTCGAAATCGTCCTTCTCCTCCCCAACTATTAGCAATAAATGCAAATAAAATATTTGACTGTTCACTTAAAATAGTTGAAATAGCTTGGAAGATGAATACTCTTCCGCAGGAGAGCAAGACTAACTCCAAAACATAAGTGGGGGTAAATACAGCTGGGTCGCAATGACGTCAATGCTCAAACTGGCAATTATAAACAAAAATATAAAAATCCTGAATGTATTCGTATATTTTGTGCTAACTCATATCGTCTATGTATGGATGGGATGGGATGGCTATTTAAATACACGTATATTTTTGTGAATTTAATGTTTTCATTTATATTATTTACATTATAGTGATCTCTTACATGTCTTTTATGCACGTATTAAAGACCACAACTGTAAAGCTGATCGCACATTTATCAGCACGCGCACGCCGAACGCGCCGCATTTTAGAATTCGTTGTATGAAATGATGTGAAACCTCACATATTCGTCCGCACCGTACGCGCCGCATTTCGTGTACGTACTATGCGCGTACAGTGCTAACAAATGTGCAATCAGCTTTACAGATTACTACATTTAATTACACCAACTAATCCATTTCATTATTGTGCTTATAATATAAGCCCTAACATCCATGCATGCAATTTGTAACCGTGCTCTTATTATGTATTATGCTTAAGTAATCGTTTTATGTTATGAAAGTACGACTACTATTTCCTTTGTTTTTGACTTTCGAAAACAATAGTTTTCAAACATATTCGGTCTGTCCATTCCACGAAGAAACGATTCCCTGGTTGTTGGTTCTTTTCAGTATATTTTTATTTTTTAACAAAATGTTAAATGTTACATATTTTATGCATTGTAGTATATAATATTATTATGTATTTATGAATTAAAAATCATAAATGTTTAAATGAAAACCAATAAGCAATCTCTTAAAAGTAACATCAACCCGAAAAAACTCATTACCATTTTAATAATGTTAATTAAAAAAATTTTAGGTACGTAAAAATTTGTTCCCGCCCCGACCACGGCGCAAGGCGCGACGTGTCGACCCGCCCCCGCCGCTTTCGCAAGACTCCGGCATAGATATGCTCAGTGAGCTCACTCAGTCGCAGAAGTCTGAACTTACTCAGTCTCAGGAACTCGCTCAGTCGCAGGAACTTACTCACTCTCGGGAACTACCTCGGTCCCGATCTGAACTGAGTCAGTCTCAGGAAATTACTCAGTCTCAGGAAATTACTCGGTCGCAATCTGAACTTACTCGGTCTCAGGAACTTCCCCGGTCGCAGTCTGAACTGAGCCGGCCGCGTAATGTTCGCAAACGCAAGCACTCCTCAGACAGCGACAGAAATGACAAACGCAGTAGACTCAGTCAGTCGGAATCCGAGTCAGACTCCGACTCGGAAGTCGTCGCTCTGCACAAAACGATCAGCGATCCCGCCGTCTCCATAGATCAAATAGATCGTATAGATCCCAAATCTGAGATCGCGTCGAACGACGATAAGTATAAGTCGGATATGTGTATCACTTGCCTGTCCGAGCCCAAGTCGGGTGTGTTCGTCCACGGCCGCATAGCTCACATTTGCTGTTGCTACAAGTGCGCCATCAAAGTGTGGCGCAAGGCAAAACGCTGTCCCATCTGCAACAGCAAAGTTAGCAATGTCTTGAAAGCGGTTGTCATGTAACGTGTATACCACCGTTTTATAATGTTATTGATTGATAAAAATATAAAAAAATAAGTCAAGAAATATATCGGACTAGGATAAGCTTCGATTAGGTTCAAGCGGTCAATTCACATTCAAAATTTTTGCTTACCTATAATACTATAAATTGTTCATTTACAATAATTAATAAGTTTATAATTATACTATTGCCTATAAAATTGTTGTAACAAAAATATTTTCAGTTTAAATATTGTAAATAAAAAAGTGAGACTGATACAGTATAGGTTTTGCGTATAAAAAATAACTAAAATAATATAGAGCCTCCAAAATCTATCTATATATATATAACTCAAAGGTGACTGACTGACATGGTGATCTATCAACGCACAGCCCAAACCACTGGACGGATGAGGCTGAAATTTGGCATGCAGGTAGATGTTATGACGTAGGCATCCGCTAAGAAAGGATTTTGATAAATTCCAACCCCGAGGGGTTAAAATAGGGGATGAAAGTTTGTATATAATAATACTTCTTAACGCGAGCGAAGCCGCGGGCAGAAGCTCGTTCATAATAAAAACAAAAATAAAATATTTTCTGGTTAAGCACCTTTTGAATGTGAATTCGACTAATAATATGTAGATTAATCAGATGAATATGCACATTGTGATAATTTTTATTCTATTTAAAAACATAAAAGCCAAAATTGAGAATAGGTTAAGTAGGTTATTATCCAATGTGTAAATATGTATAAAACATATTTTTAGGTAGAATTTAAATTTATAAACAGCCACAGATATTATATTTTAAGTAAAGATTTATAATAATATCTTGCTTAAAAAGAACTTGTTGTTTTCAAAGTTATTATAGGAGTGTACATATATTTTGTAAATTGCACTGATAGAGATTAATATTATTTCTATATGAAGAGTAATATAATTTTAATTTAATAAGATTCTTTCTTTGTGTGTAATAACTTGATATTAATTTCAAACAAGTTAGTCGCTACTGATTGGCCAATCATTTGTTTTATCCAATCAAAGTAACTGTAGGTTATAACTTGTACTCTGGTTAACAAGTGCTATTTTCCTCAAAACCTGATCTCCAGCACCGAAAATTATGATTTTGGTCTCATTCAATTCGGAATACCATCTAGATTCTAGAACATTCTATCAAAATTCCAAGTGTGACTGAAAAAAATGCAGAAGTTATAAACAATAAAGTAAACAAAAAGGGTTTTGTTATTTTTTTAATATTTCAAAAACTATTTGAGATAATCAAAATTTGAAAAAAAATCCTTAAGGAGCAGGAAATTTCCGAAAAAAAGTCCTGCCTCCTGGAACTGTATCAACAATCCTTTTATTTTTTTATTCCTTTATAATTAATTAAAAATGGGTACTAAGTAGACATATCAATTAACAATAATCAGATCTATTTTCAAATTTTGAATATCTCAAATAGTTTTTTTAAAATATAATAAAAAATACCAAACCGTTCTTTTTTGTTTACTTTATTGTTTATAACTTTTGCATTTTTTTTCAGCCCCTCTTGGAATTTTGATAGAATGTTCTAGAATGTAGATGGTATTCCGAATCGAATGAGACCAAAATCATAATTTTCGGTGTTGGAGATCAGATTTTGAGGAAAATAGCACTTATGAACCAGAGTAAATACGTCTTAGAAGATGCGCAGTAATTAATTTTCTTTAGTATTTTTATTTCCCAATAATGTATAGGTATAGGTATATATATGTATATATAATGTAGGTATAGGTATTTTTTCTTTATTTGTCTACATATAAAAGACGCAATAATTAGTCGAATTAAAAAAGTTTTTGTTTAATAAAAATGTTCAATTATAATTTTTATTTGTGGACAACTGTTATTTAAAGATAAAGACTAAACAATTTAAAGAGTAGAAGAGTTTTTGGTTTAAAATTCTACAATTATGTAATATTGTTAAAAAATAGGGTTTAATTATCATAGCTTTTTTGATTATATTTTTAATTAAGGAACAGCGGGGTCAAAATTAGATTAAAAAAAACGGCTAAGTGCGATTTGGACTCGCGCACGAAGGGTTCCGTACCGTTATAGAGCAAAAACATGCCAAAAATTGTGTTTATGGGAGCCCCCCCTAAGTACACATATAATTCAGGATTATTTGAAAATTTCAAGTGCCTACCTGTTACCATTATTGATATAGAGTAAAAAAAGGCAAAAACATCATGTTTTTTGTATGGGACCCATTAAATATTCATTTTAATATATTATTTAGTATTCGTTTTTATAGCGGCAACACAAATAGGTACACAATCTGTGACAGAAGTCTAGCTATAGCGGTTCTTGAAATACAGCCTGGAGATAGACAGACGGAGAAACAACGAAGTCGCAGTTATATAGTCGCAGTCGCTTTTTTACCCTTTGAGTACGTAACCCTAAAAAGATTAAACTTTCGTTATTGTGCAGAGATGACAGTGTCTACTGAGTTTATTAGCTTGTTTCTTTTTCTCGTATAGAAATGAACATGCGGGAGATGAGTAGTAATAAATAAAATAATAAAAAAATAACTTCCTCCTTTTTGGAAGTCGGTTTATTATAATTGTCCAAACATACGCGCTAATTGAATAATATTAATATGTAAGGTACAGTCTATATTGTGATATTTTTGTTTTGTAGAACGATATTCAGAGTATCTGTATGTCATTACTGATTACTTACTAATGTAATTTAAAAAATAATATAATATGAAATTAATGTTTTAAGAATAAAAAAAAGTTGAAAGAAATGTGTGAATGTGTGATTTCCAACCCCCTTTCTTATTGCAATATAGACTGTAAATATCAAACTATTCCGGTGTAAAACTTAAAAAGATGTCTCACAAAATGTTCTAAAATGTCTAATTTTAACAATTTTATAGAAATCGGGCGTGATGTTTGCGCGGTTTTTTTTAAATATTTGTTAAGTATTTGTTTAAAAAAAGCTGATCGCGTATTTAAAAAATAAAAATAAACGCAATTTCGGGATATCCGTTTTTTTATTTGTAAGTTGATTTGTGCCCTTACCCTTATCCCATAATAGTACCATAGGCTGGTTTTATCGTTTAGCGTTTCGCAGCGCCGCGCCGTTGGAGCGCGCGCGTTCGAAGATGCAAACGAACGGACGAACGGCGCTGCTCAAGCACGCGACCTACCCTTACAGTCGGGACGTTTTAATAGGCCACATTTGACAGTTCATCAAAATTGTACCAGGCATTGAGATGTAACCAGGTAACCTTATAGCGACGTACATAAAAAATAAATATTTTCGTTTTGTTATAACTGTTGATTAACATTTTTCAATTACGATTACATATTTATTGTAAATATGACCGATACGAACGATTTAACGATTTGCTTTTACTGATAAACAATTCTAAGCGTAATAATATACAAATTCTGATCTTAATAATTGCACGTCGTTACAATGTTACGTCAGCTGACCTATAATCCCTATTCCCTATACAACTTCGAACGTGCGGCGCGGCGCTGCTGAAACGCTTAGGGAGATCGCAGACGGCAGACTTTTTGTGTGATCGAGTCTGCGGCGCACATACATTCTGCATGGCCGCGCATATTCGGTGTGAATCGGCCATAATCTAAGTATAGTACGCGATGATTTTACTAGGTAACTAAAAAGAGTGAAATAATTATTTTTAACAAAAAATTAAAACCGACTTCCAAGGTAAAAACAATAATAACATCCTTATAATATGAACTAAAAAGTATTAAATAATTTTTCCTATCTTATGGTGCCTTTTTCCGAATTCGGCTAAAACTCAACTATTTCTGTACTCAATCTTCATAATTTTGAAGTCGGTGCCAGTTACAAATGTTTCAAATATTCTGGCATCTGGATTCAGCTATATCTGTTACCGACTTCAAAATTATGAAGATTGAGTACAGAAATAGTTGAGTTTTAGCCGAATTCGGAAAAAGGCACTATTCGATAGGAAAAATTATTTAATACTTTTTAGTTCATATTATAAGGATGTTACTTATTATTGTTTTTACCTTGGAAGTCGGTTTTAATTTTTTGTTAAAAATAATAATTTCAATTAACAAAAAAATATTTTTTAGTTAACTTTACATTTAAATTTCGTTTTTTTTAAATTTAAAAATGTTCAAAACGTTTTGTTTTCATTACTCACTAGTCACTCGTACTCGTTATGAGTCCGTTATTGGAGAATGATTCACTGGCACCGCTGACAAGTAACACGGACATAGAATATTGAACTTAAACTGACCGCGACAATGGCGATATTTGCGTGGGCCCTTTGCCACCCTCGGTAGGCCGCCCGCAAGTTTTGCAGCTCATTCAGTCTCCAATCTCCATCGGTCGTTCGACAGCCAACGCGACGGAACCCCGCGCCCGCACTCCGCAGGCCGCACTCCGCAATCAGTCGCAATTCGCCGGTCGCAAGCAGTGCACGTATCACGTTTTACTTCGAAAACACCAAATTACATGTAAGTACACACAACTGTGATTTTTAGTTTGAAAAAATAAAAGTTATTTTTTTTTTATTTTAGACATTCTTTTGTTTTTTGTTTTTAATAGGACAAAAAATAACTTTTAATTAATAAGCATTTTAAGGATAACAGATAATTTACGAGGAAAAGTGGCTACGGATAGGTATCCGGTACTGAGGTAGGTATGTAAGTATATAATTTTACGTGATATTTTGAAAATGTTTACAGTAATGTAACGGAATTTGTAGTGGGAGTGGCAGTTTGACTTCATATGAAAGCATCTGCCTCCACGTATGCCCTTTTGTTCGTCAGTCGATGTGGTTTGCGTTGATAACATTAAAATTCCATAAGCGTGAATGTTTAGCCGGCTTTTAAGTTATTATGTAATTTGCAGGCATTTTACGAAGCTGTTACCTACTTAGTTAACACTTAACATTTATTAATGTCGTTATACTTAAGTTACATTTTCCTTGTGGTTTTATGTCTTCATAATACCTATTACCTATTAATAAAAATCCTAGTGGGAAAACAACAAAGATTCTAATTTTATCAAAAATACAAGTCACATAGTCAGGTATACACGGTCAAATTTTCATCAATCTGATTGACGGAATATTGATGGTTATAAAAAGTTTCAAATTTTCGTCAATCTTTACCGAATTGATGGATCAGATTGATGAAAATTTGACCGTCTAACCGGCGACATTAAATATTGTCGTTGATTGATGTCTATAATCAAAGATTATTGTGATGGAGAGTTGGGGTGAAAATTATCGTTTCTTCCGAGTTAGTTACGATTGTTATTATGTTAATAAATACAATTAATTTCTGAAAGGCACTGACGATGACGAAGTCATTCAACTCTACAATATTATTGCATCAATTATTATCATTACTTACAAGATATTTTCGCGATTTAGAAAAAAATAATTAAGGGGCCTTATATTATATTATATTAGGTTATTATATTAGGTATGTATTGTGTGTATTGTAATGTTAAGATTGACATTAATTTTTGAAACTCCTTAAAAAGCTTTTGAACTTGACTTGACTTAATTAAACAATTATTTATGAAACTTTAAGATCTTCAGTTTTTGACTGGATTTTATCATCTTAAAGTAGGGTTGCCAACCGTCCTGTTTTCCCAGGACATGTCCTGGTTTTTGTAGTGTCCTGGGACGTCCTGAATAGTTTTTAAGCAGCGTCCTGAATTGTCCTGGGTTTTTTAATTTTAAAATTCGTGCGCCTCTTTTCAAATTTTTACGCTACGAACGGCCGCACGGCTCGCAAGTAGTTGCGTTGCCGCGCTGCCATGCTATTTCAAATTCAAAATAAAAGGCGCAAGTTGCAACGAGCCACTTGATGATATCTCTTTCGCTCTACTATGGTCGCGCAGTAAATCAAAGCAGTAAAACTAACGTAAAAAAATCAAACATCGTCCTTCTTCTCTCTTTACACTCACGCCCGTCTTTCATATTATGCCAGGTGAAAAGGGTCGACGCGGAATCATCGCCAAGTTAGTTTTTTCTTAATAACTCGATTAATATACAACATTTTAAAAATCCGCCAGGTCAGTGTCTCAATGATAAAATTTTATACAATGTCTTAAACTTAGTTTAATGCACGGTTACGGCAATATATGAAAAATTGGTGAAAATTAGATGCATCTTTGTGATTTTTTTCTATCAAGAAATTTTTAAGATAATATCGTGTTTTCGCTCAGATAAAATTCTTGGAAATATAATGTAGTACCTATGTTTAGAAAATGGAACAATTTGGGGCTTATTTTCAAGTATGAAAATGAATTATAAAATCTTTGGGTTAGTCACCCCCTTAATGTGTCCTGTTTTATATTGAATTGTCCTGGTTTTTCCAACTTCAAATCCTGTTTTTTTTAAATTTGAGGTTGGCAACCCTATCTTAAAGCTTTTCAACAGCTCTTCTCAAATTTTGATTGGCTAACGTCAAATACGTTAACGGGTTACCAGACAACTTCACTAGGTAGAAATTAGAATATACCTAGTGAAGTTGATTGATAAATAAGCATTTAACACAAAGTCGCCGATTACACGGTCAAATTTTCATCAATCTGATTGACGGAATATTGATGGTTATAAAAAGTTCATATAAAAAATATGATCAATCCATAAATCCGTGGGTTAGACAATCAAATTTTCGTCAATCATTAGGTACCTGATTGATGGATCAGATTGATGAAAATTTGACCGTGTAACCGGCGACAAAGATAAAATGTGGCGATAACAATTTTTTTCAGTGTTAACACGACAGAAAATATTTATAAACTTATACGAATGATAAACCATAAATTAACAAAACATCTGTTAAATTTAAAATACTCAACGGTCGTTTAACTCGTTTAGAATATCGGTTACTGAGAGATGATGTCGATGTTAATGAACTCGAAGCAGCGGTCTGTTAAAAATACTGATGACTAAACACTAAACACATGGTTCACACTAAATCAATGATCCTTAACGATTTGACAATTGGTGTCAAGCGTGTGCGCTGAGCTGAGCATTGTGAGTTTTCTCCCCATGGTTTACAAACCTGGAATTTAAAAAAATCTCATTTTTAGGGTTCCGTAGTCAACAAGGAACCCTTATAGTTTCGATCGGTCCGTCCGTCTGTCTGTCCGTCTGTCTGCAATTAAACCTTTCTGCCAAATTTTGATATATTGATCCTTGTGAAAAATAAAAATACACGTAATTTTTCTTTTATAGTCATTCAGTACTAAAATGTTGAGAAATAACTTCTGCAAGTTATCCTAAAAAAAACTACAATTAATGGACACTATGCGCCGGCCACGCGTGACGTGCCCCCGCGCGCGCGCCTCATCCCGCGTCACCCCCGATCATTCCCCCGCGCCGCGAGTGACCATTCTGCAACGATTTTAAATGGGATAAAATATGTCATTGAAAAAAAATAACACCCAATTTTTTTTGGTTAAATGGACGCTCCTAATGATACCTGAGCCCTGGAAAAAATTTGGCAGGAAGGTTTAATTGCACCATGTATGTAAAGGAATTTTTCGTTCAATTTCTTTTGAAAGTAATTATTGAGATGATGTTGTTAGTAGTATAAAACACGTTATAAATGTACATTCATTGACCATACAAAAAATTAAAAAAAACTAGCAGTACTGCGGAACCCTATATTGCGCGTGGCCCGACACGCACTTGGCCGATTTTTTATTATCCATGATAAAACATTGAACAGACGGCGATACTGCTTGATACTGGGCTGATTATAATGTTGCTTTATAAAGTAGTGCATGTGTATGTTGCGTACAATAAAACCACAAAACTTTCAGTGGCATTGTTTTGAGGCAATTTGCCGCTTTCTCTTTTTATACAAAATGGCGATCACAAAGATAACACATGAAAATGCCATTGACAGCAACAAGACACTTTCAAAACCAGTAGCAAAATGTTGCCGGTAACAAGAAGTTGCTAACAATTTGGCAGTTGGAATAAGAAATTTAGGCGAAATAAAAGTGGCAGAAGGAAATCAAAATAAAACATGAGTCCTACATTGTTACTTCGTAACCTCATAATAAGATGTCAAAATGAAGCTTGCTGTTTATGAAGATAAAATTAATATAATTAATGATTTAATTTCAGTCCTCATTTTCAAAATAACCGAGCGCTAAAAGCCAGTGGAATTATATTCATTAATTTCAGTTCTGTAATTAATAATGGAACTGAAGGAAAATGTGGGTAGTTAGTACTTAGTACAGACTGCCGCTAATTAAAATATAAAATGTTTGCTGCTCATTAGTTGGATGATTCATGTTACAAAATGTCAAGTAATTTAAGGAATATGAAGCTTTTACTTCTATCTCTATGTAACTCTTTTAAGATTTAATAGAAGAGAAAAAATACGTTCAATACAATACTTACGTAAAAAAATTAAATATAAATGAACATTTTTTGTGTGGAATAGAAAACTTTTTTCTTATTTGTGTTGGAAATAGAGATCGTATTCAAAGATTAAAGGATATAAAGTAAATAAGGGGCAATTATAATAATTAATAAACAATAAGCGCCACCATTTAGGCGTGCCGTCTATTTGTTAATTAGGAAATAAACATAAAATGCATTTAGACTAATTTCCTAATTAACAAAATATAGTATCTACCATGGTGTTTCAACTTAACTATTGTAATTTATGGTCCCTAAATATAAATGTTTCTATCGGTATGAGCTCAGTTCAGTTTCGAATTTTCGATAGCATCATGAAAATTGGGCGTTGGCAACAAAACCGCAATGCAGAAATTGTGCGGATGCAGATGAAAAATATAGAAGTGCTTTTAAATCTTTATTCAAAGCTACGAGGCGTTGGATTGCGATGGGAATATCAATGAAAGAGGCATTCAACGACATAATTTTAACTTAAGTATTCACTTTTGATGATTAATTAAATGATTTAATTGATTTAATGATTCAGTGGATGCCTGTGATGTCCAAATTAATCACCAGAAAATCGTAGTTTTATCAACTGTTTAACGTCAGTTATTGAGGACTCGGGTAATGTGTTACTTCTCTTGTAGTAAATGTTTACTGCATGATTAATGCCCATACGCAGTCCGCACTATAAAATGCTTAAGAAAGAGGTCAAGTACAGATTATCCTTGGCTTTAAATACGGAATAAGTTTACGTAGATCATTGGGAAATTATGTCGGGGGTAGGGACTAGGGACGTAACGATGCCTTTGTATTATGTATTTCTTTCGGTGACATACTTAATTTATTGTCGTCTATCTTATATCTTTAAACGAGCAATTCTTGTATATATATAATATATATAAATCTCCTGTCACGATGTTTGTCCGCGATGGGTTCCTAAACTACTTAACCGATTTTAATGTTTTTTTGTTTTTTAATGTGTGCTTTTTTCCAACTTGAGAGATAGGATAGCTTAGATCTTTAATTATAGTCGCAATTTTATTTTATTGCAAATTATTTGTCTATAAGGAGCGACCATTGTTTATGCGACGCGGGTCACGGGATAGCGATGGACGTTGCCATGGTGACATACTTATATTTTAGTCACTAATTCAATAAAATAAAACGGGCGATATACTTAATATAATATGGCAAAGAAACGTTTGCCGGGACAGCTAGTATAAATATATAATTGGAATCTCGGAATCGGCTCCAATGATTTACATGAAATTTAGTATACATAAGTATACGGGTTTCGGGGCGATAAACCGATCTAGCTAAGAATCATTATTAGGAAATGTCATTTTATTCGTGTTTTATCGAATACCGAGCAAAGCTCGTTCGAATAGTAGTTATTTGATTAATTTGGATTTATTTCTTCGGTACTTATAATTTTTTCGGGAAGTACCATAATCTTCATCCATTTCTCTTTCAGGAACTTATTGACATCTTATCATTATCCTTGTAACTTATAATTTGTATAGTTTAGAGTAGTTGATGATTATGCACACATTACGCAAATGGCGTTTTGGCGCCATACGCGAAATTTGACAATTATTAACGTTGAAAAAAGGCGCCAAGAACCCGGCTTTAACCGGTCCGCCGACTTTCGCTGCTTTCACAGCGTGCTGTTCACGAAATCTATAATTGCTACAGAGGAAGTTTTAATTCCTTATTCACACGTAAGCTATCTTGTTTTTGTGAGTCATTCGCGTTTTCCTTTGTTACTCGCGTGACGGTTTGGCTTTTGGCGTTATTCTTTTGTTTTTAAACTAGGTGCCGAGTGGTGAATATTGTAGTCTGGTTGTAGCATGTTATTTTATGTCTTTGTTACCATTTTCCACAGTACTACTTTGCAAAACATAGGCAAGCTTGTCTCTTATTTTAGCTGGTAAATTTTTTTAAAGCTTTAAAAATCTTGTTTCTGTATAAATAGGACGTCTATTTATTCTATGGAAATTAACTAGTTGGGTATTGGTTTCAGTCTGTTACACTTTCAATATCTACATTTAATTTTGCCAAGTTGTAAAATGCGAACGCTGTTGTAAATTTGCATTTTTGTCAGGCTGAGATAAATCGTAATACCTACCGTGTAGAGGACACAGCTGTGCCCGAGAGAGAGGGACAATAGGTCCTAAGGGAGAGACAGGGATGGACGATATTACCAAATCCGCGAATCGATTGCGACACCCACCCTCGATAACTGAGGGTTGTATTAAAACATCATTGGTTGTATTAGAATGCTTTTTTTAATAGCAGGAAAAGGGCTAACGTTGTAAAAATTCTTTTAAAAATATTTGGTCTATCATAGGAGAAATTCACCATTTTAGTACAGTTTTTCCTACACTGGGCTCGTATCATGTAAAATCAGATATTAGACGTTTGCGAATTATGGGTTTCTTCAAAATCATAACATCTGAATGACAAACCTGTCCTTGTGCCTACAGCAAAAAAGTAGAGCCTTTTGCAAGCGAATAGTCGTAACTCATGAGTCAACCTTTGCCTTAACTTGGGGCAGGTTTGACAATGAGCCGTGGCATTTCAGAAATACCAGAGATTATCGATTCACCATTACTAATCGCTTCTAGCTGATAAACGCCCAGTGGCGGATTTGCAGTCCTGGCCGCTGTAGGCCCCAGGCCATGTGCCGCCCCTTTCTCAGCACCCATCATTACTAGATACATAGTTCATGAATAATTACTTTATTCCCATTTTTAAAAACTTAAAAAGCATGAAATAAAATTAAATAAAAAAAAACCGGTCAAAAAACTTTAAAAAGTAAAGAAATAATATTTACTGACTTTAAGTTTTTAAATAATTCCTAAGTGTAAAGTGATATTTTAGTCCATAATTATTAATTGTTGTCAAAGTGTGTCGGGGGACCGCTAATGTACTACCAGAGAAGTTGATTCCTAGGCAGATGGGGGATCTTTTCTTTACTTTTTAAAGTTTTTTGGCGGGGGTTTTTTAAATTTCTTAATTTAATTTTATTAATAGATTTTTTTAATCGTTTTTTTTTTTACTTTTTTTCCAAATATTTCGTTTTCTATGCGTTTTACAGCAGCTGCCCCCCCCCCCCCCTGCCCCATCTGCTAACGTAGATTCAAAAAGGAACAAAGTAAAAAAATATTGAAATATTGTGCGCAAGACCATGTAGAGTTGTAGAGAATTCAATTCTCTACAACTTTCCTAATTATACAAAAAACGTAAAATGCATAGAAAACTAAATATTTGCAAAAAAAAAAAAAAAACTTTTTTTGTGACTTCTGACCAATGACAATTAATATAATATGTGAATTTTGAGAACTGTTTTAGGATGCCAAACCAATTAAGTTTTTACGTGGTTAATATACTGGGCATCTCGATTTTCCGAGGTCAATCCCCTATAGTAACTGAGCTATTTAGGCGTGAATAGCATTAGTTATGTTATGACTGAGCCACTGAAGAGAGGTGTACCTCGATTGGAGTCCTGGGACTCCTGGGCCGAAACGGGTTAAACTAAACGTAGGTACAAACTATTTTACTTGTACGATGTACGAAATTATTTATAATTTTGATACGCAAAAATAGTGATATATAGGAAGATTATAATCAAACGGTCAAATCAAATCTCACCAAAAACAGCCAAATTTTAATAACCGAGAAGCCACCACCCATCTTTACTCCACACAACTGAGACCTTGTAGTTTATGTTTTTTTAATTTCCAAAATTTTGTTTGTTAAAAAACAAAAAAAACATAACGTAACTTGATTTCAGTACGTTTTATTTATATATGGAGATTCAGATATTGAGACCTTATTCACTATTAAAATATAGCGTCCGTCCATAGTCGCGCCCATTGCCACTAGCTTCACACTGCAGTCGCACCTATTACAATTTTTTTGCACGATTTGCCGCCCTCTATATTCGGCCGCCCTAGGCCCGGGCCTGCTGGGCCTTAGGGTAAATCCGCCACTGTAAACGCCCAAAACCCATCAAGCCCCATTAGAGCACCGGTGATCGCGACAATAGAATAATATTATTATTTTTTAACAAAAAATTAAAACCGACTTCCAAGGTAAAAACAATAGTAATATGAACTAAAAAGTATTAAATAACTCTTACTTTTTTATAGCACGCCTTTTTCAGAATTCGTCTAAATATCAACTATTTCTGTACATATACTAGTCTTCATTATTTTGAAGTCGGTACCAGCTAATTTAATCGTGAGTTCAGTAATGTCAGATTATCTGAAACTTTTTACTATTTAATACTTTTTAGTTCATATTACTATTGTTTTAACCTTGGAAGTCGGTTTTAATTTTTTGTTAAAAAATAATAATTTCACTCTTTTTAGTTAAGTATCTATAAAATTAGGCTTTATGCGTAAAACCCCAATACGAATGTTAACTATTCACATTATGTAACTGTAAGCGAAATTGTGGTAAATGCTTGCAGTTATATAAGTGATGCTGCAATTTAGAAAATTTTATCTTTAAAGGTTCAGGAGTTCTGTTCAGTGCCTTTGCACCAAGAGACACCTTCGTATGAAATTTCTCTTATTCGTAACATATGTTTAACTTACTAGAAACAACATTTTAACCACTATGAGTGTTTTGATAAATTTCAAGGATTTCCCTCGATTGCTCATAGATCCCATCATCAGCTCACTACTTTCGTAATTGTTGTACAAAATTAAGATTACACCCTATACAACAACACGATAATTTCGAAAATCGGTCTACAAACAGCGAAATCATCATCAAAAACATCTGCTTCGATGCAAAATATCACGAAAATGTTTCCATACAAATTTCAAGGAGTCTCCTCGATTCCTCAAGGATTCCATCATCAGATCACCACTTTTGTGAACATGGTACCAAATTCGAGTTAAACCCTATACAACACAAAAACAATTTTGAAAATCGGACCACAAACGGCTGAGTAATCGTTGAACATACAAAAAAAGAAAAAAAAAGATACATACAGCCGAACATATTACCTCCTCCTTTTTGGAAGTCGGTCAAAAATATTTCCAAGAATCTGCGATCGAAGCATTAAATATTTAACAACGCAATGTAAACTTATCTATGTCAATAGACTACGGTTTCTGTGACACAAAATTCAACATAGATATTGTAAAAAAATAACACTGATAAAGTATGTATAATAATTAATAACCGATCCTAACCTAGGTACAATAATAACAAGGAAAATAATACTTAATTTACCTTAATATGATTAAATTAGAGGTCAAATTATTATGTTTTAAATAGAAAGTAGGAGGTAAATAAAATTAGAATTCTTAGTAGGTACTTAGACCTATTAGTATTCATCATCATCGCGTCGCACTAAAGTGTCGCTATTAGAAATCCTTGCTGTTTATACAGGAATCGAATACTACGAATCAACACAACAAAATCTAGAAAATTCTTTTAAAAACATGATTGCACTTAAAAACACCCCCAGGCAAAGCGTGCAACAGCCGTTTGATTGTAAATCTGTTAGGTATTGTGTCTAGGTACTCTAGGTAGTGGGTAGGTAGATGCTGCGTCTGGCCAGATCGATACAGAGTGTCGGGCCCGCCTGTATAATGTCCCATGACTCTCGTGCAGCGATTACTTGGAGTCAAATTAACAGAATTCTCTGTCTCTTCACTTAGCAAACTTCATCCTGGATGACTCTTATCATTGTTTATTTGTTTAAGGAGTTCTAATAATTCTGTTATGTAAGTACATACAAAATGCTTTATTTGTCCGTTATTACTTATTAGTTATCCTATGAGAAAACACTTTAAATTTTAATAGATTGACAAAATATATTAGGTGTAGGATGCTAAGTTTAGTTTATTTAGCATTATTGTATTATCTATTGCTTCCTTCCTTGGTCTTGAATAATGTATTTCGCATCTAAATAACGCGGTTATTGACCTCTTTAAAATTGTAATGATAAATTTTAATGATTTTTAAATGATGTTATATGTACACGCTCAGCTGCCGATGCTTTATTAATCTCTAAAATGCTAATAAATTCTACAATCTTTTTAGAATTTAATGTACTTTTAATGCGTCGCAATTAATTTTTTATGTTTGCGACCACGCTTGTAATTATTCTTTTTAAAAAAACATTAAAATCTACGTAACAGTTTATTTTATTTCGTGTGATATTGTTTCTTTACATCTTTAGATTTTAGATTTCGATAATTTGGTTTCCAATTCTGTTTTGATTGGGAATATTTAACTTAACATCTGAGATATTTTTGATAATGCACTTAGAAGCCTTATCACCACATGATTTACATGATAGGTTATTGTAAAGTCAACATTACATGACCCGCGGCGGATTACTCGGTGGAACGTGACCACTAACGCGACTGCGACACGTACATAATCGGACAATGTCTGTCGCCTCACGCCTGACAATGCCTCGTTATCAAATGATTATGAATCATAACTCATAAGCCTCCGCGCCACGCAACGGTTCTGATACCGGAATCACAGGAACCTCCGATGTTCTATTGTTAAAGTTTTATTTCCTTTCTGGCCATCTACTGCTACTATTTACAGCTTCATTTACACGATCACACAATTTAGTAACGCCGCATTCTCACTTTGAAGTTTACGCCAACTCGAATGCAAAGTATTCCCAAGTTACGTCTATATGCAGAAATGTAGACTCATCTCACTTCAGGTTTACCGCAACCCAATTTACCTACGAACATCTCAATCAAAATTCATGACGTCGTGCATAAAATATTTACCGAATCTGCATCTGCAGTTACCCCGTTTTCCCTAGGTGTACATACATAGAATTATCTAGACTGTATTTCTATAGTAGGTATTATCCCCGCGAGGCTGACCATTGGGGTTGGGGGCGCTCCCCAGACAGCCTAGGGCTTATCTCGGTACCTACAGTTCCTATTCATGTTATGAATTATGGCATTTCTCCGGTCTCATTTAAAACTTCTATTTCTTTATTTTTATCATCCTTATATTTCTACAGTCGTAACTTTAAAAGATTTTTTTTCTATATCATCATCTTTGTCCTTGTAACTAACTACTGAAGCATTTTTAGGAGTTGTCGCCAATGAAATATTAATACATATATTCATGAGTTTTGATCCATAGTGCTGTGGTGACTTGGCTTTAAATGACATCACCGTTTTCGATTCTAAACACCTTAGTCATCGAAAAGTCATGTTGGAAATAGGCCGAACCTCTTCCGATGAATAGTTTGACTAAGTTAAATTATTATTATTAAGATGGAATATCATAATATTATGCTGCAACAGTTGTATTTTAAAACTTAAACCATGGAAATATTATGATAATTATAATAATTTAGATAGGACCCAACTGCACAACAAGTTCAATGTTCACAGGTGTTATCAAAAAGTGCAAGATAAACAATAATAATATTATGAAAATAATTTGTTTAATCTATGCATTGTTTAATTTAAATTTTATTTATAAATTAAAGATTTACCTCATCGATACTAGGTTACTGAACTTTATTTATGTATGTAGAAAAAAAAGAAAATAACAATATTATTTCAGTAGATTTAAAAGCAAAAATATTTAAGACGAATTTTGGACAGAAGTAAATATAAATGCAATAAATAATAAGTCACATGTTAAAGATCATTTAGGTCAGGGGTCACCAATTAGTTTTGCTCGGGGTCCATTTTGAGAAATGATATGTTCTTCGCGGTCCGCACATTTTATAAAAAAATAATTATTAAACATTGGCAATTACGGAAATTACAAAGCCCAAAGGTATTTATTTACATTAATTCAATGAGAAAAGTGACAATTTTTGTTGCTAATAATTATTATCCGTATGAAAGTTTGGAGTGAAATTGGTGCAAGCTCGCAAGTCGAGACCGAATTTTTTTAACGAAGTTCATCTTTGAAAATGCTTGGTCCGCATACAATGGGTCGGTAGTCTGGATGCGGACCGCGCTCCGCCATTTGGAGACCCTTGATCTAGGTATATGGCACGGTACCAAGAAATGACTATAATATAGCTTCTTCGTAAAATTTCACCTGGGACATTAATATTTATTTTTAATTGTTGAAACTTAATTAGAATTTTATGGCCAATTATACAGATAGGTAGTAGGCAGTAGAAACTCGCCAAGAAAGTGGTAATTCACAAGTTATTTGCTAATTACTTTACACGTTTTCAATTTTAACGTGCCAGGTGTCGACTGAAATGAAACTTGTTCCTCAAAGGTTTACTTTCGTCTTTCTAATGCCTGCACTTATTCCTCTCTCGCGAATCGCGATAAAAAGTAGCCCATGTCCGTCGTTGTCCACTTTATTTGTGTCAAATTCCATCAAATCGGTACTGTAGTAGAAGCCTTTCGATGTTTTAAATATTGTCTAGCTAATTCGATGCAACGTACAATAATTTTATAAATAAATATTTTTATTCTATTAAATCTACGTCAAATTGAAATATTTGGCTTCTCCTCTAAGCATATTGGTCTAGTATTATAGCTTTACAAGGATAGTAATTCAGAATGACTAATATCCACAAATGTTCGTTATTAACCCTATCCTGTACTGTATCCGTTCGCGTGCAAATTTCTTCCCCTTGACATTTAATAATGGAGCAAATGTTGCCAGTTAATTACCAAAAGTACCCTTTATAGGTCTTCAGTGAATTTTGGGTTTAACGGCATATTTACTTTGCTTTACTTTAGTTTTTTCAATGCTCTCATTTGCGTTAAGTTTTTCTTAATTTACATGCATTGAGCGTAAATGATCACATTTGTGTCTTAGATAAACATCTGCGGCTATTCTTTACTGGAATACCTACGTCGGCAGTCGGCACAGTTCCGAAGGCCGATGCACAGATTGCATACAGATCGACCTGGTTCACACATGCGACCGTACATGGTTCTGTATACCTTGTCTCTCAGGCACAAGGCGAGCGTGATATTGTATTTTTACCGCGACCTCGTCTGTAAATTACTGAAGGTGTAGGTTCTCCATCCAAAAGTTCATCTACAAAGAAATCGCAGGATTCAATGTGTAACGGTTTTTTTTTTAATTTTGGTGGGAAAAGCTTTTAGAATAATATCGACCTCAATTAATCTTCAATTATTAATGGATCTTTCACGTAATGTTTTGAGCTCCCACGTTGTAAGTCGCTCATTGTATACTCAAATGTTTCGTAGTAGGTATTATCCGTTGTAAATTAGTTTATTTTTAGTAACAACCTAATAATAATTATGTTATGTATACTATTTTTGGGTTGCTGTCTAGCCTAGAACTTGAGATTATGTTTGTACAACCATGCAATGACTGTAACCTGTCTGTATACTAAATAAATAAATAAGCTCTCAGTAAACACTACCAAACGGCCTTCAACCCAAAACAAATTACGGAAACGAACGCTTTATCTTAAGTGCTATTCTATCTATTTAATCCTTCAGGCCCCGCGCGAGCACCGGTGATCGCGACAATAATAGAATACAATAGCAATTCCTGGAAATTCCGACTGAAGTATTAAATCTCTATCTATTTCAGTAGAACTATTTTAAGTACTAACGTAGGACATAAAATGTATGTAAACAGATCTAGAATTTTCCATGACTCCAGACTCCAGAGCGAGTAGTCCTTAGAGATGATATTAATGCTACATGGGCGTTGCGCGTCGTCACTCCAGAAATAACCGATCTATTTGAATCTATTGCATTGTTTTGAATGGCCTTTACAGCGAGCACGATCATCGTGAAAGGTCTGCAGTTATTATTTAAAATGGAACGTGATGAGCTAACGCTAATGAAAATAATTTGCCTTTAGGATATTGAACGCGGTAAGTGCTCTTATTCGCTCGTTGATATCCAGTGCTATGTTGTTTCACTGATCAATTCAGAACGTTATTTTCAAAATTTCCTTTCTGAATATTCAATCCCTTATTTTTTATTTTTCTTTATACTGAATGTAATCGAAACCACCTTGCGCTCTGACACAGAATTCAAGTAAGGTAGCCTTATCTTGACGTGACGCATAACTTGTTTGTCGTTGATTAAGTTGTGACTCATTTTGCGTCCAACTCAATTTTCTCTAGCCTTAAAATTATTATTTATTCCACTTGCGTTTCGTATAGCTTTTAAATGAATATTTAATATTCCTTTTTGATTCATGGGTGTCCATTGTACATTTTAATGTGAATAATTATACCAGCATTCAATAGCTACTATTGCCCGACCAAAAAGTTCCTAGTAAATCAAATTCTTACGCCAATGACAAATGGAATGTCAAAATTCGTTCAAATACAATATTCCTCCAAATGATACTTGTTAATTGTTTATTACTGAGGGAAACGTTATACGGTATTCAGACATAAGGATAAAATGCTGGGAGCCTTTATATTCTGCGTGAGTCACTCGGGTGGCCGGTTCACTGCTCTCTCCCCCTCAGACGTGTAATGGCGTTAGTATCGATCTTTTTTCGCCTGCCCAATTGTACGTTCAAGTTCAAGCGAATTTAAATTTAGATGTTGTTGATACCGGTGTACCGTGTATAGTTGAGGAACGATTACACTGTCAATATATTATTGTAAATATTGAAAGAACATTTGATAATATTATACTGATAATTCGGATAAAAATATAGGAATATTTCCAAATAACAACGAAAGTAGATTATCATGCGCAATCTTTTGTTCTTTTTGTTAGATTTGAGTTTATTTTTCCTTTGCAATTTGAGATAAAGTTTCTAAATTATTTTATCAATCCTTAACCATTTCTTTTCTCCCCATGACGGGATGCACAGATCGGTAATGTGAGTCACGCCGAGTGCTAATTAAATCGCATATTCCGCATTCAGTACCGAGATAAATGTCAGTCGAGTTAAAACGACCGCAGGCACTAACAGTACTCCGTTGTCAGCCATCTTGGAACATATGGCTTGCGTCACTTTTTATGGTCTTGCGTTTTTCGATCACCAAATAAGGTCAAGAAAGTCAAAACTACAATATTATATCCATGTACGGATTTGTCGACAGTATGCCAGTCTATCACTTTAAACTACTCTCTATTTAGGCTCTAAATGTCTATTATGAGTAGTAAAACTGCGTACAAAATATGGAGCTATTAAGTCTAATGTGCTTATTGTTTATTAGTGACAACATTTGGATAATTTAGATTGGAGATAACTTAATAAATCTCAAAATTAACTGTTACGAGCGAGCAGTGAGCAATCGCAGATCATCTAGACGTGACGTCGATTTTGGATTTTAATTGGCTAGTGGGTATATCATTTTCACGATAAGATCCATTTCCAAAACATTTCATCTGAATCTCTAGGTTCCATTCTGATAATTATTGCGTTAATTAGCGCCGCAAGTCGGCGAAGCATAACGGGACCGCTAGCGCACATGAGAACTAACTCATATTATAACCAATAGTAGAATTTTGGAAGCTGGAGAGTGGAGGCCTCGAGAGAATCTTATGCAGACACGAAAACTGTATAACGGCCTTAATAGCCATGTAGAATTTGCAGTAAAATGTTGCAGGCATGGCTGACCACTGTCTGGTAATTAACGAGATTTTTGTCTGTGC
Source organism: Lysandra bellargus (assembly GCA_905333045.1). Classification (NCBI taxonomy): domain Eukaryota; kingdom Metazoa; phylum Arthropoda; class Insecta; order Lepidoptera; family Lycaenidae; genus Lysandra; species Lysandra bellargus. The sequence goes on along the minus strand of HG995353.1, from coordinate 722,925 downwards.
TCACAATGATACCCATTATTATACCGTCTAGAATTCTAGATTAAAAGAAATCAAAATTGATAAAATATAAATAATTTGAAATATGACATAGTATATATTGATCGTTTCATAGATGATATTAATAGAATTCGGGCTTTACTTCAAAAACTTAGGAGACGATCTCCGAAGTGGGCTTAATTTTGTATGGAGGTTCGTCGCGAGTATTTAGTGGAGGGTTCTCAAATTCTGAGTATGTCACAGCACTTACTCCTTGCACTCAGGTATACTTGAACTCTGTATATAAATGTGCGAGTTACAACATAACCCGCTTAACAAGTTTGCGAAGCTTGCTCATTATAATTTGCTTATAAAACCATCTGCTTTTGCCTCTTGAGTACACTTATTACGAAATAAGGTTTTTCAATTATCCTAAAAGCTGAGCAAGTAATTTCGACGACACTACAACAAAATGTCTCTTTGTGTGATGCAACTTAATATTTTCGGGCTAACGTTACGTCTCCGTCAGTAGCGAATTTCTTCCTTAAATAATATTTTAAATTAAAATACGCCTAATCAGGACACCTGCCTAATGATACCGTTAAATAAATTTCTACTTTATTTTATTGTACCGTGTATTAATGCGCAGATTGTAAAGTCAGGTGGTAGCTCAATTTAAAGCTGTATAGAATTAGGAAAATAGTTCCATTGTTACATAAGCAGTTTAAATAGCAAATTATTTTAAATTAAGTAGACTTCTGTCTGGGTTGTGGATTTTCATATCAATAGTCGGTGCAGAACAAACATGGACAAAGTTATCACGTTGTGTGTCAATAAAACTTATTTTAATTGACATTTATTTATCAAGAACATCCGGCCTTTGCTTTTGACATTGATTGACTGATCTAGAAAAACCCAATTTGCTTTGAAAAACATTCCTCTTTTCAATCCTCAACAGAATTTAGCAAAATCTGATATATAATAATTGTAACCTGTAACCTGGGAAAAAGTCCAGGGCGAACATAAATATGAAATTCAGTCAAAAGTCAAAAATAAAAATATCTAGAACTAAGATTATTTAACAAATCTTCTCAAAAACTGGTATTGAGGCAAGTATTGACGAGTCCGAGTCTTTATTTAATTAAGCTATAGACAGTGGCAAGCCAGGCGTGAACCGTCTCGAATACAAATAACAGCCATTGTAGTCGTTGAATTATGCAAAGCAAACGATACCGTATCCTGTCGGGTAAACAATCTCTCGCTCACCGAGGATGTTATTGTGTGGATATTAAATATTTTGTCTCATTTTTCCTAAAAATCACGCCCAAAAATTTAATTCTACGACGTTTGAGTTCAAAGTTTAGGTGTCATGGAGTGCTACAAGGTTGGCTACAGGGCCGCTAATGTTTTTTAATATGTGAATTAAACTATACGGTACTCTTCATTGTTAGACAATTAGCTTGTCACAAGTCACAACTTAAATGCGACTCTTAAGAGCCCGTGTTACCCTCGAAATTCTCATACATACGTAATACCAAAATCATTTTCTCATACGAAAATATTTAACATGTTTGAGTTATTTTTCAGCTTAAAATAGTAATTACCTAGGTTCCTGTACAAAAATTAACTTCAAAATATTTGAACATAAAAAAAAAATTGTGTAAAATTTTTTTTACTAAATTTACTACTAAATATTTAAACACTAAAAAATAGAGTAAAACACTAAAAAATATAAAAATAAATATTAAATTTACTACAAAATATTTCAACTCAAAAAAATATTTTTTAGTATTTAAATATTTTGTAGTAAATTTACTATTTATTTATATATTTTTTAGCGTTTTACTCTATTTTTTAGTGTTTAAATATTTAGTAGTAAATTTAGTAAAAAAAATTTATACACAAATTTTATTTCTTTTAGTGTTTAAATATTTTGAAGTTAATTTTTGTTCAGGAACCTAGGTAATTACTATTTAAAGTGAGATTTAAAGCTGAAAAATAACTCAAACATGTTAAATATTTTCGTATGACAAAATGATTTTGGTATTACGTATGTATGAGAATTTCGAGGGTAGCCCGGCCCCTTAAAAGCATACAAAAGTACAAAACGTTCAGAAATCGTGGTAATGAATGCGAATACAGTTTGATAACTGTACAACTTCGTTCTGTGAACTCGTTAGAACTCCAATTAATTGTTGTTTCGTATGAAAATTATATCATTGTATTAATTGTGGTTTGCATGCTGTAAAATTAATCACTTCTTTCACATTAAATTTTAATTAAAATGATATAATTTTGTTGCTAGTTTGTTATCGTCAAGAGTCAAGAGCACGACGTCATGTCGTCACAAGTCACAACTGACTCCACTCACAAGGAAAAGATGCAATATTTTTAAATATTATGTATATTTTTTTACTCTCTGTGCCACTGTGAAATATTAAGGGCCCCCGAGACGATCAAACGGTTTGATTCAAACCTTACGTGTTTGATGCAACCGTTTGATGTCGGTTTGAACGGTTTGTCAAACGAAACTGCGCAGTTTGGTTCAATACTCGCTGTGGAGTACACGTCTTGTGAGTTGTGACGAATAAATATTATTTTTTAAAAGATAAAACCGACTTAAAAATTGTACGAAATTGAGAATTAAATTCCCTATCTCAAAAACTACTAAACCTATTTTGATGAAACTTGCAGAAGTCTCCCAAGTTAAACAATACCTATTATAGTACAACAAAAAAAATATTTAAATCGGACTTGTAGTTCCGGAGATATGTGAACACAAACATAAAAACATACATACACTTTTGAAATTATGCACATTTGTTCGGATGCTGATATAGACTAACATTATATACGAAAACTGGGCAGTTCTGGAAATATTACATACATACGCATCGAATTGATAACCTCCTCTTTTTTAGTCGTTTAAAAATAATGTACCTACTCCAAAGAATTATATAAAGTTTGTTCAAACGCATCGGAACACGATCAAACGGCGCGTCAAACACAACAAAAATATGAAATTTCATCAAACGAGCTTCAAACACGTAAATGTTTGACAAACCGTTCAAACTAGCTTTGTAAACGATCAAAATGGTTTGAGTCAAACCAAAATTTACGTGTTTGAGTCAAACCGTTTGATCGTCTCGGGGGCCCTTTACAGTTATGGCACAGTTATAAACTAGTTGACGCCCGCAACTCTGTTTTTCCGGGACAAAAAGTATCCTATGTCCTTTCCCGGGACTCAAATCTCCAGCAAAATTGGTTCAGCGGTTTGGGCGCTTTGGTAACAGACAGACAGAATGACACACACCTTCGAATTTATAATACTAGTATGGATGAATAGAATATAGATAAACAATTAATATTACCATTTACATGATACATCCCTAGCCTTATTAAACAACCAAACTGTCACTAGCTCTTTCGTTCCCAAGCGGTCGGATGCGACCGCGAGAACAAAATATTTCCAAGAATCCGCGATCGAAGTCACTTAACTCAACAACATGCTGGTGTTGCCATATGCTAACAAGCTATTTTTCTTGATATTTTTGGAACTTTTTAAACGACTCCCAAAAAGGAGAAGGTTATATTGTTCGGCTGTGGATATATATTTTTTTATACCCATAGAAGTGTTACTTTCCAATTTCAAATGTCTCTAAAACAACTATTTTCTATACAAGTAGTTTAGTATCAATGGTAATATCCCATAATTACCATATAACGACCGTAAACCACCTACACGTACGTTATTGAAAGTAACCCTAACCAGTTCGTTACTCGATGCAATTCATCGCATTTTCTATTTTCGTGAGAAACCGGGTCATCTGAGGTCGACCACGGAATTTAAAAATGAGCGAGATTGCATTGCATTTTTATTTTTGCAACATTTGCAACGCACGGCTTTGTCCGGCTTTGCTCATTGTAATACGCATAATCAGCCGCTGTCTTTACTCCAGTAGTTCACAACAGCTATTCTTTACAAGATTTTTTATTTTATTTCAGAAACAAATATGGCCTGCTCAGTGAGTGATGCCCCCTCCCTCAAGGACCTTCCCAAGGTCGCCACCGACCTTAAGAGCCAACTGGAGGGCTTCAACCCCAGCTGCCTGAAGGACGTAGACACCAACGAGAAGATCATCTTACCATCAGCAGAAGGTATACAGCATATTATATAATTAGTTATTACCATCTAACAACTGTTCCAGACGCGGACGCATTTGGATTAAACTACGGTAACGTTAATGACCAAGGATTAAGAAATTATGAAAAAAGTTCTCCTTCCATAATGAAATTCATTTTTAAAATAAGAACACTTATGTTACATTCCACATGAATGTCAGAAACGGCTAAAATAAAATTTTGAGCAGCACAAAACAAACAAACATTCTGCGCAAGTCGCCATATTTCATCTGCCCACTTGCATCTGTCTGGAACATTACTTCGACATTCAAATTGAGATCGTGAACGTACCATTTGAAATTCAATGAATTTTTAGCTTGTTTTTGTTTATTCAAGGGCACTGTAAATTCTAGATATTATCTACCTTTTTTAACTTACATATTTTTATTTCTAACATAAATACAGTTGAAATGTTCTAAAGTTAGGTATATTTCCAGTTTCTTCATTATTATGGGATCCATGACTCTCAGCATTGTATCTATCTGAAATGTAGGCTCCATAGCTCACATATAACGGCACAAAGTATATAACTATAGAACAAAGTATATAATTATAACTATAGACAGTGATTGAGCAAAAATATTATTTGTAACAGACGTTGCCAAAGAAAAGCAACACATCGCCCTGCTTCAAGACGTTGAGAATTTTCAACCTTCAGCCCTAAAGAAAACTGAGACGGTTGAAAAAATAGTTTTGCCCAACGCAATAGGTATTCTGTGTTGGAGTGCAAACCGCCTAAGGAACCGGCTTTAGCCTTTTTAACTTCTAACAGAGTTAGTTGTTTATTAATTTGACGTGTAATAATCATCATTCCGGATTGTATCGTCATCGCTCATAGCCATCTCATAGCATGATTGTTCTCAAATCTCTTACTCCCTTACTAAAAAAATATTTTAGAACTAAATAACGGATAACTTGTAGAATGTTGCTGTATTTGTCTGATACTTTGGAAAATATTATATTCGATAAAGATGTGTTCAGTGTTAATATTTTTATTAGTAAGCGGACAATGTGTCTATGTGTATCATTTACCAATTTCCACCTACAATCTTAACTTTACTTTGATTAACGTTTTCATTAAATACAAATAAAAATATCTCATTTCTCAGACATTATTTTCATTGATTGTGTGCTTTTTAAATAAGTACTTAATATATTGAAAATATACATTGCAGATGTACAGACTGAAAAAACTCAAAAGTCGTTATTCGACGGTATCGAAAAGTTCGATGCCACCAGGTTAAAGCACACAGAAACCCAGGAGAAGAACCCACTTCCTGACAAAGATGGTAAGTTTTGACTATTTTTATGAATGCGCAGCATGATATACTTACCTATGTATCGTTTTGATTAAAGAATTCATTATTTTTTTATTTGGCAGTAGATGGCAGCAGTTAATATAATTTTTAATAATTCTTTATTGATAGTTATTTAGCCATTGCACAAAATATTCTGTTTATTTTAATATATACTTTTCAACTGATTTGAATCGCCTAGGTATATTGTATAGAAGTTTATTTTAAAACATTAAATTTTCTTTTGCAATAATTATCTAATTTTCTTTTTTATATTTTAATATCAGTATCATAGCAGTTTTAAGCCGGACCATAAAATGTATAAAAATACACTGTGCATTTTATTATTTTTACTGGAGCAACACTGTTCAAAACGTTTTTGTGATTGGTTAAGTTTTAAATCAACGTACCTTTGATGCTAATTTGAAGCTCGGAAATATGTTACTTAATACTTGGACAATTTTTTGCACTATTACTCATCAATTTTAAATATTTCTGGTCAGGCTTAGACACTTGCATGGTATGGATCTATGCATCACACGCACGCATTGATCACATGCTTAAGCTTTAATACTCATGTTACGCTCTGCATGATTTTGCCAACACCAGTTGTAGCTGCGGAGAAGGCCCACCAAAATCTGCTAGACGGAGTGGAACACTTCGACAAGAGTCAGATGAAGCACGCCACCACAGAAGAGAAAAATCCACTGCCGCCAATCGAAGGTTTTTTGCTGCTTTTTTTCTATGCTTTGCATCTTGTTCCTTTAAGTTCTCAATTGATAACTCACGATTACTTGCTGATAAGCGAAGACTTTTTATCGGCAAGTTATCTACTATCAGTTAATAAATTCGAACTCCTTTTAAATCGAACATCCCAATCTTGTATAACAAGTAGTTTTTAAATTTTTTATTAAAATGTTAAAATTATGTGATATTTCTCGCTTACTGTTATTACTTATTTGGGTGATAAATTTTACTTATATTATTTTATTTACCTATGCGATGAGTACGAAAATTATTAATGATCCAAAATCTGTAGGTAACTAGTAGGTAGTAGGTACCCGAAACCCTTATGACTTATCTTCCGTGACTCACTTAGCACTTACCTATTTGCATTAATTATATTTACATTTATTTAGTCGTTTCTATGATCTATCGGTCATTAATCAATAATAGGACATGTCATGTCCACATAAAAGTAGTTAATGGTGCCTCATATATATTTTTCAATTTCCAGCCATCGAGGCGGAGAAAGAAAAGAACAAGTTCCTCAACGGAATCGAGAACTTCGACCCGACCAAGTTGAAGCACACCGAGACTTGCGAAAAGAACCCTCTCCCCACAAAGGACGTCATCGAACAGGAGAAAACGGCCTAAGAGGCTCATCCTATAATTATCGCAACTATATAACTCAAATATCGCTACGTTAGTATTAATATAAGTGAAGCCGATTTACGCTGCCCGTTATAACGACGAGCATCAGATGTTGCCCTTTTTAAAATAGATTAAGATTTCTAACAGGTTTTAAATGTTTAAAACGTTTACCGAGTCCGCCAAAGTAAGCCTAGTAACATAAATTACCTCATATTGCGGAATATTTTTCTAGCTGGCAACACTTGACATGAGATTTGCATAGCGTTCCTTTTTACGGTATGATCTCCCAACGGGCTTCGAAAATCGGTCGTTATCATTAGGTATAGGAACCAAATTTTCTATGTCACTTTTAATATAATATTTTAAAGGTAAGCGTATTTTATGAGCATTATAATATTTAATTTATAATTTTAAAATTAAGTTCAGTACTGATTTTTTATGTAAGGTTAACGCACTTCTAAATTTTGAAAACAGCATTTTTTGCTTTTAAAAAGAAGGGTAAAATAAGATTTTTTAAAGGTTTGATAATAATTTTTGTGTTAAATTTAATACCTTAATAATAATAATTATTGAATAAAATAATAATACATACATAACTATGCTTGAAAAGTAGGAATTACTTGAATGCTCAATCGCAAATAATAGGTATATTGTAAAAGTTTCGTAATTATTCTGTTTGTAATGTGTACCGAAGGAACTAAAGTTTTTTATACTGTCATATTACACGTTTCTAATTTTATACTAATGACGCCAATAAAACTTTTTGTATCGAAATTTTGTATGTTTTACAGACGGTGCTTTTTATAAATATAGAGGAAAGAAATTTATTTGTGTTTTATTTTCTTTAATAATTCTGTACAGCATGGTTATAGTGTAAAAGGGCCCGTTCACTATTCTGCATTGCAGGCCTGCAGCTGCAGTCCGCCGTGCAGGCTTGCAACACCAATAACCATTCATTATCCTGCGTGCAGTCCGCCGGCTTATGCAGGATAGTGAACAATCACAAAAGAAAGTGAATGGTGTTGCAGGCCTGCACGGCGGACTGCAGCAGGCTGCAATGCAGGATAGTGAATGGGACGTTATACCCAGCCTATATTATTATGGTTTATGGCCACAGTTGGACACAAATCATAATAATTCATAGCACACAAGTAGCTAAGCAAACATAATAATATAAAATATTGTAATCTATTTCATATTTAATTATTGAAGTAAAAACTTCTTTAGCGGTGTTGAGCACTTTTGTGGGATGGGTAAAAACTGTGAAATTCGCGTCAGATTCTCGTGCTGATCGAAAAACCGTACCGGTTGGAGAGTAGTGTTTTGTGTCGAACTCGATCGAAATGTACAGTCGGGGAAAAGTTTAGCGTAAATGTACAGTCGGGGAAAATTGTGCTAAGCAGAAATGTAGAGTCGGGGAAATGAGTTGCTTAGCAGAAATGTACAGTCGGGGAAAATTGTGCTAAGCAGAAATGTGCAGTCGGGGAAATGAGTTGTTTAGCAGAATGTACAGTTGGGGAAATGAGTTGTTGAGCAGAAATGTGCAGTCGGGAAAATTGTGCTAAGCAAAAATGTGCAGTCGGGAAAATTGTGCTAAGCAGAAATGTACAGTCGGGGAAATGAGTATTTAGCAGACGCGCTGATTAAGGCCGCGTTTCCACCTGCAAGACAACTGTCGTGAGAAATGTCTGACAGTCTGTCTGACATCAGCTTTTTTTTTCGATTGTCGATATTTTTTAATCGATTGTAAGGGTTTCGATTAATTAAAACGATCGTTTTTTTTATTTTTTTTAAATCGATTTTCATAAAAAATGGGTTAAAAAAATAATGCACAACGTTAATAATCAAGTTTTCACTTATGCCGGCACTCCCGGAGTGCAACCAGTCTTTTTTTAATATAATCAATAATCATCCATAGTTCCATACCCACAAATTTTATGATAAATGCAGAAGTATAAAGTATGTCTGTTTGTGTTTCTATCTGTAAAAACTCTACAGTCTACATGTTTAGACCGCTGAACCAATTACAAAAATAAGCGACTCTTAGCGCCATCTGTTACGTTACGTTTTTGGAACTAAATTAATTTTAGCTTTACGCATTTTCACCCCTTTAAAACCCCTTTTTCCAGTTAAAAAGTAGCCTATGTCCCTTCTCAGGCTTTAGACTATATGTGTACAAAATTTCTTTACAATCGGTTCAGTAGTTTTGGCGTGAAAGCGAGACAGACAGACAGACAGACAAAGAGACATACAGACAGACATACAGAGATACTTTCGCATTTATAATGTTAGTATAGATTCTCGTGTCACAATGTTAGTCTACGAACTCCTCCGAAACGGTTTTACTGATTTTTACCAAATTTTATATGCATATTCAGTAGGTCTGAGAATCGGCTACTCAGTACTTTATATATTGATAAGTGCATTTGTTGAATAAGTAATAGTAAATTATTACAACCTGAGACTGACGGCGACCATTGTTTGTGCGACGGGATACCGGATAGCGATGTACGTTGCCATGGTGACATACTTATTTAGTCACTTCAATAAAATAATATGGCAAATATATTATGGCAAAGCAACGTTTGCCGGGACAGCTAGTAAGTATTAATCATAAACGTAGAAAAAAAGGCGGACGGAGTCTTGTCATATGTGAGATTCCGTCCGCCTTTTTTTATACGTCCATGGTATTAATATAATAATAATAATAATAACAATGAACTTTAACACCAATCAATGCGAGTAGCAGGAGATCGGTCATCTTGGCGTTCATTGAGAGAGGCTAATGTCCAGCAGTGGACAAATATAGGCTGATATTATGATGATGATGATGATCAATCAATATAACCGTTTGTACTTTTGCTGCTCAATACTTTATACGTGGGAGAGCCATGCTTCGGCACGAATGGGCCGGCTCGACTGGAGAAATACCACGTTCTCACAGAAAACCGGCGTGAAACAGCGCTTGTGCTGTGTTTCACCGAGTGAGTGAGTTTACCGGAGGCCCAATCCCCTACCCTATTCCCTTCCATACCCTCCCCTATTCCCTTCCCAACCCTATCCTCCCCTATTCCCTCATAAAGGCCAGCAACGCACCTGCAGCTCTTCTGATGCTGCGAGTGTCCATGGGCGACGGAAGTTGCTTTCCATCAGGTGACCCGTTTGCTCGTTTGCCCCCTTATTTCATAAAAAAGTACGTTATGTAATTTGAAGTCAAAGAGTACACTATTTTCGATGCTTTGATGGATTTCATCATCTTAAAAAGAATAATTAATAATATACTTTACGCCTCTAGTCCACCGACGCATTCGCATGCGGCAACGAAATATCAGCGGAACGCATCTGCGTCTGTGTGTCCACGGGCGTATATATATAGCTTGGTAAGGGGGGGGGTTGGTAATTTCCCTAACGTAAAAAACGGCCAAGTGCGAGTTGGACTCGCCCAAGATGAGTTCCACAGCAGCAAATAGGTAACGTGTTTAGGAAATCAAAAGTATTTATTAAAATTTATTTGAATATCGGAATGTTGAATATATTTATATATAAAAAAGTAATACGCTCCACAGTATAATAATACTTAATTATTTTCACAAGTAAGATGGATAGTAATGGGGGGGGTCCGGACCCCCCTCCCCTTATACGCCCATGTGTGTGTCTAAACACATTACACACTAGGCCGAAGTTACGCGGCGTGAATTCCGCATGATTACGTCCGCAATGACAAACGCTTACAGTGTGTCATCGGTAATTTCAAAGACATTGCAGGCGGAATCATGCGGAATTTACGCCGCGTAACTTCGGCCTAGTGTGTTTAGACACTAACAGGCGGTTTCGCAGTTCCTTGCGAAACGGTCGACAAGGACAACTAATTCAGTTAAATTTTAAGCTAATGTTTGAGCGAGACAAAGCGTATGCGAAATTCTGCCATACTACTGACAGTTGTCGCTGCCGCATGCGCATGCGTCGGTGGACTAGGGGCGTGTATTTATTTCGTTTCAATAAGGAATTTTATTGTCTTCTCAACAAAGTTAGCAAGTAAAAGTAATTAAAATAAGCTCTATATTTATTATTTTTATTTATTATTAAGATTATAAGTATCGATTTCACTTTCTTGCTCATCTGACTGATTGTATGTTTCAGATTCATATTTTCTTGTGTTCTTTTGCACGACGATCTTTTGTATTCATAACTTCCTCTAATTTTCCTCATCTTCTGTATTCGGCGTCTCTAGGTTTATATTCATCACTTGCTCTTTTTCTTGGTCTGATTCTACACTTTTATTATTTGTAGTTGTAGTATTTTTTCCAGTTTTACTTTTCTTTTTCTTCGATGTAGTTGTGTTCAGTAAGCCCCTAAAATGAAGCATGTTGTAGAGCGGATCTAATACGAATTAAATTTATAAAACTCTAAAGTAATACTTGATTAGAAAGCTAGTAAAATCTGTGTTATGGCTCATCTACAACAGTGGCCAGCGCTGGCCACTGTTGTAGATCGAATGGCGCATGCGATGGCCATGCAATGGTCGCAACTCGCAACGCCTCTACATGATGGTCGTGTTCAGTTCAGGGCTTCATAACGTTATCGAATAACAGAAAAAATATCGTTACGTACCGTTATTTTCATAATGGTAGCCAGATAACGTTATTTTTTAACGATATTTAGTAAAATAACGTTATATTTACCGTTATTATTATAACGATATTTTTCGTTATGTATAAACGAAAAAATATCGTTATAATAATAACGGTAAATATAACGTTATTTTCTGGTACTTATCAGGTATGCGATCGTGCACGGTGCACAAATCTCACTCGCAGCCCACTTTTTTGCAAGATTTGTGTGAAAATACAAAGAAAAAATACACCTTATAAGCGTGATTACGTTTAGAAAATTTTCCCGCCTGTCGTGACTTTTTTGACGGACTATAACGTTATCAAAGAACATTTAGAGGACCGGTTGGTCTCTATAAGAGTTCACTAGAGGTCGGAGGAGTAAAGAGTAAAACTCGATTTACTGTGGTGAACTGAAGTGCTTTATTGAACAATCTGTGCTGTTTATATACAAAAATTTGAGTTAATTATTATTATTACAAGTCTGTACAAAGGTAAAAAGGTTATTTGTGATTGGTTAACTAGATTAGACAGAGATGTAAAGAGAGAGACAAAGATATTTACAAAACAAGAAAGAGAAAAAAATCGAATAAGAAATATTTACAAGTTGGAAAAATTAGCCGCGCGGGAAACTGGCCGTCCCGCGATACGTGGCGCTGGTATCGCGCGAGTATAAATATAGGCTCGCGTGCCGCGGCGAATTCAGTCCGCGCGCGAATTTCATACCGACGTCGTCACTCTGTCGCTCGGCGCCGCGCCGGTAATAATAGTAGTTGTGCCGCCATTTTGTGAAGATCTGAAGCTCGCGCAATGCCATGAAGACTGCAGCTATGTTGTGAAGATTCGTCTCTCGATGCAGGCACGATGTGGAGACGCGTAGTGAAGTGTTGCGAAGAATTCTTATTAGAAAAAGTTCTTTTCAGGGCTGGGTCACGTCCGGTATTATTACACGGACGGTTTCTTTCGTTATTGCGAACGTACGTTCTTTGCAGAACGATTTTCTTCTCTGTTTCAATCTTCTACGACGGACGTATACAAAGACGGCGGGTGTTCCTTTCGGAGCACGTTGTTTTCTTTGTTTCAATCGGCGAACGAACGTGTAGGTACTGCTACAGTGCTCCCCCTCAAGCGAAGCGCACCGGCAGTCTGACGGCACGGCCCGTTCTTGTTATCTTCTGTGTTAGACTTGCTTGTGTCTTCTGCTTGACTGGTGTTGCACTTGGTAATGGTTGTGAGGTAACAGGTAACGGTAATGAGGTAACGGGTAAAGGTAATGAGGTATTTTGAGGTAAATTATTGGTATGTGAAGGTAAGGTAACAGGTACATTGGTATTAGGTAAGTTGGTAATTACCGGTGACTGTTGTACATTGCTCGTTGACTCGCCGAGGTAATCTTCACTCAGTATGTAGGCGGGCTTCAAACGATCGATGGATACTGTTGCTGTGCGATCGGGTAGCTGTATTACGTAGTATTTTTCTTCTCGTCGAAGAACTTTGTACGGCCCGTCATACGGACTTTGAAGTGGTTTTCTTACAGCGTCTATACGTAAAAATACGTATTCGCACGTAAGTAGATCACGATGTATGAAGATGTTGCGTTGATTACCGTGGCGATGTACATTGTGTTTCGGCTTGAGAGAGTTGATGTTTTTTCGTAGTTGCTCGATGTAGGTATGATCTAGGCTCGATGATGGTGTTGTTTCGAAGAAGTCGGCCGGTAATCTTAAGTTACGGCCGTAGGTTAATTCGGCAGCGCTGACTCCGGTGTCCTCTCGTATGGCGGCGCGTAGTCCTAGTAAAACTGTAGGTAGCTCGTCGATCCACGATGAATTACTATTGATGAGTCTTGATTTCAGTGAATTCTTGAGACTTCGATGCCAGCGTTCGATCATGCCGTTAGATTGCGGGTGATACGGCGTTGTACGGGTTTTATCGATTCCCATACAACGTGTTAAGTTGACGAACAGCTGACTCTCGAACTGGCGTCCTTGGTCGGTTGTTATTGTAGTCGGACAACCGAATCTCGCGATCCATTGTTCGTAGAATGTTCTTGCGACGGTTTCGGCGGTGATCTCGGTGAGTGGTACAGCTTCAGGCCATTTTGTCGAGCGATCGATCATAGTAAGTAGGTACCTATGACCACTCGCTGTTGTACTTAGCGGTCCGATTATGTCGATGTGCGTATGTGAAAAACGATCGACTTGCGGGAAAGTCGATACGGCGCTCGATGTATGTCGTTGTATTTTGCTTCGCTGACATTGTATGCAGGTTTTCGTCCACTCGCTAATGTCGGAGTTCATAGACGGCCAGAAGAATTTTTGCGCGATGAGTTTTCTTGTTGCCTTTGTTCCAGGATGACTTATGTTGTGAATAGAGTTGAAAATGGCGCGTCGAAAATCTTGCGGAATGTACGGGCGAACGTATTTTGTTGAAGTTTCGCATATAATCTTGATATCGGAGTTAGGTAGCGTTGTTGTTTTGAAACTTAGGTTTTCTTGACCGTACAGCGTAGGTAGCGTGCTATCTCGCTCTTGCGCGCGAGATATTTCTTCATAGTTTACAGCTGACGGCGTGTTGATTGTTTCTATGCGGCTGAATGTGTCGGCGACGATGTTATCTTTTCCGCTGATGTGACGAATGTCGTGCGTGAACTCGGAGATGAAAAGTAGTTGCCGAGTTCTTCTCGGAGTTTCGGATGTCGATGTTTTCTTCTGTAGGGCGAATGTCAATGGTTTGTGGTCGGTGAATATGATGAGTTCTCGGCCTTCGAATATTTTTCTGAAGTATTTTACTGCCATGTAGATAGCTTGAAGTTCGCGATCGTAGGTGCTGTACTTCGTTTGCGCTGTAGTAAATTTCTTCGAGAAGTAGCCGAGTGGTTGCCATTTGTTATTGTAATATTGTTGTATTACAGCTCCCGCTGCAGTGTCCGAGGCGTCGGAGAAAATAGCGATCGGTGCTTTGTGATTCGGGTGGGCGAGCAAAACAGCGTTTTTGATGCTATTTTTGCAAGCCGTGAATGCTTCTTTCGATGTCTCGTTCCATTCGATCGGTGTTTTATCTCGCTTTTTCGCATTATGTAGGTATGCGTGTAGCGGGGCTTGAATAGTAGCGGCGTTCGGAATGCTGTCTCGGTAGAAGTTTAGCATGCCGAGAAAACGACGTAACTCTTCTATGTTTTTCGGTAGCGGGAAATCTTCAATAGCTTGTAGTTTGTCTTGTGGTGGCTTGATTCCGTCGCTGTTTACGCTAAAGCCGAGGAATTTAACTTCTTGCTTGCCGAGTACACATTTAGCTGGGTTGATTGTGATCCCGTTTTCTTCTAGGCGTTGAAGAACACACCGTAGATGTTGGCGATGTTCTTCTTCGCTGCTGGATGCTATTAGCAAGTCGTCGATGAAGGAAAACACGAAATCGTATCCTTGCAGTATTTTGTGTATAAAACGTTGGAATGTCTGGCCTGCGTTTCTTAGGCCGGGACACATTCTCGGAAACTCGAATAATCCGAATGGTGTGATGATTGCTGTCTTCTCTATATCTTCTTTATGGACTGGTAATTGTTGGTAGGCTCGGTTTAAGTCGATCGTCGAGAAGATAGTTTTTCCGGCGAGTTGGAAAGTGAAATCTCGAAGTCGTTGTATAGGGTAGCGGTCGGGCTTCGTTACTGCGTTGAGTCGTCGGTAGTCGCCGCACACCCTTATGTCGCCGTTCTTTTTTGGTACGACGTGAAGCGGAGAAGACCAGGCGCTCTTGCTGGGGCGACAGAGACCTTGTTGCATCATATTCTCGAATTCTTTTTTTACTTGATTGTAGCGATGTGGTTGTAGCGGTCGGGCGCGACAGTGTAGCGGTGGCCCAGACGTTTCGATGTAATGTTCGACGCTGTGTTTCGGCGTGATGTTCATCGCTGTCAATCGTGTGATTCCAGGGAAGTCTGCTAGTATGTCGTGATACGACTGCGTGCTGTCGACACTACGGACAGTAGGTACGTCCGTGTAGCGTCCAGGAGCGTTAATATGTAGACTGGTTCTTCCGTCGATGAGTCTTCTGTTTTTCAGGTCGACGATGAGTTCGTGGTGTTGCAGGAAATCGGCACCGAGGATTGGTTTCGATACTGCTGCGACGATAAACTTCCATTTGTACGGTCGGCGAAGTCCGATGTTGAGCTCTAGTGTTTTTTCGCCGTACGTCGGTATTACGGTGTTGTTGGCGGCGTAGAGTTGAAAAGATAGCGGCTGGAGATGAAGGCCTTTCTTTTTCGGTATGACGGATATATTGGCACCCGTGTCTACCAAAAAAGTGAGATTCGTTGTCTTGTCCGTGACGAATAGGCGGTATTGTTTGTTGTGAACGCCGGATTCCGCCGCTGCCAACGTTCTGTCTAGTTTTCCGGGTTGTTGAACGTACACGGCTGTGTACATTTTCGCGCTTCTTTCCCGAATTTGCTGTGGTAGTAGCAAAATGGTGATGGTGATGTAGACCGTGGACGCGAAGTTCATCGTTGCCGGAATCTTGATGATGATCTGTGTCTTGACCTTGGGTGATGATAATAATTTTCTCTTCGATAGTAATTATTATTATTGAACTGTTGTTTTTTCAGTTCGGCGACCTCTAGGGAGAGTTTTCTAATTTCTTCTATGAGAAGGCACTCGATGTTCGATGATGGTGATGCGGAGCTATTTACACGATGAGATGATGATGAAATGCTATTTACAGTATTTACATTTTGCTCAATTATCTTGTCGGCCAGTGCAGCTTGCTCGTCGAGTGTGGTCTTCGTCTTGAATGTTTCGCTGACGGCCAGGACGGAGCGGATACTTGTCGGGAGGAGATTGGCCCACATGAGCTGTAGGGTGGAATCGGGGACCTTGTTGCGAGCCAGGTTTCGCATACGTCTGAGTAGTTGCGACGGTTTTTGGTCTCCCAATTCCATGTCTGACAGCAGCTGTTGAAACTGCCGGCTGTCAGATTCCTCGTATGCGGAGATGAGCCGGTCCTTCAGAGCTTGGTATTCGTTGGTCTCTGGCGGGTTGTATAGCAGGTCGGCTATCTGTTCGATGTCCTCCTTCTCCAGGCGAGCGATGACCATCTGAGAGAGCTGGCTTTGGTTCTTCTGCAGGCTGCTGGTGGCTGCTTCGAAGGTAACAAACCAGAGCCTGGGTTTGTCCCTCCAGAAAGGCGGAATTCGCATCGAAAGTGCGATGCCGGCGATCTCTTGCGATGACGGTGACGTTGCCGGGTTGCTGGTAAGAGCCGAGGTTTCGGGCAGGGATTCGCCTCTGTTTTCCATTGTGTAGAGAAATTTGTAGCAGAATTCCGTCGAGCAGCGTTTCGTGGTGCAGCGTTTCGTCCGAGCAGCGTTTCGTCGTGCAGCGTTTTGTCCGAGCAGAGTTTTCTTTTTGCAGAGTTTTTTCTTCCAGGTTGCTTGTTGTTCACGGAGTCACCAGTTTAGAGGACCGGTTGGTCTCTATAAGAGTTCACTAGAGGTCGGAGGAGTAAAGAGTAAAACTCGATTTACTGTGGTGAACTGAAGTGCTTTATTGAACAATCTGTGCTGTTTATATACAAAAATTTGAGTTAATTATTATTATTACAAGTCTGTACAAAGGTAAAAAGGTTATTTGTGATTGGTTAACTAGATTAGACAGAGATGTAAAGAGAGAGACAAAGATATTTACAAAACAAGAAAGAGAAAAAAATCGAATAAGAAATATTTACAAGTTGGAAAAATTAGCCGCGCGGGAAACTGGCCGTCCCGCGATACGTGGCGCTGGTATCGCGCGAGTATAAATATAGGCTCGCGTGCCGCGGCGAATTCAGTCCGCGCGCGAATTTCATACCGACGTCGTCACTCTGTCGCTCGGCGCCGCGCCGGTAATAATAGTAGTTGTGCCGCCATTTTGTGAAGATCTGAAGCTCGCGCAATGCCATGAAGACTGCAGCTATGTTGTGAAGATTCCTCTCTCGATGCAGGCACGATGTGGAGACGCGTAGTGAAGTGTTGCGAAGAATTCTTATTAGAAAAAGTTCTTTTCAGGGCTGGGTCACGTCCGGTATTATTACACGGACGGTTTCTTTCGTTATTGCGAACGTACGTTCTTTGCAGAACGATTTTCTTCTCTGTTTCAATCTTCTACGACGGACGTATACAAAGACGGCGGGTGTTCCTTTCGGAGCACGTTGTTTTCTTTGTTTCAATCGGCGAACGAACGTGTAGGTACTGCTACAAACATATATTTACCGTTATAAATCCTATAAGTATAACGTTATAACATTAACCGTTATTAATATCAATTTTTAACGTTATTTTTAATATCGGGTAAATTTTCATAACGTTATCTATGCCCTTGAAGCAGTAACGTTACGAAAAAATAACGTTATTTGAAGCCCTGGTTCAGTTGTGATCTAAACGTCGTTATAATTTATGACTTCGTATCACCTCCCTCCTAATATGAACCTTCTCTTGAATT
The DNA here is from genome assembly GCA_905333045.1 of Lysandra bellargus. Taxonomy (NCBI): domain Eukaryota; kingdom Metazoa; phylum Arthropoda; class Insecta; order Lepidoptera; family Lycaenidae; genus Lysandra; species Lysandra bellargus. The sequence continues at coordinate 705,018 of HG995353.1, read as the reverse complement.
CTAGAAATAATTGTGATGATGATGACAATGATGAATTTAATAATAGCATATTAATATGCTTTCCGTTCTTAAAATAACGCCGAAACTCCCAAACTTGTATCTTTAAAAAGTCAGGAGTTATGTATACTATAATGTATAAATTATTGTAAAGTTTCATTAAAATCCGTTCAGTAGTTTTTGAGTAAAAGAGTAACAAACATCCATACAAACTTTCGCCTTTATCATAATATTATTATATTTTCATTCATTATGAGATCACGTACTCGTCATTTTGAATGAAATTCGTAAATTGTAATAAGAATTACGACGTCCTCACTCGACCGCGGTCAGGCATCGACGGTCGACTGTCGTATCGCCAACGTGTAGAGGCGTACCGCCATCGCTGGGCCATCATCCTTTGATGTGCGCCCGAAAAACCGACACCGCGGCCATTCCACGGCCATCGCTGGCGCCATCGGCCATCCTACGCCACTACGTCCTCCCCACGCTGGCCCATCGTGGGGAGCCGCAATTATATATTGGTACAAACAACAGCACACTAAGCGTAGCAAACACTATGGCAAACAAAGGACATAGTGTCCTTTATCATTATAACAGATGTGCCTTTACAACAAAAGCGGTACGTTAGTTATGGTGTTCGTAATCAATTATGTTTTTATAATATGCAAGTACATTGTACTCTAAATTCTAATGATAAAATACTACTGCAATAAAATTACTTACAATTTTCTTTTAATTCTTTGGCCACTATGCTTAATGGCACTATTTTGGAGAAATAAATCCGCTTCTAAAGATGTACAAGCGCTATCAGCGAGATGCACAATCTTGTAAAAACAATTTCTTATATGTATATATTGCCTGAAAGGTGGTTTAGAACAACCTTTTATACCTTTCCAAGTGAAATGGTTCAGAAGTTCATCAGTAAAAAGAGATTTGGTTATTTGCAGTCCAATCTTGGCAATTTTGTGAGTCCCGCTTGTGCCAGAAATTTTTGAAAATTTTTCAACCTGCAACAACATATGCATACACTGTTGATTTTATTTATTTATACAGTCAAATATAATAATCAACAAATTCTTATTTTGCCAAACAATGTTAAGTACTTAGAAGTAATTAGTAAACGTACCAATGCTTTTTCGAATTCTGCATTAATGAGTTCATTTTCCAGTAGGACTAGCTGTTCTATAGAGTTTATAGGGAAACTGATGTTTTTTTGGGTTACCATGTCATCTTCCTTTTTTGTATTTGCTTCCACAGGAAAATCGCTGTTTGAAAAGCTTTTACATTTCAGTAAATCAAATATTTTATCTAACTGAATTTGAATTACAGCAAATCTTCTTTTTGTATCCTGTTCTTCTAAAAAAAACAAGAGCCTATAGTTACATCAATTATTATTTTTTCCCATGAAGTACATGTTAAAAAGTCCCATCAGCTACATCCTGTCATGGAGCTAAATCTGTAGGAGATAAATATAAACCCGAATATTAAGTTCAATACATTTATTACATAGCGTTTTATACAGAGGCAAAATGGTGACAAGACGCGACTAGAAAGAACCGTGAAAAGGGAACACAATAGCACCACGAGTGAGCAAAATAAGAACTATTAACAATCGTTCAAAAATATTATAATATTCAGAAACATCTTTGATGTTTTATTTTCAACATCGTCCCTAAAACATCAATTCCATCTTGGACGCACAATATCTCAATTTTGGATTTGTTGTTGCATTGGTGAGTGCATCAGCTACCATCATGTCCATCTGTGTATACTGCACATTAATGTGACCTTCCACAACTTTATCACGTACAAAATGATGCTTGACATCTATGTGCTCAGTCCTGGATTGATTATCATCAGTACCTGAAACTTTTATAAAACTTTGATTATTGCTGGGGAGTGTAGAATGTAGATTATCATTGTTTGATTTTTGAGCTCAGGCCAAAACCATTCTTGAAGTTGCTTTAACCACATCGCCTCTTGTACACATATTATACTCTGCCTCAGTGGTAGACAGAGCCACAGTAGGCTGATGTTTAGAATTCTCCTGGAATTCCTCCCTGAAACATACAAGTATAACCAGTGCAGGAAGGTCGGTCATTTCATCTAAATTTTGTTTAAAAGTCATTTTACAATCTTCAGTACCTTTTAAATAATGCATAACTCGTTTCATAGCTAGCGAATGTGACATTTCAGGCATACTTGTTTATGGTCACCATTACCATGATAGTGTGTTGGTTGCATCATATTTAAATTTCTTCTATGTCTCCCTGGAGATAAGCAGGGTGTCCATTTGACATATTATATCTAAATCAAATTTAACAGCCAGAGCAAACAGATATCTCAAAGAAGCATATCACATTACTGATGAAAATACCTCTGCACGTAATCTATTCCAGGTTTTTGTGTACAACCTCGCACACTGTGAGCATAATATTTTGATAATTCTCCATTTTAGTTCTCTTATTATTAAAAATCCATTTACATGTATAGCATGTTTACCTCTAATAAAGACTCTTCATAGTTCATCCATTGCTGATTTCCAGTTTTCAGCATCACTGCCAGACCAAAGCTTCTTCAGCAGTCAATGGATCTGAAATCTGTTTAACACACATAAAATTATTGTGCATTTGACGAGGTAGTAAGGCTAAGGTTATATTAGTCGTGAAATCAAACTCCTCATCACAACTTTCATCACTTGGGTAAAAAGTTCAATCATTATCATTTCTACCATCCAATCCACATCATAACTATCGAAAGTCGTGTCAGTACTTGACTCCAACAAAGTTTTATTTGGAAGGTTCTCATCATCAACATTTTGAAAACTTAATGGGACAATAATAAGGGTAACAGTAGGTTCGGGAGTGACAATAGTCAATACTATCTTTTTTGTTTTCAATTTTTTCAATAAATATTACATCTCCACTTATTGTAATCTTTTTACTTACTGGATCAAATAATCTGTACCCTGTTATAATATCCCACAAATAAAAGTTCTTTAAATTTACGATCCTACTTTAAAGTTTTTGTTTTGGAATAATATTATGGTGCCATAGCTTTAGAACTAAAAATATTTAAATGTGAAATGTTTGGTTTCTTACCAACTTACTACCCGTTCGCGCTAAGTTTGCCGCTGTCAACTGTCACGCGTTTATCGTTCTCTCAGTCACTCGGTTCTGTTAGTGTATGTGAGTGAATGAGAGAACGATAAACGCGTGACAGTTGACAGCGGCCAACTTAGCGCGAACGGGTAGTACGTCCATTTTTCATATGGGGTTGTCTCATTCAAAACCCGTGAAGGTTATTATAAAAAGGTACTCTGTGAACTGTGAAGGTTATTTATATATGGAAGGTTGACAACATAGGCAGCAGCTGTGATTGCTTCTGCCCACAAATGTTTTTGCAGCTTTGCTTCAATTAAAGGGCCCCCGAGACGATCAAACGGCTTGATTCAAACCTTACGTGTTTGATGCAACCGTTTGATGTCGGTTTGAACGGTTTGTCAAACGAAACTGCGTAGTTTGGTTCAATACTCGCTGTGGAGTACACGTCTTGTGACGAATAAATATTATTTTTTAAAAAATAAAACCGACTTAAAAATTGTACGAAATTGAGAATTAAATTCCCTATCTCAAAAACTACTAAACCTATTTTGATGAAACTTGCAGAAGTCTCCCAAGTTAAACAATACCTATTGTAATACAACAAAGAAATATTTAAATCGGACTTGTAGTTCCGGAGATATGTGAACACAAACATAAAAACATACATACACTTTTGAAATGTTGCACATTTGTTCAGATGCTGATATAGACTAACATTATATACGAAAACTGGGCAGTTCTGGAAATATTACATACATACGCATCGAATTGATAACCTCTTTTTTAGTCGGTTAAAAATAATGTACCTACTCCAAAGAATGGTACAAAGTTTGTTCAAACGCATCGGAACACGATCAAATGTCGCGTCAAACACAACAAAAATATGAAATTTCATCAAACGAGCTTCAAACACGTAAATGTTTGACAAACCGTTCAAACTAGCTTTGTAAACGATCAAAATGGTTAGAGTCAAACCAAAATTTACGTGTTTGAGTCAAACCGTTTGATCGTCTCGGTAGCCCTTAACATGCATTTTGCACGTTCTACCAACGTCCGGTTCATGCTCTCAGCGACTCTCAGTTAAACCATTGTGCTCAGGAGTGTATGGTGTGCTGCAAAGAGGATGTAATTGTAAACTGTATACTACGTAACAAGAGGTCGGATTTAAAGAAAAAAATAAACATCCGTTATTTTTTTTAATTTGAAACTAAACTAACAATTTTTAAGTGCAAAACCTTTCACTCGAAACATACCAAAAATTAAAAAAAAAATACTAAAAAAAGAAATGAGCTCAAATAAATGTTTTATTTCAATAAAAAATATTGTACATAGCTAAATAAATAGGCTAATAAGGTAAATTAAACAATAAAACAGATTTAATCCACAAGCTTTTGTTGATTTCTATATTACAGTACATTTTTATGTATTTTTATAAATATAATAGAATAGCTGTCTATGCTACTCTACTAACTACTTGATTGGCTTATACAGTAAACTCTATATAGGGAGGGGATTAAAGCTGCGCGTCCACCAGGTCGGAATCGGGACGTACGGTGCGGACGGCGCGTCGTGTAGTCATATATTTGTCAGGCGCAGAATGACGTTCCAGTACTTCTAGTGCAGTTCACAGTAGTCAATACCATAAATAGTTGTTAACTTCTTCCATCATTTCTTGTTATATCTTATATCCCTCGATCGTGGAAAAAACGAGACACAATAGATTTGTATTGTTATCGCAGCCGCATGCGGCCGCTTGGGGCTTGGGACCAGATGAACACACACTAATTTTATTAGGATCACTTCACTGTACCAAAGCACAACTCAGAATGAATCTCTGGAAAATGAGAAGGACCCTGCTCTCCCTCTATTTTCCCCTCTACTCGACCACCTAAAATGGCGGTTGTTCCTGATTGGTCAAAAATATCTGACCAATAGAAGAGCAGTTTCCTGTTCAAGAAAATCATTTTATTACAAATTATTCATTAAAATATTCTTAATATCTCATAAAATATTATACATTTTAATACAAATAATAACATGATTAATTAATTTTTAGAATCATTTTAAATAATTTACTTAAGTACCGGAAATTGCCACATAATTCCAGTTCATAATTATAATTCTTATAAAATATGATAATAATTATACTCAGTAGTATGACATAGTAAAGCAACAAATCCGTCCGCTGCGCACCTACGCTCCGATTCCGATCCAGTGGACGCGCACCTTTATACATAGACACTTAAGTATCATTACTTTGTTTTGTTACACCCTGTATACGACAGCTGAAATCTATCGCGTGGGCTCAGGCCAGCTGCATACCACCTCACGTCTTGATCAGAGGATTTTTCCTTGGTGGCCGTACCACTCATAATCCCATACCTTCCTTCTCCTAAAATCTCCATAACAGCTATTGCTTGCAGACTAAAATGTTGCAAACTAGTATAGGGACCTAAAAATCTGAAGTTAATGAAACATTTTTCATTTACTACATTTCCATACAGTTTACATAAATTATTAAGTATACTTATCAACCTTATGTATTATTACAATAAAACAATATACACGTTTTAACATTTTCCAAATTAACTGCATACTGATATACATTATAATATTTTCTATGAAATAATAATCTATCTTTTTCATATTAATATAGTTTAAGTTGTAAATTATTGTACAAATATGCAAATAATACTACGACCATGGACTATAAAAAAAGGCGGACGGAATTCCAACATACACAAAACTGTGTCGCTCAGAGTCGGCCAGCTGGCTGTATGTACACGGTTCGCACGCACACATTCTTGCGCTAGTCCATACCATTTGACAGGCGTCAGAATGTATGCGTGGCCGACTCTGAATAAAAGTGAAGACACCAAAAGACACAATTTTGTCTATGACAAGACTCCGTCCGCCTTTTTTTCTACGTTCATGACTACGACATACTTTGTATTAGAACATGGTATGACATAGTTATGTTTTGCTTCAATTTATCAATTTACGGTTACATTTACATTTTACAATGGCTTACCTTTCGTTTTTCAATAATTAATCCACTCAATTTACAATTTTTGTATGAGTTGCTACAAAATAACTTTCACAAAATGAAAATCGAACTTTGAATTTTAAACAAGAAGTTTAACTTCGTCTTTTTTCTGATGTAGTTTATATTCTCTATGGTCTTTTTTATCAGCCAATCACAGTCGACCTTGCACAGATTAGCTGTTTCGTTTAGTACTATGTTTTGGAACCCAAATTTTTTTTTGTTCGGGAATTTCGTCCACCTGGTGTGCTGGTCTGTTGCTTCATGCTTGATGCCGGAATGCCGGAAGTTGCTAAAAAATAAAAATCAGAAAACATTTTATTATATACAATACGCTCGATACAGCTTCTTATTATTTTTATTTTCTTTTCTAATTCATTTTCTACTTCTTATTTAAAGATCCTAAACACAGACATAATATTCAATTTGTTTTATAGAAAATGAACAAAACGTGAATAGTCTATGAAAGTTATGAAGTATCTCGCACCACCAGTAGACGGTGTCTCCATTGGACCCAGATTGGACCACATAGATCTGTATGCACTATTTCAAGCAATTTATTTGCTCTTGTAAGTTGTACCAGAGCTGGGAAACGATAATCGCGCTCGTTTCGCTTCAAAGCATGGAATAAAAACAGTCAGTACTTAATAGTCATACTCTCATGTGAAACACTAATAGGTAAGCACTTCCAGTAGGTAATCCACAGAGTACTTTATTATGCAGTAACACCTGTAGGCTGTAACACTTTAGAGTATCAATAGTTATTGATACTCTAAGCTGTAACAGTATTCAACTTATACATGTTATTGATAAGTTGAGCATTAGCTATAAGAATTTTATTGGCATTATTGCGGCTCCCCACGATGAGCTAGCGTAGTGGCCCATCATGATGGGCCAGCGTGGGGAGGACGTAGTGGCGTAGGATGGCCGATGGCGCCAGCGATGGCCGTGGAATGGCGGCGGTGTCGGTTTTTCGGGCGCACATCAAAAGAATGATGGCCCAGCGATGGCGGTACGCCTCTACACGATGGCGATACGACAGTCGACGTCTGACCGCGGTCGAGTGAGGACGTCGTAATTCGTATAACAATTTACGAATTTCATCCAAAATGACGAGTACGTGATCTCATACATAGGCTGCACTAAAAATATCGGGAATGGAATACTTCCACTATTCCTGTCATATTAAAATCTTTTTAATTGAAAACTCTTTGGTTTTAAAAATCGAATACCATTTATTTATTTAAAAAAAGATTCTCGGTCTTGTCACAAAGTCTTGTCAAACTTGTTTAGTCGTTGAGAAAATGGAATTGACTCGAGAAAATTCTAGAGCGATGATTTATTATGACTTTCGAAGTGGTTTAACACAAAAACAGTGTGTTGATCGGATGATTTCTGCATTTGGTGATGAAGCCCCATCGAAAACCACAATTTATCGCTGGTTTGCTGAATTTCAACGTGGACGTGTCAGGCTCAGTGATGATCCCCGTCAAGGTCGTCCAAAAACTGCAGTCACCAAAGACAACGTTGATGCTGTGCGTAAGCTGGTTGAGGAAGATCGACATGTGACATACCGCGAAATTCAGGCAACTTTAGACATTGGCATGAGTCAAATACAAATAATATTGCATGAACAATTAGGTTTAAAAAAGTTGTTTTACCGATGGATACCGCATTTGCTCTGTGAAGAACAAAAAGCGGCTCGCGTTACTTGGTGCGTCAGAACTCTCGAAAGATTCCACGCAGGATCCTCAAATGCTGTATACAACATCGTATCAGGTAACGAATCCTGGATATATGCGTATGAACCCGAAACTAAAAACCAGTCATGAGTTTGGGTATTCGAAATGAGTTAAAGCCAACAAAAATTGTTCGTTCACGGAGTGTTGCAAAAAAAATGGTGGCCATGTTTGTTTCCAAAACCGGCCATATTGCGACTATTCCTCTTGAGGGACAAAGAACGGTTAATGCAGAATGGTATGCTAGCATTTGTTTGCCACAAGTCGTATTTGAACTCCGTAAAGAGAACTGCAACCGCCGCATCATCCTCCATCACGACAATGCGAGTTCTCACACCGCGCACTGAACAAAAGAGTTTTTAGAGCAAGAAAACATAGAATTATTAGACCATCCGCCATACAGATCCGAATTAAGCCCAAATGATTTCTATACTTTCACTAAAATAAAGAATAAATTGCGTGGTCAGAGATTTTCATCACCTAAAGAAGCTGTGGACGCCTACAAAACGGCCATTTTGGAGACCCCAACTTCCGAATGGAATGGTTGCTTCAATGATTGGTTCCATCGTATGGAAAAATGTGTCAAATTTCGCGGAGAATACTTCGAAAAGCAATAAACACATTTTTAAATAGTACTGTTGTGTCACCTCCTTGATTCCCGAAATTTTCAGTGCCGCCCTCGTAATGAATGAAAATATAATAATATTGTGATAAAGGTGAAAGTTTGTTTGGATGTATGGATGTTTGTTACTCTTTTACTCAAAAACTACTGAACGGATTTTAATGAAACTTTACAATAATTATTATAAACTTTACATTATAATATACAGAACTCCTGAATTTTTAAAGATCCAAGTTTGGGGGTTTCGGCGTTGTTTTAAGAACGGAAAGCATATTAATATGCTATTATTACATTCATCATTGTCATCATCATCACTACTTTAAACCATTATTTTAATTTTAGTCTCGAAATAATTATTTCTAGAATTCAAGAGAAGGTTCATATTAGGAGGGATGGCTAACTCTTACACGTCCATCTTGAACGACGTTTAGATCGCAACTGAACACGGCCATCATGCAGAGGCGTTGCGACCATTGCATGGCCATCGCAGGCGCCATTCGATCGCCCAGCGCTGGCCACTCTTGTAGAAGGGCCATTATACATATATATTAAAGCCCATCTTACCTTACAGCCATTTTTGGTTTAGGTTTAAATTGACTAACCAAAACCAACAATTGTGAGTTGGATACAATCTTACCTAAAACCTACTAGTATAAATTTGCTCACAAGTCACAACTTATCACTTGACATAAGTCAGGACTCAGGGCTTACGAAGTAACTAGTTCTTGATCTGTGCTCAGGGCCACTGATCTCCATAGGTCAGTCGTGCATAGATAATACAGTATATATATAGGTACCCACTTTTTTGTTGTGCCTATTTGAAGCGGAATCAACGCCCCCGGAAGAGAACTGACGTAACCATTGGTAACCATGTATGTATTTTAATTCTCTATGGCTTTGGCTTAATCGTTTGAAATTTGAATGGGGGTTTTCTTTTTTTTTATCTCCACCAGACGGCGCGACGATAGACACTTCTAGATTTTCTATTGGTTCCCCACCGATCTGAAATTATCTGCAGGTAGGCATCACGGATATATATTGGTTGTGTTTCTAAAAAATATCAGGGTACTGTCAAGTGTAACATAAATAAAAATATCTTAAACCTAAGCCATCATTGGTCTAAGCGATTCGACCAGTATACTGGTAACAGTTTAGGAACACGCAAATTGTCAAATTGAAAACTGACAACTGAAAGAGATTTGGCGGTTATGTCACTTTCAAACTTCTACTTTTTATTGTTGGTGTGGTTTTTATTATTTTTTTCTAAATTTGTGTTAATTGGGTTTTTAATGTTCATTATTGGTAAAATATAATTAGCCATGAAATATCCGTTATCTTGCACAAGTGCAGGTAAGATGTTGTCAAAACCAAAATGTTCCTGTGACATTTGGTGTGAATATCGGTAAATAGGGCTATTTCTTCCGTGAGTTTTAACTAAAACATCGTTGTAATAACTTTGTTATCCTAGTCATTGGAATACTATGGCGTCTTTTTCAAATTGAAATGTATCAAGTTTTACATTTTTTTGCCCAGTTTTGTAGTAATTATAATGGTATTCCCTGGTATTACCGATAGTTGTCTACCCATACGCCATCTAGTTACTAAAATGTAAACTGTTTGACAATCAAATTAAAAAGTTAAGAAAATCCCTCTAGATGACAATATTGATGGTGTAAGCACTAAGCGGCTGAATCGCAGAATCATGATAATATCACAGATATTTTAAAAATTCTTGAAATCAATTTTCTTTCCTGAGAGAAATGGTATAATAGTGCCGTCGCGGCGGCGGGGCGCTCTCTCCGCTCTCGTAAGAAATACTGGACGACAAAAACGTAGCTATTGCCTATTATCGAGTATCGACCGATAATAACGCACCTATGTGCGGGAGCCTTTATTATCGACCGATTATAACGCGTCTGTTGCGGGAGCCTTAATATCTTCGGTTTTAAAAAGTTGGCAACACTGCAATCAGCATTTTTGAACGACGCGCGACGGACGACGCGACGTCGACCGTCGAATTTTGATTAGCTTGCTACTTAAATTAATCTGTGGTTTTGATATTTTTGTATATTGTATCTCTTAATAGTCTGTGGTTTTGATCAGTGTTGTCACATCTACCAACTTAATGGTAGATCTACCTATTTCACCTCCCTTCTACCTATCTACCAACTTCGGTATCAAATCTACCTATTTTTCAACATAATATCATTGTTCACGTACTTGAAATAAAAATTGGTTGTCTGTAAAGTCGGTTTACTGACGATAGTTGAACGTGTTAACGTATGACGTTGTCACGTTCAACTATCCTTAACCCCTTAACCCTCGCTTGTTGTTGAGAGACTTGAGAGTGTAAATGGAACGCCTCAGAGCGAGGTAACGCCGCATGAACTGTCATGTTTTTCGTGCGCGCACCCCATATCGAATTATAAGACGTTATCAGGTCAAAAATGTAAAAGACTGATCCTGAGCCCGAAGTCTTTTGGAAACATGTTACAACAATAAAAAAGGAGACCAGTCCCCAATGTTTCCCCTACTTTGTGAGACAAGTACTTACACTTCCACATAGCTGTGCAAAATATGTTGAGAGACTGTTCTCCTCAACAATTTAAAGGTTTGCTTCGTATGAAGAGCTTTGAAATGAACCTCTTCGTATGAAGAGGTTCATTTCAAAGAACGAAGAGCCGAGTGCTGAACATTTAAAAATTATACTAATATTATAAAGCGGAAGAGTTTGTTAGTTTGTTTGAACGCGCTTATCTCAGGAACCGGAAAGAAAGGAAAGGTCCGATTTGAAAAATTATTTCAGTGTTAGATAGACCATTTATCGAGGAAGGCTATAGGTTATATTTTATAACGCTAAGACTAATAGGAGCGAAGAAATAGAGGAAAATTGAAAAAAAAAAAACGGAGGAAATTATTTAAAATTGCTTATTATCGAAACTACTGGAGCAATTTTTATGTTATTTGGCACACATGAAGAATAGGCCACGTGAAAGGACACATAGGTTTCATTTTTGCGGAACGTACGGTTTCCGTGACATTCCTAAATTAGGCGGGCGAAGCCGCGCGGAACATCTAGTCATTCAATAAAAATATGTATAAGCACTATCAATAAAACTCTCTCTATGGATAAACTAGCATTTTTTATTCTAAAAAAATTGCTGATATTATGAGGGTGGTAGATCTACCAACTTTTGGTTCTAGCATCTATCTAATTCTACCAATTTTTGGTATGACGTCTACTGATTTTCGAAAATTCGGTGTGACAACACTGGTTTTGATGCAAGTATTCAGGTGGACGAAATTCCCGAACAAAAAAAAATTTGGGTTCCAAATTTAAACGTAGCAACTGTACCCAATCAGATAATCTGTGCAAGGTCGACTGTGATTGGCTGATAAAAAAGACCATAGAGAATATAAACTACATGAGAAAAAAGACGAAGAAGGAGTTTAAAATTCAAAGTTCGATTTTCATTTTGTGAAAATTATTTTGTAGCAACTCATACAAAAATTGTAAATTAAGTGGATTAATTAATGAAAAACGAAAGGTAAGCCATTGTAAAATGTAAATGTAACCGTAAATTGATAAATTGAAGCAAAACATAACTATGTCATACCATGTTCTAATACAAAGTATGTCGCAGTATTATTTGCATATTTGTACAATAATTTACAACATAAACTATATTAATATGAAAACGATAGATTATTACTTCATAGAAAATATTATAATGTATATCAGTATGCAGTTAATTTGGAAAATGTTAAAATGTGTATATTGTTTTATTGTAATAATACATAAGGTTGATAAGTATACTTAATAATTTATGTAAACTGTATGGAAATGTAGTAAAAATGTAGTAAAAAATGTTTCATTAATTTCAGATTTTTAGGTCCCTATACTAGTTTGCAACATTTTAGTCTGCAAGACATAGCTGGAGAAGGAAGGTATGGATTATGAGTGGTACGGCCACCAAGGAAAAATCCTCTGATCAAGACGTGAGGTGGTATGCAGCTGGCCTGAGCCCACGCGATAGATTTCAGCTGTCGTATACAGGGTGTAACAAAACAAAGTAATGATACTTAAGTGTGTTACATGTATAAAGGTGCGCGTCTACTGGATCGGGATCGGAGCATACTGCGTAGGTATGCAGCGGACGGATTTGTTGCTTTGTATGTATGGTACTGACTACTGTGAACTGCACTAGAAGTACTGGAACGTCATTCTGCGCCTAACAAAATATATATGACGACACGACGCGCAGTCCGCACCGTACGCCCCGATTCTGACCTGGTGGACGCGCAGCTTTAATCCCCTCCCTATATAGAGTTTACTGTGTAAGCCAATCAAGTAGTTAGTAGAGTAGCATAGACAACTATTCTATTATATTTATAAATAAAATACATAAAACTGTACTGTAATATTATAATATTGAGTAATAGAAATCAACAAAAGCTTGTGGATTAAATCTGTTTTATTGTTTAATTTACCTTATTAGCCTATTTATTTAGCTGTGTACAATAATTTTTATTGAAATAAAACATTTATTTGAGCTTATTTATTTTTAATTTTATTTTTTTTAATTTTTGGTATGTTTAGAGTGAAAGGTTTTGCACTTAAAAATTTTAACTTCAGTTTCAAATTAAAAAAATAACGGATGTTTATTTTTTTTCTTCTAAGTCCGACCTCTTGTTACGTAGTATACAGTTTACATCCTCTTTGCAAGTATTCTTCCCGCCGGTTCATGTCGGTTGTTTTTGGCACGTGCAAATTGTTTTCAAATAACATTATCATTGTAAAATTCTATAAAATATAATTGTTTTCTATCAAGACTAATGTTTGCAGCTTAATAACGTTTATCTGGTGAGTTTAGATCGTAGATGAAGCTAAATAGTGATGTGTGTGCACGTGTTTTCAGTTGTTTTCGCTGAAAGGCGATAATACATAGCTATGAACGTAGAAAAAAAGGCATAGCTATAGATTTATCCTGCAAAAGCTACGATATGGTTTTATATGAATAATGTAATAATAAACAGAAAATAGTGTTTGAAATGTGTTGTGCATTCTTTTTGTTTACCTACAGATCGTTAGCGGGTCGGTATACGGTACTATGTCGTCTCCGCTTAGATACCGTATGCCTTGGAAAATACAAAAGAAATCGTCTGAGCCCGATCGCTGGCTCGACGAGATGGGTTTCTTTCGTAAGCACATAGCAAGAGATGCGAGTTGTCTCTTCAGAGCTGTATCAGAAAACGTATACAGCTCTCAGCGCTATTTTCACAAAGTTCGCATGAATACTATTAATTTTATGACATCAAAACGCCATCTCTTCGAAGGGGTAGGATGTTTGTTACTATTTTTTTCAACTTTTCATTCTTTGGGGCTCATAATTTCAGTCTGATTTTTTGTTTTGTAGTCATTGATTTGTCCATTTGAGAATTACATAAAGGAGATGTCAAACCCGACCGAATGGGGCGGGCTCCTTGAGGTAACAGCTATGAGCCACTTGTTTAGGTAAGAATTTAAACAATAAAATATATTTCATAGTATTTGTATATTTATCAACAATATTTATTTGAATATCACTGTTCATAAGTTTAAACTGTCATAATATTATGTACATGGTCATAGGTTATTGATGTGTGTTATATTTTTATCCATTTTATTTTATAATAATTAAAAATTATTATCCTGTTGACATATTAAAAACCAAACCTCTTTTCAAAAGTCAATCTCTATATAATATTTGCATATTTCATGTAAATCCCAGGATTACCAGGGTGATCTATTTTTAGACTTGCCCTAGTTTATTGTACTAATTGCAAATGGGGCTGGGCACCTAGGGTAGGTGACAGGTAATCCATACTAATAATCAAATGTGAAAGTGTGTCTGTCTGTTAACTTCACGTTTGCTGGCTTATCTTATTTTAATGAAATTTGGTATGTAGATATTTGTGTCTCTAGAACAGATAGTAGTTAGAGATAGATTTTATCTAGGATAAATTAATAATTTCTCCATAGTAAAAACAAACTTTGATGCATTTGAATTCCAGCCAACATCTAGTATACTTACAACAAAATACAAGAATATAGTTATTTTGTGTAATAATTTTTCAACTTTTAATTTATGTTCTAATAAGAATCAATAAAATGTGTAAAGTTTGTTACTTGAAGGTTTAATTGCTTAACACTTCAACTCCCAAGGGGCCACGAGAACAATAGATTTCCAAGAATCCGCGATCAATGGATTAAAACTTTATTACTTTTAACGCTTAGATATCCGAGTATCCTCAATTGAAGGATTAATCCAGTTACTAAAATTCAATATAGTTTTTGAATAGTAATGTTGTTTTGCAAACTTTAAGACATATTTTATAAGGATCTCTGTGATACTTGCACTAATTCTATTACTATGCATTATAATTATTAAAAACAGTATTAAATTTATATCTGCGTGTCATTATTCAATATTTGAATTGTTAAAAACTTTGTAAGTTTATTGGTGATGTTACAGACGAGATTTTATAATATTTGAAGCTACTAAGGGTTCACAAACCAAAATGTGCAATGGCTACGGAAGTGTGATATATCTATTCTATACTCCTGAAAATAAACACTTTGATGCTGTATACACTAAAGATCATATTGATAATTCTGCCTACTGTCAATGTAAGTTATTCTTTAATACATAATATTATTTCTTAACACGTAAACATTATTCTTATGAGCTAGCATAAACATTATTCTAATGAGCTAGCAATTGTTCTCAGTATCAATGGTTTTACCCACTATGGGTTTTAAGAACTTATAAATGAAGAAGAAAAATATATACCACCTTACTAAAAAATATTTGAGCACTAAGTAATTTGGACGCATGACAGATGTAGTAGACCTTGAATTATTAATACTCTGCAATCTGCATTAATAATATTTTTATCAGGTAGGGCATCTTTATTTACATGTCAATTTTACCTTTTTTATTAATTAGGTATTCTGCTTTATTTAATGCAGCTTTGAAAGATTATGGCCATTTAGGTAAGATTTTTTAAAATATTTAACTGCTTTTTTATCCCTGTATGATTTTTTAGCTCTGGTGTATAAAATACTCTATGATGGTGTGTACCAAATGAAAGACTTGCCATATGCGATTGACAAAATGCTCCATGACAAAGCCGCTAACAACAGCCTAGAGTTCTTCATGAGTGACGAACTCGAGAGACGTAAGAAACAGAAAGATAGGGCCAAAATATTTATTGAAGCCCCATCCGACAATAAAGATAAGAATAATAATACTCTAGCATTAAAATGTAAGCATTATACTGAAGATATAGAGAAGGCTAGCCTCTTGAAAGAGTCCCTGAGTATATTTGTGTTAAACCGCAGCTTGATACAGCTAGAAAATGTGTGCGTTCAGTGCTTGAACATAAATAGCGCTAAAGATTTGCTAGACAACGGTATCACGCCATTCCCTTACAAAGTTGCCAAAGCCCTGGATCCCGATATATACCGTAACATTGAGTTTGATGTCTGGAGTGAAATGAGAAGAGGTACACCCTTTACTAAATCAAATTACCAATACAACAGCAAAATTAATAAAGAATAGAGTAGTGCTTAGTTAATGTACAGAACAAACTAATTTATATATTATGTATTGGGTATACATATTATTAGCATATGTATTACTCATACATATTAGAATGCTTTATAAGTTTATATTATGTTATAACTTAAAAAAAATCCAATCTATGATGCATTGTGACTTCCAAGCTATGTTTGCAGAGTTACGTTACGGCGCGCGGTATTCCGACGGCAGTACTCTTCAAGTTGGTGTGAAATGTCTGTGCAAGCTCACCCCAGACCAGCCGGTAGCATATCGCTGCCACATCCAGGAGATGCTCCCCAACCGGGGACCGTGCCTGGTCTTCATCGAGGAGCTGGGAGAGAAGAAGACGGTTCTGTACGAGCAACTCCAACCTCTGCCTGTGGAAGAGATCAAACCCTGGGCACCACCGTACCGCTACTCCCAAGCCAAATTCTTAAGCCAAATGCTGCCGCAGTTAGGTGGGATTTGAAGATTTTTATAATATATATTTTTTTATGAAATATTTGATACAACATAAAGACTTGATCTTATGATCGCTTTGTTTTGTGCTAGGTAATTTAGCAAGGAAACAAAACTTGAAAGTACGAAAGGCAAAGAGTGAGGAACAAGATAAGAAACTGGAGTGGAAGGAAGAAAAATCGGAGTTGTACCCTCACTACGACCTAGTTAACTTCGAGGCGATGCCTGTTAGTTTATAAACTGTTTTTATTCTTTAAATGATTGTAGGGTAGATGTAGAAAAAATGTTGCTACTCGTAGTTGTGAAAAAGGGTTTTATTTTCATTCCTGTCCTCATGGGCGTAGCCAGGATGCGATATAGGGAGGGGCCATAGGTCTTTGGGGGGGGGGGGGGGGGGGGGGTAGATACATCCGCCCGTACCTCGCTACGCCCATGTCTGTCCTTAATCATAGTTATAGTTAGATTTGTAAGCTATGTGTTACTTACGACTCAGTCAAAATGTCAGACAGCGTAGGAAATTTTCCAAGAGACGAGGGTGGAGGGGTGTCTTATATCAGCGAAGTTTACAAATATTTTGGCTGGGATGTAACATTCTAGAAATCATAAGTTGACTAAATATGATTTATATAAAACCATATCGTAATATGTATATTATTGTTGTAGTTAGCAAAATAGTAGTTGTAGAATATGTATACTAGTTTACTGTAGCAAAACAGTCATTGTCAAACGAACTTCAATTTTTTCCTAGTGAGGAAAAAAAACTAGAATTTTCTTTAGCTCATTAAAATGCTCTTAAGTCTTGACTCTTGAGTATGACAATGATTGTAATTGTGTTATCGACTATCGTCCATTCATCTCATCAATACAATGAAACAAAAATCATCAACTTATCAATCATCTAAATAAATTAAAAAAACAATAGTCCAAAACGCCGAGACCACATTTCATGACACACTGAAGTTTTGTGCCATATCTCAGTAACTACAACTCCCTTTCATTTGCAGGTTGAAGTGAAAGCCCTGCCCCTGATGGTAGACTGCCGGCCCGCGGGCGCTCCGCCCCACGACATCGCGCCGCCCCCGCCACCGCCACCGCCCAACGGCGCGCCCCCCGAGAACCATCACGCTCAGGTATGCCAAGTGAATATGGACAAAAACAGATAATAGTTTCATAATATATAATTCGTCAAATAGCTAAGACTTCTTACAGACAAACAGCACTTGTCGACGGCAGTCGCTGGTTTTTGTTTCATTGTTTTTTTTTACACTTGTCGGCGGCATGCGTCGACGGCACGCGTCGACAAATACCATTCGTCTATATTGTAAGAAGCCTTAGACAGCCGTCTAGCTATTTGACAAGCTCTGTGACTCAGTTATAGTTAGCGCTTGGTGCTCACAAGTTCACTGGTTAATGCAAGCGCAACACGAGTCTTTCTGTAGCCCTAGCACGGCGACCAGTAGAAATGCGAAAGTATAGACAAACTGTGGACATAAATTTAAGATGCCATGCCGTTCCGAATTCCGATGTTTACCGTGGCTAATCGCAACCGACAAAAATTCAATTAAAATGCCACTTTATGACAGACTATAGTGTCATAAAGTAGGGTATTATTTGGATTTTTAGGACCATAGTCTGTCATAAAGTGGCATTTAATTGAATTTTTCGGAACGAAAATAGATCGGAACGGCACCTTAATTCATCTCCATACTTTCGCATTTCCACTGGTCGCCGTGCTAGGGAGTAGGGCTACATGTGTTTAGCACTTGATCAGACTTGTCATAGATTAAACTTTAGACACATTATCAGCTTACAGCTATCCAATTACTCTAGCTAGCTAGCGAGCCCGCTGTGTTTATATTGTCATTTGATAAGAAAGTTCAGTTAAATAAAACTAATTACATCAAGACATGGCCAGATTTATATTTTGTATGAGCATAAGTCACTTTGATTATGCCGCCCCTATGAATGAACTCTGCCGTTATTCTAGGATGCTGCTGTAGGACGCCATAGAACACTGCCGTCCATAGGCCATGGCCTATCTGCCTATACATAAAGCCAGGGCTGCCTCAAGATACAATGTTTGTGTTTCAGCCCGGAGCGAGCGGTGACATGGGCGGTCATGTGGTGCAGAACACTGGCAGAGCGACCACGCCCGCCGCGCCTCCCCCTGCTTATGCCTGTAAGTTATAGCTATGGTTTGCTAAGTTTTTGTTCATGGTGTCATAGTCATAATTTATCACTGACACCATGAACAAAAACTCTATGACTCATAAATACTGCTAATACCATACGTTTTTTAAATCATTAAATGGTAATGTGTGTTACTGGTTAAAATGAGATTAAATCAACTTATATCAAAAGGAAGATCGCAGACAGCAGACTTTTTGTGTGATCGAGTCTGCGGCTCACATACACTCTGCAGTGCGCGGCCATGTAGAAGTCTGCGATCTCCCTAAAGGCGAAAGTTTGTATAGTACTCTAATGACCGTGAATAATGACTGTTACAAAAGCTACAGGAATATCACGACGAACTTTGACTAATACATGTATCTTAAACGCAATGCAATTAGAAAATGCAATATTGTCTACCGTCGCTCTGGAAATACGGCCCTTGCCGAAAAATTTCGAAAACTTCTATGCGCATTATCTTTTTGGGAACACTGTATATTTTTTACTTCTTCACGTCTAAACGGCTGGAGCGATTTTAATAAAATTGGTATGGAATAAGTTGATACCCTGCATTAACACATAGACTACTTTTTACTGCGGGAAAATATCTCAATTTATTTTCCCCTTTAAGTGCCCCCCGCACAGCTAGTTTATTATAAATGTGAAACTATGTCTGTTTGACTGTCTGTTACCTCTTAATGCATAAACTTAGGCTCAACCGATTTGGATTAAATTGGGCATGGAAATTCTTAGAAAGACGAAAAATTACAAAGTATAGTTTTTACTTTTTATTGCGGAAAAAAATTTAGGGATGCCGCGCGACAAACTAATTTGCGGGCGTACCGTACGCCGCGTACGTAATGGAGTTGCGCGGGCGTCATCTAGTAATTTTAACTCAAATTGAGCGCGTTTTAATATGAGTTTTATAACACTTGTCTGTTACTCTAGCCGCCGGCGTGCCGAACTGCGCGTACACGTGCGGCAAGTCGGTTGTGTGGTGCGCGCCCGCTCGGCCGCCGTACGCGCCACCGCCGCCGCCGCCCGCCGTCAATGCGCACGCGCAGCGCTCCGTGCACCCGCACGCGGCCGACCTGCCCATGAACGGTCAGTTATATAACGCCTCACATTGTCTAAACACACCATGCCGAAGATACGCGGCCGAAGGTCCGTGGTAGATATTACGTTTCGACGCATTCGGCTGATATGACATACGATGAGCTGAAATTACGCGGCGGAAATTCAGTTGCGTAACTTTTTCCGAGTATTCAGTGTCTCGAACGCCGCCGAATTGACGCCGAAAAAAAAATCAATCAGTACGCTATAATCCGACGTAATTTCGGTATGTTGTGTCATCGGTAATTTAAAATACATTGCAGGCGTAATCATGCCGAACTTCGGCCGCGTATCTTCGGCATCGTGTTTTAAGACCTTCAGACTGGTTTCGGTGACGGTGACCAGTTATATTGAAAGCTGAAACCAGGCCAGCCGCCTGCACATGCCTCTCAAAACAGTTTCGTGACAGTGGCTGGTTATATTGAAACCAGGCCATCTACACAACGCTGTAAATAAAATAACTCTCTCCTCTACTCTCTGCTCAGTTGAACGGATGATTAACGCGACTGGCGAAAGATCAGGGGTAGGACAGTTTTTTACATGGACATTTTTTGTCAAAGGGAGAAAAATCGCCTTTCCCGTGCGTTTAAGATTCGCGCGTTTAAGATTCTTATTTATACTACTGTAATATAGACCTGGCGACGCTGCGTTACTTCTACAATGTGGGCGTGGAGTGTGTGTGGGCTACGTACGGCCCCCCGCCCCCCGCGCCGCCCCCCATCCCGCACGTGCCGCCCGCGCCTTACAATAACGCCGTGCAACTTGCTCATGTGAGTTAAATATAATATGTAATATATATAAAATTCTCGTGTCGCAGTGTTAAGGCGAAGTCACAGACAGAGCAGGTAGAGATCAACTACGATAACATGGCGCGCCCCTCCAAAATTCAAAACGCTTGAAGTGCGTTGTCAAAACGTTTGATGTGCGTTGTCTTGCGCGGTAGGCTAGTTATGATTAGTTGACCAACAAATCTTGGAAATAAGTGACATTAACTGAAATATTACTAGTACTGTGATTGGTTGAATACTTACTACATACAAACTCTTTCATAAGGATGTGACTACACACATTGAAACAGTCATTGGAGGGGCGCGCCATGTTATCGTAGTTGATGTCTAATGTAAAGTTGTATATTATAGCACGATACATCTTTCTATAGAAATCGTACACAACTGCTATAATGTAAAAATATGTGACGTTATCTGGGAAAAGGGACCTTATTCTTTCTAGTTTCCGAGATAATCGCATTTAAAGTAAAATGTCGAAAAAAATCAATTTTTCTTTTTTTGCTCCATATTAATAAATGGACTCTAAATTTTGATATGACAAAGACACAGGTTTTAAAAACGATTTTTTATAGGTTAAAATAAATCTTAAAGTTTAGTAAAAAAGGGACCTTATTGTCGGTGCTGCAGTCGAGAGTCGATTGCGACTTTCTTTCGGCATCTACTGTTATACTACTAGTAATTTGCACCAAGCTAAAAATTGGTAACATTGATTATTAGAATATCTGGGGGCACGGCAGTGCCCCCGCCAAGTAGAGCGCAAAGCAATTACTGCAGTACCATCATTTACAGGAACCATTTCATCCATTAAAGTTTCGAAGTCATTAAAGTTCCGAAGTTAAGCTAAAGCAAAGTTTCTCATTTATGACACTCACTCACTCACTCAAGATCATCAAAATAGGGCCGGTATAAATAGTCAGTACTCAAGATGCATCTCGGTCTCAAGACGCGGTTCGGCTCTATGATTGGTCCAAATTTTGACAGCCAACCAATCACAGAGCTTGAACCGTGTCTTGAGACCGAGATGCATCTTGAGTACTGACTATTTATACCGGCCTAGAACTAGTACTTGCCATAAACTTAGAGAGTTGAAATTTAGCACAGAGTTTAGGGTTTAATGGCCATTTACAGGGAAAACCATAAAAATTAGCCAAGTGCGAGTCGAACTCGAAATTAGGTTTTTTGTATGAGAGCCCCCCTTAAATTTTAATTTCAATTTAATCCTCATCAAAGGTGATCAACCTGCTTTGTCCTAACCAAACTTGGAAATAATACGTTTCCAACGCGGGAATCGAACTCACGACCTTCGAGTCAAGAGCCACGCACTAAACCACTAGACCACGGAGGCGTATGAAACACGTGTGATGCTGATGGTGACGTTTACACGAGCGCGCAATCATACACGAGCGATATGATGAAACCCACTACTTACGGCTCAGCTTAAAAAATCAATATGCCCACGTTTCTATAAAAAGAAGTGAAATCCCACCAAAAACATTCTGTAAAAAAACTAGACAAGTCACGAATCTCGATGGAGCTGCTTGTTTATCTCTAATAAGGGTTCCTTGTTGACTACGGAACCCTAAAAAGTAATGAAATCTAGACAAAGTCGTACCAAGTCTGAGGTTCCTTTATTTTTATAAATAAATCTCAGAAATACAATTAAATAAATATTTAAATAAAATAAAAATAAAAAATAATGTTACAACTACGAAATTAATAGTATTTTTGTATCTTCTTTTAATTTTATTACTAAAAATGTAACGACCGACATTAAGGTCCCTTTTAATAATTATGAATACTTCTATGGTAACTATAGGGCCCCCGAGACGATCAAACCTTACGTGTTTGATGCAACCGTTTGATGTCGGTTTGAACGGTTTGTCAAACGAAAATGCGCAGTTTGGTTCAATACTCGCTGTGGAGTACGCGTCTTGTGAGTTGTGACGAATAAATATTATTTTTTAAAAGATAAAACCGACTTAAAAATTGTACGAAATTGAGAATTAAATTCCCTATCTCAAAAACTACTAAACCTATTTTGATGAAACTTGCAGAAGTCTCCCAAGCCTCCCAATACCTATTATAGTACAACAAAAAAATATTTAAATCGGACTTGTAGTTCCGGAGATATGTGAACATATAAACATAAAAACATACATACACTTTTGAAATTTTGCACATTTGTTCAGATGCAGATGTAGACTAACATTATATACGAAAACTGGGCAGTTCTGGAAGTATTACATACATACGCATCGAATTGATAACCTCCTCTTTTTTTAGTCGGTTAAAAATAATGTACCTACTCCAAAGAATGGACGCATCGGAACACGATCAAACGGCGCGTCAAACACAACAAAAATATGAAATTTCATCAAACGAGCTTCAAACACGTAAATGTTTGACAAACTGTTCAAGCTAGCTTTGTAAACGATCAAAATGGTTTGAGTCAAACCAAAATTTACGTGTTTGAGTCAAACCGTTTGATCGTCTCGGGGGCCCTTATGAGAAATTACATGTTTTTGGTACACGTCTTGTTACCAAAGGATAATTAAAGTTATTTAAAAAATAAGAACTTCAATGTTAATAAAAATGTATGTTTATTTTTATGTGATATTACTAAACTTTTAATCAGCGACAATAAGCCATAAGGTCCCTTTTGAAAAGTGTTTAAGTGTTTGTACCAGCTTTTTACTAAACTTTACCTTGAATTTTAAGACAGAAAAAAGTTACTTTTTAAATAGAAGTTTATTTAATTGATCTCATTTGACTATGTTTAAGTGTAGTAAATATATATTTTTGTTGATTTTGACTGATTAATAAGATTAGTAGAAACACAATGTTTATTTGTTCAACATTTTTTTAATACCTACAATAAACACACGGATTTTAAAAAAATACGGATGTAATCTTGTCTAATCCCGAGTGAAGCACAGTAAAGGCCTGTATTCACTTTGATTAGTGCAAGTGCAAGTGACTAGTAAATGAGGCAGTGGAGTGCAGGTGTGTAGTGCAAGTAGTGTCCAATTCTTGTTTAGTGGCTCTTTAGTAATTTAATTTAGTAAATTCAGTAGTAGCTGTCAACACGAGCGTCTTAGTTTCAAAAATAAAACTGCCATTTTGACATGTCCTTCATTTTTAATATTGGTTTTATTAAAAACGAGCTTTTGCCCGCGGCTTCGCTCGCGTTAAGAAGTATTGTTATATTCAAACTTTGATCTCCTATTTTCACCCCTTGGAGGTAGAATTGATCAAAATCCTTTCTTAGCGGATGCCTACGTCATAACATCTACCTGCATGCCAAATTTCAGCGCGATCGGTCCAGTGGTTTGGGCTGTGCGTTGATAGATCAACATGTCAGTCAGTCACCTTTGAGTTTTATATATAAAGACCACGAAGTATTTTTATATGTCCTTTCCCAGGACTCAAAGTATCTCCATGCCAAATTTCAGCAAAATCGGTTCTGACTTCTGAGGTATAAACGTGAAGAGGTAACAGACAGACAGACACACATTCGCATTTATAATATTATTAGTATATTAGTAAGTAATAAGTATGGATTAGTATGGAAGTAATTGAAAGGGTGTCCTTTTGTACTTTTAATAGGTATATTATTTAATAATGATATACTATATCTATGGACGCTTCACACGGCACACCACGTCAGTCTGGCCCATAAAGTTAATATACCTAGCGGAATAATAGTAACAATCTCGAGCTATCAAACGAAACCAAAATTGGTTTTCATCTGTCACGCACTTGCACTCGCAAAAAATAGAACACGCTTTTAATCACGTTACTACGCAGCCGACTAGTCACTTGCACTGATCAGTCGCTGTCCACACTTACTTTCTACTAATCACTCATCACCTGTACTAGTCACCTGCACTTAATCACTAATCAAAGTGAATACAGAACTAATCACGTTACTACGCAGCCGGCTAATCACTTGCACTAAACAGTCGCTGTCCACATTTACTTTTTCCTAATAACTAATCACTTGCCCTAATCACTTGCACTTATTACTAATGAAAGTGAATACGGGCCATAATGGCCGCCCGTGTAGGATGTGTGCGTGTCATTGGCGCCGTCACTCTATGTACAATGACAGCGGGTTGTAGTACCTAGTTGCGTGTGTGAGTGTCGGTCACGTGTACAATAAACGAAATTGTGACGAAATTGTCGTACCTTGCATGCTTCACCTCTTTATAGTGTAATGCTCTATCCGTATTTTTTTAAAATCCGTGAATAAACAATGTTGTTTAATATCGAAGACGTCTCTATTTAGTAAAAACTGATCCGTTTTATATTATTCTTTTATAAAATCCAATAGAGAACATACTATAAGTGAAATATTTAGTAAAAACCATCTTGGGCATTTTCATT
Organism: Lysandra bellargus; assembly: GCA_905333045.1. Classification (NCBI taxonomy): domain Eukaryota; kingdom Metazoa; phylum Arthropoda; class Insecta; order Lepidoptera; family Lycaenidae; genus Lysandra; species Lysandra bellargus. The sequence continues at coordinate 679,991 of HG995353.1, read as the reverse complement.
ACATCATGCACTTTGGCGTGGTAAACAACAGAAATAGAGTTATAAAATTATATAATCGAAGTTAAATTCTTAAAGACCATATAATGTACTTCTCAAAAAACATTATATCTATGTAACTTCCTACAATAACATACTTTTTTAGGAAGTCGAAGTTTGAATGTGATTTTCTCAATATCACCTTTTACGACTTTCGAGTTTAAACATTTAAAAAAAAAATTTTTAGTGTTTTACTCTATTTTTAGTGTTTAAATATTTTGAAGTTAATTTTTGTTCAGGAACCTAGGTAATTACTATTTTAAGCTGAAAAATATCTCGAACATGTTAAATATTTTCGTATGACAAAATGATTTTGGTATTCCGTATGTATGAGAATTTCGAGGGTGACCCGGGCTCTTAAGGTCCCTTCACGCTGATAACGTCACATATACATTATAGCTGTTGTGTGTGGTCTCCTGACGATTTCTATAGAAAGATGTATCGAGATGTATCGTGCTATAATATACATCTTTACATTACCTGCACTGTCTGTGACAGCCTTTAGTGCGCCAACTCCTCCAAAACGGCTCAACTGTTTGACATTTTGTATGTGCCATCGAGGAAATTGATTCCTAGGCAGTTGACGGACCTACTGCACGTCGGATCATGTCATTAATGTTAGCTGCGATCAGTCGGATGGGTTTGACAAAGCAACCAATTACTTAGGTCCTCTGTCTGCCTAGGTATCGACTTCTCTGATAGTATCTCTCTTTCATTGTGCTAAGATTTTTGTTACAATATGTAATACAAATCTTAGCACATTACACACACACACTTCCGTGTCATCACATTCCTATTGTTACGGATACGGATACGTGGTGCCATCTAGCATCGGACCAGCGAACTTACCAAGGGAACACAGACAACGTAAATCCCCTACTCGATACTAGATGGCGCTAGGTGTACCTACGAGTAATTTCTAGAAATATCTCATGCTTGTTTACGCATATCGGGTTTATTCTGGGACGTTCCGGAATTTTCTGAGATTCGATCCGACCCGTATAAATAGTCGCAGAGAATCCAGCCGGAATTCAGTTTGATACAAGCGATCATCAAGGCGACTTCGAAGTGAGAACAAGTGATCAATAGTGAGTGTCAGTGATAGTTCTTAGTATTTGGACTTAGTGCTTAGTGTTTGTACTTAGTGATTTGTGTGAGCTAGTGTTTGTGAATAAAGTCTTCAAGAGAGTCACCACCTCTACCAACCCTAGCACGTAACACTATAAACAATTTATTGTTTATAGCCATGTATATAGGGGTTCCTAAACTGTGCGCCGCGGCGCCCTGGTGTGCCGTGGAAAGGCAAGAGGGGCGCGGCGCCGTGAGTCGATCCTCCATCATTATCCATAACCACAAATATTATAAAATAAGATTATAATATAAATTATTATACAAAGCAGGCAGATGATTAAATATATTTTGTTTACGTATTATTATTTACTTGCGTAACCTAACTATAATTATTAAAGGTGTTTATTTATGTATATTTTTGTAATGGTTAGGTAGGCGCCGTGACAAAATATTGACTTGTAAGTGCGCCGCAGGCTGAAATAGATTGGAAACCCTGGTTTATAGAAATCATACAGGGCTACTAGATCTTGCCCTTGTATAATATTCGGTATTTTGTTATCACCAGTTTTATAATGGCTTTAAGATGATGAACGTAACATACCCTATATTGTGTAAATAAAAGGCACTGCTATTCCTTTGTTTCGTTTGTTCCTGTCAACTGTAGAATTAAGTGTATCTAGTATGAAATAATTTGTTAAAAATAAATAGTGTTCTTTCACTTTCTTGGTGCTAGCTGTATATTGTCGTATTTATCAGGACATGCAGCAGATGTCGCTATCGGGGTCGGGACATGAGCACAAGCACAAGCCGGACACCAAGCCCCCGCCGCCCAAGACCGCACAGCGCCCGCTGCTCGGACCCAGGTAATGTACACTCATTAGTCATTACTATCAAGCCCGCCGCCCGCAACCATTGCGACGCCTGCGGAGCGAGGTCCCCGCGACGCCCCTGTACATATCCCGCCTGCACTGGTCCATGGAGGTCGAGGACGTCGTGGACTACATCCAGAAGAAGACGACACTGCGCCTGAGTGTCGAGCGTCTGCAGTCTCGCCACAAGGTTAACTTTAGCTCCTTTGTAGTGAGAGTACCGACGAATCTTCTGTCGACTTTCGAGGCGCCGGAGTTCTGGCCGATGGATGTAGTCTATCGGAGGTTCCGGGGAAGACTCCGGAACGAAGCGAGTCACGTCGCCGGCAAAACGTGACAGTGTTAGTTTTTTAAGTATATATAAAATATGTATGTTAGTTTTAAGGTATTTATTATATAATTATAATATGTATGTTAGATTTTAAGGTATTTGTTATATGGGCCTCTGATGCCCGAAATAAATGATTTGATTTGATTACTATTAGTACGTAAAGGACCTAGCCTAATTAATGCCCTAACATTAATCTATACTAATATTATAATTCTGCAGAGTTTGTTTGTTTGTTTGAACGCGCTAATCTCAGGAACTACTGGTCCGATTAGAAAAATTCTTTTACTGTTGGATAGCCCATTTATCGAGGAAGGCTATAGGCTATATTTTATCACGCTAAAACTAATAGGAGCGACGAAATAGAGGAAAATGTGGAAAAAACGGGGAGAAATTTATTTGAAACGGCTTATTTGAACGCGGTAATCTCAGGAATTACTGGTCCGATTTGAAAAATTCTTTCAGTGTTAGATAGCCCATTGATCGAGAAAGGCTATAGGCTATATTTTACCACGCTATGACTAATAGTAGCGAAGAAATAGAGGAAAATGTAAAAAAAAAACGGGGAAAATTATATGAAAGGGCATATTTAAACGCGCTAATCTCAGGAACTACTGGTCCGATTTGAAAAATTCTTTCAGTGTTAGATAGCCCATTTATTAAGAAAGGCTATAGGCTATATTTTATGACGCTAAGACTAATAGGAGCAGTGGCGAGGGGTGAATATTTTGAGAAGGGAAGCCGGAGTAAAAAATCTTCTTACCAATTTTGGTAATTTATAATTGAATGACATGCTTTTAATTTTCAAAACTAAGTTTGGAAAACAAAGTTTCCTTCGACAGCAAAATATAATCTGTCAGACAACAGTCTTTCTGAATTAATGCCATATTTTCCGAACTACACGATTACGTCGTACGACTCACAATTCACAAGTCACAATATAAATTAATTTAATTCACGACACTCTTCTAAGTTCTAACGCTAAAACAAAATTTAAATTCGACAAAACAAAACAAACGACATGTTGTTTATAAACACACTATCCGCCATATTAATATGTCAATCTAAAAACCAGCAACAACAACGGCAATAACAACTTAATATACATCAACGAATCTCTCCCTAAATTCAAACGACAATTGTTATGGATGACGAGAAGCATCCTTAAACCAAAGGGCTATCAATACATATGGGTCCAAAACGGCAATATATTAGTTAAAAAGAATAGCGATGAAAAAAGGATCTACAACATAAAAACCGAAAAGGCACTTAACGAACTTGAGCCACATGTGGAATAGTGCAAATAGCGCGCCGTGTACACACTACATGATTTTTATATGTTTAAAATTCAATAATTTAGAAGAAGATATATTTAGTGACTTTGACTACAAAAGATTATACACTGCAAAAAAGTTAAATGAAGAGTTAGTACATAGAAACGGGCACATTAATGTTATGCATTTAAATATAAGGTCACTCCGGAAAAATTATAATGAAGTAATTATTTTAATGGAGGAGAGCAACTACTTAATAGATATACTTATATTGACCGAAATAAATATTAGAAGTGAAGAACTACCATATTACAGAATTAAAGGATATAATACTCACATATTGAGCAGAAAAAACAGTAGAGGAGGAGGTATATTAATATATTTTAAGGAAGAATTGACTCTTGATACCCAGAGTAAAATTACAGGATTTTCGGAAATTATACATGGACAATTATTCATAGAAGAAACGAATAAAATACACATCATTGCCATATACAGACCGCCCCAGAAAAACAAATTGTCGTTTATACAAGAAATAGAGGCACTCATAAAGAATATACCAAAGTCAGAAAACATTATCTTAATTGGAGACATAAATATTAACATCTTAAACGACAAAGAAAACCAAAGTACAAAAAAATATAAGGACACGCTGTGTGAACTAGGACTGCAGAACACTATACCGAGTTCGGAGGTAACACGAGAGGCGATCGTCGATGGGAGGAGCGAGACATCGTGCCTGGACCACGTGTGGGTACGGGCGAGATGCCACGAGCGCCGACCTTTGTCCTTCGTCCTTGAAGTGCATGCGTCGGATCACTACGCGGTGGGATTGTCTCTATTTATAGATAATATTAGGTTTAGGCGTAATTTAAATACGAACAATATTGTTGTAAAAAAAGTTTTAAATGACAAATTGTTAAAGAAAAAAATTGATAATACCGATTGGAAGCAAATATATGAATTAAAGTGTCCGCTAAAGATGTACGACGAAATTTGTAATGTTTTTGATACATGTTATAAGGATAGTATAATCGATATCACTATAAATAAGAATAAAAGAATACGACAGCCGTGGATAGATCAAAAATTGTACGAAATGCTATCGCGTAGGGATTACTTATTTAAAATATGGAAATCGGAGCCTACGAGTATGACAAAAAGATTAGAATATACAAAATTTAGAAATAAAGTAAATAAGTTAATAAATATAGCCAAGAACAAGTATAGACAGTCTGAATTATTAAATTGTAAAGGGGACTTTAGGAAAATATGGGAGAATATTAATTCTTGGTTGGGCGTAGAAAAAAATAGTTTGGATAATACTATCATGAAGCATTTAGGAAAAAAAGATAGTACTATTAATTTATGTAATAACTTTACTCAAACATTTACAAAAGAAATTGAAAACATAAAACATAATTGCAACACGCAATTTTTAAAAAGAACAGAGTATATAAGTCCGTGTAATCTAAGTTTTAGGTTTAGAAAAACGAGTCCTACCTCAGTAGAAAAAGTAATAAATATGTTATCTAGCCGTAAGTCACCGGGTGTAGATGGAATACGCGTACAGGACATTAAGTATTTGAGAAAAGAAATGAGCTACATATTAGCTAAATTTATAAACTTGTGCCTACAGAAAAGTGTGTACCCCGACAGATTAAAGTGTGCTATAATACGACCGATATACAAGTCTGGGAGCCACTCGGAATACACTAATTATAGACCAATAGCTATCTTATCTGTAGTCGATAAAATTGTCGAAAAAGCGGTCGTGGGGCAGGTCAGTACTTTCCTAGAAAGATACAGCGTGCTCAGCGAAACTCAGCACGGCTTCAGGAGGGGCAGGAGCACGACGACGGCCTTGCTGAGTTTCGCGGACTACGTTAACGAAGCCTTAGACTCGGGTAAACAGGTGATAGCGCTTTTTATCGATTACAAAAAAGCCTTCGATACTTTAGACCATAATGTATTATTGCAGGCGATGGATGAATGCGGCATACGTGGGCCGACTAACATGTGGTTCAAAAGTTACTTGAGTGGTAGGAAAATAAGAACGGTGATAGATGGCGTGGTCGGTGATGATGAGGATGTGAGCATGGGTGTGCCCACCGGGTCCGTGTACGCCCCCGTCGGGTACACCATGCATGTGAATGGAGTTGTGAATGTGATAAGGAGGTGTATGGGATTTATGTATGCGGACGACATGTGTGTGGTATATGCCTCGAAAAATATTTCAAAGGTTAGAGAATATATACAGGAAGACTTAGAAAATATAACTAAATGGGCACACGACAATGGAATTATCCTAAACCTAAAGAAAACTAAATGTATGTATCTACACTCCCCTCATAATCGGAAAGCTAAAGCTACTAATGATAGTGATATAAAAATAATAGGACATTCATACGAATGTTTGCACGTAAACAAAACGGGCTGCAACTGTGATGCGATCTGTTACGTGGATAATTTTAAGTATCTAGGTCTTAAAATTGATAAACACTTTAATTGGGCACTTCATATAACTGACGTATGCAATAGATTAAGATCTGTAGTAGGAAAATTTTATCAGTTAAAAAGGATACTAAACATAGATACTTTAAAAATGGTATACTATGCACTAGCAGACTCGTTGATAGGATATGGGCTGATTGTTTACGGGCGAACATTCGTAACATATTTAAACAGTATCAAAAATTTACAAATAAGACTTTTGAAATATCTAGTTACAAAAAAAGATAAATATGAGTGTAGTACACAATATGAAAAAATATTCCAAGTTTGTAAGATATTACCAATAGACAAAAAGACTGAGTACCTAATAGGATTACAGTATTATTATGATAACAAATATAAGGAAACAGTAGATAATAAATACAATACTAGACGAGTAAGAGAGCAAAGACTGAAAAAACCAAAAATATATAACTATTATGGGGAGAGGACGAATAAATACATAGTTCCTAAAATATTTAATAATTTAGATGTGTTAAGAATTGAAGAAAAGTTGCCACCACCTTTAATTAAGAAAAAGTTAAAGACTGTACTAATTACTTAATAATATAAGTTAAGTTTGTTATGAGTAGTATAATTTAGTGTTAGAATATTAGTTTAAAACATACTAAGTATTTTACTTTCTATTTTTTATTTTCTTGTTCTGTAATTTAAAGTTTAGAAGATAATTTTTGTTAACGCATAGTTTATTAGGTATATTTTAGCATAAAATTGTAAACTTTATTGATGAGCGCATCTCGCCGTCAAACAATTAGTTTGGCGAGATTTAAATTGTAACCATAATACGTAGTTTTTAATGAATAAATAAAATTAAAAAAAAAAAAAAAAAAAAAAAAGTATTACGCGCCTGTCATATTTAGTACCGCTAAAGGCATTCTTAATAAAGTCGTATTACAAAAAATCCTACCAAAATAAAATGTATTACGCGCCAGCAAAAGTATAATGTCGCTACATTCATTCTTAAATTCGAATCATAACAATTTTACTTCATGACTCATCTATCTCGCTTGCACTTGTGCGTTGCTAATTAACCTTTCTCCGTAATAACTCGTCGGGCATCGAGTTATTTCCAAGTATATATCGCGCGTGCTAGAACGAGACAGAACATGACGACCAGTTCACAGGAATGAAAAGGACAGATGCTTACTATGAACTGTCGTTGTATGGAGAAATAAGCCGCTAATCCTGCGGCTTATTTGATTCTCTGCGCCCGCACATTGCATTGCCTTTTAAAATTTGTAGGCGATAGTTATTAATTCAAACTATGTATTTCAAGTGAGAGAAAAATTTATTGCATATAACATTGTGAATTCAAAGTTTTTTAAGTAGGTATGTAAAATATTTATTAGATAAATATGTCGTTGGCCCATATATTCGATTTTTCTAAGCCCTAAGGGAAGCCGATGGGAATCGGGTTATATGGACGCTTCGCCACTGAATAGGAGCGAATAAATAGAGGAAAATGTGGAAAAACGGGGGAAATTATATGAAATTGCTTATTATCTTAAGAAGTACTGGAGCAATTTTTATGTTATTGGGCAAACATGAAGAATAGACCACGTGAAGGGACATAGGCTATTTTTTGCGGAAAAATGTACGTTTGCGTGAAATTCCTAGATTACGCAAGCGAAGCCGCGCTTAACATCTATATATATTATAATAAAATCGTAGGAAAGTCAATTCTGTACATTGAATATTTTTGTACAATATAAATAATACTTTGGATGTGATCTACTATGCTAACGCGGACGAAGTCGCGGGCAACAGCTAGTGTTACATAAAACAATACTGAGGTTCATGGGCGTACCCAGGATTTCAGCTAGGGGGGGCACGCCCCCCCCCCCCCCCCCCCCCCGTGGAAATTCTGGGTCTTGTCTGGTATATTGAAATAAAAAATCATCAAAACTTACTATTATCAATCTGCCGAGTTAAGGCAAGTCTGTCCCTAAAATTAGCAGGTCGATGTCTGTCAGTGCGAATATCGACGTAAAGAACATTAAAATAACATTCATATCAGCGCGCCTTGTACAGTGGCGGTTACGACACTCGCCGCGTCCTTGATAGGGCGAAATAGGGGAAAATTATACATTTTATTTTATTTTTTTAACGACCGAATCATTTATTAAAAAACTATTCGGTTATTTTCTTAGAACTATAAAAAAGCTATCCTTTTTGTAAAAAAAAACATATCATTGTCATTGAAAATTACGAGATTTTCGAATTTGAAGTGTATTTTTATGGTGATATTCAAGATCTGTAATCTGTATGCCATTTTTCAATATTATGTTCGGTTATTTTTTACTTTGTTCCATTTTGAGTCTATATTAATTTTGGTGTAAGAGAATTCCACATAATTTCTTTATACTGGAAGCTTAAAAATCTGTCTTTTCGAACTGACCTGGCCTTAAAAGATATTTTGTTTCAACATTTCATTTGACGCAGAGTAGACAGATAGATAGATAGTAGATTTTTTGCGTCCCCCTTCAAACATACCAATGGATTATCTAGTTAGAGTCCAGACTGTTCGCGAATGAAAGAGTTGTGTAGCAATTTACTTGTAACATTAACTTATACTTGCGATGTCTCTTTCCAGGTTTAAGCGTAACAACCAGGACGGTAACCAGAACAACAATCACAACAACCACAACAAGGGACACAATAACGCACAAAACAACAAGGGGCCGAATAACCGGTAAGTTGAACAGCTTAAACCTATACGTTATACAATGTTTGCCATTCTCTGATTCGTTAGAAAGGTGGCTTAACTGATTATGTGTCTAAAATTTCTGTAATTACCTTACACAAACTTATAACATAATAATTACGATAAGATCAGTTTTATTGCATTTAGTATTAGTTTCTCACTCTTTCGGTTTGTTCGTTACTCTTGTAGGCATATTAATATGATTCATAAATCATTTATTTTTACGTTATACTTAGTTTCTACTTTGGTACCAGCACTTGACGCAGCCTGTCTTGCAGGTCTGCAATATTTTACTCGTGGTTACATTGCAATGTGCCGGCTTGGGAGACTAATAAAATATGACTTGTCTTTTTGAATAACTAAGTTATTAATTACTTAACCTGCCTTATATAGGAGGGAGGTGAAACACATAACAACATAATAATTGATGTCTGTTTAACGTATGTTTACAGTTACATTCCGCGCGGGCCGGAGAGCCGTCCGTACGAGGACGTGATGGTTGAGACACCGATGATGCCCGTGCCGTACCTGTACCCGCCGCCGCTCTACCCCGTGCCCTACTACCCTGTTGACGACATGATGATGATGCCCTACGTCTACGAGGAGGAGTACGCCCCCTACCCGCCCTACCCGCCGCCCCTCATGCAGCCGCCGCAGCCCCACCCCCAACATCATGAGCACAAGTGAACGGGTTGTGTAGATGCGACGAAGTAAAGGCTTCTTTGTGTAGACGCGACGAAGTAAAGGCTTCTTTGTGTAGGCGTAACGAAGATTTGCTTCGCCGTGTAAACGCGACGAAGTCGTTGCTTCGTCGTGTAAACGCGACGAAGTAACGGCTTTGTTGTGTAGATGCGACGTCGCGAGTTCGTTGTGTAGACGCGATGAAGCCGTAGCTTGGCCGTGTTGACGCGACGAAATCGTTGCTTCGCCTTGTAAACGCGACGAAGTCATTGCTTTTCGTTGTGTAAACGCGACGAAGTTGTTGCTTCACAGTATAGACGTAACGAAGTAGTTGCTTCGTCGTGAAAACGCGGTGAAGTCATTGCTTCGTCATGTTGACGCGATGAAGTCCTTGCTTTGTCATGTAAACGCAACGAAGTTGTTGCCTCGCTCTGTAAATACGACGCAGTTGTAGCTTCGTCGCGTAGAACTTCAACGAAAGCGTCTAGGTAGGGTGGAAGTCAAACTATAATCAAAACCTTGAGATAAACAAAACGTTATATTGACACGAAAGTGCCATAAGTTCAGTACGTCTGATGGTTTTGACTAAAGTACTAAGCGGCTTCGTTGCGCTAGTCACGAACTAACGCGACAGAGCCTCGACAAAATTCGTCAGATTCTAGTTGCCACGATGTACCGTGCTTAACTAGTTCACATACTCTTGGTTTCGTTGTGTTAATAGTGACTTCGACTACTAACTTGACTACACTAAAGTGGCACGGAAACTAAGCCATGTCTACACAAGCACAAACGCTAAAGAACAGGGGCCGTACCACGAAACCGTTTTGAGACTCGAACAATAGTACGAGAACGCCGCATCCTACTCCAACAAACGAGAAATTGCGTTGTTAGAGCGGGATGCGGCATTCTCAGTCGATTGTTTGAGTCTCAAATCGGTTTCGTAGAAGGCCTACAGGATCATGGACAATTACTTATATATTTTGTGGTCAAGATGTCCATGTCTTTAGCGACTGGTCATTAGTCGTGGCTTCGCTCCACTAGTCGGCGCTTCGCTCGCCAAAACATCGTTCTTACATCAATGTTCTTTTCTACATCTAACTAGTCCATTCTTATGTTTATTTTTTCTAAAATAATTACACAATTTTATGACAACATTTTTGAAATGTGTTTCCCCATAACAAAGTAAAATTTATAAAAAGCTACTCAGAATGGACTTAACCAAGATTTTCTAGTCTATGAGCAAACATCAAATAAAGGGGTATGAAGATTTTTGTATGGAGCCTGGCCGACCAACATGTCCGCCATTTTGATTTTTTTTTAAATCTCATTCACGAATAATTCTTTGAAAAATGGATAGCTAACATCAATACAAACAAAAAATAATCTTGGACATAGAAGAGAAACCACTTGGTTTAACCATGCCTTAGAGTTGCAATATCGAAAATATTTATTTCCAATGGTAAAACTTTGGCAGCTCATATCTTCGAAATGTGACACTTTACGCGATTTTGTCCAAGATTATTTTTTGTTTGTATTGATGTTAGCTATCCATTTTTCAAAGAATTATTCGTGAACGCGATTTATAAAAAAAAAAACCGGCCAAGTGCGAGTCGGACTCGCGCACCGAGGGTTCCGTACAAACCTGCAAGGTTTACAAAGTTCGTTCATTACGACAATCGAGTCATAACTATGGTATTTTTATTGCAAAATGAAATTCATAACATTACAATGGGGAAAGATGGAGGAGCATAAATTTAAGACAAAGATCTCTTTATCGTTTATATATTTTGTAATGTAACTAAAAATTTAAGGTTTTCGGAATTTTTCCTTTATGTGTGCTATAAAACGTTGCTTCATGCCAAATTTCAAGATTCTAGGTCGACTGGAAGTACCCTTTAGGTTTTGATTCCCTTGCGAGTACTTGCGAGTTTCAAAATATGCAGCTTAAATTGCTGTTTCTTTTGATTGCGTTGACATAGAAGTTTGATTTTGTTACAGCTTAAAGGTATTATAGACCTGAGTATTTGGTATGAATTTCAATTTAATACCTCTACGCGTTTATGAGGAAATGGGTAGTAAGTTTAAAATTATTAAAAAAATATATATTATGTGATGTAACTAAAAATGTATGGTTTTCGTAATTTTTCCTTTATCTATGCTATAAGACGTTGCTTCGTACCAAATTTCAAGATTCTGAGTTCACGGGAAGCACCCTGTAGGTTTTGATTCCCTTGCAATTGTCGAAAATTTGCGGCATAAACGGCTGTATCTTTTGATTGCGTTGGCTTAGAAGTTTGATTTTTTCACAGCTTCAAGGGACAGTAGACCTGAGTAATTGATATAAATTTCAGCTTCATACCTCCACGCGTTCCTGAGAAAAAGGGTCTTGACAGACGGACGGACGGACAGACGGACAACAAAGTGATCCTATAAGGGTTCCGTTTTTTCCTTTTGAGGTACGGAACCCTAAAAACAAAATGGCGGACAAGTAGGTCGGCCATAATCTTCGTACCCCTTTCTTCTCGAATTTCGTAAGGACTCGATGTCATTTTGAAGCTTATACTTTTAATAAACCTGCATAGTCGCAACTTACGAATAAGAATATAGTCTCGAGTCCCATTAACTTTAGTTCTCATTTAAAATGCTCAAAAGGGCCTACTTAAGATCTGAAAAAGAAACTAAAACGCGTGGAACTCACCAACTTCTCGTGCTTACTCAGCTCAAAACATAAAGCCTTTAATGCTAAGACTTAAATGCTTGTAACAGTATTGATAGCATTTATTCGTTTTGTGAAACAATTTGACCTAACATCATATTATGTTTATGAGTTTTACAATTAATACTCTGAAGCCATATCTTTTTTAATTAATATAAACCATAAATTAAATATATTACACTTAAGGAAAAAAGAATTTCACAATAAACTTGGAGCTTGCGGCTCAAAACAATTGACTAAAAAATTTGTTAAACATTACTAAGCACAATTTATCAAGGCTAGGTAACTGCGCTTTAATCCTTCGATCGCGGATTCTTGGAAATCTATTGTTATTTTATTGTTGTCGCGATCGCCGGTGTCCTTATGGGTTGATAGGTTAAAGTGGTACTAAACAATTTCCGTGGAATAATAAGATATTATGTGTCACTGGATATATTATGCTCCAATTGGGGAAAATGTTTAATGTAATTCAAAAAATTACAATTTCTTCTTTACATTTGGATAGTAATCGAAATACGAGTAATTTTATTATTAATTTTATACGTAATAATATTGAACAATGATATTTCTTAAATTTTATGATTCTTATGAATCTCAATGACTTTTCAACCTAAGCTTTACGAATGTGACTTAGCTTACATTTACAAAATTTAATGTTATGTATGGGTAGGAAAATTTCTCAATATAGGTATTTCCTAATATTTTGGGAATAAAAGCTCATCATATCCTAATATAGATTAAACTGTTTGCTCATTTTCGTCAATTACAAAAATAAAAAACTAGATACAATTTTCTTCGGACCTTTTAAAGTACAGATATGATGACAATAAGTTATACATTTAAAAGTAAGTTTGATTTTTAAAAACGCAAAAAAAGGATTCACTATACACCGATTATATTAAATATTATAATCCAAGAATGGATATAACAGTTTATAAAGTATACAATAATATACAAAATGTAATTGTGTGCTCATATAACTTAGTGTAAACTGTAAACATGTTGTGTACTTTAATCGTTGGTGTATTCGGTGTAAAATCTCTCTGTAAGTGTTGTGTCTAGTGTACATATTGGTAAAAAAGAATATTGCTCAACGTTTTTGGACATGTTTTATGTAATAAAGACAGATGGACAAGTTAAAAAGTTGAGGTTCTTTTTCCAAACTAAATGTGTAGCTGTAAGGTTGTATTATACATTTATTGTAAAGTTGAGACCGCACTAGGCGTAACTACACTGCAGACAAGCGACGCGACACGTGAAGGCCAAACATTATTTCGCGGGGTCAATTCAGACCGCAACGCGACGCGTAGATGCATTCCTAAATTTGTATGGATTTGACTGATTTGCAAGACGTTTCACGCTCGCGAAATCTGTCAATTCAGTACAAATTTAGAAATGCATCTACGCGTCACGTTGCGGTCTGAATTGACCCTGAACCTGCCCGCGGCAGCGGTGCTACGCGACACAAAACGTCAGTTCTATGGGGTGTAGTCCGATGCAGCGTAATGTCGCCTAGTGCGGTCTCGCCTTAAAACTATGCAAGACTTGTAAGTACCCGTTCTTTTACGATCGTACCAAAATTACGTCCCGAGTGTTCATAGGTGCTGAGTAATTGAGGTGACAGGGTGAAATAGGCTAGAGCTTCTAAAGTAACGGTAAACAAACGGACTGAAAAGATACAAGTTAATTTAGAAGAGTTAAAGTTGAAATTTACAGTATTTTTAAGACCTTTTATGCCTAAGGCATTTCAAAATTACTTATAACTTTGAAACTATTTTTTGTGGCCAGGAAGCTTTAAAGTTGGCAGTTGTATGTAACATTAATAATGTATATTCCAAACATTGATTTGAAGTTTTCGTAACGCTTAGTAAAATTATCAAGCCTAGTATAGCATTTAACATGGACGTACATTTTTCCTATAATTTACACTGTTCCATTTATCTTTGTTCTATTGATTTTAAAATAGATCATGCATATTACGAGTGTCTTCTTTAAGTATCACATTGAATCTCAGAGAACCAGATCTCAGCTCAACGTAACTTATTTTACATGACGTAAGATGCATTTAAATACTGCCCTTTTAAAGATATAGATATCGTATTTTTCTATTATATCACAAATCCTGCAGACAGTATTGATCGAAATTAAAACGATTTTTTTAGACTTACATTATTTTTGTAATTTTTTTTGTAGATTAGATTCGGCTACGAAAGTTTTTGGGGGTGTTTTGTTACGTTTAAGTAAGCTGTAATTTAGCTATTTTACGTTTAAGTTACAGTCCTCGCAATATAAATAGTTTGTGACGACAACCGATTTCGGTGGTGCGTGCAGCGGGTTATTCATATTTTTGATGACAAATCATCGTTTACAACAATATAGAATGTGTACTTCAAAACACTAAGAAAAAGATAAGATTTCTCATATTATAAACTTGATACAGTATAAGAGATGTACAGAAAAATATTATTGTAATATATTCTGAGGACATGTTTATATATTATATCTACTGATATATTTTTGCAGCTATTATAATTTTTTTGCGGTTATCATACATTTTTGGTGCTTCATAAGGTATATAGACGACGCCGCTGCACGCTTTTATAAGATATACTCTGTATAAAGTTATGTTAAGAGTTTAAGTTACTGATACGTCCCGATGGTTCCTTTGGTATTCCAAATCTCATATTTTTGGATAAAAATATTTGGCTGTGACATAATAGGTTGGTGAGAGTGACATATAGATTAGTCGAGGGTGGGGGACATATGGTGTTCTTTTACAAAGAACATTTGTGTCCCCACTCTAAGTAGGGAATAAAATTCCAAGGCTTTATGTAACAGTACTGCTATTTAAAATTAACTGTATTCGTTTTGATTAGCCGTGTGACATATTGCACCAGCGTTTTGGAACCATTTATATTTTGGAATGATAATGTAACACTGCTCAATGCCCATACAATATTAGTAGTGGCGTACACTGACATTATTTTATAAGGCTCGAATATTATACGCCCGCAAGACGAAATGATGTAGATTAAAATTAAAGAATTGGACGCCTTTTCTGATTTAATAAAGTGTATTTACTAAGATGATTACATAACATCTAAAACGATCAATACATATTACTATTATACCAATATCTTATTGTATTTGAACAGTATGCCAGTGAATTTGCCAACGAAATTACAGGAATTATCATTCTAAAACGTGTACATATTGATTATTGAGTGTTCTATGTATAGATATTTAAAAAAAAGTAAAAAAAAAATATATGTGTAGTGTCTGTGTTGGATCGGTCCAGTGTTACAGTACTTATTCAAAAAACTAGAGGTTAGTTTTATGTTAGTTGTTAATTAGTTTTACATAACTTTTAAGTGTAAAATAGTTTGTTTTACAATGTTATACAACCATATATCCGGACCAGGGATCTCGGCCTAAGATGTGTGCTGCCACTTATAATAGTCGGTGTTGCCAGTATTTTATTCAGAAACGCCCCTTTTTTGGGGTGGAACGACACAGAAGACTATTTTTTGTTATTATTTTTTTAGCTACTATTACAAAGACATGATCATTATAAGTGTTAGCATGCCGTCGGTAATCAGTCGATAGTTCGAAATCGGCGGAATGAGACCATTTTAGTTTAGGTTTTTGTATCGATGTTACTTCAGTGTACAATGATTGTTGTGAAGCCGATCCGCCTTTAGAAATGACGTATTTTCCAAATTCCAATATTAAACTTTACTGTATTATATTGCGCGTTTTATTTATAGCTTTATAAATTCCCGTTACTCAGAAAAAACAAGGTGACCATGTTTTTAACTTAAAATACTGTTACGGATACGGGCAGTTGTTTACCTGCGCGCGACAGTTGCGCGTACTTTCTAGAAAAGTGAATTGCGTGTTTACGTAAACAATCCAGAATGGAACGTTCCAGAAAGTATGGCGGGCCATATAAAAGGTAAACAAGCCGGCAATCAGTTCAGTTTTGATACAAGCGATCATCAAGGCAACTACCGAAGTGAGAACAAGTGATCAATAGTGAGTGACAGTGATAGTGCTCAGTGATTTGGATCTAGTGCTTAGTGTTTGGACTTAGTGCTTAGTGTTTGGACTTAGTGATTTGTGTGAGCTAGTGTTTGTGAATAAAGTCTTCAAGAGAGTCACCAGGTCTTTCTCTCCGAATAGCAATTCTAGCACGTAACAACTGGTGTCAGAAGTGGGATTTGGAGATGTCATTGACTTCGAGAGAGGACTTCAAGGGGAGTGTCAGGACAAGGGCGGAGCTGCGGAGGCCACAGCCACTGGGGACCAAGCTCCGCTCACTGTGGGGCAGGCCCCACCCACTGGCCCCGCCCACCAGGCTCCGCCCACTGACCGTGCCCCTCAGGCCCCGCCCACTTCGGGCGTGGCCACGCCCACTGGCTCCGCCCACCAGGTCACGCCCACGCAGGCCACGCCCACTGGCCCCGCCCACTGGGGCCCGCCTGCTCAGGTCCCGTCGACTAGCTACATCCATCCTGCCACGCCCGTAGTCTCTACGGCCCCTCAAATGGCTCCTCAATTGGAAAGCATAATCGAGTTAATTCGGGCTTTGCAAGATGCCCAAGACCGCAAGCTCGGCGCTTTGCAAGAATCACAAGACCGCAAGCTCGGCGCTTTGCAAGAGTCACAAGAGCAACAAAAGGACCTTCAAGAAAGGCGCTTCTGGCCATAAAGGATGTCAGTGACACGGTGACTAAGCTTCGGAAAGAGGTCGACGTGATGAATAAACGAGTTACCGGGTTAGAGTCGGTTGTGGAAAATTTGAAAACCGGATTCACTCAACTGCAGAAGAGAGTAGTTTGCCTTGAAACTACGGGAGTTACGGTGTCTAGTGGAGCCACTGGAGTAACGCAAGGGCCAAGAGTCAAGGTGCCGCCGTACGATGGCACTACTTGGAACGCTTATCGTCGTCAATTTCAGACTGTTGCTACCGCAAACGGATAGACGGAGGAGCAATGCCTGACCGCTCTCACTGTTGCACTCAAAGGGCAAGCTTTGTCGGTCCTGGAGGCACTGCCTCATACGGGAAATGGATTCCAAGACCTGATGGAGGCACTGGAATCCAGATACGGGGAGCGACACTTGGAGCACGTGTTCCGTGCCCAACTGCGTGACAGAGTCCAGCGCTCAGAAGAAGGGCTTCAGCAATGGGCGCTGGAAATTGAAAAACTCGTCAGGAAGGCATACCCAGGAACTGACACCAAGATGGTCGACACAAACATTGTTCAAGCATTTGTCGACGGAATCAGGGACCTGGAAGTCAGAGCCCCGATAACTGTTACCTCCCAGGCACGGAGCGGAAAAACAAAGACAAATACTTTGGGTCTTTTGAAAAATGATGCTATGAGGAAAGCTCAAGAAAAAGATGACGACCTTCGCCACATCATCACATGGAAGAAACGCGGTGACGTAAAACCAATCTGGAGGAAATGGGCTAACGGTAGAGAGTTCTACTTTCAGATCCTTGTACCAAGGGCGAGAGTACCAGATGTTCTCCGCGAGATACATGAGGGTGTATCAGGGAGTCATCTAGGTGTCAAGAGGATGCTAAGGAAAGTGCGAGAACGATTTTTCTGGTTGCATTGGCGAAATGATGTGCAGGATTGGTGCCACGAATGTACTTCTTGCGCTGATGTGAAGGGACCGCAGACCAGGAATTGTAGGAATATAGACCGTTTGGCGCGTTATCATGGCAGTAATAACGATGCTCGGGACGAGCATCTCTAAGAGAGGAGTAGTGTTACGGATACGGGCAGTTGTTTACCTGCGCGCGACAGTTGCGCGTACTTTCTAGAAAAGTCCAACCCTTGTTTATGTGAATTGCGTGTTTAAGTAAACAATCCGGAATGGAACGTTCCAGAAAGTATGGCGGGCCATATAAAAGGTAAACAAGCCGGCAATCAGTTCAGTTTTGATACAAGCGATCATCAAGGCGACTTCGAAGTGAGAACAATTAGTGATCAATAGTGAGTGACAGTGATAGTGCTTAGTGTTTGGACTTAGTGCTTAGTGTTTGGACTTAGTGATTAGTGTGACCTAGTGTTTGTGAATAGTCTTCAAGCGAGTCACCAGGTCTTTCTCTCCGAATCCTCAAACCCTAGCACGTAACAATACCAAAACTTTGCTTACAATCTTGTTGAGAATGTAATATAGTTTAGACCACATGACACAATTTTTTTAATTTATAAGTACCAAAACATTATCACAGATGGCAGACCACAGTCCACTAAAAGTTATTTTCCTGCAGCTATTTATGAAGTAATTAAGTCTGATTTTTCAGGGTCTTTTTTTACAACTTCGATGTCAGAGTACCTACTTAGGTAATGATGACGTGCTACTTAGAAGACATGAGAGGGTAAAGTGGGTAATAAACATTTTACAACATAATATGAGCAACTGCTTCATTATCTGGCTAATATAACCTTAAGTATCTACTTTTTAGCTAATATGTTCTAGCTATACAAAGAATCCACATAATATTCTTTTTGATTTCAAATCATTTTGCCGATCCTGAAGGCTCTATTTATGAAAAAAAAAAACGATTTTCAAATCGTTAATTACCCAAGTTTCATCCACTCATGTCTTTAATTGGTACTGGTAGGCTTAAATTTTGATGCGAGATATTTAACTGTATTATTAAGTCGAATAGACTAATCTACGTGCGTCTGCGCACACGGATGTAGATTGTAGTCATCGGCTAGCTATCGGTGTGATCATCATTCATCGGCTGCATAATCAGTCAGACACACTGACAATAAACTACAGTCATTCACGGTTAATATTACCTCTGGGAATCCACGAGATTGAACCTTATTTCCTTGCAACAGTTCGCAATATAACGGGACTGAGTTTGAGTCGGCCGGATGCCATTCATGTTTGTCTGTGTTATTGTACTACGGACACAGCCTTAATACCAACTCCATAAGGGTCACTTTATCTCTGTGACTATAGAATGAGACGTATTCGTCGTGTTTTTGTATTATGGACTGTGGCTTGTGAATTGTAGTTTATATTGTAGCTGGTAGTAGTGTTTACGTTGTAGCTGAGATAAGTGGCCGGCCGGATCGTAAAATGTATGTATTTATTATTTCTCTCTTTTATAGTTTTGTTTCGTTTGATGTGGATTTTATAACTATGTATGTATAATTATAAAATCCACATCAAACGAAACAAAAAAGGTACTAACCTAACGACTTCCTAGACGTTGTTGCCTCATAAGTCACTCATAACCTGCAATCGGGCAAAAAAACTTCCTTCTGAGATAAGTAAGCACTTACATATTTTTTTAGTATTAGATTTTCATAAGTCATAATAGCTCTACACCCTTAGTGAATGCAGGATATCTAATCTTACTACCTATATCGATGTTTAAGATCTTGTAGTTCATGCAAAACTTAAGTGGAAGAACCAGATACTTAACTAACAATTAACATTTTATTACATAAGGACAATTATTGCTTATTTTTTCCCTTATAATTTTATAATGAGTGGCGGGGCAAGACCTAAATTTGATGTGGGCAAGATAATTATATTATCTTGCGAGGTCCCCTAAAATGCCCCGCGCACTGTAAAACTCTGGAACGAACTGTCACCAGCAGTATTTCCGGACCTATACGACCTGCAAACCTTCAAGAAAAGAGCGTATTCCCTCTTAAAAGGCCGGCAACGGACCTGCAGCTCTTCTGGTGTTGCGAGTGTCCATGGGCGACGGTAGTTGCTTACCATCAGGTGACCCGTTTGCTCGTTGGCCCCCTTATTTAATAAAAAAAATACAGTGCTCCAAAAGTGATAATGCGCATGGACATTTTCGTAATTTTTCGACAATGGTCGTATTTCCCGAGCGACGGTAGACGAATTGCATTTTATAGATACATGTATTAGTTAAAGTTCGTCGTGATATTCCTGTAGCTTTTGTAATACGATCATTTTTCACGGTCACTCATGCGCATTATTAATTTTGGAGTACTGTATATTTTGCGAGGCCCCATGATGGATGACGCAAGAAGACGGATTTTTGGAGAGAAAGAATTTTTTGAGACTCAAACTTATTTATGAAACTTTTTTTTATGAATATTAGAGTATCAAAACTTGTAAATCCATTCAAAAAAACCTCGTGGTCCAAAAGGCGCGAGGCCCCTTAGACCGCGAGGTTGTGGGCGGTCGTCCACACCGCCCACGCCTTGCACTGCCTCTGTTTATAATTATCTTACCTACTTCTACTACACAAAATTCACAGGTTTTTGATTTCAAATTATAATTCCGTCCCAAAAGCCTCCTCCAATCCAATCTATGCAAAAAACACGGCAGTTTTTTTTAACTGTTACTTGCCTGCTTTCTTCCACCAACGTCTTATTAATTATTATTATTATTACAAGGTCAGACCACGGTCGAGTACCTACCTCAATGATCCTGATAAGTGTTTATCGTATTTAAAACAACGTTAGAGTTTGAACTCTAGTTGATAGCTAACCGGCTTACAAATCTTATTAACTTGGACGGTAAATACTTTTAATTTGGTACTTTAATTATGTGGGTAGATACTATAATATATTATATCGTCAATATTCAACAATAATAAGTTATTACTCATTATTTATTATGCAAATAAAATCTTGAAAACAATTGAAATTGAATTGAAAAAATAATAATTACTTATTACTCTTTATCTCTTGAATTTTTAATCGACTTCCAAATAAGGAGATCTTCCCGAGAATCGAAAAAGATCGATCTGGGCTCTGCACCTACATATTTTTATTTTTGTCATTAACTATTGCATTGTCGTGAGTGTAAACCTAGTTGTAGTATAGTTTTATTCGAATTATTTACAAGTTTCATATTCACAACTGCTTCAGTTCCAGATCCCTAAACCATTTTGTGCCTAACTTTCCAAATGTCAGTGAAAGTAGAAAAAATAGTGGCGCCAGTAGTGCTGGGCGAGGGCCCGCACTGGGACGAGCGGCAGCAGGCGCTGTACTTCGTCAGCATACACGACTGTACCATACACAAGTATACCCTCGCTACCAACACGCATACTAAGACTAAATTGGGTACGTATTTTTATAGAAATCACTTTTATAGTTAAACTAGCTGACCCGGCAAACGTTGTTTTGCCATATAAACAATTTTTGGTATGAAAAATAGATGTTGGCCGATTCTCAGACCTACTTAATATGCTCACAAAATTTCATGAGAATCGGTCAAGCCGTTTCGGGAAATACGGGAACGAACATTGTGACACGAGAATTTTATATATTATAAGATGAGGGTGCACACAAAATTTCAATTTAAATGTACAACTATAAATTTTTGTGTCTTGGACTAGCTATAGTTTGTAAGACCAACGCAGTCAAACGGGTTTATACATATTTCAACATTTTTCTTTTTATTTATGCGACCTACGAATAATAAAAGTTTTTATTATTCGTAGTATGCGACTGACAACAAAAACGTCTTAAGACACGGGCTTTCCAAACATTTTTAAGTATCTACGGGTAGCACCGTAGGCATAATTGATGCCCTTCTTGACGTATTTATTGATTTTCAGACAGACTAATAAAACATAATATTTTGCTTTTACTTCCAGACGGGCGCGTCGGTTTCATCATACCAGTGGAGGGTACCACCAACCAGTTCGTGGTGGGAGTGGAGACGACGTTCAAGGTCATCGAGTGGGACGGAGCTGAGGGCAGCGCGGTGAGGGTGGTGCGAGAGTTGGCGACGGTGGACGAGGAGGTCACGCCCAAAACTAGGATCAACGATGGGAAGGCTGACCCGAGAGGGAGGCTGTTCGCTGGTAAGTTGGGTAGATAGTCGAGAGCTGGTATAAATAATCAGTACTCAAGATGCATCTCAGTATCAAAATTCAAGACGCGGTTCAGGCTCTGTAATTGGTTGGCTGTCAAAATTTGGACCAATCACAGAGCCGAACCGCGTCTTGAGACCGGGTCGCATCTTAAGTACTGACTATATTTTATACCAGCCTCAATGTTTGAGTTCGTTTTTAATTGATACGTTATCAAAGCGATTCGTATCGTACGGCGACTTTCAAAGTTAGGGAACGCTCCGACAAACTGGAGCGTTCTCCTCGGCGCCGGGACTAGCTAAGCCGGGCAAGTTTCCATCCTGACCCGGAGCCCCGTGATTAAGTATCTATAGGTACCTACCACAGCTGAGTAAACGTCGTAGCTTCTTAAATGATTAAAGGAAAATTGAAAAGTCTATATTTGAGGCATATATGGTATACCCAGAATCATTCAAATATTATGTAAAATTAGCTTTGGCTGTTATTGAATTATGTATGTTATGTTTATACCTACAGAGAAACAGCTTGGTACGTAGGAAGTCTATCGATTTCATTACTACAAAGTACGAGCACACGACGAGCACACAGAAAATTTACTTGAAGTGTTTATGTGTGTACTACTGTATATGCTACTGTGACATCGGTAGGCAGCTTCATAATATTAGGTGGTTATTTCTCTGAACTTTCGTTTGACTTCCCAGGCACAATGGGCCACGAAGCAACCCCGGGCAACATCCTCAACCACACGGCGTCCTTTTACCGCATCGACGCGCGCGGCTGCGTCAAGATATGCGACAACATCGGCATATCCAACGGCCTGGCCTGGGCCGACGGCGTCATGTATTATACCGACTCCCTGGAGAAGAATATACGGAGATACGAATATGATGTGGAGACGGGGGAGATATGTAAGTGATACAAGGACATTGTGTGAAGTGAAGTTAGAGCACTTCAATGTGAAGTGTTCTTAGCCGGCCCCTAGATTTGGGTAGACAGACGGTTTCTGTAAGTTCTGTATATAATATAGAGTTTTTGGAGTTTGTCGTATGTCTTTCAGCGAACCTGAGCTACATATTCGACTTCGAGAAGAACAACATCACCGGTTTCCCGGACGGCACCACCATCGACACCGACGGCAATCTGTGGGTGGCGGTGTTCGGCGCCTCCTGCGTCATAAAGATCAATCCCAACACTGGCGAGCTGCTGCAGAAGGTATATCGTACTTCTATAGTTAGATGGACGTTTGTTATACTCTCATGGACAGGAGCCGGATTCTATGTATCTAACCTCTAAACACACTAGGCCGAAAATACGCGGCCTATATAATGTATTTTAAATTACCGATGACACACCATGCCGAAATTACGTCGCGTTATATTAATATTGCGTTGTTGAGTTTTACTGTTAAATGACTGCATTTTATTATTTTAGCCTTCCATTCTTTTCTTAGCTTTGATTAAATATTCTACAGATCCCAATACCCGCTGCTCAAGTCACCTCCGTGACCTTCGGTGGACCAAACTACGACATCCTCTTCGTCACCACCGCCTGTATGGAGATTGGAGGGCCACAGAAGCCGCCGAGCGGAGCCACATTCATGGTCACGGGCTTGGGAGTCAAAGGACTGAAGAATGTTAACTTTAAGCTTTAATATTTGTTACTATACTGCATTTGTTTATACGTATTTGTATATAAAAGTTTTTATTGGTTATTATTATTTATTATTGGAAGTAATATGTGTCCTCTGATTTTCCTACTACATAGGTTAAATATTGTTTAGCCCATTTAAATATTAATAAAAAAATATTTTTTTCATACTGGAAGACCAAAGTTTTGCCCTAGTAACCTAGTCTATTTTTTTGCTCGTTACTGTGTTAAAAAATCAGTCAGCAAGTAACAACATTCGACCAATAAAATAAGTACCAAAACTTGAGGACACCCGAATGGAACGAAGTTATAAAAAAAAAACGATCTTGTTGACACCCAGGAATACTAACAATGACACTTTTGTGGAATTGTAATAAAAAAAATTTAAACGTCCGGTAGACGTCGCTGTTCTCAAAAACGCCATTAGTTGACGCCCAGGAATACTATCAACATTCAATGCCTTCTGCCCCTACAGCGCAGGAACTAATAAAATGTGTCGTAACAACTTTTTCCGTCTAGCTCTCTTTCGCAACGCGCGATAAGGAACTTCGTTCCAAAATATAAACAAACTCACAACTATATCCAACATAATATATTCTAGTCAAACTTGACACAGTTATTGCGGTGTCCTTTCGCCCGGAGCCCCGTGATCCTGAAGGTGGACCCGGCGGGGGGCAGTTGCTCGACGCCGCGGTTCATGCAGGCGGACGTCACGTACAGCTCGTCTAGGGCTTCGCCCCCCCACGTCGCGGAGGTGGTCTGGAGCGCCGGCGTGTGGATCTTCTCTAGGAGTACGCCTTTGCGGGGGTCGATTTTGAGCACCTGTTGAAATTTCGTATTATTTTACGTGACAATGAGGCTCTTTCGTTTCTATGTAAAAGTGGCCAAGTAACCTTTAACTTTTTTTTTAAATAATAAAATAGTGTGCTTATATTTTTATAGAACTTGTACTATCAGAGACGTTGATTCCTAGGCAGTTGGCGGACCTAACTAATTTGGTCGCGATAAGTCAAACTCATCCGACCGATCACAGCTAACATTGAATTGATTCCTCGGGTATACTACTATATTCCATAATATTATGATTTATGAGCAACCAATAACAACCCAACCAACAAACCAAATTTAAATTTGGGTCCTAATTATCAAATTTTAATTCTGTTTCGAATGGGATACGTCAACAACGCGACATCCAATAAACGCTTGCCGAGCTAAAGCGTATTAGAAAATTTATAACCTTGTCAAATTCCATTGATTAAAATAGAATTTGACACGTTATAAATTTCCTTATACGAGTCGAACTACTCGTTGGGCTTATTATTGATAGGTTACCGTACCTTGCTGCCGTCGAAGTTGGCGACCCAGAGGTTGCCGTCGGTGTCGATGGTCATGCCGTCCACGATACCTTCTAGTCCGTGGTCGGCGTACTTGAACACCAGGCGCGGGTTCGCTGGGAATATCAAACGACTTATTATATTAACTAGCAAACACATTTTTTGTCTTTAAATTCACCATAAACGTTATGCAAGGCAACAAAACTGAGTGATAATACTTTAGAGTGAAATGAGTCCCCTGTTTTTAGGGTTCCGTAGCCAAAATGGCAAAAAACGGAATCCTTATAGATTCGTCATGTCTGTCTGTCTGTCTGTCCGTCCGTCCGTATGTCACAGCCACTTTTCTCCGAAACTATAAGAGCTACACTATTGAAACTTGGTAAGAAGATGTAGTCTGTGAACCGCATTAAGATTTTGATACAAAAATGAAAAAATTATTAAAAATTTTAGGGGTCCCCATAGGTACAACTGAAACAAAAAAAAAATTTTTCGTCTAACCTATGCGTATAGGGTATCTATGGATAGGTCTTCAAAAATCATATTGAGGTTTCTAATATCATTATTTTCTAATCTGAATAGTTTGCGAGAGAGACTCTTCCAAAGTGGTAAAATATGTGTCCCCCTCTCTAACTTCTAAAGTAGGGGCCTGATAATTAAAAAAATATATATGATGTACATTATTATAAAAACTATCAACGAAAATTGGTTTGAACGAGATCTAACAAGTAGGTTTTTTTATACGTCATAAATGTTAAACCTTAATTTAACTTTCACTAAATCAACTAAAATTTAAAAATAAATCAAAAACCTTTTAATTTTATAGAAATAAACTACGAATAATAAAAACTAGAAATAAACCTTATTGCTGCTGCGGAAACCTTCATGGGCGAGTCCAACTCGCATTTGGCCGGTTTTATTTACAGAGTAACATTTTAAAACTTTTGTATAGGCTTATTCCTGACGCTGAGCTGGGTCGCTTTCCCATACAAATTAAAAAAGTTTATTCCTTCAGCAATTTCACAATTAACTCTATATTTTAAGGAACACCTAGTTAGTATAATACTTAGTTTTGTTAAACCCCGTATAAAAATATGTAGTTTATCTATTCTTTGACTATTTTTTATGAAATTTGACAAAGGTATTTTGGAATTTGGCACACAATAATTCAGGATTACATTGTAAACTGCCTCACCAAAAATTTTCGAGCCTTTATAACGGCGAACCGATTTACTGTCTCATCTCGCTTTATTACAGTTTCGCATTGGTTTCGCAGATATTTCGCAGTTCGCAGCGTCGGTGGACTAGAAGCGTTAGTTACAAGCAAATACTCACAGATATCCCCCGTGTCGACGTCATAGTCGTACCGTCGTATGGCGTACTCGAACGAGTCGGCGTAGTAGAAGGCGCGCGCCGCCTCGTCCCAGCACAGGCCGTTGCTGATGTCGATGTTGTCGGCGACGCGGTGCACGCGGCCGGGACCCTCAACGCGGTACAGCGAACCCTTCTTCAGGTGGAACTTGCCCGGCTCGTACTCGTGGCCCATCGTGCCTGGAAAAAGGAAATGAGATTGTAAAAGAAACTGTTAAGCTACGAATAATAAAAACTAAGGAAGAATAACTGTGTCGAAAAATTTGTTCCGCGAGCTACAAAAAGAGACCCTCCGAATACATGCAAGAATTTTGTGTAATTAAAGAAGAGACAATTATTGTCAACGGCTTTATTTCGTTTTGAGTGGTGTTTCGTAGCTATTGTCATATTTTAGTGTGCGAAAAGGAATCAAACTCAAAACCGTAGTCACGTTTCCTTAGTTTTTATTATACGTAACTGAAAAGTGTAGAAAATACTAAAGAATAAAATACTGATTTTAAATTATTAATAAATTCAAAGTCTATTACTTCTTCTAGCCCAAAACCGCTGACACGAATTTGCTAAAATTTTTTAAGGAGATATTCTGAGATCTGGAAGAGGACATAGGATACTTTTTATCCCGCAAAAATGTACGGTTCCCGAGCGATAATTCAATTTTGGCGCAACAGAGTTTCGGGCAACATCTAGATTTTTATTATCATCATCCTCACCCACAAACAACCGTCAACTCGGATCCACTTAACTTTAATCTTTACATTAATTTAAACTGACTTTAATTTAAGCATTAATCCTATTATCCGGGTCGTGTTTAACCAGCTGCGCTACAGTCCTTACAGTGGGGGGCATTGCATTGTAAGGACTGTAGCTTACCTCTCTCCCCCCCGCCATATCATCATCAACACTAACCCACAAACAACCGTCCTCTTGGGTCAGCTTTAGCATCATTAATCCTATTATCCGGCTCGTGCTTGTCCAGCTCCGCTACAGTCCTTACTACTGTGGCACCGCCGTCTCCGCCCGCCCACTGCACCTCTACCACGCGGCGTTTGAGCCCCACCGCGAACCGGTCCAGGGTACCAGCTATGGGGATGATGAAGCCCGGCATATCCTCTGAAATGTTATGTATAAAAAATGAAAAATTAAATGAAAATGAAAAATATTTATTTTTCTAACAAAATTAATACTTCAGTCGGAATTTCCAGGAATTGCTATTGTATTCTATTGTTGTCGCGATCACCGGTGCTCGCGCGGGGCCTGAAGGATTAACACTTTCGGAACGTCTACATGAGGCCTACCATCGGTTAGGTAAAAACAGGGCACATGACATTCTAGATTTATACCGAATTTATGCAGCAGCTGCAAAAAATTTCATGTCTTCTCTTTCATTCATATGACAAACGAAAGAGGTAACGTGATACTAATTCGAATTAGCTAAAGCTAACCATTAAGTTATTTTCTAACCATTATTATCCATAAGTCAATTTTCAGCAACGACTGTTAAAACAGTTGTTGTTGAAATTGGACCTCAAATGGGTGAGTATGAAATACAGTTTTGTCTGTTATTTCAAATTACATGTTGTAGAAATTATTATTTAAGCAGAATTTGTTATCGATTGGGAACAGTGTATTTATCCCACGATGAAAATATGTTATTTGCACGCCTCAACGTTTCTCAGTGCCTAATTAAGTTTTGATCGGTTACGCAGTTTACTGGTAAAGAACTTACAGACGAACACACTTTCTTATTTATAATATCGTAAGTGTAGTTTCTGCAGGCTTAGCATGGTCAGTGGTCACCATAGAAAATGTTTCTTTCTACGGAAGAATAGACAAAGTGACAGACAATGGGATTCGGACATTTTGTCGATAAAATCTATTAGTATGTCGATTCTCTCCCTTTTCTAATATTGTTATGCTAAGCCTGCTGGTGAAGACTCCTTTCGACTTAAAGGCCCTCTGAACGTATGGTGTCTTATGTGTGTGACATTGACTACAAACAGTACATATAAAGCCTTATCGCTAAACATATTTCTTCACAAATGAAAGTTCTAGTTATTCTTGCACATAAAACTTTACGGCTCGTTTTAATTAGTTCATGCAATTAAGGCGCTATATTGAAAAAACTGTCTTTTTTTACGTAATACTATAGGACCCTCAGAAATGTTACAAATCTGGTAATGAGATATCATATCTTCATAGCCTTATCTAGGTTTGAGAAGAACTAGAAACACGATTAATGTATTTTGCCTCGATACATTTAATTTTCGAAATGACCTCTTAA
Organism: Lysandra bellargus; assembly: GCA_905333045.1. Taxonomy (NCBI): domain Eukaryota; kingdom Metazoa; phylum Arthropoda; class Insecta; order Lepidoptera; family Lycaenidae; genus Lysandra; species Lysandra bellargus. The sequence continues at coordinate 651,327 of HG995353.1, read as the reverse complement.
AAATACGAAATTTGAAGATTATTTTTAAACGAAAATAGATGTATTGTAGGAAATTAGTCTAATTGATAGACACCTTTGAAACTCAAAATCGTATAGAAGCATTTTGCTTAAATGCTCCCAGTTATTTTTTAAATGATTATAATTACGTTTTTTGGCATGTATTCCGAGCGAGCCGATAGCTTCTGGCCGCAGCGTATTCACGACTTTATAGTCATACAAATTAAGTATAAAATTGCCCTTGCGGTAAAATTACTTTCGATATAGCGCCTTAATACACACATTGGTATTTATTATTTGTTTGAATCTTAACAAACAATAATTGCTTGGGCTGTTTTAGTTTATCAACGTTTTCCACGGCTATTTCCATAGTGTTGGGCCCATTAAAAAGTCATCAAGTAAATGATGAGATTGAGAATATAACAGAAAATACCAATTGTTTATACAGAATGCTTATTTTAATTCGACACATTAGCCTTGGTAGATAAACAGGTCGCCTGAACAAAAAGACCTTAGACAACCGCTACTATCCACTGCCCCCCAATACAACGTAAAATACAAAAATATTTTTTTAAGGATGCACAACACTCAAAAAATGTATTACTTAAAGCAGTGGTTCCCAACCTTTTTAGAGTTGTTACCCCTATGGGCTGTTAGAGAAACTGAACCCCCCCCCCCCAATTAAAAACAACTTTATTTTGTATTAGTACATTCGCAAGTTTTTTAATATAATTAGATTCAGACTTTAGTTACACTTAAAGCGCATTTCATATCATGCTCGACGTTCAGACTTTTTTTAATGTTTCTTGCCTTTTTTTAAATGTTACCAGAGTTGAAAGGCCGCTCTCGCATTTACAAGTGGTAGCTAACGGTACCAACATTTTCAGATCTCTGTCTGCAATGATAGTGTATTCTGTAGCTGTTTTTCTCCAAAATGTACAGTTTATTATTTTTTTCTGCCAATTCATCTATTTTAGGTACCACCTCTGTTACCCCTTTAGAATAGCTATTTTACCCCTGCGGGGGTAATTAGGTACCCCCAGGTTGGGAACCACTGACTTAAAGGATAAAACTACTTACCTAGTTTGTTTTGTACGGAAACAAATTAGTTACCATAATATGTCCCACTAGGGGCGCTTTTTCAATGCAAATGAAAGTCTACATTCTCATAATGGGAAGTAAAAAAAATGTACACTTGGTCAACTGATTTGCCTCGCGGTGAAGTGCTAACATCCTAAGAACTATCGAAGAAATCGATTCCTAGAAAGACGGCGGACCTACATAATATGGTCGCGTTATGTCAAGGTGTGACGTAACGCCATCTGCCTAGGAGCCAACTTCTCCGGGGGTGTGCAAAATGTTTTCGTTTTCGTTTCGTTATAGAATCGCCGATGAAAATGTATGGAATTGACATAAGCGTTCGTTAATATGACGTTGACGTTCGACTCGTCTTATGTCAATTCCATATATTTGATCGGCGATTCTATAACGAAGCGAAAACGAAAAAGTTTCGGCTAAATGGCCTGAACATACAACATATCCATATCTTACCCAGCTTAGCTTTCGTGTGTTTGTCTGTCTTGGGGTCATATTTGTGTATGGTCTTGTCGAAGATGCTGACGAAGAAGAGCGCTTGGTGGTCGTGCGACCAGTGCGGGCCCTCGCCCAGCCACACGGGCTCGGTTACCGCCTTGATCGTGCATGTATTGTTCTGCATTATCTGTGGACAAAGAATAAAAAGTAAATAATCGGCCAAGTGCGAATCGGACTCCAGCACGTAATGGTTTCGTACCATTCTTCATTCAGAAATGGAATTTGCTGTTGTAGCGGTAACTGAAATACATAATTTGTGAAAAATTCAAAGTTGTCTATTGCGGAAAGAGATACAGACAGAATGACAGACGGACAGACATCGATGATCGAAGTAATACCTAGCCTTTAGTACGCTAAAGTACCTATTTATATGAAGATGCAGCAGTGGACTCGAAATCCAGACTATTTTAGTTCAGATCCAATTCAATACATATTTTCCTTTTTCGTTGTAGAATTTTAATTTCGTATTATTTATTGTTTTTTTTTCTTTTTTGTACCTCTTCTTCTACAGCGATCTCTCTCGCAAAGAATGGCATAGAAAAACCAACCTGTCCAAGATCTAAAAACTTTATAATTATGTTAGGTTAGTGTTGTGCGACACGCATATAAAGTATATTTCACACGCACAAATATGCACACAGAATGACGCTTCACATAAAGTTACATACACACTACACTTTAATTATACTTGAAACGCAAATAAAACAGTATTTCCAAGTGAAACGATAAAGAAACTATACCATGAGGATAAGCGACTGAACTGGTATGAGCCAAGCTGTGGCCTTGTGTACGTAACACGATACATATGGCATGCACACTGACAAAATTTTACTTTATTGATTCTATCTCCGCACCCACTTGCAGCAGGTTAGAGTTAATCCTGGATTATCACCCCTTTCCTTTCATTTTTTGTATTTATGGAATAACAAGCTATTTTACATAATACACAGACTGGCGCTAAAACAAGTGGTCCTTAATGTAGCTAAGTTTGTTTTTCCCAATTAGGTACGCAAAGAAGCTAAGAAAAAAATGTAAGTCTATATCAGCTTAGTAGAGTAACGGCAAAGACGCCAAAAGCTTACTGTGCTAAGCTGTCTTTTATATAACAATTTATTCGATGTTAAAGTACTACATGCAACGTGTTGACTTGCCAACATAGGAAACGATTTAAAGACAAAAAAAAATATTGTTTACGTTATTTCAGGCAATATTAATCATTAATTACTATAATCATCTATAATTGACTACTAAAGAAAGCCCGTGTTAGTTATCGAGTTCGGGTATAATTTCAAATGAACTATCAATCTAATTAAGCGAGTGTGTAGGCTCCTTAACTTTACGGCTAGTATTTAATTGGCTTATGTCATTCAGTCACGAGCTCCGAACTGACCGTGAAGATATAGTTTAGAATTGATGGTATGGGGTTGTCCATTGATGGAAAGGGGGGGGGGGGAGGCGTCCTAAAAATCACGAAATATCACAAGGGGGAGGGGGGGTAAAGTAATATATCACGTGTACTTATTTTTTCCAAAAATATTGTACATTAAATAATGTTCACGTACAAAACACTTTTTCGCTTTTCTTTCATTATTTTTATGTCAGTCAAAAACAAACTGCAAGCTTTCTGTCCACCTCTGAACGTTTATTATAGTAGTCTTTAATTTTCTATAATAAAATTAGATGATACTTATACCAGTATTTTTTTATAAATAAAAAATAGATTCTTTGCAGGTACGAAAAAATACACGTGATATAGGGGGGAGGGGGAGGGGGGAGGGTTAGTCTTAAACCTCACCACGTAATACGTATCACCATTCACCAAGGGGGAGGGGGGGTCAAAAAATGCCAAAAAAACATCACATGATTAATGGATGGCCCCTATACAGAATATAGAGCCCATTTTATGCAATATATTTTAATACAGTGGTAGGTCATTTTTATGGACTATTTCTTTTTAAATAAGCACACCACGTCAGTCTGGTCCCGTTGTAAGTACCTGACGGACTTGTGTTACAGGTACCAGACAACGGAAATATACATATTTAAACTATACATATATTTAAGATTTTTATGATATGATACGCATATTGAATACACATCCATGACCCAGGAACTTTGAAAACTTTTTGTTCCGTCGCGTCGGCGGGATTCGAACCCGCGACGCCCGACTTGAGCTAACAACGCGCTCACCACTGAGCCACGAGGTCGTCACAATACATATATTATTATCATTTATCAATAACTGGGATTCCAGTTCTAAATCGTAAACTTAATACCTTTAATAATATAATCAACCGAAAAATAAATAAAACATTGACTAATTTTTTCCTCGATGTCAATAAATAGTACCGAACCATTCGTGCGTGAGACCGACTCGAACTTAGCCGCTTTTTTGTCCCGGTATGCAAATAGTTCCAGTGTATTTTACGAAACAACACGGACAAATGAGCATACCAATGACCTGATGGGAGTGAATTGCAAGTGATGGTTATAATATGTATAAACTTCATTTTGGATATTTCTGCACCGAATACGAATATTATGTATTTTTGTTAATAGTAAGTTAATTTAAACATTGCATTGTATAAATTATCTGAACCTTTGACAACGAACACCTGACAAATGACAACTCTAGATAGATATATCTGGAGATCTGTTATCAGCGCCGATAACAATATTTATCGCATTGTGGTATGATTTGACATTTATTTTAAAGATTTTTAAATCTTCGTTGATCTTTATAATAATAATTATTATTATTGATAAATATCATTAGATTACTAAATTGCAAGATTTTTTGTCACATGTTAAATGCGACCAAAATATATTTTGTATTTTAATAAGTGTAAAAAATTATAATATTATGTAGCAATACAAGAGGTAGAAAATATACTTAGATTTTAAAATTTCTACTAAGTACTAGAAATAGTGACGGAGCCCCAGAACATTTTTTTTTATTACTAACAAGCTATTTTTTTTGTGAGAAGCTTCATTTTGATAAGACAAACAACTTTTTTATCTGCGAAAAATCTTGAAAGTGGTAGCTAACAGAGATAGAAAGGATTTCATATTTTGATTTGATGGTCCTAAAATATGGATTGTTCTATTTGTAGGACAATGTTACTCTTAAATTATTTAACTACTAGCTGTCCCAGCAAACGTTGCTTTGCCATAATATATTTGCCATATTATTTTATCGAAGTGACTAAATAAGTATGTCACCATGGCAACGTCGATCGCTATCCCGTCGCACAAACAATGGTCGCCGTAAGTCTCAGGTTGTAATAATTTACTATTATTTATTCAACAAATGCTATTTTCAATATATAAAGTACCGAGTAGCCGATTCTCAGACCTACTGAATATGCATATAAAATTTGGTAAAAATCAGTAAAGCCGTTTAGGAGGAGTTCGTGAACTAACATTGTGACACGAGAATTTTATATATAAGACTAACTGTCCCGGCAAGCGTTGTTTTGCCATAATATAAAGTATTTCGCCCATATTTAAATTTTATTGAAGTGACTAAATAAGTATGTCGCCATGGCAACTTCGATCGCTATCTCGTCGCACAAACAATGGTCGCCGTCAGTCTCAGGTTGTAATAATTTACTATTATTTATCCAACAAATGCACTTATCAATATATAAAGTATCCAGTAGCCGATTCTCAGACCTACTGAATATGCATATAAAATTTGATAAAAATCAGTAAAGCCGTTTTGGAGGAGTTCGTGGACTAATATTGTGACACGAGAATTTTATATATAAGATTAACCTACCAATATACAAAACATCAGCTGGTTAGGGTTCCGTAATCAACAAAACTTGGTTGACTACGGTACCCTAAAACGGAACACACACACTCACAACTCACAAAAAATAGATTGTTAGTAATCAAAAAAAATGTTCTAGGGCTCTCTGACTAAAAGCTAGAGGAAAGAATTAAAAACCTAATACTTTTATTCTAAAAATCTTAGAACTTGAACTATGTTCATCACATCCTGATTCCTGCGCCTGGTTCCAAAAGCTATTTTAGTATCGATTTCTAATTCAAGCCACTAAACTAAAATAAACCGACATGTTATGTAAACAACTTGGTAATCGCTCAAATTAAAATAAATGGTCAGTAAAAGTAATCACAACTGCAGTAAAAATAAGCACAAAAACACAAAAAAGTAGGGGATTTTAATGAATAAAATTTTGCATAAAAATTGTCTTATAAAAAATAAAAAAACGTCACAAACTCAAAATACGAACGAAAAAAACCACTCACGTTTCAAAAAAGGAACAGACGTTCGCGCCAAAAGACAGCCGGCCTATATCTCCTGTGTTGTGTATTATATAACCTTATTTATATCTAATCAGAACGCTGTGACGCATCTGCAATATCAGTTTTGAGCGTAACGACAGAATCTAAACTGTTAACACCTGTAAATGTCCTCTTAAACAACAGTAGTTTAATGGCCTGTTTCACCGTTTCCTGATAAGGTGCCCGATAGGCTTATTTCACAGATTCTCCATACTCCATCTGTCAAATTAAGTGGTGGATAGCCTTATCAGGAAGTGGTGAAACAGGCCCTAAGCAACACACTACTCCTTCAAAGCACCGAAAAAAATACAATTTTTTAGACGTATGTTATTGCAATACATCTATACAATAGATGTATTGCAATAACATACGTCTATGAATGGATATCATAAAAATCGGTCAAGTGCGAGTCGGACTCGAGCACGAAGGGTTCCGTACCGTTTTAGAACAAAAAATAGACCAAAAATCACGTTTTTTTTTTTTTTAATTTTATTTATTCATTAAAAACTACGTATTATGGTTACAATTTTTCTGTATGAGAGCCCCCGTTTACATTTATTTTATTTTAATTTTATTATTAATTATTGAATTATGCATATAACTAACGATTATGTGAAAATTTCAAGTGCTTACCTGCCGCCATTATTGATATCGAGCAAAAAAGGCAAAAAAAGGCAAAAAATCACGTTTGTTGTATGGGAACCCCCCTGAAATATTTATTTTATTTTTAGTATTAATAGTTATTATAGCAGCAACAGAAATACACAATCGGTGAACATTTCAGAAGTCTTGCTATGACGGTTCTTGATATATAGGTAGACTGAAGACAGACAAACAGACAGAAGACGGAGAGACATCGAAGTATTAGTAATAGGGTCCCGTTTTTAACCAACTTCCAAAAAACGAGGAGGTTATATGTTCGGCTGTGGATATTTTATTTATTTTTTTATTTTTGTATGTTCAACGATTACTCCGCCGTTTGTGAACCGATTTTCGAAATTTTTGTTTTGTTGTATTAGGTTTCACTCCAATTTGGTTCACAAAAGTGGTGACCTGAAGGATCCATGAGTAATCGAGGGAACTCCTCGAAATTTATATGGAAACATATGGTGATTTTGGTTTTATGAGAAGCATCCTAAGCATATGCTACCAAAACGCAAGATTTTGCACCGAGGTATACTATGGTTCCGAAGCTACTAAGAGAACTCCGGATTCCTTATAGATACAAGTTTGGGAGATTAGGCGCTGTTTTAAGAACTGAAAGCAAATGCTACTATGCTAATTACATTCATCATCATCATCATTATTACCACGTCAGGGTCACCAATGTCACCAAATTCAACCTTATCTCCAAAACATAAGGCACACATTTGACATTACTCCTGAGAAGTTAAAGCTGCTTCGATAATGTAACATTCTGTTTCACGTCGCCGAGATATTCTGGAAAACAACCTAATTTCAACCTTTTGCATTGCGTTTAGCGTTCATAGTATAATAACGCATCGCATCGCATATCTGCCAGGGCTGTCAAGCAAGCGACGCGGCGGCGCGGGCGCGGGCCGGGTACTATGCACAGAATACAAATTACTCACGGAGGTACTATGTGCGCTGCGTGTGCGACAAGTCGAGCGAGTGATGAAAAATGATGAAAATGATGAAGATTGAGTACAAAAATAGTTGAGTTTTAGCCGAATTCGGAAAAAGTCACTATTAGATAGGAATAATTATTATTTAATACTTTTTAGTTCATATTATAAGGATGTTATTATTGTTTTACCTTGGAAGTCGGTTTTAATTTTTTGTTAAAAATAATCATCCTTTGGGTACGGAAACTACAGCAATAATACTTTAGATTTTAGAAACATAGAATATATTGCGCATAGAAGCGTATTTGAAAAACGAAAATAAATTGTTTTTGTCGAATAAACGTTTATTTTTTTATTTTATTTTTTGCAATTAATTAATTTAAGAACGTTCCTTATCAATTTACTTTCATTTGGAAAAACCTAAAGATGTTGATATGTTAAAGTGATATTATAACTTTATGCCGATAAAAACAACTGGAGCCGAATACAAAAAAAAAAAGCCAAAAAAAGTTTTTGTGAATCATCAATTCCAGTCCATGGGCTACGGCAGTTTCTTTCCATCAGGTGATTTGTTTGCTTGTTTGGCACATGTAATAAAAAATATATAAATGTTACGCTCAAAGACCGAAATCGCTCAGTGAGCGAAAAAATAGCTCACAACGCGTTGTGATCACAGTGAAACCGCCACGACGCGAATTTCGCGTCGTGGCTCTAATGAAAACGGCCACGACGCGTTCTGGCAATCACAAAAAGGCCATAACGCGAAATTCGTATCGTGGTTGATAAGTTATTCGTTTTTCTTGATTAGTTCTTGATTGATTAATCATCCATAGGTATGGAAGTTTATATTTGAATTACCACGCGTGCTACAAAATATTTTTTCTTTTACTAAATCACTGCATAATGGTTTTTTTATGAAATAAGGGGGCAAACGAGCAAACGACCCGTTTGCTCGTTTGCCTGATGGAAAGCAACTTACGTCGCCCATGGACACTCGCAGCATCAGAAGAGCTGCAGGTGCGTTGCCGGCCTTTTAAGAGGGAATAGGGCAATAGGGGAGGGAAGGGATGGGAAGGGGAGGGAATAGGGGAGGTTAGGGAAGGGAATAGGGTAGGGGATTGGGCCTCCGGTAAACTCACTCACTCGGCGAAACACAGCGCAAGCGCTGTTTTACGCCGGTTTTCTGTGAGAACGTGGTATTTCTCCGGTCGAGCCGGCCCATTCGTGCCGAAGCATGGCTCTCCCACGTATAAATTTATAAAATATCATTATTATTTATAAAATATCCATAGTTTTATACTATTCGTACAAATAATATTATTAATATCTGGTCTCTCTGTCTGTCTGGCGCAAAATAGTAGCGGACATCAACTAGTAGTATTATATTTAAATTATATTAATTAAAATAAAACTATATTTTTATTATTTATTGAGATCAGATTACTTTACTTATACGTATATAAAAAAAAAACAACAAACAACAACACGTTGCGCCAGACAGACAGACAGATAATATTAGTACGGATAGTATAGAACTATGTATAATTTATAAATAATATAATGACAAGCTGCACGTTAGTTAATCAATCAAGAACAAATCAAGAAAAATGAATAGCATATCAGCCACGACACGAATTTCGCGTTATGGCCTTTTTGTGATTGCCAGAACGCGTCGTGGCCGTTTTCATTAGAGCCACGACGCGAAATTCGCGTCGTGAGCTATTTTTTTGCTCACTGAGCGATTTCGGTCTTTGAGCGTAACATAAATAAAAGACATGACCTTTAATCAAAAGGTAAACAATTTAAAAGTGTCAAAAACTGATAGCAAATCATTGAAAAATCTAGAGTTCTGCTCGGTTGCACAGATTAGGTATAACATATTCTGTCAAGATTAAAGAACTAGATGTTGCTTGCAACTTCGTTTGCGCGTAATCGCGGTGTAGTTATATGTGATAAAAATTATTTTATGTCCTCTTCCGGGATACTTAACCGTATAAATCGGAGAGGGGACAGACAGACTTGGGTATAATTTTTTACCCTCAACTCTGTTTTACATTAATCCTTATGCTAAGAACTCACGTGCAGCTTTGCTCGATAGTTTTACTCCAAATAGAGTAATAATTACTGTGTGGACCGCAAAATTCAAGATAGAGATGTGCCGAGTGGCAAATTCCCCACTGCCGGCAATATTTCCAATCTTGCCGTTGCCAGCAAATTTCCATTTTGCCGGGAAAATAGGCAATGTTGCCGATCCATTTATATAGCTTTATTATAAAATAATTTAGATTATTTTGTCAACAAAATAAAATACTTAATGATCAAAGCAACCTAATTTGTTTTTGGAACGAAGTTCCTTATCGCTCATTTTTTCAGCGTAAATTTGAAAGCTAGACAACGACATTTGACCTTGATTTGACCTTTATCCTTTTTTATTAGTAGCTGCATGTTAGGGGCAGATGGCGTTGATAGTAAGTATTCCTGTGAGTCAACTAGATGGCGTTTTTTTAAAATTTAATATAATAAAAGTCTCGTTAGTTAGTTAAGAGGGGGACCTATGACAGAAAAAAATCGGTTTTCACCCGCGCACTTTATACCCCCGCACTCGCCCAACGCATTCAAAATGTCACCGCGGCTATAAATTTGTGTAATTACTCTCGTAACCACTTTTTGTACGAACGTAGTATAACCAAATATATCAGATAAAATTTTGAGAAGTTCGAGTCACATTTTCTGTCTGTACTTTGAGAATCAATACTATTTAACCGACTTCAAAAAAAGGAGGTTATGAATTCGACGCGTATGTATGTAATATTTCCAGAACTGTCCAGTTTTTGTATATGTTAATCAATAGCAGCTTCTGAACAAATGTACCAAATTTCGAAAGTGTATGTAATATGTATGTATGTATGTATGTATGTTTTTATGTTTGTGCACGCATATCTCTGGAACTACAAGCCCGATTTAAGTGATTCTTTTTTTGTTGTAGTAGGTATTGTAGGTATTGTTCAACTTAGGGAATGCTGCAAGTTTCATCACAATCGGTTCAGTAGTTTTTGAGAAAGAGAATTTTAATTACGTACTTAATTACGCACAAATTGAAGTCGGTTTTATCTTTTTTAAAATACTATTATTGCCTTATACACTAGTAACACTTTATGATATGTATATTTATCGAAATCGAATAGGCTCTGATACTACTGGATCGATTCTGGTTTAAGAATTCCTAGGCTGTTATAGTTGTTACAAAAATATAATAGTCGTGTTCGTTGAGTCTTTCAATCAATCAAGAACAAATCAAGAATGCATGCGCGGCTTTTTTGAGTGTCAGTGTGAGTGTCATATTCTAAAATACCCATCAATTCCTGACGGATTTTTTAAAATTCTAGTATTTAAATTAGAACAAACGATTACTTGAAATTATCTATAATATACCCATATATACATATAATAAAACTGTAGAAATTAAAATTCTGTACATTAAAGATATTCAAAAAATAATAAGCGGGGGTGTCACTACATCGCTATAGAAACCAAAAGACTAAGAACACTTTTATTTCCAGCATCACACGAAACATCATAATAATTAAACAGTATTCAGTGGTAGGTACAGTTATTATGATCTAGGTACATTAAATTAAATTATAATGCTGTGTGATTCCCAAAATTAGCCCCAGCTCAGCAAGCGAGCCCGCTGCACTGATATTCTGCGGGGCCCCCCGCAAAACTGTGGTTAGTTTTTTGCCTGTCTGTATGTTTGTTCCAGCATCACAAGAAAACTAATGATCCGGTTTGAATGCGGTTTTCGCAGATATATTTATTTTCTTCCAACTTAACATTTGGTGTATAACATTTTCCCTCCCCACCCCTCTAAGGGGACAAAAGTGAAGAAAAAAGTTTGATACAAAATCTGATCCGCTATCAGATTTTGTATCAAACTTTTTTCTTTAACACGAAAATTACTGATCCGATTTGCATACGGTTTCCGCAAATATATTTGTCTTCTTTCAACTCAACATCTGGTGTATAAATTGTATAAATTTTTTCCCCCCACCCCTCTAATTTTGACCAAAGAGAGGGTCAGATTTTGTATCAAACTTTTTTCTTTAATGGAGTTACTTCATATAATTAACTGTGTTTTCCAACTTAACATCTGGTGTATAAAATTTTTCCCCCCACCCCTCTTAGGGGAAAAAAGAGGGGGTAAGATTTTGTATTAACTGATGAAGTAGAAATACTTTAAATGGCAAAAAAAATGTTTGCCGGGACAGCTACTATATATAAGAGCATCCGTGGCCTAAAGGAAGAGCTTTGGTTCGCACTCTTAGAGGGTGCAGGTTCGATCCCGGGTGATATGAGACATTTTCTGATCTCAAGTACATAATACGGACGCTCGTACAGTGAAGGAAAAAATCGTGAGGAAACCGCACATAGTTGGTCCCAGACGTATTGACTAGTTCTTTCCTCTGGACTAGGCTGACTATGTTGTGACTTGCGAGAATGCCGTATGTGCTTGGGCAATTAAAAAATATACGAACATTTAAAAAAATCTTATCCCAGGCACTACAGTATTTAAGGAGTGGCTACTTCGCTCTGAAAATACTATATAAATCATCCACAACGGATGAAAAGGCCTAGTTTTATTATTATATTGGAAATAAAAATATCCGAAAGTTTTTTCTTTTGTTATTTATAACTTTAAAAATAAGCTAAAATTCTTTCATTTACGCTCTTTCAAATAGATTCTTAGATATTTTCAGATATTTCATAAAACACAAATATCCTAAGACCGTCTTCATTTGTGTAATTGAAAAAATCGACCACAAGCTCATAGGAAGGCAATAATTGGAGTTAGATACAAAGTTTGAAAGACAAAATCGTAGTAAATTTTAGTAGCTTTCTTAAAGTTCTTTACGACTTACTACTTTAAAGAGCTAAAAACTTAAAACCAGGAACTTTTGGCCTTAATTAGAAACTAGTAACTAGCTAGATTTATTTCTATATAAAGTGCTTTTATTCATAATTCGCCTAAAATTAATGTATTTTTCTACTCAATCTTCACACTTTGTAGGCGGTACTAGCCAACTTAACAAACCTGCGACGAAAAATGGTATCCGGTTGACACTTGAAAATGTTCAGCATGTTGGTAAGATTCTGGTTCGACACCAAAGCAATGTGCAAAACGAGAAATCACCACTAGAATTGTGATGGTCACACTTTGAAGTTTGGTGGTCTAATTGCCGGTAATGGGAAAACTTTTACCGGGATGAAAATTAAAATCGCGAGAGGCTGTACAAAATGTCTTAGAAGTGTAGTCTGCCGTCCAGCTGATATTATCAATAAGAACATCTATACACTGCCACTGCGTTGGCGAAGGTACATTGATTGCAGGGGTGATTACTTTGATAAACAGAAATAAGTAAGTTCGAAATAATCAGCCAAGAGTGAGTCGGACTCGCGCACGAAGGGTTCCGTACTGTGAAAAGCCCAAAAATTGTAATTTTTGTGTGGGAGCCCCTTTAAATATTTATTTTATTTTAATCCATTATTAAAGTACAATTTACAAATATAATTAAGGACTTTGTAAAAATTTCAAGTGCCTTGCTATATCCAATGACATCGAGCAAAAATATTTTTATAAAATCAGGTTTTTTGTATGGGAAATTAATTTATTAATTTAATATTAATTTTATTTTGTTTTTAGTATTTGTTGTTATAGCGGCAACAGATATACACATTCTGTGAAAATTTTAGAAATCTAGCTAAAGCCGTTCTTGAAATACAGCCTGGAGACAGACCGACGGACAGACAGACATTGAAGTTTTAGTAATAGGGTCCCGTTTTTACTCTTTGGATACGGAACCCTTAAAAGAACATTTTTCAAACAAAACGGCAATATCATAGGTATAAAAGACCTTAATAATATATTATATAGTATATTATTATGTACTCTTCTAAATCCTTTCATAAATGTGCCGTCACATTTCTTATTAATAGGTATATTTCATTATCAAGCGAATGGTCAAAGCACTGAATTTTGCATTTAATATTATAATGGTATCACTGTTTGATAATAATCTTATCATTTCAAAACCGTAGCGTTGTTCCAAATAAATTTATTCGATATTTCCATAGTATCGAGTACGACATTCATTGAAATCGCTGTCATACACTAGTTTTTGTCAAAACTATATCGATTTAAAGCCGATTTATTTTTTCAATCTCTATTGCCTCGACCGCTGATTCGTCGATCGTCATGAAGCTTTGAGCTATGAGACGATACCATTGGACATTACACGCAGATTGTCCAATCACGCACGAAGCACTACGCATGTGCGGTTGCAACATATGGGTTTGACAAATTATTTGTCACGATAATATTATCATATTTGTAAACAAATATACATATTTTACATTAAATTAAAAAACCTTTACAATTGTTCATCGCCTCCCGTTTTCTCCTGTAAAGGTTGCTTTTAGTGTGTTTATTTAATATTTGTTTATTTCCAATGGTTTCGATTAAATATTTAGTCAATCCGGAGTAAAGGCAAAGGAAGTACGTCCTCTCCCCTGGCGCGCGCGAACGCGACTGTTGGCGACTGAGAGGTGAGACAAATCTGGCGGTGAAGCGCCAATGTGGTTTTTCTTAAATATCTTAAAAAATATAGAGAATATTAAAAATCCGCTAGAACGAACCCTCGACGATAGAATTTTATATAATGTTTAAAAATATTAACTCAGTTTACTGCATGGTTTAGGAAATATAGGAAAAATTCGTCAAAGTTAGATGCATCTTTGTGATTTTTTTCTATCGAGAATATTTCACGATATCGTGTTTTCGCTCAGATTGAATACTAGGAAATATAATGTAGTATCTATGTTTAGAAAATTAAACGATTCGGGGCTTATTATGAAGTACAAAAATGATTTATAAAATCGTCAATTTAGGGTTAGTCGCTTTCTTAATAATTATGTGTATCTCAAAGAACCGCTATAGCTAGAATTCTGAAATTTTCACAGATTGTGTATATCTGTTGCCGCTATAACAACAAATACTGAAAACAAAATAAAATTAATATTTAAGGGGGACTCCCATACAAGAAACGTGATTTTTTCGGCCTTTTTCGCTCTATATCAATAATGGCAAGAGGTAGGGACTTTAATGTTTCACACATTTTTTTGTTGTTTGTGTACTTTAATATTTAATAATAATTTTAAAATAAAATAAAAATTTAAAGGGTCTCCCAAACAAAAAACACAATTTAAATTTATTTTTGATATGTATCGGTACGGAACCCTTCGTGCGCGAGTCCGACTCGCACTTGGCCGATTTTTTTTCCCTAGCGCAAGTAATATAAGTAACATACATTTGGAAAATATCTATTACTACAGGCAATTTTGTCAGCAATATTCCCGGCAATTTTCTGGCAATTTTCCGGCAACATTGGCAGTTTGTATCAAGGATATTTATTTTTTAAATATTTCTTATATACAACGCTAAGATACATTTATTTTATGAGTTTTCTAGACCTATCTGTCCAATATTGCTAATATTTAGCCATGTTCCCCAAAATTTCCACTTCGGGCAATCTTGCCAGCAGCGTTGCCGGCAATATTCCCACCTTCGGCAATATTGCCGGCAACGGCACATCCTGTGAGTCACAGCTCGAAGGCTCGCATCGAGCCGGCTCGATGGAATTAAATATACCGATTTATAATAAAACTATCGAGCAATGCTGAATGTGTGGACGAAATTCCGAGCCGCGGGTTTTGCTCGACAAAGCAAAACCGTATGTGAGTACTGAGTACTTAGCATTATACGAACCGTACTTTCGGTCGAGGTAATAAGTAGCCAAAAGTTTCCGAAAGGTTTGTCTGTCTATGAGTTCGGTGGTTTAGACGTAATAACATACATTATACAGCATACAATAGACAGAGTAACTTTCTTAATATTTAAACATCTGCGATGATTTATTTGTAGATTACTATAATCCTCTCACAATAGGTAGGAGCAAACAGATTTATATTATGCTGTGTGGCAAATGAATAATGATATCTAGCTGACTTTAATCTAGATTATCTTGAATCTAGAGCACTATTTGATCTGTTGATATTAATATAAGATTAGAATATTTGATTACATATTTTGTTAGATAAGATATGGATTAGATTTAAATATACAAAGCAACAATATTGTTTATGATACTCCCATTTTATGTTACATAATATTGAGTCAACTTAAATGTATCGAAAAAGAAAGGATTTTATCTGTTTACCATATGTGCATGTATGTGTAATATCGCTATCTCCAACCCGCGGCCCGCCGGGACTTTATTTGTTGCCCGCGTTCTGCTAAACCATTTTGAAATTCACGCCCACCGGCAAAATAACGTAAAGTCTACGTGATAGTCATTAAATTTTTTTCACTTTTAAATCGTTAATTTTAAAGAGTGCTATTTTTTAACCCTAATTTTTTTTGTGGCGGCCCGCGACACCACGATCAAAACATGTTTGTGGCCCGGATGAAAAAATGTTCTATAAGATCAGAAGAGAAAAAAGTTAAGAAAGACTTAAATAATGAATTGACAACTTATTCTCATATAATTATTATTATCTTATATTTTTAAACTATTCCATGCTATATATTTTTTAAATTATTATCTATTGGTTTATTAACTCATTTTCTGGTTTTTACAATCAAATCAAAAGAGTAAAATTAACCATAATATATTATTTACCTCAGCAATCGTGTCTTTCTTCGCTCAACCAGCCATCCACTAATGCTCCTCAAGATCTATTCACTGCTATACTGATTACTTCCATCCCTCTACCGAACACACATACAGCTACAGAATCTCTGAAACAAAAAATAATGCATTGTTACTTTTACGTTGTTCATCAGGAAAATTTTGTAGTGTAGTAAGAGTACTAGAACTTTATGCAAGAAAAACAACACAAAAATGTAGTATGGTACAATACCAAATTGTAATCGCCACATTTTAAAGAACTTACAATAAATTGCCTAAATTTATCAGTAGTATTTTATTTGACTTACTTGTTATACTCCAAAAGGTCCATTCCATGTATGTCAGCTACATTACTGAAGCTTTGGGACATAAAATCACAGTTTATTTCATCATCATTTATATACCACTTTAACGCAGTTACTCTTTGGTCTATAGACGTTGAAATCAACAAATCATCCACAAAAATAATACCAGTTATCTGAGAACAATGGTATTGACTTGATGTCCATCTCGCTATAATTTTCATTGCAGAATCATATTCGAATAATACTATGTGTATAGAATTATCATCACCACCAGTAGCTATAACAAATCTTTTATCTGATATGATAGCCGATGAAATACAATTTATGCCTGATTTATTTGTTTTCGTTGAAAACATAATGTCATTAGAGGCATTCCAAAATGTTATATCACCTGTGGTTGTACAAGTTACGACTAAATCCCTGTTATTAATACTAAGGGAATGTGTCTTTAATATGCAAGTATTGTGATGTTTTATATTGTTAATAAGTGATAGTTTATTTTTATTTAATTCAAATACTCTCAAGTATGCATCAGAGCAAGCAGCGAATATTTTAAATCCATTAGCGACTTTAATAGCTTCCAAATCCATGACTCTAGTTTCAGGATCAAAATCAACTGTTACGCTTTTCCAATTTTGGTTGCCTTTTCTCTCTTTATCAGTCCCTTTTATAAGGAAATCTACTACTTCTTCCGCAATGACTTTAACCTCTTTAACATCAAGGATTTTAGCACAAATCTGTGCCCTACCACCAGCAGACAGTAGAAGAATTCTATCATCATCTAGATCAGATGTTTTTACAGTTCTTATACTTGATAGATGTTTAAATATAAAATCATCTTTAAAATTTCCATCATTATCTAGTTTAGATATTCTTAGAGTTGTATCTTCTCCTCCAGATATGAAGAATGTTGTTTTCACAACTTTTTGATACTTTACTGTTTTCAAGCAGTTAATAGCATTAGAGTGAGTACCATTTATCACATTTTGAGACACGATTCTATTCATTAGGAATGTGTTTAAATGAAAATCAGAATTCTTTACGTAAACTAGTTTGATAACTTCTTCATAACAATCGTTTATCTTATCAACAAATCGTACGACGTCCCAAGACCGATGCCCGCCCCCACAATTCGCTTCTATCAACTTCATGTTGTTATCTAAACTATAAACAACAAAGATTCTCTCTTGAAATCCACAAATATATTTATCATTCTTATCAATAAACTTTTCTACCCACTGAAATTCGACGTTTTTGGAGGACATGTATTTAACTTCACCTTTATGAATAGAAAAGTATTTGATAGAGCCATCTCTTCCAGTCGTAGTTATTTCTTTATCTCGTATATTAATTGAGGTTGCACCGTATCTACCATGGACCTTATTGAATGTTTTCACTGGATTTTTTACTCCATTAGTATAAACATGTATATTTCCACATCTATCTCCTACTAAGAGCAACTTCTTATCTACATCCATAGCAGCAGCTGTCAGCCATCTTTCTTTACAGGGTGGTAAAACGTATGAAGACATAATTTCAATTTCATTATGCTTTGCAGCAACTATATTTACAATACCACTATCTGAACAAAATATAAGATGTCTATTACCAGCCCAATGCATTGATAAAACTTTACCAATATTTAATTTTGTGCCTATAATTTTATGTATTTCTGATTCTCCTTTACAATTTTCAACAAAAACATCTAGATTACCTTTCATATCTGAAACTGCTATTATTTGTTTACAGGAGGATATATCAAGCATTTTGTAGGTCGATTCATGATTTATCTCATGTTTTGTGGACTGTTTAGATGACACATCATAATAAACTAAATCATTACTTTCATTGACCATAACAATATTCCTTCTAGCTGTAAATACTAACTTTTTTGGTGTATCTGCAACAATGGTGATTATTTCACTATTCTTATAGTCATCTATTAATCCCAATGGGTGTAGAATTATAGCACCATCTCCCCCACCAGTGACAAGATGTTTCTCATCCGCATGTACACTCCAAATACAGCTATTTTGATGGGACATAATCCTCCTAAGTAAACTACCATTGTAACCCCAGAAACATATTCCGGAATCTTCTCCAACTGATATTATACACTCCTCACTTATGTGACTCCTCATAACCCTTGCTGTATGCCCGTATAACTCATGTATACACTCAATGTTGACATTTTGCCAGTAGCTACTTACCTTGTGATCTAAATTATTGTCATTCTGTATTTTCCATATACGTACAGATCTGTCATCGGAAGTTGATACTATAATTTCCTTGACTGGGTCATACGTTATTGAGAATATAACACCCTACAAAATACATAAAAGTGGTTAAAAATGAACATGAACCAAAAACTTCTAGGGAAACAGCAATTTCTATTTGGGTTGATAAAAGCTACAAAGGACTTTACTGTACTTGGCGAAACATGACGGTAGTGGTCATTGACCTTTTAGTCTAGGCCGAGTACAATAAATAGTAATTGTAGACAGTCTTATACCTACTAAATAATGTGGGTACTTACATTATGTCCTTTGAGGAAGTGTAGAGGACCCAGTTTAACAGTCTGTATGATAACTTCAGAGTACACAGTACCGCTGAATACGAGAATATCATCATTTAGTACTGCCAGCAACCCACTGTAGAGGATTGAGTTGTATTTACTCTCATATTTGGACTTGAGACACCAATATTGAGTGTCCCAGATCTGGAATATATAATAAAACACTCAATATAAAAATGTTATACCAACAATAAGTAACTAATAAGCAACTTAACATTTAGAATAATTTAGGATTTAAAGTTATTGATAGAAGTAACTCTAGTTTCAATTTACTAGTCTAAATTACCTGTTATACATATAATTAATGAATTATAATTGGACGCTGTTAAGCATTTGTGTATAATCCCACAAAAAATTACATATTGAGTTATGAATGCAGTCATGTTCTTTAGATCTTTTAGAAAAAGACTGCATTCATAACACAACACAATTTTTTGTGGGTTAGTACACAAGTACTTAACAGCGACCAATTTAGTTAATATTTACAGCTATAAAATTACCTGCACCACATTGTGAGCTGTAAGAACTGCAACATCAGTCTCGTTCACCCAGACACCGGAATGTAACCAGTCATCACATATGACCGGAGCTGAGCATGTTGCTTGCCTGTCCTCTCTCTCAGTAAAACTTGCAACAGCCAACTGTTTTCCGCCATATATGAGAATATTACTTTCACACTTAGAGGGAATAATACCATAAATTTTCTGCCCTTTTAGAGTGTCGAGTTTTAGTAGCAGTTTAAATGTTTCACGGTCGAATATATTAAGTTCGCTTCCAACACCTAGAAAATGTATGAAAAATGTGTAATGATTTATGATTGTACAAATTTATACGATGTAATGAAAGTTTAATATTCTTATGCTTCAGTTATCATACGATGTACTGATCTAATTGTTGGTTTTTAAAGCATTTGCATTTTTCTTACAATACAATCTGCACATAACCTTACCTGCAAGAATATAATTCTTGAAAAGTTTAACAGACGTTACATCTGTACGAAGAAAGTTTGATGTCATTTTGTTTGGTGTTTTCAGTTTTGCTTTTAGCAACCCTAAACACATAAAAATATCATTTATTGTTAAATTTATAAGCAAAAAGAAATTAAGATGATTTTCACATTGTTTTGTTTTGACCAGGTGGACGAAATTCCCGAACAAAAAAAAATTGGGTTCCAAATTTAAACGTAGCAACTGTACCCAATCAGATAATCTGTGCAAGGTCGACTGTGATTGGCTGATAAAAAAGACCATAGAGAATACAAACTACATGAGAAAAAAGACGAAGAAGGAGTTTAAAATTCAAAGTTCGATTTTCATTTTGTGAAAATTATTTTGTAGCAACTCATACAAAAATTGTAAATTGAGTGGATTAATTAATGAAAAACGAAAGGTAAGCCATTGTAAAATGTAAATGTAACCGTAAATTGATAAATTGAAGCAAAACATAACTATGTCATACCATGTTCTAATACAAAGTATGTCGCAGTATTATTTGCATATTTGTACAATAATTTACAACATAAACTATATTAATATGAAAAAGATAGATTATTATTTCATAGAAAATATTATAATGTATATCAGTATGCAGTTAATTTGGAAAATGTTAAAATGTGTATATTGTTTTATTGTAATAATACATAAGGTTGATAAGTATACTTAATAATTTATGTAAACTGTATGGAAATGTAGTGTTGTGTGAAAAATGTTTCATTAATTTCAGATTTTTAGGTCCCTATACTAGTTTGCAACATTTTAGTCTGCAAGCAATAGCTGGAGAAGGAAGGTATGGGATTATGAGTGGTACGGCCACCAAGGAAAAATCCTCTGATCAAGACGTGAGGTGGTATGCAGCTGGCCTGAGCCCACGCGATAGATTTCAGCTGTCGTATACAGGGTGTAACAAAACAAAGTAATGATACTTAAGTGTGTTACTTGTATAAAGGTGCGCGTCTACTGGATCGGGATCGGAGCATACTGCGTAGGTATGCAGCGGACGGATTTGTTGCTTTGTATGTATGGTACTGACTACTGTGAACTGCACTAGAAGTACTGGAACGTCATTCTGCGCCTAACAAAATATATATGACGACACGACGCGCAGTCCGCACCGTACGCCCCGATTCTGACCTGGTGGACGCGCAGCTTTAATCCCCTCCCTATATAGAGTTTACTGTGTAAGCCAATCAAGTAGTTAGTAGAGTAGCATAGACAGCTATTCTATTATATTTATAAATAAAATACATAAAACTGTACTGTAATATTATAATATTTAGTAATAGAAATCAACAAAAGCTTGTGGATTAAATCTGTTTTATTGTTTAATTTACCTTATTAGCCTATTTATTTAGCTGTGTACAATAATTTTTATTGAAATAAAACATTTATTTGAGCTTACTTATTTTTTTTTTTATTTTTTTTTTATTTTTGGTATGTTTAGAGTGAAAGGTTTTGCACTTAAAAATTTTAACTTCAGTTTCAAATTAAAAAAATAACGGATGTTTATTTTTTTTCTTCTAAGTCCGACCTCTTGTTACGTAGGTAGTATACAGTTTACATCCTCTTTGGTTTTGACATAAATTGAGAGTATGTTTCGAAACTACAGATCAGTAACGAACAGTATGCTAGACACAGACAGCCGATATGACAAGATTTTATTGGTTACCAAGACGTCAGGTGGCACTTGGCATTATGCTGTAAAATTTCGGAACACACAAAAATGGTTTGACATTGACATCTAACCAAGGACATTTTTTTTAATTCGTCCCGATCGGGACAGGCAAAGGGAGCGTTGCCCATACAGCCTAATCAAGGACATTGAAATTTGAATTTTGAAATTGAGTTAGTTTTTTTTTTAATTATTTAAATTTTTTATATTATATACCGCATACGCACGATTCCCGTATTCGATTTCCTATGGAATTACGATTTGGAATTCCGTGAGACTAGCGCAAACGTTTTTTCACACGCGAATTGAAACGCACGTGCGGAATTAGTATCTACCGCGTTGTTTACCGAACGTGTTCGTCATGTATTTGCTACTTATTCCATGCATTCCAATTTCCGAATACAGAAAACGAATACTGAAAACGTGTGTATGTAGCCAGCCGCCACACTAAAAGAAATGTTCGTTTCTCTTAAATTTTTTAAATAAACATTCTTTGTTATCAGCTAGCAGCAGATGTGTCCCGGCCCCCGATAAAAATGCACGGTCGTGCGTTTAGTGTTTACAATACACTCAGTACCTATAATAAATTTTAATACTCTACAGGTGTAACAAAACTAAGTGATAATACTTTAGGGTGTGTACGTGTTCCTTGTATAAACAACACGTACACACCCTAAAGTATTATTACTTAGAACTCTATAGAGTTCACATTTCACTGTGAAAGTAGCAATGCTGAAAGACCAATTTTTTTTGCTTTTGTATGAGCAAAGGCCCGAGCGTCACGAGTTTCCCCATACAAAAGTAAAAAAAATGGTCTTTCAACGCTGCTACTTTAACTCATAACTTTTAACTCTATACAAGGAACACTAAAGTACACACCCTAAAGTATTATCACTTAGTTTTGTTACACCCTGTACCTATACCCTACCAATTACAAAAGTGGCGTGAGTCGTGACGTGTTCCCGGGCTCTCCCGGGAACGGAAATTATTAAAAGATGGCGGCTATGGTTGCCATCATAGACATAATATATAATCATACGTTTATGGTTGCCATGGCCGTATTGATTCCAGGCTACCTAAGTTATTCAGGACGTTGATAGAGATAGCAGATAATAATTAATAGTCTGGCCATCGCTGTTTATTGCGCATGCTAATAAATTAAGTTATAAGTAATCGATCAAGTGCATCCCGTGAGCATGGGTACTAAAGTTTTACTGTTGCACTCAGAGACGAATATAAATAATTAAAATTTATTATTGTAATTATATCACAAATGAAGATAAAGGTCCCATAAATTATCTATCAAACTCTATATATAGTTTAAATAACCGGCCAAGTGCGTGTCGCGCCACGCGCAATATAAGGTTCCGTAGTACCGCTAGTTTTTTTTTTAAATTTTGTACGGTCATTGGACAATGAATGTACATTTATAACGTGTTTTAACTTTTACACTACTAACAACGTCATCTCAATTCCCAGTTACTTTCAAAGGATTTTGATCGAAAAGTTCCATTATACTTCGCCGACTACATTTTTTTCGGTTGATCGACTATTAGTTAGGTATTACTCAATAACTTACGAAGTCCTCTTAGCCATGATAGTTTTCCTTTTAAATTCACCATATTTCCTGCTCCCGTGTATTTTTTCACATTTACAGAAGCAACCATTTAGCTGGTAGAAGGGATTGGATTGGAAGACACTGGATTCTGACGATTTATTCCACTTTATAACTTAATATTTCACAAACGAATCCCTAAATCGAAAAATGATCTACGAATACTCATAATATTTTAAAAAAATCTATCCAACGACACCCCACAAGATGGGGTGAACGCGAAAAAAAATTTCATTCCCACTTAATGTGTAGGGCAGGTAGGTACTATAAAAATATTTCAGGTACATACTTATCATTTTGTCGGCATCATTAATATGTGCATTTATGCCAAATTACAGCTTTGTAGGTCCTATAGTCTCTGAGCTATACCGCGGATAGACAGACAGACAGACGGACAGACCGAAACTATAAGGGTTCCTTGTTGACTATAGAACCCTAAAAAACCGGCCAAGTGCGTGTCGGGCCATGCGCAATATAGGGTTCCGTACTACGAATAATAAAAACTAGTTCCGTAATACCGCTAGTTTTTAAAAAAAAATATTGTGTGGTCAATGAATGTACATTTATAACGTGTTTTACACTACTAACAACATCATCTCAGTTACTTTCAAAGGAATTTGAACGAAAAGTTCCTTTATACTTCGCCGAATACATTTTTTTTAGTTAATCGACTATTACTCAATAACTTATGTTCTTTTTTTTAAGTCTTCTTAGCCGTGACAGTTTTCCTTTTAAATTCAGCATATTTCCTACTCCCGTAAATTTTTTCACATTTCCAGAAGCAACCGTTTAGCTGGTAGAAGGGGGGGGGGGGACAGTACCGGACTCTTAACGATTTTTTCCGCTTTAAGACTTAATATTTCACAAACGGATCCCTAAATCGGAAAATGATCTATGAATACTAATAATAGTTTTAAAAAACCTATCCAACGACACCCAACACGATGGATGGACGCGAAAAAACAATTGAACTTTAGCGGCGTTGAGCACTTTGTGGGATGGGTAAAAACCACTGATCTCTATTATACTAACTACGTATGTTTAATAGAGATCAGTGGTAATTATTTTTAACAAAAAAAAATAAACCGACTTCCAAGGTAAAAACAATAGTAATATGAACTAAAAAGTATTAAATAACTCTTACTCTTGAATAGTGCCTTTTTCAGAATTCGTCTAAATCTCAACTATTTCTGTGCATACTAGTCTTCATTACTTTGAAGTCGGTACCGGTCAGAATATCTGAAACTTTTGGGACTGGTCCCAAAAGTTTCAGATATTCTGACATTACTGAACTCACGATTAAATTAGCTGGTACCGACTTCAAAATAATGAAGACTGTAGTATGCACAGAAATAGTTGAGATTTAGACGAATTCTGAAAAAGGCACTATTCCAGAGTAAGAGTTATTTAATACTTTTTAGTTCATCAAAAGTTTCAGATATTCTGACATTACTGAACTCACGATTAAATTAGCTGGTACCGACTTCAAAATAATGAAGACTGTAGTATGCACAGAAATAGTTGAGATTTAGACGAATTCTGAAAAAGGCACTATTCCAGAGTAAGAGTTATTTAATACTTTTTAGTTCATATTACTATTGTTTTTACCTTGGAAGTCGGTTTTAATTTTTTTGTTAAAAATAATTACCACTGATCTCTATTAAACATACGTAGTTAGTATAATAGAGATCAGTGGCTTTTACCCATCCCACAAAGTGCTCAACGCCGCTAAAGAAGTTTTCACTTCAAAATTAAGATTTCATGTAAGTACCATTTTGTTGCTATCATTAATATGTGCATTCATGCCAAATTACAGCTTTGTAGGTCCTATGGTCTCTGAGCAAAACCGCGGACAGACAGACAGACGGCCAGACAGACAGACGGCCAGACAGATGGACGGATAGACCGAAACTATAAGGGTTCCTTGTTGACTACGGAACCCTAAAAAGGTCTCTGAACTCTTGACTCTGAGCGGCCGCGCCGGGCCGTTAGAGTTGTTATTCTTATTTCTTGGAACTTATGAGTTCAGAAAAATTTTGAAACTGATTCATAAAGCTGTTACATAATATAAAATAACATGAATATTATTATTACCTACTCGACAGGTAAAGGTCACCGATGGGCTTTTAGTCGAATTATATAGGATAGGTATAAGATAAAATAAAATTTAATAAAAGTAACTATTTATTCGTTCTGATACTGATCCATTGGGTATTTGTCGCCATACTTCTTCAAATGCTCCTCCAATTGCTTCATTTGTTTCCTGAAAAAAAAAAGCAAATAAAAAATAAATCAGTGCATGGGCATACCCAGTTTATGGTGATATTCAAGATCTTTTTACAGAATTACCATGCCATTATTCAATATTATGTTCGGTTTTTTTTACTTTGTTCCTTTTTGAGTCTACATTAATTTTGGTGTTTAGAGAATTCCACATAATTTTTTTGGACTGGAAGCTTAGGGCCGTCTCTAGCCCATGTGGCGCCCGTGTGCAAATATTGCCCTAGTGCCCCCTAGCGCGAGGTCAAAATGAAATGAGTACAGACTACAGAGTACAAGTAAAGTTTTTTTCCGGCCGCTTAAGGGTAATCGAGGACCAGTGCCATTCCCAGTAAAATTTTCAGGTGGTGCGAAAATCTTTAGTCCCTTAAGCAGCCTTAGCTCTCCGAAGTAGCCTTTAGTCCCCTAAGCAGCCTTAACTTTTCGAAGCAGCCTTAGCTCTCCAAAGCAGCCTTAGCTCTCCGAAGTAGCCTTTAGTTCCCTAAGCGGCCTTAGCTCTCCGAAGTAGCCTTTAGTTCCTTAAGCAGCCTTAGCTCTCCAAAGCCGCCTTAGCTCTCCGAAGCAGCCTTAGCTCTCCGAAGTAGCCTTTTGGTCCCCTAAGCAGCCTTAGCTCTCCGAAGCAGTTAAACCGATATTATTACACTACAATGTCTTTTCAACGTTCTTATACAGCTGTAAAACTGCGTTACGTGCTATATCGGCTGCTTATTGGGTGTTCTTTACGCTTGGTTGCTGCTTGGGTAGTGGGGCTCCGTTGTGAGGGGCGCTCGGCGCCCCTAGGACCGCGGCGCCCGTGTGCAACGCACACCCTGCACCTAAGGAAAAGACGCCCCTGTGGAAGCTTAACAAAAATCGGTCTTTTCGAACTGGCCTGACCTTAAAAGATATTTTGTTTCCAACACTTCATTTTACAAAGAGTAGATAGCACGTTTTAAATTCTCACTTTCTAGGAAAATTGACGTTTATTTTACCTTGGGGGCTTTCCAGTTTACCTATTTAAACCTCATAAAGCTCGGGAGCCGGGAGTGCACAGGCTGTAACTACTGATTACTTATTAATAATAGCCTTAGATACTGAAAATAAATAATAAATAAATATGTTTGGCATCACCAATTTGGTAAAAGTGCTCAACCATCTTCTTTATTGATAGGAAAATAATACGGGCAATTTAAAAAAGCACCCCATTGCACCTACACGTCAAGAATCTCAAGATACAATGTGAACTGATCCTATTAAGGCGTTACAAACATCTCTGTACTCAGTGCCGGATTTAGCATGCCCTGGGCGAGAATTCTTGGGCATCCAAGGAGCTGGTAGTGCCAAAAAAAGGGGCGGGCCGCAGACGCCCCTTTTTGTTAGCCTTCAGCGTCGCCCACGGCGCAGCCCCTTATTAGAACGCCGCTACTGTCTGTACTCACTGTATATGCGGCGGCATGTCGTAATAAACGTCTTCTAGCATTTCCTTCCAGTGCGGTTTTTTCTTCTTCTCGGCATTTTGCATGGTCCTCATCACCAGATCTCGAGCGTCCTTCGTCGCCGTCTTCTCAGCTTCTTCCGACCATAATCCTATGAAAAAATTTAATACGATTTAATAAAGGTTTTCACTTGGTTGATTCAACAACGTGTCATCAACCAACCACCGTTGTAAAACGGTATTCCTACTCATAGGTAAAGTATGGGTTCCGGTTATTGGAATAAAGTAATTATTTGCCTTTTCTTTCCAAATATAGCCTTAATTTCTGTATGGAATTCTCGTCTTTGGACCATTGCTGTATTTCCTCGAGTGGTCGGTACGCAGTGCTGTCGTCTGAAGTAGAGTGGTGACCAACTCTGGAAATTAAGGTGTTATTTATTTGCAGAATATCATATTTTAAATTGCATAAAAATTTCGTTAAGATGTTGCACGCCAAGCCTTATGTGCTCATGTCGATTTATTAGAATATCCTTCAAACATATAAATGTGGAATTTATATTTTTAAAGATATTCTAAGGGTGCTTGCACTTGCCTATATTTTTACTGCAGCCTGCAGTATCTACATTCTAGAACTTTCTCTCACCTGTACGACATAGCCTCAATCAGCACTGGCTTGTTCTGCAGCGCGAGCTCCCTAGCCCGGGCGGTGGCATTGTAGACCGCCAGCGCGTCAGTGCCATCGACCCTGATGGTGTGGAGGCCGAGCGCCGGCCCCCGCGCCGCTATGCCGTCCCCGCGGTACTGTTCCCGACTGGGTGTGGAGATCGCGTAGCCGTTGTTTCTACTTTAATTCAGAATATCATATCAATATTAGATTATACCCATACAAGTGTACGCGGTCCGAAAGTAAAATACGACCGTACAGGTCGTGTTTTACATTCTGGAGTCCTTTTTCAATAAGCTCTACTAGACCTAATCTTAAAAATTCCACCTAAACCTAAGTATAGGTACTTGTGAGTTGTAAGACAGTATAATGCACCTCCAGTATTACCAAGAATCGATAATAATTAATCGTTTATAATTCGATACAATCTTATCCCTTACCAGAACAAAATAACAGGGCACTCGAGGGTAGCTGCGAAGTTGAGGGCGGCGTGCGCGTCACCCTCCGAAGCGGCACCCTCGCCGAAGTAGCATATCACCACCCTGTCCTTGTCAGCGGACCGCTTGAACGCGTACGCTGCTCCTACAGCCTGGGGCATTTGGGTTGCTGCAATCAGTAGAGACGTTAGGAGGGGGCGACGCTAAGCGACCGCTCAAGGTGCCGAAGGCAAACAAAAAGTTTTTCCACTGGCAGCAACTTGGGCACCGAAGAAAGTTCGCCCCTGGGCGCTGGTAGTGCTAAAACCGGCACTGGCTGCAATAATAATGTAATGTGACTTGTGAGCCTGAGCTGGCACGATCAGACAGCAGGGACAACAAAAAAAATTGCGCAGTATTTCGTCGAGGTAATATTGAGGATTTTTAAAATTCCAGCAACCTGCTGCTTATTGGTTGAACTATATAAAACGCCTCCGTGGTCCTGTGGTCTAGAGCGTTGCTCTTGACTCGGAGGGTTCGATTCCCGCGTTGGAAACAGATTGGAAACATGTTATTTCCAAGTTTGGTTAGGACAACGTAGGCTGATCAATCAATAAGAAATCCATACTGTCCAGTGTGAATAATGAAATGAAATGTATCTGCCTATAAACAGTTCATGTCCCGAAAATTTCTAGGACGAGATCGATATTACAGGGCTATTTTTAGCTCGGAGCCCGGAGCCCTAGGTCCAGCCTCAGCCCGCAGGCGCGGATGCTGCCTCCACTGCAATTGCATAGCAACCAGAGGGGTCGGCGGCCATATTGGGCGTATCGGGCAGGAGGCGATATTTTACGATCAATAACTCATAAATAAGTATTGATAACAAAACAACAAGCAATTGAGGGCATGTAGAAGCGTGTGTTTTATATAGGATTTCTTACCATAACTGAGGACGTATCAATATCCATCAATCTGGTAAAGATTGACGAAAATTTGATCGTCTAACCCACGGATTGATGGATTGATTGTATTTTAAGTCGCCGGTATGAACTTTTTATAGCCATCAATATTCCGTCAATCAGATTGATGGATCAGATTGATGAAAATTTGACCGTCTAACCGGCGACTCAGATAGGCATTTGAAAAGTTGATCATTGTTCCCTTATTGGTCATCGCATAGTCAAACGCAAAATAAAAAGCTCTGCTTAGATGCTCTGCTGTCAAGACAACTGACCACCTTTATTGAAAATCTATACTTAATATTATAAATATGCGAAAGTATGTCTGTCTGTCTGTCCATCTGTTACTTCTTCACGCCCAAACCGCTGAACCGATTTTGCTGGGCATGGAGATACTTTGAGTCCCGGGAAAGGACATAGGATACTTTTTATCCTGGAAAAATGTACGGTTCCACCGCGATAAACGATTTCAGGCGCAATGGAGTTGCAGGCGTCGTCTAGTTGTAAATATTTCTAGAATATACCTACTGACCTAATGGACTAGAGATGGTAACAATGTTGCGCTGCTTGCTGCCGTAGTGGACGGGCATCTGTCTCCCTTTGCCAGAGTCCTCGCGGTTGCCGTAGCACTGGTTGATGAGCTCCGACACCGTCATCCCCCTGAAGAGCAGCACTCCCAGCTCCCGGTACTGGGCATACACCAGGTCCTTGGGAGTGAGGGCAGCAGCACTACCCACATGGATACCTTCTTCGCCGTAGTTAGTCATGTAGAAGGAGATTCGACCTTGCCTAGAAAAGACAACTTCAGAAAATCGGTACCTACGTAGATAAGGAATAAACAAAGCAAATCCCCACAGACATGGATAGTACTTGCATATTTTGTCCTTCTTCAAACAACCGGTGGTGATTTGAACTAAATAATTCAGTAGCTCTAGCCATGTGTAATTCCATTAAGAAGGCCATATCAAGGCTTTGTAATGAAGATAGGTTTATATGACCTTATAGGTTTTAGCAGGCCTGTCCCACTCGCGCCTGTAGGCATCGAACTGTAAGTACCCCCCTAGGGGGGCACTTCATTAGGGACTCACAGGCGAGCGGTGACGCGCGCGCACGAGTTTTTAGTTGATCGTTGCATGCCTACCTGCGTACTTATCCATTTGCTGTCACAGAATTGATAAATTAATCTGATCACAATGGACAATAAAAAAAGGGCAAAGAAATATTGCGCAGTGTTTAACTGTCTTAACACGGAATGTGAACCAAATTTAACTTTCTGTAAGCTCCCTAAGGACGATGAGAGGTAAGAACTTTTTTAAGTTGTTATTATTATTATTTATTATATGTACTTAGATTTAAATTTTGTACTATTTATTATAGAGTAAAATTACGATTACTTAGGATTTAAATATGTAGTTTTAAATATTAATTGAAGTAGAATATATTAGTTGGGTTACCGTAGTAGGTACCTTTATAAGTAGACGTATAATAATTAATAAAGGTATTTCATTGTCAAAAAAACACAAAATTAATAAGGTTATTACTAATAGTAAGCATCGTAAGTGTACTATTCGAAACCTCATTTGTTTACAAAAATAACTAAGTTATACAAACACTTTAAGTAGGTAATATAAGACCGGTTTCAATTATTAAGATTATTATTAAGTGGTTTTTAAGCACGCGTAACTAGTTACACGCGAATTTATGATAACGAAATCTACGTACTACGTAACTAAGACATACTTAATATTATCGTAGATTATTTCGAGTTATATAAAATGTAGTTAATTAAATATAAAGATTATGATATTATTATTTATAAAAAGAGACAACCCTGATTTCTTCAGAAAAGGTACGAGTTATGCGATAGAAAGAGAGCGGAGATGTAGGCAAATATAATTGTAGGCACCTAGCACTGCGCGGTCGGAATTTGAACTTTATAGTATCGTAGCATGAGTCGTTAATTCTTTAAACGGGTTTCGTTAGTGGGAATCCTGTTGGTACAACTAATATATATTCTGTGGTTATAGGTAATAATATAATAATAGTACAGTCATTGAAGGCAAAAATCAGGTACAACCTCCGATTTCGTTGAACCTCCATCGATTTGGATGAAAATTTGGGATTAAGTACGTCAAACCCTCTACTTTAAAAGTGACATACGCTCGTATTGCGCTTTTTGTATTTTAGGGGTGAAATCCACCCCTTTTGTTAAAAATAGAAAAATGCAGATTAAACCATTCTGGTTTTACTAATTGTGTTTAATTTGATAAAATAAAATATGTTTTAATGTTTTCATTCATGATTTATGATTATTTAATTAATTTTTCAACCCTTTTAGCAACCATCCCTTTAATCGTGGAAAAAACACTTTTTGTATTCCTGAGCTTTAAAATCGCATATTTACATTGCATAAACAGTTTTTTTTTTATATTTGTGATATAATTTTTGGATAAGAGTGAAATATAAATCCCTAAAAGTACCCCTTAATTGCAGAATCACTGTAAAAATTGGTTTTAAAAGCTTAATTCGTTTAAGTTTTTGAATTCAATTTTTTCAGTTTATTTACTTAGTATTAATTTATTATTTTGGCTATTTTGCGAAATTTTTTCACCCCTGTAAACTACCCAATGTCCGGATAATAAGCTTTAAGTTTTTATTTTAAGTTTTTTATCAGCTTTAATGAGTTCGAATATTTTTTCATAGTTAAAATAAATTTTATTAATATATTTCAAACATTGATATTATTTTGTCCAAAATATTCAAACAACGATTTTAAACTACCCTCTGTGCAAAAAATTTACGCAAAGGCTGAATATGTTAGTCTGAAATATTTAATAGACGCACATCATTATAAAAAGCCCCTCTCTTATCGAGTAGACGTTTACCGTTTCGTTTACTTTCTGAATATTGAAAGACTTGAAAAGATTATAGTATAATAAGTATATATAAGTGTAGATAATAGTATAGATAAGTGTATTTAGTATGAATTAGATGACGCCTGCAATCGCGCTGGAACCGTACATTTTTTCGGAATAAAAAGTATCCTATGTCCATTCCCGAGACTCGAAGTATTTTCATACTAAATTTCAGCAAAATCGGTTGAACCGTTTGAGTGTTAAGAGGTAACAGGTACACAAAAGCACTTTAGCAATTATAATATCAGTATAGATGTACCTATTGACAGGTTTTCCTACAATATTTGCATCCCAAATATCTGCTTCAAAATTGTTTTCAAAAAATATATTCGTTTTATCACAATAACTCTGTTAATTTTTAAGTTATCGGGTTCATTTATGGACCATTTTAAAGGTAATTTGAAGAGCTTTAAGATTTACTGGAAAAATACATTTTAAAGTCCTTGGTTAAAAAAAAAAAAGGGTTAAAGGGTCCCGGTTTCATGGTTCTCGCAGTAAAAGTAAAGCTTTAAACGTCTCTATCTTGGTTATTTTTGATCCTATGAAAATAAAAAAGAACCCAAAAGATTTCTTAGAAAATGGACACAATTTTCTTGCTTTATAACCTTCATAAGGTTCAATTTCAATATTTTCGAAGTTGTATTCAAAACAAAATGATATTTACGACAATTTGAATAATTTAGATTTTACCAAATCATTCTTTTTTTCGAAATTAAGCATTCGAAACCAGTAAAAATTTTTGAGGTCATCACTTATGCTAAAGTAAAGAAAAGCCTTTGGGGATAACCATAAATTTGAATTATTGTGGAAATGGTGAACGTTTTACTTTTGGTTTTTTCCAAAAAATTTGAAAGTGTCGTCTTGTTTTTATTATAACTTGCTCAAATTTTATGCTATTAACTTTTTACAATACTCATTAGAAAGGTATTTTTAAGCACTTTAAAAAGTCTTAAGGAAGCATATGTCATAAAATGCATCGGTTTACCGTTATTCAAGTTTGAATGCTTAGATTTAGGTACTCACCGAAAGAAAATATACATACAATCACCTACAGCTCACTTTGGATGATAGCAAGAAGGTATTGCAGAGTAGAAATTGATTTGTTTTTTATTGGCTTCAATTTTGATTATTACAAATTTTTCTAAAAAAACTATAGTTTCTTATATAATTATGAAAAACCGCTTTAAGACATGTATTTGTCTCACGCAAAAACATAATCTTTGATCTTTAATAACTCAGAAAGTATTGATTTCATCGAATAACTTTATATAACAATTTTTTCTTAGAATATGTGTGTCTATTGATTGCCAAGGTTATACTTATTGAAAAAAGTTTCACCCCTGAGAAGGGTTGGCATCCACCCCCAGGGCAAAAGCGCAAGTCGGCACTATATCACTTTTGTTTCTTAGGGTATCCTCCATCTACTCACCGATTTTCATGAAAATCGATCGAGGTTCAACGAAATCGGAGGTGAAAACCTTCCCTGACTCCATTATAAAGGTAGTGCATTTTTACAAAGCGGAGTCTTTGAAGGAAATAATAGGTACTGTGGTTGCCGTTCGAGGGTGAGCCGTTCCCTCCCTATACGCTTATGGGTTCTAACTTCTAACCTACTGCCTAACCAAGAGATATCTACCATAATTTTACTAAATAAGTACATCAAACGAATACCTTTGCGACTCGTACAAAATCTTGTCCATCTGATTCATCTGTACCATGGTTTTGTACATGTTGATCAACGTCTCTCTATCGATACGGGGCTCCTCCCTGCTATCGATGATGTCTCCGTTGCTGTCCATCACGCGGTAAATCGGAATCGGATCGTAGCTGTTCTCGTTCAAGATCTTCATCTCGTTGACGTACGGCGCCTTGGCCCCGGGAAATGACGCGACTTTCGCGCCATTCTGCAAAGACGGCTCGGAGTGCGTAGATAGCAACTGAAAAACATGCTTACATGTACATAAGTACCTACTATGAAGTTACAGAAAATTGAAAAATTAATGTTTTATTGAATTTTTAAATTAATAATAATAATAATAATAACAGTTTATTGACCATAAAGTTTACAAGGGGTTTTTACAATCCGTGCCGTAAATAGCCTTTTTTGCGCCCTGTGCGAGTTTTTTTTAGATATTACAGGTACCGAGAGCAACGCTATTTTTAGACCTAGGCTATTTTCTTCCATTCTGTGCGATAAAACAAAACTTGGTGCACCAATTACAATTTGGACACGGAGCGCTGCATGAACTTATTGGGAGAAAACAGAAAAAATAATAGTTAGTCCTGCCTGGTCTGGTCATTCTTGCGCCGCCCAGAGTCTACGCCCTGTGCCTGGGCACCGGTGGCAAGTTGCTCTATTTACGGCACTGTTTACAATTAACAGTCCCCCAAACTAGGGCTGGTGTAAATAGTCAGTACTCAAGATGCATCTCGGTCTCAAGACACGGTTCGGCTATATGATTGGTCCAAATTTTGACAGCCAACCAATCACAGTGCCTGAACCCTGTCTTGAGACCGAGATGCATCTTGAGTACTGACTATTTATACCGGCCTAGGCAAGGCCTGTCCTATGGGGGAGTTTAAAAGAGTACAGGTATAAGTATTGCGGCTAACAACAACAGAAAACAACAAAAACAATTTACATAATAAGATAACATAAGATTGCAGTTAAAAATGCAACGCGCAATGGTTATTAAACAAGTGTCAAAAAGGGTTATTTCATTCCTGCTTTATTTAGAATATAATATATCTAGGTAACGCGTTTATCGCGATTCGCCATTTTAACCTTGAATATCTTTGTTTAACAACAACATAATAATATTAAAATACTGTAAAATTATTTCGTCATTGCCGGTCGGCAATTTAAGCTCTATTCAAATTATGATACATAATACATACTTAATCAATTCGTTAAGTATTATAAAGATAACATTATGTCTACGATCTGATTTATTATTTTAATTTAAGTTTATTTAAGTAAATAAACAAACGCACCCTCACAGCCCGCGCGACGCAACTCCTGCGCACCGCACGTATGCACACAGACAACGCCATATTGCTACTAAAGTCATTTTCTTGCTCATTAGCAAGTCGATAAGGTTCGCGACCTTTGTGACGAACATTCTGATAGGAAATTTAGTATTACCGATTGTTTAGTCCCTAAATGTGCTATAAATTTTGTGAGATATGACTCTGTTGCAGTTGAGTCATCACTGGACTTAATCAGTTGCTGACTGTGATCAATGATCATTGCCAAATGATCACCTAAGATTAGTTAATTTAATCAGCCTGTTTGCTCCACTATGTAAATACTATGTAAAGATAGGGTTGCCAACCGTCCTGTTTTCCCAGGACATGTCCTGGTTTTTGTAGTGTCCTGGGACGTCTTGAATAGTTTTTAAGCAGCGTCCTGGGTTGTCCTGGGTTTTTAATATTAAAATTCGCGCGCCCCTTTTCACATTTTTACGCTACGAGCGGCCGCACGGCTCGCAAGTAGTTGCATTGCCGCGTTGCCATGCTATTTCAAATTCAAAACAAAGGCGCAACGTGCCACTTGATGATATCTCTTTCGCTCTACTATGGTCGCGCAGTAAATCAAAGCAGTAAAACTAACGCAAAAAATCAAACATCGTCCTTCTCTCTTTACACTCACGCCCGTCTTTCATATGCCAGGTGAAAAAGGACGACGCGGAATCATCGCCAAGTTAGTTTTTTCTTAATAAATAATAACTCGATAAATATACAACGTTTTAAAAATCAGGTCAGTGTCTTAATGATAGAATTTTATACAATATGTTAAAATATTAACTTAGTTTAATGCAAGGTTACGGCAATATATGAAAAATTGGTAAAAATTAGATGCATCTTTGTGATTTTTTCTATCAAGAAAATTTTAAGATATCGTGTTTTCGCTCAAATCAAATTCTTGAAAATATGTATAATGTAGTATCTATGTTTACAAAATGTAACAATTTGGGGCTTTCATGTACATATGAAAATGAATTATAAAATCGACAATTTTGGGTTAGTCGCCCACTGTCCTGTTTTTAAATACTGATTGTCCTGGTTTTTCCAACTTCAAATCCTGTTTTTTTAAATTTGAGGTTGGCAACCCTATGTAAAGATATATTTTAGAATTTACATAAAAATAAAAAGTAGAATAAAAAGTATACTTAGGTGAAGTATACTTAAAAGTGTAAAGGCGGGCTAGGGCCTACGTCCGTCAACATGGTGGTGAGAAACAGGGTGGATGGTGTTGGAGGAAGGTGGGTGTGCTTATTATCCGGGGGCCGGCCGGGGCGATCGATGACTGCTGGCGCCCCTCGCCGTGGTGGTGGGGAATATTTCGGTAATCGCGGGGGTGGCTCAACCCAACTCCAATGGCCCCCCTGTCCCGGAACCCGGTTAGATTCATTTTGGTTTCTGAAAAATAAAAGAAACAGCTGCAGCTATAGTCCAATTATTCACTTGCTCATTTAAATTTCAGTGGTTTTCAGCTTCTTACAAATTACAATATTAGAATCAACAGTACCTTTGTATCTCTTTGAGATTTAAAAATATGTACAGTTAATGTGTGTAATTTACATTGCTTATCGTACAAGACTATCTCAGTTGAAAAAACATTATTTAAACCAATTAAACATACACATTGATAAGATAAGGAATGATCGGGATGACGATTTTCAACTTAAATTTTAGTGGTGATAATGTTGTATTATAAATGTTTTATATTGTGATATATAAAACATTTATAAAGAAATAATAACATAATAATATTATAACACGATTGGCACAATCTTTATGTTTATGAAGCCTGAAGGTTTCTTAAGACTTGAGGCACTTTATTAACTACGGGCCGTTTAAAACAAAATATGTTATATTATTGCAAATAGGATTTTCAGTAGAATATTTAGTAAAGTTTTTAATAACGTACCTAGTTCACATTTCATTTTTGTGAACCACACAGTGCCAACTGCCAGGTTCACAAAAATGAAATGTGCACGCCACGCTTTAAGAATAGGCAAAATATTTTGTTTCACATCCAAAATTCGAAGGCGACAAATAAGTTACGAGTCGCTTGACAAATGTCAACTTGACAGTTGACAGTGACACATTAGTTGTAAATCAATGGCCGTGTTATCAAAAACGGACTAGCAATATTTTTATTTTAAGATTTAATTATGCCTTATTGGTATTATGACAAGAAGGACCTACAGAATACGCCGTCATTCCGCGATGGAATCGCAAACGAAACAGAGAACCGATACAGAAAGGAGGGCGCGAGATTTATCATCGACACTGGTTCGAAGATGGACTTAGGTTATAACACAGTCGCCACTGGAGTTGTTTATTTTCATCGTTTTTACATGTTCCACTCGTTTAGAACATTCCCAAGGTATATCACGGCGTGCTGCTGCCTTTTTTTGGCGGGAAAAGTCGAGGAGACACCAAAAAAGTGTAAAGATATAATAAAAGTAGCCAAATCTCTGCTGACCGAACATAAGTTTGGTTCGTTCGGCGAGGATCCCAAAGAAGAAGTGATGACGCTGGAGAGAATCCTGCTGCAGACGATTAAATTCGATCTGCAGGTGGAGCACCCGTACGGGTACCTGCTGAAGTATGCCAAGTGCCTGAAGGGTGACAAAGCAAAGTTACAGAAGATGGTACAGATGGCGTGGACTTTCGTCAACGACAGGTAATTGACTCATTTACTAATTCATTTCTCACTTTACAGTATTATCCTCAAAGAATTTTTTAAATAAACAAACATTTCTCTAATACACTGTACCATTATATATTTCATCATTCACAGAATTTGTAAGACCATTTTTACTTTTTAGATGTCTTTGAATAATTTATATTTGTAGTGCTTTAACGCCTCAAGCCCCAAGTGGTCACTGGCAACTGCAATAACAATGGAATAGCATTGTGTCTGGTTTTCCCATGATCGAGCTACTAAAAGAGTAATTTTAAGTAAGGTATAAACTTAAGCCCATCACAGACCTAGCTATAATATATATTAATATGTTTATAGCTAGGCATATTAATATATATTTTCTATACTAATTTTTGCATGACCACACACTCAGCTATAATATATATTTCTGTGACATGTGGATTTAGTATAGAATAATATGCCTTGCTATAAATATATTAATATATATTATAGCTAAGTCTGTGACGGGCTTAACTCAAACTTCATACCTTACTCAATTATTTTATGCTAAAAGATATTATGAGAAATAGTTAGTGTAGAGTGAATCATTCTATTTCCTTTTGTAAAAAAATACATATTATGTTAATCATGAGAAAACTAAGGAATAATAGTATTCTAATAGACTACAAGTTTTTTAAACATTAATTAAAATTATAAAACTGTCATCATCATCATCATATCGCCCTATATTCGTCCACTGCTGGACATTGGCCTCTCTCAATGAATGAAAACTGTATATCAAGGGTATTTGATATTATGCGTAAAGAAAGCTATGATTAACTATAGTGTATTTTTTTTTGTATCATTAGGATATCATTTACAATGACTCAATATATTTTAGTTTAACCTGGTAATAAAGATCACAATTTTATACTAATAATGCAAAAGTATGTCTGTCTGTTACCTCTTCATTTATAAACTGGTGAACTAATGTGTAGAGATCAACTACAATAACATGGCACCCCCCTCCAAAATTCAAAATGTTTGAAGTGCGTTGTCAAAACGTTTGAAGTGTGTTGTCTTGCGCGGTAGGCTAGTAAATGATTAGTTGACCAACAAATCTAATGTGTACTGTGATTAGTTGAATACTTACTACATACAAACTCTTTCATAAGGATGTGACTACACACATTGAAATAGTCATTTGGAGGGGCGTGCCATGTATCGTAGTTGATCTCTATTGTTCAACTTGTGAACTAACTTTTGATTTCATCTACAATTGTTGATGTTTGAGTTGAGGAGATGGATAGGATTGTTTTCATAATGGAAATATTTTCAAGTCCCATTTTCAAATTTGTTTCATGCAAATAAAAATGCAAATATCTAGTATAATCCATATATTATAAACACTAAAGTGTCTATCTGTTATTTATTCAAACCCAAACCATGAAGCCGTTTTTTCTGAAAGGTGTGGAGATAGTTTGAGTCCCGGGAAAGAAAATACTTTCTATGCCAAAAAAATGTATGGTTCCAGTGAAATAAACTAATTTTGACTCAAGGGAGTTGCGGGCCTCACCAATAGTGAAAAATTTGATTGAAGTAACACAAATATCCAGTCATAGGCATTTTGAACATTATCAAAAGTGCCATCTACATAAAGCTTAGTGAATTTCTTTGGAAGGTATTTGAGCAAGATATTGGGGGTTTACTATTGCTTAACTTGGACAAGTCTTTTTTTTAACTTGTTGCTTATAAGTTTGTTAATTTTTTTTTCATTTTTTTTAAATTATATTATTAACATATAATTATACTACATGTTTTACAGTGCACCATAAACCCTATCGGTTTATCTGGGCACTAGGTATCGCACCAAACATACGATTTGCTTTTTAACACAATAATAGTATTAAGTTAATTTGAAGTCTCACACACATGATGCAAATTTATAGAATAATATTCTTTTTATACGTAATTTTAGTTTATTATCGCGATGACGCAATAATAAACTAAAACTACATTTACATAAGTATGTGACTTTGTGACTAAAATATACGGTTAACTTATTTACTGATATAAAGTAGTAAAGGTTATGCTAAAAACTCAAGCTAAGGTGAAACAAGTATGTTATGCAAAGCTTTAAGACATACAGATAGGTAACATTGTAGTATGGTGTCTCTATTTATTTCCTTTTTATATAATATAATATATCAAAAACCTATATATAATATTTCATTCCCATTTCTTTACATTCTTTGCTACTTGCTGTATTTATTCAGGTACACTAGTAATATCAAGTTATGGGTCAATCTTTAGTGTACAGGAGAAAGACTTTACGTACAGTATATAAATGATTAGCAATTAACCATTGTGTATCTTACATAACTTGCTTACTTGTTGCTCCTTACACCTGTTAGTGGTGTGAGGGGGAGACGGTATTGATTCTAACAAACATGGCCGCCCTCGGCCAATCAGGGCGACGACCTTAATCCAGGACGCCAGGGCAGGGGGAGCAGATATAACCCGGCGCCCTTTTGGGATCTCACAGTCGTCCTTTAGCGCCGGCGCCAATAGGACTCGCTTTTAGCTCCAGACCACTGTTGGTTCTTTGTGTTAGATATTTTGGTATAAAATTCCTGGGTCTGTGAGAGCGTTGTGAAAATAGCGTGTTATCGACAATTAAGTAAGTGAAGATTTAATAAGAAAGGAGTTATATTGGATTCCAAACGGAAACATTTTTTATTGTGTTTCCAAATAAAATACAGTCTATTTTGTAGATGACGCGTTTAGGTAGGGTTCGTTTTTAATTCGCGGTGACGATAAAACAATATAACCCACCAGATTTTGTGATTAAATCGAAAAGTAATTTTAAATACTGGGCTTATTTAGCTCCCGCTTATAAACAGTGCCGTTTTAGCACTACCAGCACCCTGGCCCTTTTTGTTTGCCTTCGGCGCCCCTTTTTATCCGGCGCCCTGGGCGTCACCCCACCCCCTAACCTAACGCCGCTACTGTTTATAAACACGATAATACGAAGAAACATTCGGTATTTTAGCCTTTGTACAACGTTGTGCTTACAATGGGAGCCGGAGGTGATAGCGGTGGCCCTGATGTTCCTCGCGGGGAAGCTGAGCAAGTTCGAGGTGATGGACTGGAACGGCCGGACGCCGAAGCACACGGCCTGGTGGGACATGTTCGTTGAGGATATCACCATGGACCTCCTTGAGGATATTTGCCATCAGGTGAGCATATGCTGAAGCGATATGTCTTTATATTTTTCGATTATATTTTGCTCCATTCGGTTTTTTAAAATGATATATATATATATTGTACTTTTGTTTTATTTCTTGAAATTTAATACCTATTAAAGAAAAGGCTTTTTATTAATTAACATGTAAAATGTTTACTTATTAGTTATTTATCAGTTACAACTTAAAACTTTTTGAGCATTAAAAAATTGTAGCTTCAAAATTTTTTTGAGAATATGAAAGTAAAATAATAAAACATTAATTAAAGACGCATTTAGCGATTGCAATATAAAACGATTTTTGTAGATTCTCATTGTTGATTGCGTAATTATTTAATTACACATACTTAACATAATTTTTTTCGTGACTATGCTATTAGGGGGTTTACAAGTTTACGATTAAGTTAGTTTGGTTTTGACTTTGTGACGCAAATAATTATAATTATTAATCGCCGTTTAGAATATTTTGTAACGCCTATAGTTTTCTATTTGGAAAATAGTTTGTTAACTTGAAATTCTCAAAAGCGTAATGTTATCTAAGATTAGGTACGGACTACGGAGTCATGAAAACGCCATCTAGCGACTGCACCCAAAGTTTATATTTTATAATACTATCACTATGCAGCATTTTAATTACTGCTAACAATTAACTATCACAAAATAGGTATTGTATACAGGACGTCTTACATAGTTTATTTCTGTTAAAGTGTTTTTATTTTAATCTAAGTTAGGTACATACATTAATTCCATTTCCAAGACCCACGTCCTAAGACTATATTAATACTATATAATTTTTACGTTATATATGTTTTATATATGCTAAGCATGATATTTGTGCCGAATTGCCCATTCATAAACAGCTGTAATGATGTTTCTTAAACTGAGACCCGTAAATAACACTTTTTATTGTTGTAGGTGCTGGACCTGTACTCACCGCAGAAGCAGGCGAGCGGAGGGGATTCCCCCCCGGCGCCCGCGACCCCCGCGCCGCTCCTCACCCCGCAGAAGCCAAAAAACGACAAGAAGCCCTCCGTTACACCGCCCACTTCCGTGTCACCTATCGCCGTTACCGCTAAGCCCGTGGTCTCCGCGCCCCTCAAAAACGGGGGGGACATCAAGCCGGAGCCGCCCAAAGTGGACATGCGGTTCACGTACCCCGCGTTCACGCCGGTGCCCCCCTACCCCCCCGTGTACTCGGCCCCCCCGCCGGGCATACCGCGCCTGCCGCTGGTGGGTCCGCCGCCCCCTCTCCACTATTCGGAGCCGCCGCCGGCGCCGGCGCGCTTCCCCCCCGTCAACGTGCCCCCCCCGAACTACTACTCCCCCCTGCCGACGAGGGGGCCGATGCCCCCCCGTCCGCCCCCGCGCCCCTACTACCCGCCCTCGTAACGGAGAGCTAGATAGCCATAGGGTATATAATTTTTTTACTGAAATATAATTAATGAAATCCTTATGATTCGTTTTATTTACTTGCCGTGTATATTTTTCTAAATATTTTTTTTATTATAAACGTAAGAAGTAATTTGTTTCGTGTTAAATTAATTTGTCATACTGCGTAATATTATATTATTGCACCTTATGTTATGTAAAGTGTAGTCTGCATTGTTTAAATTAGATCTTTGCTTACGTCTGAAAAATGAAGTTTAAAATTATTTTTGGATCACGGTAAATAAGTGGCAATGGCATTACAGTTGGCAAAACAAAGATGTTCGTCGTTTGCAGGGCTCCCGTACATAAACACGATACGACGTCGCGGTGTGGGAATCTGTTACACCACATCGTAACGTGTCTTCTGCTGTTATAAATAAGAAAAAGAAGAAAGAAAGGACAGAATATACTCAGAAGATACTGGATCCACCCTATTAACCATGAATAATGGGAGTCACTTTATAAAGAAGTACAATGCCTTAGAATAGACCACAACTTTTTTGATTAATGCGCAGGGTTGCACGTTACGACGTCATGTCCTAGATTGCCACGACCTAAGCCCTAAGCGTGTATACACACGGCACACACGGCGCCGCAGCGGCAGCGTTTTTCGCCGCCACGGCACCGTAGAACCTGCGATGTTTCCACCGCAGGTTCTGCAGCGCCGCCGCACGCACTGCGGCGCGAACATGGGTCCGACTAGTCTCGTACGTTTGTTGAAAACTGCGGCACCGCTCGCCGCCGCCGCGGCGGCGCCGTGTGAAAAGGACCCATAGATACTAGGATGAGTATGCAGCTGCGGCGCGTGTGTAAACACGCTAAGACTACTAACCTAAACTCGTCCTATAGAACACTGGTCTGGTCGGCAACTAATCAATAACTCGGCAGTTCCCGTCCTCGCGGATACCTAGCTCCGAGATATTGGCTAGTTGCTAGCCCGGCCGGTCAAACGACGACGGTGCAGAAACATCTAGAACACGGCGTAACACTACGGAGACAATTTTAAGGTAAGCATATAAAAATATTAAGTTACTAGCTGTCCCAGTGAACTTCGTGTCACTTAAAAACCTTCCCTAGACATCTACAAATATTTTAAGACTAAAATCAGCCCATTCCGTTCCTTTTCGAGTTTTAGCGCGACTAACAAATTTGAAAATCCATTTTTATGTATATAGCGAGACAGAACTTCCGTCAGAGTCCGGACCAACGCCTACAACTCTACGAGGCGCAGGT
Organism: Lysandra bellargus; assembly: GCA_905333045.1. Taxonomy (NCBI): domain Eukaryota; kingdom Metazoa; phylum Arthropoda; class Insecta; order Lepidoptera; family Lycaenidae; genus Lysandra; species Lysandra bellargus. The sequence goes on along the minus strand of HG995353.1, from coordinate 607,725 downwards.
TCGGCCTCATATGGAATATTGTTCTCATCTCAGGGCAGGGGCGCCAAAATACCAACTGCTCCCTCTGGATCGTATCCAACGAAGGGCCCCTCGAATTGTTGACTGCCATAATGTTTCAAACAGCTTGGACCCCTTGGAATTACGCCGAGATGCAGCTTCACTCTGCATCCTCTATCGGTTGTATCACGGGGAGTGCTCTGAGGAATTGTTCGGAATCATACCACCTGCAACTTTTCGCCATCGTCCCACGCGAAAAACATACCATCCTCATCACCTTGATGAGTGGCAGTCTTCCACAGTGCGTTTTTCGCGTAACTTTCTGCCGCGCACTGTAAAACTCTGGAACGAACTGTCACCAGCAGTATTTCCGGACCTATACGACCTGCAAACCTTTAAGAAAAGAGCGTATTCCCTCTTAAAAGGCCGGCAACGCACCTGCAGCTCTTCTGATGTTGCGAGTGTCCATGGGCGACGGTAGTTGCTTACCATCAGGTGACCCGTTTGCTCGTTTGCCCCCTTATTTAATAAAAAAAAATTTTTCTTATTATATCTGCTATCGGCTCTCACTAGCCATTATCAGATGGTGTGTTCATTGCTAGTCACTTTTATGAGAGGTGTTCCACTGAACACTCAGCTCCTCATTACTTTACAATAATTAGTCATTCTCTTTGGTCTAGTATATGCAGACGTTTCAGTCTTCTTATGTCGTGATCCCTTAGCAGGTCCCTAGCAAGTTCATTGGTGTGATTTTCTAATCTTTTCTTGTATGTTTGTATGTATTTAGATACCTCTTCATTAATGGTGGTAATATTTAAATAATCATGTATCTCAGAGTTTCTTATGAACCAAGGTGCATTAGCTATTGTTTTCAGACATTTATTCTGGAAACGTTGTAATATGGCCAGATTACTTTTGCTTGCAGTGCCCCACAATTGGATGCCATATGTCCATATTGGCTTGATGATGGCTTTGTATACAAGAAGTTTATTGTCTAATGTTAGAGGTGATTGTCGTCCAATAAGCCAGTACAATTTTTTAAACTCCATATCAGCCTGCTGCCTCTTTGTTTTAATATGTTTAGCCCAGGTTAGTCTTCTATCAATATGCATCCCTAAGTATTTCACACTATTTTCTGGTCGTAATTTTTCTCCTCGTAGAGTGACTGATGGGCAGTCGCATTTTCGCAGTGTAAAAGTGATTTGCACAGATTTATTGACACTCGGCTTAATCCTCCACTGCTCAAGCCACTTATCTATTTTGTTTAGGTGTTCCTGCAGTTTTTGTGATGCTATGGTCGGATTTTCGTCACTAGCAAGGCAGGCAGTGTCATCTGCGTATGTTGCTGTGACTACATTTCTGCTATTCGGCAAGTTTGCTGTAAATATGGAATACAGTATTGGGCCGAGGACCGAGCCCTGTGGTACGGAAGCCCTGATATCATACAGTTTTGATACTTCGTCATCAAATTTAACTTGAAATTTTCTGTCTTCGAGACAGGATTTGAATAACATAAGACACACATATAGTAAGAGTTAGGTAACTTGTTTTTGATTTTGAATAGAAGGCCTTTGTGCCAGACTCTATCAAAAGCTTGTTGTATATCAAGGAATACAGCAGCACAGTACTCTTTTTTCTCCAAGGACTGCTTATTTTTCTTACTACACGATGGACTTGCTCTACTGTTGAGTGATGCTGTCTAAACCCAAATTGGTGGTCAGGAATTATATTTTCTTCATCCAAAAATGGTTTAAGCCTTCTAAGTAAAAGCTTTTCAAATAACTTTGAAATAACTGGCAGCAGACTTATTGGTCGATAGGAGCTAGGATCAGTTGGTGGTTTTCCTGGCTTAGGTAGCATGGTAATCTGTGATATTTTCCATAATTTTGGAAAGTAAAGTAATCTTAGTATAGCATTGAAAAGTATTATTAAAAATACTACTGCTTTTCTTGGTAAATTTTTTGATACTTCACCTGTTATCATGTCAAATCCAGGGACTTTCCTTCTTCCCAGTCTTTTTATTTCGGCTGCCAATTCTTTGGGAGTTACAGATTTAATTGGTAGTGACAGCTGTTGGTCACTATTTAATACATTGTTTACTTCCTCCTCAAACTCCATCATACTTGAGGTATTTGATTCAAATACTTTGCTTAGGTGTTCTGCAAAACATTCAGCTTTTTCTATTGGTTTTCTTGCTCAGTTTCCTGCTTGTGTTTTAAGCGATGGAACTGATTGTTGTGGTCTTCTATTTTTTTTTGTTATTTTCCACAGGGAATAGTTATCCTGCTTTGTTGCAGAGAGTGAGGACAGCTGTTGTTGAAATGTAAAATTCTCATGCTCTTTTATCATTTTTTAAGTTCACGAGCAACCCTGTTCCATTGCCTTTTATCTGCAGACTTTCTATAGTTGATATTGTCTTCTGAGCCTCCTTTTTTTCATGATTGTCTCTCGAATCTGAAGTGGTATATTTAATCCCTTGTCTGTCGTTTTGACGGTAGGTGTAGAGCGCCATGCAGCTTCTTGTAAAAAAAAAATAGATTAAAATAATTATTATGCATAAAATAAACGAGCCATTTTTTTATTAAATTGGTGAATGCGATTCTAGGTTATAAGTCGTCTTTGATAACCCCACCTTGGACCTTAGTCAACAATGCCGCTAATTGGTGAGCAAAAAAACGATAGTCCCTATAAGGATTAAGGCTTAAGTCTCGAAATCAGAGGGGGGCGGGAGCGGTGGCGGCGGCCGCGGAAAGCCGTCTAGTACACCGCGCACCGCTCGACTCGCCGCGCCGCGCCGCTGTTTTCGAGGCCAGTTCCATATAAGTCTATATCTCGCAGTCATCTGGTTTAATCTGCGGTTCGATTGAATGACTAGCGCATTTATTGGATGATACCATTCAATTGAATGACTAAAAGGCAACTCGTCAAGACGTTGACTGTGGCGTTTGACGTCTTGACTTAAAGTCATATAGTGAAGTCGTTAAATGGGGTGATATAAAGAACAATGGCTAAATCGTACCAGACGGCCTAGACAAGTGGCAAGCGATTATCGTAAACGCCAACAATGTGTATGAGATTTGACATTAGTATTCGCTAGCGGAGCGATGACTTATGTCAAATCCCATACATTTTGTTGGCGTTTACGATAATCGCTTGCCACTTGTCTACTAGGGCTGATGATAAAAGGTGGCGTCCCGATATGCATTAGTAGCAAAAATTCCCTAATATTTTAAGGCAACGAAAATAATTAGAAATGTGTCTATATAGATAGCCACAAAAAAGATCAATATATTTTAGTTTTGTTGTTGTCTTTTATATGTTCTGTACGTTCGCGTTGTTTAGAACGCAAAATTCACGATTCATTTCACGTATAAAATAACTTGCTTTTTAAAAAACAAAAATTATTTTCGTTTTCTGTCAAGTTATTACTTGTAATTATATTAAACTTATAATATTATAGTAGCATTAAAATGATTATCCTATTTTTTTATTAAGAAAATAAACTATGTTAAAAAATGAAAAATATCCGTATGTAGGTTACTTGTATTTTTTTTCAATGCTTACAACGGAACTGATTTCATGTCCGCTATCTTCAAAGGGCTATGTTACAAATAGCTAACTAGTTCAATCGCTAAATAGTGACGATCGTTCAATCGACGTTCGGCCTAGTCATTCAATGAACGCGAAAGTCATTCAATCGAATCACAGATTGAACCAGATGACTGCGACATATACATTGGAACCCGCTCCCGCCCCGTTGCCCGCTAATTTCGAGACTGAAGCCTTAGTCCTTACCCAGACTGACGCAAGAGCATTACAAAATAAATATATCATTATCAATGAAAGAAATAAATAAAATCAAATTCATTTATTATTCCTAAAAACTGTATAAAACATTGCAGATGTAACAGTACATATAAATACAGGTAGGCCATACAAACAACCAGATACACGTGTAGATACCAGATCATAACTGAATTTATTATTATTAAAACATTGATGCAATAAATATGTATAAAATGTTTAAATTAATATAATACTCCAGACTACAAACAAGTAATTTGTTAATGGCGTGAAAAATGTAACAACTATCGTATGGCTACCAGTTACCACATAGTAACAAATTAATACAATTTAATACTGTTCATTATAAATATAATAATTTACAAATATACGATATGACTTTTCAACATTTCAAATTGAATTTTGTACAAATATATTGATTTAAAATTGTATTATAAAATTTTTGTGTCATTATTTTGTACTAGCCGTACATACAAACATCAAAACTTGTATAAAACGATGGTGTTATAATATATTCATTATAATATAAATATGTAAAAACTTATTAATTTGTTAATTGCCTAACACTACTCTTCACTTTCTTTCAATACACAACACATAAGTATATAAAACATATTAATATATAACATAATACTTTAGTAATCTCAAATTTTGTATAAACAACTGTAAAACAAAAGGAGCAATCGTATTGAGCGCACATTATTTACATCTAGTGAAATATTTCTATTTCAACAATTATTTCATAATTTTGTGCATAAACTAAGCTAACATTAATATGGAGCTGCTTTGGACTAGAATTAAGAAAAACCGTGAACACAAAATGCGCTTACCTCACGTTTTGGCCTGCTAGCAGAAGATTCGTCTAGCAGATGGCTAGTAGATGGCCAGCCGAGACCTACTACGCTAGTACAAGTCGACTACAGCGCTAGCACAGGACTACATCGCTAGCACTATTCGTCTATAACGCGAGCAGAAGACTAATGTGCTAGCACATGACTACAGTGCTAGTGGTGCTAGTACAGGACTACAGTGCTAGTAGTGCTTGTACAGGATTACAGTATAAGCACAAATAGCTCACTAGCACGGCGGGGCGAACAAGAACGAGCTGCTAGACGTTGCCAGTTCTCTCGTCGCTAATTCTTGTTATACCTAGCATGCTGATTTTTACGCCTCGAGCCTTCTCCAAGAAAAGTTGATCAAAATATGCTTTAAATATCATACAAATATATGTGTGATACTGTAGTATCATCTTAACAATTAATATAAAAAATAAAAAAGAAGGCACAAGATCAGATCGAGTTCATCTAAGGCACAGTAAGCTTACAAACTAGTCAAAAATCTCCGTACGACAGTTTTATACTGACATGACACAAATATACAAATACTACAAAGGTTTGTAGTAACGTAGTATATAATATATAGGCTGCGCGCAACTTAAGATTGCTTAGCGAGTGCAGAGGAGCTCAACAAAATATCTTTTTGGAGACGATTGTTGGTATTTGGACCAGTAGTTCCTGAGATTAGCGCGTTCAAGTTAGCCCTTTCAAATAATTTTCCCCGTTTTTTCCACATTTTCCTCTATTTCACTTCTATTAATCTTAGCGTGATAAAATATAGCCTATAACCTTCTTCGATAAATGGGCTATCTAACACTGAAATAATCATCAAAAAAATGCGTAGTTTTAAAGATTAAAGGGAACAAAGGGACATGAGGGGAAAAAAAACGACTTTGTTTTATAATAAGTATAGATGACTCAAAAATACTTAGATGGCAGTTAAGGCATTAAGCATGCACCTTGTCTTAAATACTACACTTTTTTATTTCGTGTATTTCATTCCAGAGTATTATTTTATAGCTTCTTAGTAGATTTTAGAACACTTTTGTTAATAAGTTAACACTCACAATATATTCTCCTAAAATTACTTATTTTAAAGAGAATATTTTTGTATTTTCTCTATCACATCATTTACCCTTACTTTCAGGCTTATTAGTTTAGCTTTTACATCGCATTTATAGTTTGATTAAAATTTATATTTTTCTACATAACCATTAGATAAGGTCGTCATTTTCTTTCTTTATTTTTTTATGGAAAAGGTCTGCCTTTACAATTTTTCGTAAGTATACCTTTGGCGGTAGCGCGTAACAATCGGGCGTTAGTGGTGTTACCAATGGTAAGCTACTGTCAATTTGATGTTGTTATTAAAATCTGTAATCGTGTCGACAATTAGTCGGCGCGTTACTCTGGTGTCGACAACTGTTGGCACTTAGGTTAGGTATCATTAACCTGTGGCACCTAATATTCAACCATTGGCACGTGTATCAGGTATCAACAACCGTTGGCATCTAAGGTAGATGTCGTCAACCGGAGGCATATATCAGGAGTCACCAACCGGAGGCATATATCAGGTGTCACCAACCGGAGGCATATATCAGGTGTCACCAACCGGAGGCATATATCAGGTATCACCAACCGGAGGCATATATTATCAGGTGTCACCAACCGAAGGCATATATCAGGTATCACCAACCGGAAGCATCTATCAGGTGTCCCTAACTGTGCTCAGATGAGTCGCGAGTGCCGCAGATAGTGCAGCAGCAGCTGATGTAGACAGCGGTACTGCTGCTCGCTGTCGATGAGGCCGGCGCGTTGTTGGTGCAGCGTGGTGATGGTGTGCGGGATGTCTAGCTCCTGGGGATGAATGTGAGTTTATTATTTATGGCTATAGAGTTTAAAGCGAATTGGACATGGGCTAAGACACAGATAATAGAAGTAAGAGATATGTTATGTGGGCGTGGCACATGTGGCTAAATTTAGCCCCTTCGAGCACTAGTTGTCAGTCACATGTAAATCGCTCCACGGCTTACACGTTGTACTTCGTTGTAAATTGTGAACTAAATGCCGACTTGTGCAATAATTACGTGCAGAAATCGCAGCGAAACTTTAAATAAAAAAAATTGCGGGTCACCTATCACAGCCAACTGTAATTTATACGACTTTTTAATTTAAAAATCAATTATTCTTCACGAAAAATATTCGCCGCTACACCGCCATTTTCAGGCCGTTTGATGTTCCGTGAACTATCAAACTAAGGCACTAGTGATGTGGTGTGATGCAAATTTTGGTATCGATATTTTTATCGACATTTTAAATGCGGTTGCGTTTTTATCTACACAAATATTATAAAGCTGAAGAGTTTGTTTGTTTGAACGCGCTAATCTCAACAACTACTAGTACGATTTGAAATTTTGAAATATTCTTTCAGAATTATATAGCTTGTTTTCATAAAGTAATAAAAGTTAATAAATCTTTTTTCGTCATTTCAGTACTTCAAATACTGAACTGAAAGTAACGGAAACAAATACTGTATTTGTTACCGTTACTTTTGAAGTTTACCTTACTTTGGCGGACGACTGACGAAGATCGATCGAGAATGCCGCATCCTACTCTAACAAATGTGAAATGACGTTGTTAGAGAAGGACGTGGCATTCTCGTCCGATTGTTTGAGTCTCAAAACGGTTTCGTAGTAGGCCTACTTGAGACAAACAATAAGACATTGAAGTCTTAGAAATAGGGTCCCTTTTTTACCTTTTGGGTACGGAATCTTAAAAATTATATAATAGGTATGCATGTTTATCTAAAAACTTCGATATAAAATTAATAACTCAAAGGCCGAAAGGTTTTGAAATTATTCAAAGATTTAAAGACTTTATTAGCATCCAAGTATAGTATACAACATACAAACTCAGCATCTTGTAAAGGCGGTTGCCTTGATTACGAAAAACTTTTACTATGGGACCAACTCAATTCGGCAAAATAATCAGCTGTTTGGCAAAAGCGTAACTAGGCAATTAATTCCTAGTTACGATTCCATAGTAAAAGTTTTTCGTAATTTATTTTACCGATTCACACTTATGCAATTTCACTATACAGTATGTTTAAAAATATAATATGTTTGCATCATGATAAAAATTATCGTATAATCTGCGTACGATAATAATATGCTATCGTACATCGTACGTACGCACAAAATTATCGTATGTGCACCATAATTATCGTACGGTTCCGAACGCTGGCCGCGCGCCGATCACACGTTACCGACTTGTAACATCACGCTGTATTTATAAACAGTAGCTTATGAAAAACAATAACTGTCCCATTCACGCTCATAAGATAGACCGCGCGCGAGAGAGACGGGCGTCGGGCAGACACAAGCGCAATGTTTAAATGTGTTGATCGTGCCAGCTCTTGTTAATTGACCTGTATGCGACTAAATTACATTGGTTCGCCATGTGCCTATGAATCAACGTGATACCTCACGGCACCCACCTGGTTAGCGTCCAGCACGTGTGTGAGCAGGTCTGCAGCTAACGCGAGTCCGCAGCGTCCCACGAACAGCACGGGCGGGTTGCGGGCGGCGAGCGGCGCGCGCTCCCCCGCCGCCTCCGCCGCCACCGCGACGCGCAGCGCGCTCAACTCCGACAGGAATTCTGGACAGGTGATTAAAGGTTTACACGTGCTTATTTCAAGCACGAAAGCATGCTTAATGCTAAGTACTCACATACGGTTTTGATCGATAGTTTTACTCCAAATCGAGTAGTAATTACAGCGTGAACCGAAAAACTCACAGCTCGAAAGCTCGCATCGGGCCGGCTCGATGGAATTAAATATATCGATTTAGAGTAAAACTATCGAGCAATGCTGAATATGTGGATGAAAGCCCGAGCCGCGGGTTTTACTCGACGGTATTGCTCGATCGAGCTAAAACGTATGTGAGTACTTAGCATAATAGAAGCAAACGTATCGAGTTCAAACAACATGCTTGTTTTAAGCATGATAATAAGCTTGCTATTTTTGAGCATGTGTTAGGCCGCGTTTCCACTGACGCGGAGCGGAGCATAGCGGTGCCGAATTGACCAATCACCATGCTCGAAATCTTCGCTCCGCTTCGCTGTTGTAGCGGCATTGTCTATCGACATTGCGCTACTGTATGTTATTTTATACTGTCTATCAACATTGTACTACTGTACGTTACCTTATATTGTCTATATATTATTATGTTATGTTATATATTTTACATGTTATATTTTGTGATGTTGGCTGTTCAGTCGCATTGTAATAATTGATTGGAATAAACGTCTCATGCACTCCACCGTACTTTAATTCCAGTCACCCCGCACAGTCTTTACACTGTCATTCCGCTGGAATAGCACGATTGCTCAATTCGGGCACCGCTAAGCTCCTCTTCTGTGGAAACGCACCCTAACTGGAATTAAATTATAAATTATTTATATGTTTATGGTTCCAGAGATGTATGGGAGGAATGTGTTTTAGAAGGAATAGAATCCCTTTTTGTCTGACTTAACTCAACGCAACTATTCTATTGGAATTAAAAAGACATTTCTCCAGTTAAGAAGTCTTAGTCAGAAAATCTATTCTAGTCATACTAATGTCGTTGTGCAAAGTTCAGCCACAGAGATCATCAAATTCATTCGTAGAATAATTCATAAAATATTGCGTTGAACAACATTGTGTTTACAAACCCATTAAAAACAATGTCATTTAATATAAATGTATAAACAAACTTTAATAAAAACAATGTAATTTACCTAGGAACTGATCAACATCAGGCGGCGCGGGTTTAGCGGCGGGCCACGCGCTGTAGTGCACGACGCACAGAGTGCGCGCACGCCCGCGAGACGCGCGCACACGCACCGACCCGCCCCACGCCGCGCGCGCCCACGTACCGCACGATACTGAGGTCTGTATAGAAGATGGAGTTATATATAAAATAAAATAAATAACAATGTTTTTATTTTATTCAATAAAAATAAAAACATTGTTATTTCTTAACTTTATTAAAATTTAAGTGGGATCACTCAATTGATACACCTTTCTTTAATGTCGAGTCTGCAATGATTCCATCATCGGTTCAGGAACTAGCCCAGCAAATTGAACCGCCATAGAAAATCACGTGCAATGTGCATTAATATTACAAATTATTAGTGCACTTGTTTATTATTGTTTACGTAAAAAATATGTGAAGAAAATATTGTGTTTCAATGTTCAATGATGTTCAATTAAAATGTAGAAATTTTGTGACTCCCCTCATAGTTTAGAAACATACAAAATATGTTTTTTAAGATAATGTGTTAAATATTGCTTACGAGATGAAAGTAACTTAATACAGGTAATCATTTAACGTTGCCCGTAAGTACGTCCATACTTGCCCGCATGCACGTACGTAAATCGAACGTGCACGTACGTAAATCAAGCGTGCACGTATGTAACTATAGCATGCACATACCTGCCCGCACCGATGCATGCCTGTGTACGTACTTGAGCGTGTAAGTATTCATGCGTACTGCGTGCACATACCTGGCCGTACTGGTGCGTGACGTTAGAAGGGGGGAGAAAGGTGGGCGGGTCTGGGCTGACGACCGCCAGCAGCCGCGCGCCGGTTTGCCACGCGCACTCCCACAGCGCCGCCGGACTCGCTCCCGCCACCACCACGTAGAAACGCTGCGAGCTGCCCACCGTCATCTATACAATAAAAAGATTTTGTACAACATTAATGAAAAGGGTAATGTTTTAGGGGTGGAGTTTCGGGTTTGGTTTGGTTTTGGTTCTTTGGTTGTTCTGATGGTTCAGTTTATGGTTAACACACACGTGGTTGGTAGAGTAAGGGTCTAAAGTCTAAACGCACTAGGCTGAATTACGCCAACGTAAATTCCGCCGCGTTACAAATCCATACAAAATATGGGCGGAACGCGACAGACGACACACTATGCCGAAATTCCGTCGTGAGCCGAATTTCCGTCGAGCCGAGTCGAGCGTAAAGTTCGGCAGCGATTCGGCGGTAATGTTTTGTATATAGCAACACACTATACGCGACGGAATTATCAAAACCGAACATAGCAAATCCAACCTTATCTCCAAAGCGTTAACGCACACATTACATATGAGAATTTTAAATACTCACTTACGCGCGCGTTCGGCAACGGAAATTACGCCGCGAAATTTCGGCTCTTCGCGTAATTTATAGTGTGTCGCATCAGACGTAAGCGGCTGAACGTAATTTCGGCCACGTAAATTACGCCGGCGTAATTCACCCTAGTGTGTTTAGACACTTAAGATGCAAAACTAGTAAAATTATTTATTCACTATTACTACACTGGTTTATGCTGGTTAATTATTATGGTTTAATGGTAAATGGTAATGGTTAAAATATGGTATACGAGCGTCTGTGACGGCGGACCGATTGGTTGACAACTGTTCGACTACTGTCGCTTAATATTAATTAAAGCGATTAATATAATGTAAAAACGCTGAGCTGTTCGATGTACCATCGAGGTAATTGATTCCTAGGCAGTTGACAGACCTACGTCATGTGGTCGACTTATGTCAATTCAATGTTAGCTGTGAGCGGTCGGCTGGGTTTGACGTAACGCGACCAAATTACTTAGGTCCGCCATCTGCATAGGAATCAACTTCTCTGATAGTACCTCGAACAATTAGTTTCATTAGAGTAACCTAAAATATATGCTCCTTCATAATTTCTTAATAACAATTCATCGTAACTTGCAACGTATTTATCTAGTAATGAAGATTCTGCGACGTGGGAGTGAGGCGGACTGTTGTCTTCCCACCGCCCCATTCCCACTCCGCCTGACTCTACGCCCCGAACGATCGATCGATAAATAACCTCAATGATAGTAATTGAACATTATAATTTATAGCTCACCGTAACATGCGACGCGTTGATGTATCCATGCGGATTCTGCGGCGTGGGGGTAAGTCGGACTCTATTGTCTTCATACGGAAGGGGGCGGTGGGAGGGGAGTCCGCACGCCGCATCTACCGCCCCCGCTGTCGAAGACAGGGCCGCCCCCCACTCGGCTTGGCTCCGCGCCTGAGGGATTTGCGAGAACGCGAACGATAGCTGCTCATCTGACATCTTACGCTCGAGGATTTGGCACTGGAAATAAATAAGTTTATTTATTGAGTAATTACATAACGATGTGTTTTATGTAAAAACCCTGTATGTTTTGTGATTTGTAAATAATTAAATTTATTATTCTTATAAATTTTTACATAAGTAAGGCATTTACAATTAAATGGTACTATACAATGAGAAATTGAGAAATAGCACTTATAAGAACCTATTATATCAGCATGGTTTTGAGCTGACTTCAATACTATGATTTTAAATGTAAACATTATTACAACATGGTTATGCCCACTTACCAATGTTTCTTTGGTGATGCTGGGCGGCAGCGGCTGCTTGTGTTGTCCTGTGGACCAGCGGTGACGCGGCGCGGCAGTGGGCGGTCGGTCCCGCCCTAGCGTCGCGCTCTTCTCTTCGCCGCCCGACCGACTGTCAATAAAATTAGTTTATATTATTATGATTTATGTTGATAAGTAGGTTGGCGAATGGCGGCTGTCATCATTTGAACATATTATTACAAATCTTAATGGATACTTAGAACATGTCCGAAATCAAAACGAACGCTGCTTTTACACAGACACAGCAGTTTCACATCATATGATCACTTAAAAAGAAGCATCAGCATGCGTACATGAACTGCCTAAATTTTTTTGACTACGTCATAGTCAGTAAGATAAAATATAGATATTTACCCGCGTCCCATGAACACGCCCCAGCGTCGTCGCTTCTTCTCCTTATTGCTCGCTTTGCTGTTCTCTAGCTCCGAGCCGACCGAGCTTATAGTGCCGTCAGGTTCGGGACCGGGCACGGCAATGCACGTCACGTTGTCGTTCGACCGGCTTATCACGTCGGTCGACCGACTTATAACGTCGACCGATCGGCTTATGTCGGCCGATCGGCTTATGTCGGCCGACCGGCTTATAACGTCGGCCCGGCCGATGTCGACCGACCGGCTTATCGACACCTTAGCTGACAGACTCTGGTACGGCGTCTCGTCGTCTTCCGCCGGCTCGGGAGGGATACCGTTGAGTTCTTTGGGTAAGCTCGACTCACGCACGCCGCGGATTACCTGTGAAATAGGACAGAAAATGTAACAATAAAATTCATGTTTCCTGACTCTACATCTAAAGATAACGACTAAGTACTCCGGGGAGGTACAAAGTTGTGATTGCGGGGTGGGAATGAAAGTATTATATTTAATTAAAATCCGAGGAGGCTGAGTATGATACGATGAAGAGGAGTGAAAAATATTAATAGAGATCAACTACGATAACTTGTCGCGCCCCTCCATATGACTGTTTCAATGTGTGTAGTCACATCCTTATGAAAGAGTTTGTATGTAGTAAGTATTCAACCAATCACAGTACACGTAATATTTCACTTAATGTCACTCATTACCAAGATTTGTTGGTCAACTAATCTTATGTAGCCTACCGCGCAAGACGACGCACTTCAAACGTTTTGACAATGCACTCCAAAAGTTTTGAATTTTGGAGGGGTGCGCCATGATATCGTAGTTGATCTCTACCTGTGCGTTAACATAGTGCGCTGTATCATCAGGTGTGAGTGCGGTGACGGAGGGGTCGGCGGTGACGGCGGGGGCGGTGAGGTGGGGGGCGGGGCGGGGACGGTCGTCAGCGGCGGTGAGGGAGCGCGCGCGCTCGCGGCCTCCGCGCCACGGCGGTACGTTCTCGTAGATAGGCTCGGGTCGTCGGTAGTAGACCTGAAGAAAGTGATTAAATTATTTAACAAATAAAATTATAACGTTCGAAGTTTCATAAGAAAAAGGATATTATATGGTATGACCATAGAATTTTTTGAAACTTGTTTACATAATATTTATAACACAATATATCTAATTTCACCATAATATTCCTATAAAAATAGCATTTATTTTAATACTGTTTATTAGTAAAGACTGCAACTATTAAGTTTCTTTGTTATTAGACACCAGCCGGATGCTTTGTTCTTACTTTTTACAATTTAAATATACGTGATATCATAATACTGTTTTTTTACGGTTCAGTGTGTCGCTGAACTCGTACTTTTTTCCCAATAATCGGTTTTATTATGTGTAGTGTGTACAGTTCAGTATATCATTATGTCACTGAATTGGCAGTTGGCACGTATTGCAATTATTTCAATTGGCACATTTTGCCTATTTATCATTTTAAGCATTTACGAAAAAAATAAAGCAGATCAATAACTAACATCGAGAGTGTTTTATTTCACTCCTATCATCAGCAGCAGCATCCAGCATCAGCAGGGAACATATTTATTTAAAAAAACTTGAGAGATGTCAAGGGACACCCGGATGGAACGAAGTTATAAAAAACGCCATCTAGTCGACGCCCAGGAATACTAACAACGACACATTTGTGGAATTATAATAAAATTTATTTAAACGTCTGGTAGATGTCGCTGCTTATTCTCAAAAACACCATCTAGTTACCGCCCAGGAATACTATCAACGCCCTCTGCCCCTACACCGCAGGAACTAATAAAAATGTGTCATTACAATTTTTTTCGTCTAGCCCCCTTTCGCAACGCGCGATAAGGAATTTTGTTCCAAAAGTTCAGTGTCAGACCTGTGGCGGCGGTGCGGGCGGAGCGGCGAGCTGGTAGGGCGCGTAGGGCAGCACCCTGGCGGCGGCGCTCCCGCCCACGCCCACCGCCTGCACGTACGGCAGGTAGGGCCGCACCAGGTCAGGGCTGGAGCCCGAGGCCGGAGCGCGGGGCGCCGGGCTGCTCAGGTCCGGAGTAGAGCTGCTCGCCAAACCGTACGGCGGCGGGGGCTTGTAACTGTAACATAAATTAATAATTATTTGCTTACTTGCTACCTATGGCTGGGTTTTAGTGTTTGGTATCACACAATATTACGCATACTTAATATTGTATTATGAGTTGTGTGATGATGAGTAAATGATTCTTGTTATATTTTATTATTCCTATATTTTCGTTACAACTTGTATACTGAAAGTTAACTGTATGTACATAAACATAATGCCGTACACATTATAAGTGTGGTACAGCCACGAAACTTACACATTAACATAATGGAGTCCGACGTATCCAAGTCCTAACGTATGCCTTGCCACGTCCGGATAGTCCGGATAAAGCCGGACGTCCGGATGCGAGCCGTACTGCTCGTACCGGAGACGTTGGCGGTACTTCTGTTGGACCGCCGTGTCGTAGTCGGGGGCGGGGCGGTAGGAGGGGGGCAGGGGGCGTCGGGGCGCCGGCGGTAATTCCAGGCAAGATGTGGATCGAGCGCGGTGCGCCGATGTCAGCGGTTCGAGGCGACCGCCCCCGGTGTCCAAACGACCGCCCCCCGCGTCCAAGTGACCGCCCCCTGCGTCTAAGCGACTGCCCCCTACGTCGAAGCGACTGCTTCCAAGATCCCGCGCGTCCAGCTCCTCTCGGCTCTCCGAGAGGCCGTGCTCCTGAAACAGATCGTAAAAGTTATTACACACGTCAAACGATAAAGTAATATACGTCTCTCCGTCGTCAGAATTACAATTGGGAAAACTTGCACTAGATATGAGTAAACGAAGTAAGAAATGAAATATGTATGGGATCTGGTATAACGCCGTAAAGTATTTTTATTTCAAACTTCACTGACAAAATTAATAAATGCAAGCTGAATTAGTACCCCGGCTCTAATTAGATTACTCGTAACGTTATCGCTACATTAAATTACAGACTAAAAACTCCACTTAGCAGAGGCGATACATTTTAATTGGCGCTAAATCACCAGCTCGACACGCGAGCACAGACCACACTCATTATAATAATATATCATAGTTTGATTCACTTATTGGACTTGATTAAATAACGCTTCCTTGTTGTCTATTAAATGATAAATGTTGCCCGCACTTCGTTAAATTGATTATAGAATAGGATAGAAAGGATGGTTCCTTTCTTTCGCAACGAACGCTATAATGTCTTTTTCGGGGACTTAAAGTATCTACATACCAAAATTTCATTTAAATCGATTTAGCGGTTTAAGCGATAATTATTTAAAAAAATCGAATTAGCAAACAGTCTGTTGTTTTTTTTTTCTTTATTTAAAGGCATTACATCGTAAGATTATGTCGGCCCAGTCTGTTGTTGTTGTGACAAATGGATTTATAATATAAGACAACATGGCTATAGTCTTTGCAGTTTCGGATTTATATTTTTCATGAGTGTATAGGACACTTTATTTCCGCCGCCCTATGTACGAAATCTGCTGCTCCCCTAGGATACTTCCGCCTCTCTAGGACGTTGCCGACCCCAAGGACGCTGTCGAGTGCCGACCCTCTAGTCTAGGTCTAGGACGTTGCCGACTCCCTAAGACGCTGCCGCCTCTTAGGCCGCAGCCTATACAGCCTATTTATAAATTCAGGGCTGAGTTTTTGTGTTACATTTCAATGCTGTACGTATCTACTGTTTTTATCGTTCATGTGAACCTCGATATAAAATCTTTTATGATTAATTTCCTATAACTAACAATAGATTTCCGCAAAACAATGTCTAATTCAATAAAGCTCTTTCATAGCTGTTGACAAGGTGACTGTGGGAGTTCTATTAATTAATGATTATTATTTATAACGACATAACGATGTGCATCAAAAAATCATTAATTTCTACGAGCGTCATTAAGCTTAATTTACAGTCATTTGATAGATACTATATTAACCATGCGTCATGGCTCTGAGAATTAATAGTTAAGTGTAATATCCTAGTAGATAATTACAGGATTTACATAATAATCAATTAATTAATTACATCTCGCGCAAGCTCAGTGGATTTGTCATAAATTTTGTATTTGGGGTTTCGAGATATTGTCATAGTCGGGGCTACCAACCCCCCCAATATCCATTATTGACTGAGCTTGATATGGTCCTACCATATTTGATATTACGTTGGTCCGCCATCTAACTAAATTCCTCTGATAGTAAGTAGTATAAGCGTGTATGCGACGTCACAACTAGTCGCGTGCCGCTCCGCTGACCTACTGTATTGACTAATTCGTTTCAGTCGGCGATATGCGAGGAATTTATTGATACAATATCGACGAGGTGACGAACGCGAGGGGCGTACACACGATTATAATTTAGGCGATGCGATTTGGGTAGAGATGGGAAAGAGTTTTGAATAAACTATCACCTAGAGTTGCAGACAGATATCTGTCTAGGTATAATATGCACAATCGACACCGATCATGGGCAATGACAATTGAATATTCCCCTCTACACATAAGGTATTAGAAAACTTGATTATTAACGTTGTGCATTTTTTAACCCATAAAATCGATTATTAAAAAATCGATTTTTGAAGTGAAAACTTCTTGAGCGGCGTTGAGCACTTTTGTGGGATGGGTAAAAACTGTGAAACTCGCGTCAGATTCTCATGCTGATCGAAAAACCAAGGAAAAAACGTATAACGGTTGGAGAGTAGTGTTGTAACATCGAAATCGATTAATCGAACAATCGATTGTTTTTTTTCGATTGTCGATATTTTTTTAATCGAATGTAAGTAAGGGTTTCAATTAATTAAAAAAATCGTTTTTTTTTTAAATCGATTTTCAGAAAAAATGGGTTAAAAATTTAATCGATTATAAGGGTTTCGATTAATTAATTAAAACGATCGTTTATTTTTTTTTATTTTTTATTTTTTTTAATCGATTTTCATAAAAATGGGTAAAAAAAATAATGCACAACGTTAATAATCAAGTTTTCACTTCTGCCGGCACTTCCGGAGTGAAACCCGTTTTTTTTTTAATTAATCGAAACCCTTACAATCAATTCGAGTTCTAGTTCGACACAAAATACTACTCTCCATTCTCCAACCGTCTTACGGTTTTTTCAAGGTTTTTCGATCAGCACGAGAATCTGACGCGAGTTTCACAGTTTTTACCCATCCCACAAAAGTGCTCAACGCCGCTAAAGTAGTTTTCACTTCAAAAAAAAAAAACAATGCAAGTGTAAGCGTGCGTCAACCAATAGGATCGCGTCCTTTGTCTCACCTCGCTGAGCGCAGCGATTCTACATTGTATCTTAAAAGCACACTACGGCTAAATTTACCTTTAGACATTTTCGCACCTAAGCACTATGTAGCACCTCTAAAAAATCATCAAGTCACCTGGAAGATCGGTCTCGGCTCATGCGCGAGCGCCGGCCGGTGTTTCATGTAGAAGGTGTGCTGTAGCACGCACATCCGCCACACGTACTTGCCGTCGTCGGGGCTGGGCAGCAGCAGCGTCGTGGGGGACCCGCACTCGATGCTGAACGTGCGCTTGTGGTTTATCACGTTCGTTATGTCCTGCCACCTGAAAGGATTCATTTTATGCTAAGTACTCACATAATAACATGGTTGGTTTTACTCAATTGAGCAATCACGTAGAGTAAAAACCACGGCTGGGGTTTCGTCCACACATTCAGCACTACTCGATAGTTTTACTCCAAATCGAGTAAAAATTATGGTGTGGACTGCAAAACTCACATGCTTAAGTAGACTTGAGTAAAGTTCGACGGCTCGCGTCACGTAAGTTCGAAGGAAATTAGATTTATTTCATTCCATCGAGCCAGCTCAATGTATGTGAGTACTTATCATTAGTGATTAGAGGTTAAGCTAGGGAAGATTAAAGTTCATTGGTTCATTCTTGATATATGAAAAAGAATATGAAGACAGATACCACAAAGAGAGATCTTCCGACTGAGTGAGGTGGTATGCTCTATCAGGCCGAAGCTCCACTCACGTCATTTCAGACGTTGTTACATTTATTATATCTTGCCGTTCTAGGAAACTTCGATAGCGCGATGCAGGATTTTCCCAAGGAGCCAATTACGCTTAAAACATTGCGGCAAATGTGCGGTCCTACTCACGGGTTTCTAGTCGCGATGTCTGAGGGTTAGACACTTCTAATTTAACCTTAATTTACATGTAGCCAAATTCAGGTGTTGTATAATAATACGAGGAGGAAAAAGGTAACCACAATCAAATGTGTATTCGAAACGGCGCCTCTAGTAGCAGCACTAAAATAGTGGCATAGAATTAATAATATGGTTAACTTCTTCGCTGTTAATAACTCGCATTTAGCTCTTAAATGCTTTGTGTTTGCCAAGATTTAAGCAATTTTCACTTCTTAATGGCCGTAAGTTAGCCTGAGCAATAATTTGCAAAGAAACACTCATGCAAAAGACATGAAAAGACCTTTATTTATTAAAACTATCAATTTGATAAAACAGTCTCACCTATAATAATGTGGCGTATCACTATTATCAGCCAGCACCCTGATCCCCGTGAGTGATATAGCAAGGGTCACCTCACTGTGGTCGCGATGATCTCGAGCTGAGAACATCTCCTGACTGTAGCCTCGAAGTTGCTGGCATGTTGTGATGAAGCCCTCTTCTGCTTGTGCCTATACAAGTAATAGAAAACTATAATTATTGTCTGTGTCAATAACTTATTGCAAAATTTTTTCTCCTACCACCTGTATTTCTCTATAATCTTAAGAAGAGATTCCCAAATTAGGTTCCCAATTCTCATATTGTCAGTGTAATAGGATATTAAGTACATGGGAGCTGTACATTATGCCACAAAAAATTGTAGCCTTTGTTGTTCTTTGTGATGTACTGTACATCTGTCCAGTATCATCATCAATGCAAATTTTTAGAGCTTTTCTAAGCAATAATGATGGACATAAGCATAGAAATTAGAGACACAAACACAGACAAATGTTTCTTGAATATCATTCTAGTAACCTTGTAATGAGAAAGGTTTGTTTTCATTGATAATATATAATTAAAGGTGATACACACTCTAGTCTGGAAATGGCATGTGATAAGATATTAACTGATACCTGTATTGGCAAATATTTAGTTTGGTGATTAGTTAGCTAATCAAATTTTTAGGCTTGGTTTTGATGATAGTAAGTATGATAGCAAGTGGATAATAGGAAGTATTACTAGTATTTATAAATACAACTGAAAATTAAGATAAAATAATAATAAATGAGTATTTTGTATAGAAGTATGTATTTTGAATGCTTTTTTAAACCAAAATATCATCATAGTAAACATTTGTTTTAAATAGTTCATGTGGAGGTACATTAGTGAATGTTGAGAAACCCTGATTTAAATAATTCAATAGTCATAGTCGCCAGCAGTTTCAACACAGTACTGTTAGTTGTTACTAAACACAATGAAATAGTACAGTAATACTGTTATCTTTTGTGTCACTGTACCTCTCGGTTGATCAATTTTTATGTATTGTTTGAATTATTATAATGTATGTAAATTAAACATGTATGGCACTTTAATTTGTCAATCGCCAATTCCTGGAAATCTTATGTTCTCGTGGCCCATATGGGCCTTACGGGGCTTGATGGGTTAATGATCTTATGAAGAACTAATTACAATGTATCTATAGTAGAATTAACATGGATAAATTACAAAAACAGTTACCTATTCTTTTGGCTTTTATTTGAAGGTAAGGGGTAAAGGTTCAATATTGTATTTTAGTACCTATGGATGATGGAATAGGTACAGAATTATAAATTGCATCACTATTTTGTTTATCTATGCATTAATCTTATATCTTTAAACGAGCAATTCTTGTATATATATATAAATATATAATTGGAATCTCGGAATCGGCTCCAACGATTTTCATGAAATTTAGTATATAGGGGGTTTGGGGGGCAATAAATCGATCTAGCTAGGAATCATTTTCATAAAATGTCATTTTATGTGTGTTTTTTGAACTTTTTGAATACCGAGCGAAGCTCGGTCATATAGCTAGTAGTAATTTAATGATGTCATTTATAACATTAAAAAGTTATTTTTACCTGAGTCATGTTGTGCAGCGACATGTGATGTTGGATGACAGATGCCGTCAGCCACTCTAGCCTCCCCGTATCAGCCAAGGAGCTTATCTCCATTATTTGGCCCCCATCCAAAATTTGCTTTGGAAAAGTCAGCAGATTCTTCAAGTATTCAACAGTGTGCCTCTCCCTATCGTGATTTCCATATTCGGCCTGCCGGCTATAAGACGCCAGCACCACCGCCTGCTGACAATCACATATTATCCTTCCCTCTATCAAATCATTCTTCAGCTGGAGAAAATAGTGGTATCTCGTCACTTCGTCTGTGATGAGGCTCGTCCCGGATATCACGTAGTACATCACGCGCAGGTACAGCTGGTGGGAGGAGGCGTATTTGTCGAGCTGGCGCTTCAGCGGCCTGTCCAGCTGCACCCAGCGCGGCTGCTGATTGCGGTTAGCGTACCGCAGCCCGAAGAACTCGGGCTGGTTGATAGCCTGCCGCTGGCACACGTTGTCCAGGCACTCCTGCCCCGTGCTGTCCACCGACAGCGTGCAGTCCGCCACCCCGCCATCTAGCAGCTCGACGCTGATCACGAACAGACTCTTGGACGCCACATTGTACTGCCTCGTCTTCTTCAGCTTCAACTTGAAAGGCATCCTCGTTAGGCACCGGTCCCGATTAGCATTAACATCACGAAGTGAACGTCGCGTATGGAAAAGGAATGTAGGAAAGGATGCACCCGTTACGCGCCTTACATATTTTGGCCTAGATAAGTGAGGTGTTTTTGTAACTCGGTACTGCCGGCGAGTATATAAAGGTCCTCATTCAGAAAAGCGTTTCTTTAACAAAAATAAGCAAATATAAAAATTATAATATCAAAATATTGAAATCACAATAACGCGGCCATCAAAACAGAAATGACTTTTGAATTGACATTTGAATTTTGATAGCTTGACGTTGACACAAATTGTCAATGTGTACTTGTCAGTTATTTTTTTTAACTTTATTAAAACGTCTAATTGCGGGCTCTAGACAATGGGCCAGCGTAGCGGACCATGCCGATGGGCCAGCGTGGGGAGGACGTAGTGACGTAGGATGGCCGATGGCGCCAGCGACGGCCGTGGAATGGTGGCGGTGTCGGTTTTTCGGCCGCACATCAAAGGATGATGGCCCAGCGATGGCGGTACGCCTCTACACGTTGGCGATACGACAGTCGGTGCCTGACCGCGGTCGAATGAGGACGTCGTAGTGCTTATTACAATTTACGAATTTCATTCAAAATGACGAGTACGTGATCTCATAATGAATGAAAATATAATAATATTATGATAAAAGCGAAAGTTTGTATGGATGTATGGATGTTTGTTACTCTTTTACTCAAAAACTACCTACTGAACGGATTTTAATGAAACTTTACAATAATTATTATAGCTTTTACATTTTATTACACATAACTCCTGACCTTTTAAAGATACAAGTTTGGGAGTTTCGGCGTTGTTTTAAGAACGGAAAGCATATTAATATGCTATTATTACATTCATCATTGTCATCATCACTACCATAAACCATTATTTTAATTTTAGTCTCGAAATAATTATTCCTAGAATTCAAGAGAAGGTTCATATTAGGAGGGAGGTGATACGAAGTTCACCGGGTCATCTGGTGAAGTCATAAATTATTAAAAATGCACGTTTTGCATTGCCGCAATGGCTAATGCTTACACGTCCATCAAAGAGGATGTAAACTGTATACTACGTAACAAGAGGTCGGACTTAGAAGAAAAAAAAATAAACATCCGTTATTTTTTTAATTTGAAACTGAAGCTAAAATTTTTAAGTGCAAAACCTTTCACTCTAAACATACCAAAAATTAAAAAAATAAAAAATAAATAAGCTCAAATAAATGTTTTATTTCAATAAAAATTATTGTACACAGCTAAATAAATAGGCTAATAAGGTAAATTAAACAATAAAACAGATTTAATCCACAAGCTTTTGTTGATTTCTATTACTCAATATTATAATATTACAGTACAGTTTTATGTATTTTATTTATAAATATAATAGAATAGCTGTCTATGCTACTCTACTAACTACTTGATTGGCTTACACAGTAAACTCTATATAGGGAGGGGATTAAAGCTGCGCGTCCACCAGGTCAGAATCGGGGCGTACGGTGCGGACTGCGCGTCGTGTCGTCATATATATTTTGTTAGGCGCAGAATGACGTTCCAGTACTTCTAGTGCAGTTCACAGTAGTCAGTACCATACATACAAAGCAACAAATCCGTCCGCTGCATACCTACGCAGTATGCTCCGATCCCGATCCAGTAGACGCGCACCTTTATACATGTAACACACTTAAGTATCATTACTTTGTTTTGTTACACCCTGTATACGACAGCTGAAATCTATCGCGTGGGCTCAGGCCAGCTGCATACCACCTTGTCTTGATCAGAGGATTTTTCCTTGGTGGCCGTACCACTCATAATCCCATACCTTCCTTCTCCAGCTATTGCTTGCAGACTTGCAAACTAGTATAGGGACCTAAAAATCTGAAATTAATGAAACATTTTTCATTTACTTACTACATTTCCATACAGTTTACATAAATTATTAAGTATACTTATCAACCTTATGTATTATTACAATAAAACAATATACACATTTTAACATTTTCCAGATTAACTGCAGACAGATATACATTATAATATTTTCTATGAAATAATAATCTATCTTTTTCATATTAATATAGTTTATGTTGTAAATTATTGTACAAATATGCAAATAATACTGCGACATACTTTGTATTAGAACATGGTATGACATAGTTATGTTTTGCTTCAATTTATCAATTTACGGTTACATTTACATTTTACAATGGCTTACCTTTCGTTTTTCATTAATTAATCCACTTAATTTACAATTTTTGTATGAGTTGCTACAAAATAATTTTCACAAAATGAAAATCGAACTTTGAATTTTAAACTCCTTCTTCGTCTTTTTTCTCATGTAGTTTATATTCTCTATGGTATTTTTTATCAGCCAATCACAGTCGACCTTGCACAGATTATCTGATTGGGTACAGTTGCTACGTTTAAATTTGGAACCCAAATTTTTTTTTGTTCGGGAATTTCGTCCACCTGACGTCCATCTTGAACGACGTTTAGATCACAACTGAACACGGCCATCATGTAGAGGCGTTGCGACCATTGCATAGCCATCGCATGCGTCATTTGATCGCCCAGCGCTGGCCACTGTAACAGTGGCCAGCGCCACAGCCACAGCTACAACAGTTGTAGAGGAGCCATAATAGGTATTGGTAGGTGGTAGGTGGTCATTATGGAGGCACTTCACATGGCTATTTGTATTTGCGTATTTAACGTATTTGCCAAACAATCACCATGTGTAGACGGTATGTTTGACAAATATTGGCCTTATTTGCCTATTTGACAAATATGACCAATACCAAACACACGTATCCGTACCTTTGTCGGTTTTTGACGCACATCAAAGGTGTCAAATAGGCAAGTAAACAAAATCAAGTAAAAGTTTGGTATTTGACGTCCACGTGTGGAAGGCCGTATTTGCCTTTATTTGCTTGTTTGCGTATTCATTAATAATGTTGGAAAATACAACAAATAGCCAATAGCAAATACAAATTGCCATGTGAAGTGCCTGCATAAGATATGAAAGCAAATTCAGACTAGTCCCTTAATAATTATCCTAAGTCCGCTCTCTTTGTTTGTGACGTGACGTTTCCATTTATGCCACTTGCCAGATAAAGTCATGCAAGCTTCGAGGTTCGCATGTCTTATACAATGCTACCACTACATCTACAGGTAGATATTAGCTTACAGTCGGGGCATTTTAATAGGCCACATTTGACATCTGTCAGATTAATCTCCATAGTGAGGTGAGCTGCGTAAAAATATCGACCAACTACGAATAAATCGATACGGACTTGAAATAAAATATTTGAATTTTATACGTTTGAAACAAACTCCTGTCCCACTATTACTTTTTCTTTTGCAAATTCAAGGAGCAAAATAAGACAAGTACATAATTTACAAAAAAAATGCATTTATTCGCTTGAATTATAAAAACTGTTAAATGTAGTATTATCATTATTCATTTCACATAAATATGTGTTACTTTTCACAACGTGGTTATTAATTTATGGGGATATTTCGTTGCAAGTAATCAATGCATCGATACTATTTATTCGCTTTCGATTTTTAGGGTAACTTCCCTAGAGTTTAAAAAGAAAAAAGGTCAGTTGACGTAACATTGTAACGACGTGCAATTATTAAGATCAGAATTTGTTTATTACGTTTAGAATTGTTTATCAGTAAAATCAAATCATTAAATAATTCGTATCGGTCATATTTACAATAAATATGTAATCGTAATTGAAAAAAGTTAATTAATTGTGCAGTTATAACAAAACGAAAATATTAAATTTTTATGTACGTCGCTATAAGGTTACCTGGTACAATTTTGATGAACTGTCAAATGTGGCCTATTAAAATGTCCCGACTATAATAAATATTTAACTAGTAGGCAGTTGGGCCTTTTTCTGGCAAGGTCACGGTTGTATATTGTGTATATTCCGTGGCTCTGCTCAAAGCGGCAAAGCAAGATCACCGTCTCGAAAATTAAAGTACTTTTAAGTTGTTTTTGTTTTAAACACCATTTTATTTAAAATTATTGTAATGTTTTTCAACAATACTTATATACATAGTTTAAGATCTATACAACTAAACTCTTTGAATCATTTCAACATTTTTGTCGTTACAGACAGCACGCCTTTACACTTTCATACTCTTTCACACCATTAAATATGACATAATAAAATTTCAAATATGTATAAATACATTATTCCAAAATATATAATATTTTTCCTAAGTAATAAATAGCCGTAGCATTATGTTATACTCTGACTTGTAATCAATAAAAAATACCACCAAATAAAGCCTCCACCAAATTATAAATGAACGACTTCATAAGTTTATACCAACTGTAGAAGGACTAGTGAATGAAAAATGACATAATATACTTTCACCGGATTCAATCAGAGTATATCAGCTGATAATATTGCTTATTATAAGCAGCTTACACCTTAACTTAAAGGGTTTTTGTAAAACCAGTTTTTCAAAGATTCCAGTAAAAGGACTTTGAATAAACTGGGTATTTAAACTTTCTTAGCGGAATACAAACACTTTTTTTGTTTGTTTTTGATTTATATGTTGATACCTACTAATACCGAGTTTACTTATTAAATATTCTGCAAAATGATCTTCGATGCACTATCACAGATCATTTAGCAGAATGGACATAAGCATATTGTGCGTGAATTTGTCTCAATTGATTTTACAAAACGATGACCAAAATCCTAAAATCTATTTTTTAACTTAACTAAAGAGATCTTGATTTGGAATTTTCAATGTTCAGCCAGTCTCTGGGTTGTTTGAGCACCTGCATCAGCTTATCTTCAGGTGTATTCGGCGCTGGGACGTTCATGTACTCCCATTTCTGTAAATAAGAATTAATAAATAACCTCAGTTCTTTACGAATGCCCAATGGTAAATAGTTTAACCCATCAAGCCCCATAAGGCTATAAGCTCACCGGTGAGCGAGACACAATAGAATAACAATAGATTCTCAAGAATCCAGGATCGAAGGATTAAACAGTTTTTAAAAGTGTTTTATATCCATACTAATAATAAAAATAATAATGCGAAAGTGTGTCTGTCTGTCTGTCTGTTACCTCTTCACGCCCAAATCGATGAACCGATTTGGTTCAGCCAAATCGGTTCATCGGTTTGGGCGGTTTGGCATGGAGATACTTTGAGTCCCGGGAAAGGACATAGGATACTTTTTGTCCGGGAAAATGTACGGTTCCCGCGCGATAAACGACTTTTGGCGCAACGGAGTTGCGGGCATCATCTAGTTAATCATAAGTTGTAGACATGTTAATGGACGTAACCACTTACGTGCATGAATACGTGTTCGTGCGTAAATGCGGGAGTGCGTGCGAGCAATTGATTTTCAGGGAGACAGCGGACCTACGTTATTTAGTCGGGTAATTTAAGTCGTGATCTGTCGGCTAGGTTTAACATAACGCGTTCAAATTACTTAGGTCCGCCATGTATCTATGAATCAACTTCTCTGACAGTACGCTGCTCCCGACGGTGTGTGCGTGCGAGCTCACGAGCGTGCGTATCTCTATCTCTTTCTGTCTGTACTCACCGCGGTGAGAGGCAGCGACATGAGTATGGACTCGATGCGGGCGCCGGGCGTGTGGAGGCCGAACTTGGTGCCGCGGTCGTGGACGAGGTTGAACTCCACGTAGCGGCCGCGACGCAGCAGCTGCCATTGGCGCTCAGCGTAGCCGTACGCTGCGTCCTTGTGTTTCTGAACTGCAAATACAGTTGAAGATTATCCATAACTAGCTGTTGCCCGCGACTTCGTCCGCGTTAGCATAGTAGATCACATCCCAAGTATTATTTATTGTAAGTATAAAAATATTCAATGTACAGAATTGACTTTCCTACGATTTTATTATATATAGACTAGCTGTCCCAGCAAACGTTGCTTTGCCATAATATAAAATATTTCGCCCATATAATTTTATTGAAATGACTAAATAAGTATGTCGTTGATCGCTATCCCGTCGCACAAACAATGGTCGCCCTCAGTCTCGAGTTGTAATAATTTACTATTATTTATTCAACAAATGCACTTATCAATATAAAAAGTAGATGTTGTCCGATTCTCAACCCTAGCCGATATGCTCGCTAAGATTCACGAAAATCGGTCGAGCCGTTTCAGAGGAGTTCAATTACGCACACCGTGACACGAGAATTTTATATATTAGATGTTCCACGCGGCTTCGCTTGCGTAATTTAGGAATTTCACGCAAACGTATATTTTTCCCCAAAAAAAGCCTATGTCCCTTCACATGGTCTATTCTTCATGTTTGCCAAATAACATAATATTGCTCCAGTAGTTCTTAAGATAATAAGCAATTTCATATAATTTCCCCCGTTTTTTCCACATTTTTTTCTATTTCTTCGCTGGAATTAATTTTAGCCTGATAAAATATAGCCTATAGTCTTCCTCAATAAATGGGATATCTAACACTGACAGAATTTTTCAAATCGGACCAGTAGTTCCTGAGATTAGTTCGTTTAAATAAGCCCTTTCATATAATTTCCCCCGTTTTTCCCACATTTTCCTCTATTTCTTAGCTCCTATTAGTCTTAGCGTGATAAAATATAGCCTGTAGCCTTCCTCGATCACTGGGCTATCTAACACTGAAAGAATAATTCAAATCGGACCAGTAGTTCCTGAGATTAGCGCGTTCAAACAAACAAACAAACAAACTCTTCCCAATTATAATATTAGTATAGATTTGTCTTGGAATTATCATCAAGCCTGCATTGGATTTCTTTGAAAGTATAAATGGCTAGTATCTAAAGAGTGTTGTATTGAATTTAATCGGGGGCAAGGAAGAGCGAAGGAACATTTCTACGTTTTTTTGAGGTGCTCTAACATTTTATAGTCAGGTTTTTGAAGTGAAAACTTCTTTAGCGGCGTTGAGCACTTTTGTGGAATGGGTAAAAACTGTGAAACTCGCGTCAGATAATCGTGCTGATCGAAAAACCTTGGAAAAACCGTAAGACGGTTGGAGAGTAGTGTTTTGTGTCGAACTCGAACTCGAACTCGATTTGAAATTTGATCGAAACTCGATCGAAACTTGATCTAAACTTGATCGAAACAACTTGATTGACGATTTTTTTAAAATCGATTTTCATAAAAAAATGGGTTAAAAATGCACAACGTTAATACTTATCCAATTTTATACTTCTGCCGGCACTCCCGGAGTGCAACCCGTCTTTTTTTGTTGCACGTCGTCGGATTGTCGCTTGCAAGCAGCATACTGCCTAATATGTCAAAGTCATGACATGCGTTATATAACAACGTAAAGCAAGCATAATATTATATTTAACTTGACAGTACTAGCAATTTTGGGGCTTCTATGTGGGTATAACACCGTGCTGCATCTGTGTGCCATTAAATGAGAAGAAGAAGAACATTACCTAGCGGTAAATAACTCGGTATGACGGCCTCAGCGCACGAGGTGACGAAGGCGAATGCGCGCTCACGGTCGGGGTAATCCACGTCGTCAAAGAATATTCCGCCGACGCCGCGTCGCTCCCCACGATGTGTCAGTAGGAAGTAGTCGTCACACCACTTCTTGAACCTATAATCATAAATAATAGAGTAACAAAAGTAGAAATAGTGAGAAACTAGAAAGGGACGAAGGAGGACGAAACGAACGAAAAACGTTTAAAGGTTTTTCTGATGGTACATTGTTGAGAAATTGTTGTTTTTGCGATACGACACCACAAAGTATTCTCGGCTTTTAGAATCAGTAGATAGAGGTGTTTTTTTTTTACGAAGCAAACGAGCAAACGGGTCATCTGATGGAAAGCAACTTCCGTCGCCCATGGACACTCGCAGCATCAGAAGAGCTGCAGGTACGTTGCCGGCCTTTTAAGAGGGTAATAGGGTAATAGGGGAGGGTAGGGAAGGGAATAGGATAGGGGATTGGGCCTCCGGTAAGCTCAATCACTCGGCGAAACATAGCGCAAGCGCTGTTTCACGCCGGTTTTCTGTGAGAGCGTAGTATTTCTCCGGTCGAGCAGGCCCTTTCGTGCCGAAGCATGGCTCTCTCGGTCAGGTCGAAGCCCACGTGATTGATTTCAGCTGACTTATATATATATATAATACGCGAATCCTGCATCGCGTTATCGAAGTTTTCTTCTTAATTGTGGGTACCACAGCGCCATAATGTACTCATTACTCACTTGGGATAGAAGGACTTATCGTGCGAGTCGCAGGCGTGTTTGAGCGTGAGATGGAAGTGCACCGCGTCCTCCTCGTTGAGATAGTACGGCGTCAGGTCGGTGCCGCCGCCGAACCACCAGTGGGTCTCTGAAAGAACCACCATGTTTTTATTTTATATGTTTTAATGACAGAATAGACAATCCGAGTCCAATCGACATTGCAAATCAGGCCTATGTCCTATCCTCATGAGACGATGAGACTTCGAGGCTCGAGCTCAAGCACTAAGGCCCGTATAAATAGTCAGTTCCACGGGTCAGTACTTAAGATGCGACCCGGTCTCAAGACACAGTTCGGCTCTGTGATTAGTTCAAATTTTGACAGTCAACCAATCACAGAGCCTGAACCGTGTCTTGAGACCGAGATGCATCTTGAGTACTGACTATACGGGCCTTACTCACGCGCACTTACGCGAACTCACTCTGTAGCGATAGTATGACTGCCATATAATCCAAGCTAGTGACATTCCGCATTCGAGTCATGATAATAGTTCCCCCGTTTAGCTTACCTACATCAAAAATATAGGTTTTGTTACAACGCATCGCAAGCGTCTTGACTCTTGCTTCTGCGGTCTGAAACTATCGAGCACAGCTTTACCTAGTTTAAAGTATGAAAGAAATTTATTCATCAGGCAGACGGTGGACCTATACAATTTGTTAAGTTAAGTTAAGTTAATCGTGATTAGATAGCTGTGTTTGACCGTTTTGATGGTCCGCCATTGGTTAGGACTCAATTTCTCTGATAGTACGATAATTTCTTTACACTCACCGTTCTTGTCCTGCACCTCGAAGTATCTGTAGTTGAAGTGTATGGTGGGCACCATGGGGTTGCGCGGGTGGATGACGGCGCTCACGCCCGCCGCGAAGAACGGTAGCTCCTTGTTCTCGAAGCTTTTGCCTCTGGAATTCATATTAATCCATACTTACTAATATCGTAAATGCGAAAGTGTGTCTGTCTGTCTGTTACTTCTTCACGCTTAAACGACTAAACTGATTTTGAAGGGTCCATGCCCTTCAAAATCAGTCACGTGGTTTCTTTATAATATCATACATTCTCTTTTTTTATAATATAAGCTGGAAAGCGAGCAAACGGGTCACCTGATGGAAAGCAACTACCGTCGCCCATGGACACTCGCAACATTAGAAGACCTGCATTATCATTATCACTTTTACGTCTAGTCTTAGATGACCTACCTGCTCTTCATCTGCTGCACGGCGGGCGGGGGCAGCGTGCCGGACACTACGGAGATGTTGACGCCGGCCTTCTCGAACACGCGCCCGTCCTGCAGCACGCACGTGATCCCGCCCCCGCCCTCCGCGCGCGTCCACCTGTCCACTTTGAACTTTGCCTCCTGTGCGTGGTGTAAAAAAAAATAACTGTCATAGACTTTCCCGCCATAGAGGATATAAACTACGTAACATTACCCGCTTCAAACCCGCTTACTATACGTGGCAAGTAAGTAGAGAAGTTGATTCATTCGCGTTACGTCAAACCCAGCCATCAGATTACGTCTATTAATGTATCTTTCATCAGAATCAATTTCTTAAACAAAAACAAAGGGGACATAGCGGCGTCTGAGTGGGACGGACACTGTATGTGCAACTCTGTCTCTGTAATAGAGGCTGGAGCATATGAGATGGTATCGAGTAGTATAGCATAGATGACAACACCATGGGCGTACCCAGGATTTTAGCTACGGGGGGGGGCAGCATACCTGTTTCGAGAAGATGGTCGATAACACGTTTTTAATTCCCACTTGCCAGGAAAATTTAAGTTTATTTTATGTTCGGGGGAGGGGGGGCAGCTACCCTACCTGGGTATGCCCATGAACAACATTAAATCAATAAGTAATCACTCTGCCGGCATAGTTATATTATGCTTAAATAGATTTGTTAGTAAAGGGGCTTATGTATATGTCGCAGTCATCTGGTTCAATCTGCGATTCGATTGAATGCCTAGCGCATTCATTGAATGACACCATTCAATTAAATGACTCGGCCGAACGTCGATTGAACAAACGTCACTCAACGTTCAAGTAGTTAGCAATTTGTAACATAGCCCTTTGAAGATAGCGGACATGAAATCAGTTAGATAAGTGAACATAGTAGTCACTAAAACAGATATGCGTCAAACAGCTCGCACAGCTGATAGCACTGTAATGATATTTTGTTGATTACATTTACTTTAAAGTTGCTTGTTTATTTGTAATAAAATATTATGACAGTGTGGATTTACCCATAACTACCCCCGTCAACCTCTACTTAAAAATTATAGCATCTCATTTAACGACTTCACTATAATATGACTTTTAGTTAAGACGTTAAACGTCACAGTCAAGGTCTTGACGAGTTGGCCTTTAGTCATTCTATTGAATGCTGACAGCATTCAATAGAATGACTAAATGCGCTAATCATTCAATAAATGCGCAAATCATTCAATCGAATCGCAGATCAAACCAGATGACTGCGACATATATACTTAAGTACTGAGTAACAATAGATGAATTTCTATGTGTTCTATGCAGTATATGAATAATAATAGTGGCCAGATTGCATGCATCTTCAATAAAGTAACTTATGTAATGAACAATGTTTCCTTATTTTATATAAAATATGTTTATCATGTTGTCATTTATTTTTGTTTTTTGTGTAGTACACAGATGGGAAGGCAAACCAGTTTATATTAAAAACGGTTAGTGTTACTACAAATTCCATACCGGAGTTGGTACGAACATGTCAGGGTCGTAATCTAAATCATCTTCTGGCCTTTCACCACTCCACGCCTACAAGAGAAAAATATCTGTATATACTAATTTACAGTCAGTAAAATAAGTGGCAAAATTACTATGCTACCTTCATTCATGAAAATTGTAAATAAGTACCAAAATTTTGTATCTGTTTGTACTTATTTTATGCTTCAAATTTTATGTAATTCTGTAGCCTAGTCAACATGACATACAACTGTAATTTTTACAGCAAATTATAATTACCATATCCTCCTCCTTCTCAAGAGCTTTACAGAACTCCGCCTGTATCCTCATAATGAGAAGCTCCATCTGGGTCTTCATGTCATCGGGGTTCTTCTCGAGTTGGCTTATCGGTGTCACTGGTTCCGCCATGTAGCTCCTAAGTGACATGATCTCTTTCATCTCCGCTTTGTTGTTTTTATGTTGTGTGTATGCGACATAGCCAGCACCAATAATGGCTGCACAGTATAGTCTGTAATTTAAAAATTTTATGTTGTAATCTTTTTCTGAGGCCATCATAGTTTTTTCTGTATAGCAGGGGTTCCCAATCACTTTCAGCCTGCGGCGCATTTGCACCTCAATATTTTGTCCGCGGCGCCCTACTCTACCTAGCTATTAGAAAAAGTTACATAAATAAACGCTTATGATTATAGTTAGGATAAGCAGGTAAATAATTATAAATAAATATTTAATCTACCTGCTTCACCTTATTATATAGAATTATAATTTTATTTTTTTGATATTTGTGGTTTCGGATAAGGTTGGAGGATCGACTCACGGCGCCCCTCTTGCCTTTCCATAGCGCACCAGGGCGCCGCGGCGCACAGTTTGGGAACCCCTGCTGTATAGGTTACATTTGATTAAGGTGGGAAATCCAGTACTCTAGATTTCAGATATTACGCAGAGGAAAAAATCAGCATGTATAATTATTCATTTACACAACAATAATAATTTACACTTAAAAGATCGCCCATTAGTAGTGTTGCCATGTGTTCTGATTTGCGCGGGACGTCCCGATTTTCAAGGGTCTGGGGACGCGTCCCGATTTATACCTAATCGGGACGCCAAATGTCCCGATAAATCAAAAAGTGAAAAAGAAAATCATAAAAAAAAAATTTAAGTAGGTAGGTGCGTAGTTTTTAATTTTTTACTCATCACATCACTATTTCAAATTCAAAATGGCATCAGCTTCACGTCACTTCGCATTGCATGAACGAGAGAGCGTAATGGGAATATCCTGAAAGATTATTTTAGGTCATTGGGAGAAGACGAATGTCCCACTGCGCTGTGGCAATTTTTTAATTCTGATGAAACAGAACCTTGTTTAGCATTTTACCAAAATGCACTGAAAGTCTTACAGGATGCAGTGATGTGTCTTGAAAACGAAACATTGCTGTGTTTTGAAGGTCACAAAATAATGCTTGAAGTTAGTAAAAAATTGAGGCAGATAATTGAAGATGAATTTATAGGATTTACGTGCAGTAACTTGATTAAAAAGTTGCCTGCTGATAAAGCAACTAAAATAAAAAAGACTGTTGTGCGTGGTACAAATATGTTCTTCATTACATTGAAACTAAGTATGACTTCAAGGATAGCAGATTGGACTTATTTAAACTATTTTCTCTCCAAGATGATTCATTTACTTACACGTCAATGGTTAACATTATTGAAAATCTAAAAATTAATAGGTTTTTCGACATGGACCAACTTTATGAAGAAGTATGTAAAATCAAAAAATTAGTGACAGCAGCTGTGCAAAACAAAGACTTAACGCCGCTACAAAAATGGCACAACATTTTTAAAGATAATCAAGATTTAATAAATCTCCTAAAATTATTTTCTTTTATGGCTTCAATTCCAGTGTCAAACGCGACAACAGAAAGGGCGTTTTCCCAAGCCAACTTAATTTGGTCTGAGAGGCGAAACCGTTTGACACTGGAGCATGTGAAAGCAGAAATTCAAATAAAAACTAACTTCAGTACGACTTGTAATGAATTTTATAAATATGCTTTAAAAAACAAGGCCATTTTGAAGGCGGCAAAGTCCAATGAAAAATATAATTTTAATAAAAAATGAAATAAATACTCTAAGTACACTTTAAATACGACTTTATTTTTTAATTTTCACTAGTACAGCAAGCAATACTAACTACTTGTTTTAGAATAAAGACATATTTGATATAGATAATATAAAACTAAACTTGCACTATTAATATAGAATGCAATAAATTAAACCCTAATTTAAAAACACCTTGTTTTTTTGTTTGTCCCGATCTGCAACCCTAAATCCCGATTTTCTTAACCTCATGTACCGACTGAAAACAAATCGGACCTGGCAACACTACCCATTAGTCTTGACTGCATTGGCAGTTAATTTGTTAAATACAAATACATTAGCTTCATCAATTACGAAAAATACTTACTTAATTTAAAGGTACTAATCCTAATTTACTTTTAATCCTTCGATCGCGGATTCTTGGAAATCTGTTGTTGATCTCGCGGCCGCATGTGGCCACTTGGGTGTGTAAGTATTAAAGATATTATGTTCTCTTATGTAAAGTAAATAAAAAACAATGCTTATTTATAAAAGTCATGATGATTGCGGCATCGAACTTAAAGATATATTATAAGTACCTATGTCAAGAGTTTATCTATAATCTGATAAACCAAGTAGGTAACTACTTATCTAACTAATTAGGGAACCTAAGTTTTTGTGAAACATGTAAGTAAAAGTGACGTAATATTTAAAGAGAGAATTATGTATAAAAATGCATCAATTATAAAATTATTCTTGCTTTACGTTAGTACAAGTAAGGCAAAAACGCTTCTACCGGTTTGCCACTTGTTTTGAGTATTTGATAATAAGTATAATAGTTTACTCACTTTAGCGGCCGGTCTCGGATTTTTTTGTAACTTCCAACGTAACTCAAGGTCCGAAAACTTGTGGACACCACCTTAAGGGACATGTTTCCGAATAAATTAATGTGTTTTATTTGTAATTTCTTGGTAATTTCCTCAAATAAACTGCGGGGTTCGGAAAATCAAAACGAAGTGACAGATCACAGATGACAGAAAACAACTGACGGCTGACGCTGACAATGGCGGATGTATGGCATCCAATAAATCCATATCCGCCACGTTGACAGTTGACAGTGTATTGACAGGATATGTCAAAGGTTTTTTTGACAGATTTTTGACATTAATGCTCGAAGAAGAAGTAGGTCATTAGTAGTTGTCATTTTTTGATTTTACTATCATGTGGGACGGCCTCTAGCGCCGATAGTGGCAAGCTGATATCAGCTGTGAATTTTTCTGTAGCGAGTCACGTATGAGGCTGCATGCGCAAAGTGTATTTATCTCTGTCGCTAGCGCGCTCGGTGGGATCAATCGACCTTCTCGCACTTTTACGGTCAGTTTGCAGCGAGCCGAGTGACGGCGCGTGTCAAATTCGCGCTCAATGCGCGTGTGTCGCTTTTCCCGTGTATCGATCTGTTCGCAACCGCATTGCCGTACATTCCGGAGGCGGTGCCTCGCCTAGTTTTCGTCGATCGTCGGCGAGGCGGGCGCGTGTCGTCGGCGGCCCGGGCTGCCCTGCGCAGTAGCGGCACGAGCGCGGGAGACGGACCTTCCTCTGCCAAAACCGGCTCGCTGTCCGCGGCGGATGGCTGTGATGTAGCCGAGGCCGAGCGGCCTTCGGACAAAGGATCCGCGCGACACGTGATTCACGATGAAGAAGTTCACTTTCAAGGGCGTGCTGGACGGGTTCCGCAGCTCGGTGCAGGCGGCGCCGCGCGGCACGGAGCAGGAGATCCAGGAGACGCTGCGCCCCGAGCACTTCCAGCTCAAAAAGGTGAGTGGCCAGGCGCACGGCGGGCCGCGGAGTGCACGTAGCACGGCCAGCGCGGTGGAGGGGCGCGTCGCGTGCCCGTGTTGTGGACGCGGACGTTGACTCGACGTGCGGACGAACCAAAACATTGGCGACGGTCCGCTATCGTGTTTATTTACATGCGATCGATCTCCGCTACGTCGGCCGACCGATACTATTGTCCCTCGGCCCCGAGGGAGTTTCGCGGGGCGGTGAAATCACTTCGGTCGTATGTGGCTCGCGATTAGGTCAGGCTGACGTCAGCGTGTCCTTGGCCGTGCGGTGCGGCCTGCCGCGTCGCTCCGCCCGTCCTCGCGCAATATCGTCCCTTCCGTTTGGTCGTTTTTAATAAGTACGCGAAACAACAGTGTGGAGTGGCGGTGAGGTACACAGCCAAGGTCTCGCGGTGGCTGAATTGGCTGATATTGGCTGATAGCGGATAAGATAAGCGCTGCAGTCAATAATAAGTCAACTCTATGTGTTGTGTATTCGCAGGCTCGCTTATTTTTCCCATTAGCGCTGCATGGAACGCTAAAAGTGGTAACCGCACGTTTTGTTCGCAGTCAATGGTGTGTAGATTATTGACAATCATAAAAGTAAACTGCGCGTTGAGCAACCAAGCGTTTATCTTTAAAGTATACTTAAGCTGTTATATATATTATTATTTTATTATTGTTGGCTACATGAGGATTATCAAGATTTACCGGAGCGTTCCTGATTCCGTTTGGTGAAAGTCCGGCCCCTTTTTAGGTAGTATGCCGGTCGTGGAGGGTGTATCACCCCGTATACGGCAGATGGGAAATCGCAGGTGGTTTTAGTGGGTAGGTTTGGTGTTTCGCCTCGGCCAGCCCCATATATACCCCCGGGCTATAACTGAGGCACATTACCAAGCTGGGGCATCCATAAAAGGTTTTCCCTGCTTTATCAACAAAAAGCCATTATCAGGATAAAGCTTAAGTAGAAGGCAGGTGTATATTTCATACCAAAGCAGCTGTTTTGGTATGAAATATTATATTTCAGCGTCATCGCAAATACCGCGCCGACGCGACGGCGGCGACGTTTCCCTCGGGGAAAGTGTTATCAATCGCGTGTTAGTGCGTATTAGCTGATCTTTATAAATAATATCTATCTGCATAATATGGCGTTTCAATACTCAGCAATAAAGTCGGTTAATAAAATTGCTACCTAAATACATACTTATCGAAAAAGCAATAAGGAAATAGTGATTCGACTCACATGGATGATTGTACAGATTGATGTCTGAATTGGGAGGACTCAAATATTCTATTACCGATACAAGTTGAGAGGGAGAAACGAAATGTATTTTAAGAAATGCTGAATCAGATGTTGCCATGTATCTATTGTAACTATTTTCTTTATTGTGGATAGTTTTGGGATCTTTTAATGTTTCATAAATCTTTCAAAGAAATTCGAATATGGTTTGGTTTTCTGGCTTTTTATATTGTGGCGTTTATTGTCCAACTAAAGCTTTTTGGCTTCAGTCGCCCCCGGCCAAAATAATAATGGCTGAAGCCGAAGGCTCGCCAGTCGCCGTAACTAGGTTCCAAGAAACAAATATCGAAAGCAAACGAATTGCTGTCGGAAAATATTGTTGATATATATGTTACGGGTAATGCTAGAAGGTGGAGTAATCCTAGGTTTACCCGGGTTGACTTAGTATTACCCAAGTCTTTTGGGTAAAGTCCGAATAGTAAGAAAAATAAATTTTAACTCGGGGGTTTACCCATACTCACCTAGGTCTGCCCAACTCTGGCTGGATAATGTAAAAATTTGTCCAATTAATTACTAAAATGAATATCTACGGGTATCTTAAACATTTATTATTTAAAAAACATACAAAGGCAAACGTAATTTCTCGAAGAACATAATCTTATTATAATAGCTTCAATCGCAAAAACTAATTAGCGGTTGTTGTAATTAGAATTGAAATTATTTGTTTGAGAAAGATAAACTGCTGTGACATTTTGAATTGCACAAGTTTTCTGCAGCTTTGCATGAACACTTCTTTGTTTTGTTTTGCAATTACACCTTTTATAACCCTGGCCTCCTGAAAGCGACTGTCATTTGCAAGCTGTCGTAAACTTTTTTCGGGTGATATATTTTCTATATCAATCAGATTATCATGACAAACGGAAAACTGATTCCTTGAGAACATTTCCTCAATAGTAGCGGGGGAACGCGGGCCCCGAGTTTTATGCCACAGCCTCGAAAATTACGCAACACCTAATATTACCCAGCCAGAGTTGGGTAGACCTAGGTGGGTATGGGTAAACCCCGAATTAAAATTTATTTTTCTTTTTATTCGGACTTTACCGAAAAGACCTGGGTAATACTAAGTCAACCCGGGTAAACCTAGGTTTACTCCACCTTCTAGCATTACCCGTAACATATATATATATATATGCGTTTTTTTTAATAATTTTATTTTTTAATCATTCTGGAATACCATTCCTTAAAAAATCCCATCACATTTTATTTGTACGTACCTGATAGCTACGAGCACCTCTTTGTGATAAGTGCCGAATAGGCTATCCACCACTTAACTTTACAGATGAAGTATGGAGAATCTGTCAAAAAAGCTGTCAATAGCCTATTCAGTCAATAGGCACTTTATCAGAAAGTGGTGAAACAGGCCCTAAATATCTAAGAACTTCTAAAAGATCCTTTTTCCATGAACCTCCTCCATATTTTGCTTAGCATATGCCGGCGGCTAACTGCTTGTGTTTTATTTATCACTTCAGAGTTCAGAGCAGTCCCAAATGTCCCAAATAGTCTTCAGTAATATAAAGTAGCACACTTTTCCGTCGGCAACGGTATCAGATAATAAGATAACTACAGTCTACGCTTTTTTATAAAAACGAGCAAATGGGTCACCTGATGGAAAGCAACTACCGTCGCCCATGGACACTCGCAACATCAGAAGAGCTGCAGGTGCGTTGCTGGCCTTTTAAGAGGGAATAAGCTCTCTTCTTGAAGGTTTGCAGATCGTATAGGTCCGGAAATACTGCTGGTGACAGTTCATTCCAGAGTTTTACAGTGCGCGGCAGAAAGTTACGCAAGAAACGCACGGTGGAAGACTGCCACTCATCAAGGTGATGAAGATGGAATATTTTCCGCGCGGCGAAAAGTTGCAGGTGGTATGATTCCGAACAATTCCTCAGAGCACTCCCCGTGATACAACCGATAGAGGATGCAGAGTGAAGCTACATCTCGGCGTAATTCCAAGGGGTCCAAGATGTTTGAAACACTATGGCAGTCAACAATTCGAGCGGCCCTTCGTTGGATACGATCCAGAGGGAGCAGTTGGTATTTTGGCGCTCCTGCCCAGAGATGAGAACAGTATTTCATATGAGGCTGAACCTGCGCCTTGTCTAGTTGTAGGCGTGCTCTACAGTATTCACTCACGATTAGGACATTAATTGCTCAATTATTTATTACTAGATTTTGCTCGCAAGTCGCAATATCGTAGCGGAAAATGCTTATATTTTTCCGCGATAAAATATCCTTTGTCCATTCCCGAGACTCCATAGTCTCTTCATACTTGACGACCGCAACTTCGTTGAGCTTGCGCAAAATTCGATTATCGCGCAAGAACTGTGTCTACATTTTTCTGGATCAAAAACTATCTATAGTATCCTATCCGGATAATAATATGGCTTTTCCTGGGACACCATGTGTCTACATACCAAATTTAATCAAAATCGGTTAACTGCGGTTTAACCCATTACCCATCAATCCTTAAGCGGCAGCCGGTTGCCGCATAACAATTGAACATCTATTGTGTTGACAGTGTCTGCGATATCCACGATGGAGGTGCTACACGTCAAGCGGTACCCAGGCAGATATTGTTAACGTTAAATCAATGTACTATTTTTGAGAGAGCACTATTTACCTTGTCGTAATTTGACTGTTGTCGCTTTACTTTAAAAATTTCCTAATTCTATTTTGGTCCCATTGGACCTTTTACTATTAATGTCAACCCTTTGAGTTCTATTTTTGAGGTAATATGTCAAAAGGTTGAGTGCTGAGTCCCTAATGCCATAGTGGTACAATTTCCTGATCAATGTGGCATGCTCAACACAGTCAAAAGCCTTGGAGAGGTCGCAAGAAACCCCTAGGGCCTAGGGCATCCTGCGAGTCCTCCCATGCTTCAAATATACTATAAAGAAGACCTATATCGGCATCCGTTGTGGATCGACCCAATGATGGCATTCTATCAATGATCAATCGGAACAGGCATGGGCGCCGGCAGAAATAATTTCCAAGGGGTGCAGATTTTAGTTTTTTTTTTCTTTTCTTTTTAGTTTTTACGAACAACGGTGAGGGATATACGTCAACAGAATACATATTTTAGTGCCAAAACATTGCAAACTATCTTTGTACGGCATAGTAATAGGGTTACAGACGGCTTTTTATATTTTCAATGATTCCTGTTGATCCCGAGATTCCCAAGGGGTGCAAGTGCACCCCCTGGCACCCCCGTGCCGGCGCCCATGGGAACAGGCACACTTGGGCATTTATGTACCTAAGTTTAAAGTTATATTATTAAATTGTGTAATATATGCAACCTTCACTCTTCTTTAGAATGTTCAAGACATGAAGGTAATATTATTTAATTAATTTATTCATATTTTTATGCGTTTTGTTTATTATTATAATATTTAACTCTCTGCGTTGCGCCAAAATTCGCTTAAGACGCGGGAACCGTACTTTTTTCGGGGATTAAAAAGTATCCGGGCTTTTCTCGGGACTGACATACCAAACAGCAAAATCGGTTCAGCGGTTTGGGCGTGAAGAGGTAATAGGCAGACATACACACTTTCGCATTTATAATATTAGTATGGACATTGGACGTACACTAATAGGGCACCGTTTTCCGAAAATAATATAAGGTACTACTATATTATATCAACTAACTAGAAGCTATTACTTACATTACAAAGTTATTAGTACAATAAACTCGTCATCGGTTGAACGCCCACGCCGTTCCGGAGCACAAACACGCTAAGTTTGCAGTGGATCTTCAGTGCAAATGTCAAAATGGCTCTCTACAACACCATTGACTTTGCTGAATAAGTTATTGCTTTAATGCCTATTACTAAAGCTGTTATAAATGTGAAGATAACTGAAGATATATGTATGGATAATGGATATGTTACTCATTTGTACAAAAATTACGAACGGATTTTAATTTGATTTGATTGTAGGTCCAAAGCTCTCGATTAGCATGTAAGGCTACTTTTCATTCCGAAACAGCACATATTTTGTCCATTGGGATTCTGCTGTAATATTTAGTAATTTGTGGCTGTAGTACGCGTGCTCACATAGTCGTGGATTTTGGACTGTAGATGGCTGCCCAATCGTGATGATCATGGTCAACCATCATACGTGTAGGACTTTAAGATGAGACAAACAAGCAGCGGTGCGTTTACTCAACCACTGAGTATTGAGCAACCATTAAGGGGCCGGGTACCCTCAAAATTCTCATACAAACGTAATACCAAAATCATTTTGTCATACGAAAATATTTAACATGTTTGAGTTATTTTTCAGCTTAAAATAGTAATTACCTAGGTTCCTGAACAAAAATTAACTTCAAAATATTTAAACACTAAAAAAATTTTTTTTGTGTATAAATTTTTTTTACTTAATTTACTACTAAATATTTAAACACTAAAAAATAGAGTAAAACACTAAAAAATATATAAATAAATAGTAAATTTACTACAAAATATTTAAATACTAAAAAATATTTTTTAGAGTTGAAATATTTTGTAGTAAATTTTATATTTATTTATATATTTTTTAGTGTTTTACTCTATTTTTTACTGTTTAAATATTTAGTAGTAAATTTAGTAAAAAAAATTAATACACAAAAAAAATTTTTTTAGTGTTTAAATATTTTGAAGTTAATTTTTGTTCAGGAACCTAGGTAATTACTATTTTAAGCTGAAAAATAACTCAAACATGTTAAATATTATCGTATGACAAAATGATTTTGGTATTACGTTTGTATGAGAATTTTGAGGGTACCCGGGCTCTTAAGCCCACGTCATCGCGACCTCAACATCGACCTTGGTTGCGGCCCATGTGATAATTAATTTTGTCTCCACATTCCACCATGTACCACAGACAAATTAAAATTTAAAAGGCAAAGTTAATCGTGGTATAGATAAAAACACCTATAATAAACACACAGCCCACCAGGAGACAAAACACAGACAGATTATACGAATAAGAAGACAAAAGAATAACAGAATGTCAGTCTGACTATAATATTATGTCTGTTTAACAGGCATAATATTATTATAGTCAGAGTCAGATTTTTAATATAATAAGAAAAGGAAATTTTTTATTTTATTGCGGAAAAGTGTGCGGTTTCCGCGCGAGAACAAAGTTGCAGGCTTCATCCAGTTTAAGTATGGAAGACACCACAAGACACGATTGCAGAAACTATACATTTTAACCGACCTCCAAAATTATTCATTGTTTCGTTATGTCACAAAGAAGCATCCGATTCTCAATCCGTGCGTTACACCGCGTTCTATGAACCTCGGAGTTACAAGAATGACCCTTATATGGTTACTATAAGAGTCCTATCGGAGGTAAAATGCCTTCTGTATCGACCTCAGTGATCTGGGTCATGAACTTGCCGCGTCAAATCATAATCGCTAGTGCTCTGTACTGTAGGAGTCTATGGACGATTATAATGCCACACTGGGTTCGGCGACGGTGGGTTCATTGAAACTAGGCCGTGCAGGAGAGATTTTTATTGTGCCCGAGTGCAGCTTTGGATTTATGTATTAGGCAGTATAGGCCATGACCTATGGGCGGCAACGTCCTGTGGCGTCCTAGAAGGGCGGCTGTGTCTTAGGATGGCGGCAGAGTTGGTACATAGGGGCGGCCCTACTCAAGTGTGTGCAGTGTGTGTATACAGTAGAGCACTCTCTCTTCGTTTTACTGTCAAAACCCAGTGATCGGGCGTAGCCCCCTAATATTAGGAAACTGTCACATTCTGACGTTTGGATTTTTTTAAAGTTAATTATAAATATGTAAACGTCAAGTCTCAAACGTCAAATCCTCTATGAGTCTATAGAAAAAAATAATAAATTGAGTCTTAAACAAACATTCAAATTAGATTATCTGTTACATCTTATACGCGCATTGGTAGATATGATCAAAACCAATTAAAACTCTCGTCTTGGCCATTACAAAATATTCAATTAACCGACCGCCGCCAATCTG
Organism: Lysandra bellargus; assembly: GCA_905333045.1. Classification (NCBI taxonomy): domain Eukaryota; kingdom Metazoa; phylum Arthropoda; class Insecta; order Lepidoptera; family Lycaenidae; genus Lysandra; species Lysandra bellargus. Next base: position 564,378 of record HG995353.1, on the reverse strand, counting down.
TGTATCAATTAGTTAAGTGGTCGACTCCAAGTAGCCCGTTCCTCTATAATGGGAAAAAAAGAAGGAATACTCTCAGCTCCACCGGAGACGGGAATATTCAGGAGGGAGAAAACACTCTCTGTCGGTAATGGATGCGACGCGCTTAACTTATTTACAAAATCTTTGGTTTCGCTTTACTTCTTAAGTATATTTAAGTATTCGGATTGCGGGAAGCTAAAAGCCATTTAAATTTTGCGAAATTCTTCGTTCATTTGCGACCAATTTGTATGCAGATAACACAGCGCCGATTTTAGACAATTTCTGTGAGTCACATTATATTGTAATCGAATTACGAAAAAAGGCTAAGGCAAATTTTAAATCTTATCTTGCAAGTATTTTTGTTACGTAGTATTAAGTTTTCACCGATTTGACTACGTAGAGTCAGCTGCCTTATTATAAACTTCAACCAGCTATAATAGCCATCACAGATTAAGAAGTTTACCAAAAGTCAGAATTTCTTACTGCCCCACTCAGGTATGAATATTAATGACTTAACTGTAAGTAATTATCATAAAGTTAATATACCTTATATTACCTTTATGGTAATTATCGTCTCTGCAGAGCGCGGAAGTAACACAGTGTTCAATCGATGTCTTCGTAATTAGTTCATATTGTAGTCTGTCGATCTTAAAATGACAAGGTAGACTGTTCACATAGAGCTTTAATATTGATAGTAAGTTATAAGCCGGCTGTACACATTGGGCCAGCGTATAGAGTTGTCCCAATGCGCTGGCTTGGCCTTGGCCCAATGTGTATTGAGTACAGCGGGCTATAATTATGCGATATGTATTGATGACCTATGTCAATAAAATATGGAACCCAAGACCATAACTGTCGTTATAAGGCCGCACAAATCACTAGACCCTTCCGGGTTCGTTTCCAACGCTCCTGAGTGTTCCCTTTTCTAAGGGGGCGTCCATACATTACATTTTCTGACCCTCCCTCCCCACCTGGTGAGATTTTATTCAACCCCGTCTCCCACCCCCCAATCTCACGTGAGATTTTTTAAAATGTGGGTTTCTTACGTAAACCCGTTGGATTGTTTGACAGCCAACTACATGTATAATGTCAAAGTAGTTTCGTTCGAACAAATTAGTGAATGATCTTAATCGTATTACGATTACGTTTACGAAGTAATCTTAAGGCGGGCATAAACCCCAATTCGTTATTCCGTGATTCCCAGTTTACCTAGTTCCAATATAATAACGAAATGTAAAAAAATATGAGATATAAAGCACGATATTGAAAAGACATTTAAACCATAAACATTTTTATAAAACGTAATATTTTGGCTGTAATTAATTTACAAACTCACCTCCGAAAAAAATCTAATTCATCGAAATATAAGTATTAACTAGGATAATTATACATTTTATTTGAATAAATTGTTAGTAAATCTATATTAAAATATCTTTAACCGAACAATTTTGTTTCTTAATATTTATTTCCAAAGATATTTTTAAAAAAACATGAAAAATAGAGGAGATCCGCCCGTAGTAACTACAGTTTTATGCTAAGCTAAAATGAATCTTATTGCGATGCGTATACGCTTGGTCTTTGGTTGTGTGCAAGGTTATCATTTTGGATTGAGATTGATCCCTGCCTTAAGCGTACGTACAATCTGGATGAAATGGACCGAAATAGGTAGTATAATTTTTCTTGTAACAAAATGATAAAAAAAATTACGTGAGATTAATTGTCGAGACCCCCCCTGACGTGAGATTAAATGAGATTTGACTCGACCCCCTCCCTCCCTTAAACACCTCACGTAATTTGTGGACCCAACCAAACCTCTGAGAATTTGTAATCCTTAGGTCCAATTTCACCAACGTCTGTTTACTGTTAACAGCTTGTTAAAATGTCATGTCTTCTCTTTCATTCATAATGAAAGACGAAAGAGCTAACGTGATACTAATTCGAGCGTTAACTTTAACAGTCGTTGGTGAAATTGGGCCTTATTCTGTTGGTGTGAGTAAGACGTGTACTCTTCTAGAAATCTGACTAAGCAATTTTCTAAGTTTTCCACTGTTTTATTACCTTATTATTTGAACACGAAATTAAAATACCTAGTAGAAAAATATTTGAGAAATAAAGATCTTTCACGTTTTCACTTTTAACCTAATTCGCTTTATGCTTCTTTCTTTTTTCTACATAATTTGCAAGAAAGTAAAAACTAAAAAGTCAACCATGCGGCATGCAGCATGCTCCGCAAACCACAACGTCAATCGCACGGAAACTGCACGACTGCAGTAGCAGTCTATGGAACTTACGCTGTGGCAGTAGCTTATTTTGTTAAAAATTACTTATTGTAGTAGCCAAAACTTCTTTTACAAATTAATAACATTGTTTTAATGTAATGTAGTCAGATAACGATTCTCTAACAGCAATTATTCTAAACAACTTTGAACAATGGATGTAATTTAATCAATTACAATGTAATTGTGTAACAATTTGTGACATTACGCAACGGATGTGACGTGATGGGCGCGGCTTAAATTACGTCAGAAATGTGACCATAATAAAGGTACGCGCACATTATGAAGGAACGCAGGCGAAGCGGGGATGCATTTTCCATGTAACATTTTATTACTTCACGCGCACTGCTTCATAAAACATGTTCTATAGATACTGCTGCCCGTCCCTCAGCGCCTCGTCATAATGTGCGCGCACCATAAAGGGTAATTTGTAAACCGTAAAATTATTCCGACTGCGCCGTAGCTGGAGGTGCTAATGGTTATGGCCGGCCGTAATTCGTATTTACAGCTGGCTAAAATGATGGATTATTACTACTGTACGACTACGTGCTGAAATATAGCCGCTAACGTCCGATTTCTGAAAGGCCACGAACGTTAGAGTTTAGAGGTTTTTTGTCTGGATCAAGAGATTGCTTGTCAATTGGCTAACGTTCAACTTCAAACATTTACCAACTAACAATAACAACAAAAACGACGTCCTGATTCTTGAACAACGCCGTTGAATGGATAGACTCCTGTAAAAAAAACCGGACTTCTTTAAAATGTAAATTAAGCGTCATAACAACTTGTGTAACTGTAAAGGTAAATAAATTTCTGATCTATAAATACTTACAATTGATAGTTGTTTACCTGACTGTGGAGAATAATGTGTCGCTTAGGGCTTTATTTACATTAGACCTGTTGATTAGCCTTTCAGTAAAGAAAATCTTTCGAAATCGTAAAAGTGAATCGTTGATAGGCTTGGATCAAATGGCACCAATTAAATGGCACGCGAGCTTCGTATTGAGCTGAGGACTCACGAGTCACGAGGTCAAAAGGCGATGTGAGTAATATTTGATGGGCGATGGCCAATGAGGTCGACCCACGTGACCCCAACACACCTTATTTATTGACGAGTTTATTAAACGAGTTCTTCGTCGGACAATATATACAATAATTAGTTCAGAAGTCAGAGCACCTAGTCAAAACGCATTCGGTAGTAATTGCATATTAAAAATCAAAAAATATGTACATATGGGATTTGGATTTTGGCATAATCGCAAGCGCCATGAGCAATGAGCATGACATTTTGTGATGCCTTATGTCAAATCTAAATAAGAAATAATATTCTCATTTGACTGTCGAATAGACCGATTGGATAATTTACATTATTCCAATCCAGTGATCTAATAATTGGATTGCTTGGAATAATAACCAGCCATAAATAAGCTGGGAATATGATGCTTTAAAACTTATAAGTTAATAGCTGTTGCCCGCGACTTCGTCCGAGTTTGCATAGTATAATAACGGAGATGAGTTTCATATTCCTAACTTAAGAAATGACGGACTTTCATTTAAACTTTCAACTCCTATTTCACCCCTTTCGGGGTAAAATTTTCAAAATTCCTTCCTTAGTGGGTGTCTACTTAATAAAACAACCCTACTCACCAAATTTCGTGGCTGTAACTTTAACAGTTTTTGCTCAGCGATGATGAATCAGTCGTCAGTCAGGACATGTAATTTTATAAGTATAGATAACACCCCTCTTTTTTGTCGCGGGTTAAAAATATTATAGTCAGGGTAGTTCAATCGAGAACAATGGATTAATATCCTAGAGGTACTTATACTGTGGTAACTCCAGCAGTCTGGAGTCTGGACACGTCTGGAATACTAATAAAGTTATTTATTTTCCATCGTTAACTCCACTTATTGCTCAATGACCTCTTTCTAAGAGTATTTAGCGCGAAGCAACGGTCATATTATACGATGCGCATACAATTAATATTTATGTGATTCTAAAAATAGCGTTGCATCACCATTTACCGTTATGCTTTTTATGAAACTTGTTATGTAATAAGAATAGTTTATTGAATTATCTAATTATAGTCCGGGCATTTTAATAGGCCACATTTGACAGTTCATCAAAATTGCACAACGTAACCTTGTAGCGACGTGCATAAAAATAAATATTTTCGTTTTGCTATAAGTCACTTAAAATTACTGCACAATTGATTAACTTTTTTCAATTACGATTACATATTTATTGTAAATATGACCGATACGAATTATGACACACTATACAGCTGACCTTTTTTCTTTTTAAACTCTAGGGATGTAACTCTAAAAATCGAAAGCGAATAAATAGTATCGATGCATTAATTACTTGTAACGAAATATCACCATAAATTAATAACCACGTTGTGAAAAGTAACACATATTTATGTGAAATGAATAATGTCAATACTAAATTTAACAGTTTTTATAATTCAAGCGAATAAATGCATTTTTTTTGTAAATTATGTAGGTACTTGTCTTATTTTGCTCCTTGAATTTGCAAAGAAAAAGTAATAAAGGGACAGGAATTTATTTTTGGTTTTACAAATATTTTATTTCAAGTCCGTATCGATTTATTCGTTTTGGTCGATGTTTTTACGCAGCTCACCTCACTATGGAGATTGATCTGACAGATGTCAAATGTGGCCTATTAAAATGCCCCGACTGTACTTTACGTAGCATGAATCGAAATATCTTGATAACTCTCTCGTTTATTGTACATATTACTAGGTAGGTAGAGATCAACTACGATAACATGGCGCGCCTCTCCAAAATTCAGAACGTTTGAAGTGCATTGTCAAAACGTTTGAAGTGCGTTGTCTTGCGCGGTAGGCTAGTTATGATTAGTTGACCAACAATTCTTGGTCATAAGTGACATTTACTGAAATATTACGTGTACTATGATTGGTTGAATACATACTACACACAAACTCTTTCATTATGATGTGACTACATACATTGAAACAGTCATTTAGAGGTGCGCGCCATGTTATCGTAGTTGATCTCTACCAATGAAAGAGAATGCTGAATGATGCGACTTTTCAAACCACGCTGAGAAAGAAACACGACCAATCATAACCCAGCTTTTCGTAGTGTTACTGCAATAAAAAAAAATATGTGTTCTTTGTGCAATTAATGTGGAAAATAAAGTAAAAAATGCAAATAAATGCCACTTTTATCAGACCTTACCAAAAGTTAAAAAGTCATTCAAGGAACAAGAGAAATGTTTCACATAATTATATCTCAAGCAAGAGTCAAGTCTATTTCCCAGCACGTTATAAACTGCCAGCTGGTGAAGTTTCCAAGTTTGAATCGCGCGCGCTTATCGCCGCCGTCTTGTTCCAAGTTTAAATGGTTTTCTTGACCATCTCTCTGCGGACTCATACATCTTGTGGCAACTATATTTCGCCTGAAAGGAATAGCTTTTTGATTCACAATGATTTATCTTGAAAACTGTATTAGATCGAGAACTTAATGGTCGGATGAACTATTCCTTCGAAATCCTTTGTCGGGATTCTTATCCATTTTGTAATGTCAGCTAGTAAAGTTAAATTTAGTTGAATTGTAGCTAATATTGTAACTTATGTTTGTGATTTGTATATTTCTTCAATCTGTGCAATGTTTTGTAATAGGTAATTTCGTCGTCCACTGAACGCGCCTCCCTATGAATAAGGGAGCAGGGTGAATTTACATAATATACGGTTGGACCAGAACTCTCAGCACGCAAGTTTAGGGAATAAACAATTGAGTTTATTGACGATGAGAAGAATTCACGAGTATCCCAATATTCCTCGCTTGACTAACTCCTGAATTGCTTTATCGAAGTTTGTCCAAAATGTTGAGTTGTCAATTTATATAATTACATCGTCTGCAATGATAATGCACTCGAAAGATTATACTCATTATACGTGGGAGAGCCATGCTTCGGCACGATGTTACAGTCATTATCACAACCTATAATATAATTTTTAGTTTGATAGATCTAATGTATGGGGCTTATGTCAAACTCTTCATTTAATTACAGTTATCGCCCAATGGTCGAAATTTGACCTTTTTAATTATCTTCTCATTTTTGCTCCCCGTTTAAAGTATTGACTATTTCAGATTTAATAAAAAAAACAACAATCCATTTTTAATTTGACAACATACCTACTTCAACAATAAACAAAAGAGTATAATTCTTAATTCTTATGTATACTTAGGCTTGTCATTAAAAAATATGGTAGTTTGCACATTCTAGTGTGTGTAATGTTTTATTTGTTAAAAATTTTTTTGATAAAAGCATAATTTAAAAATAATATTGGCTTGATGCACTCCTTTACCATATAAACTATAACTGTGCAAAATTTCATTCACTTACGTTTCCGCATTTTTCGTTAAAAAGGGATCCAAAGTTTCTCGCTCATGTAATAATATAATATTATTAATTATTATTAGCGAATATTATATTTTTAGGCAGGGAAACCTTAATTAATTAAAAAAAAATCAACACTAATTCTATAAATCTAATTTAAGACTTTAAATAAAAGTTAAATAACAAAACTAATCGCTTAATTGCTAACAAACTAATTAATTACAAAATTTAAACAAAACAAAATAACAAAATTCAAAATTTAACGGACAAAGTGACACAAGCAATGGCACGTCTATCTCGCACAAATTCTCAAGGGAAAAGAGAGCGAGTCATGTGGCGAGGCAGTTTTTATACACTCTGAGGGGTAGGGGGGTGGCTTGGTGAATCAGCTTCTGGTGTTGCCGCTAACACGGCCTCTCCTGACAGTCTGACGTCCACGTCAGGCTCCGATGATGGACCGGGTTGTTCTCGAGTAGGATCGGGCTGAGCAGTGGCGGCATCTGCTGAGACGTCATCATTCTCCTCTCCTGGAATTACATAAAAATAGTTCTAACACCGTTGTAGCTTTCACACAACACACCAAAAATGGTCCGATTTTTATAAATGAGTAACAAGCAAAAATGGTACCAAAGTGCGCACTTAAATTGTCAACTACATTATTTAGCTAGCTAGCTTTCAGGCATAGGCTCCACTATTAAGCATGTCCGTCAGAACTGCCGTCAATAATCATATTGCTCGGACTTCACGTCAAGGCATAGGCTCCACTATTAAGCGTACCAAACAGACTTGTAAACTCACCCTCAAAGAATGCTGCGCAGGTCTCCGGGGTCCACTCTCCTCTCCAGGGCACCAGGTACTGCGCGGCCGCATAAGTAACCTTGCCGTATGCTCCGCTGACCAGCTTCAGCTCATAGCGCCCATGATCGAGCACTCGGGTAATTCGGTAAGGTCCACGCATTCCTGGATCCAACTTGCCCTGTGACTGAGAGTACTTGATCACAAATACGAGATCATTCAATTTATAGGTACGGGGAGACTCACGATCTTCGTTCATCCGTCGATCTTGTTCGGCCTGATTACGTGTCAACCGTTCGGTCGTCCTCTGTCTTCGTAATTCGCGTAACGACTCACGATTGTCAGTAGAATTTTCTAAAGCCACATCGCGTATTAACGAGCGGACAACCGGTAATGCATTTTCGGACCCGATCAACAAGTTTAAGGGAGAATACTGCGTTGTGTTTTGTTTTGTGATATTTAAAATTAATTGCAGTCGCCACAACTCTTCAGCCCATTCACTTTTCTTTTGATTTGACTCGATACGAAGCATATTGAGAATCGTGCGGATATAGCGTTCGGCCTGGCCATTAGCTTGGTGCATCTCAGGAGTGATGTGATGCACTCGGCATCCTAACTCATTAAGAAATGATATAAAACTAGAAGCCTCAAACATTCTACCTCTATCACAAATTAAAGTGTTGGGGGTACCGAACAAAGAAATAATTAATTGCATGGCTCGCTTCAGCTCAGTTAAATCTTGTCGGTGAATAGGAATTAAGTGACAAAATTTGGAAAAAGAATCAACTGCAACTAATATGTGCTTAAAACCTTGTGATTCGGGTAACGGTCCCAAAACGTCAAGGTGTAGAGTGTCAAATGGAATATTAGGCTTGGCCCATGAAGTAATTGGCTGTAATGGGGATCGTGGTACACGTTTATGAGCTATGCAGGTTAAACAATGCTTAACATATTTGGAAATAAAGGTCCTTAGACCAGGAAACCAAAAATATCGTAATATGAGATCGGCAGTCTTTTCGACATCAATATGGGCATGCTCATCGTGAAAAATACGAAGCAGACTCAGTCGATACCCCTTAGGAATAAAACAGAGGAGACGCCCCTCTTCGCCCGTAGGTGTATAGCGATAGTACAAAAGATCACCCTTTTTGACGTATCTCGAGGCGTCCAACTGTCCCTCGTCTAGGGATCGCAATAATTGTTGCGTTTCCTCATCGCCTGATTGTGCGATTTGTGCCCAATTGCGTGGTTTGGTTATGTTGTTTACAGTTGCAACAGGGTTTCGACTAAGATAGTCAGCATGCGGCAATAAGACCCCCTTTCGGTACTGAATATCAAAGTCGAAATCCTGCAAGTAAACCCACCATCTAGCTACCCGTGGTAACAGGTCCCTTTTTGTCTGAGTAGATTTGAGAGCGTTACAATCGGTTACGACAGTAAAATGCATACCAATGAGATAATGTCTAAAATGTTTAAGGGCGTTTACCACCGCAAGAGTCTCCAGTTCATAGGAATGGTATTTAGACTCGGCCCCCTTAGTGGCCTGGCTGTAATACGCCACTACCCGTTTACTACCATCCCTATGAATCTGGAGTAGGACCGCACCGTAACCCGCGCTACTCGCATCTGTATGAACCTGCGTGGGTAGTTCAGGATCAAAAATACAAAGTACCGGCTTACTGGTAAGACACTTAATGAGTTCCTGGCGAGCCATTTCCTGTTCCTCACCCCACACAAAATCGACGCCTTTCTTTGTCAACCGTGCTATACAAGACGTTTTTAATGAGTAACCAGATATGTATTTCCTGAAATAGCCCGCCAGGCCCAGAAACTGTCTCACTTGCCGCACGTTTTGAGGTACCCTTGAATTTATCAGAGCCTGAACTTTAGCTTCAGCCGGTCGTATGCATCCGTTCGAAATTATCCTACCCAAGTATTCTATCTCGGTGCATAGGAAGGAACATTTGCGTAAGTTTATCGAAAAACCTGAATTTGTTAACGTTGTCAACACACGATCGAGTGTTTGCAAACCTTCCTCGATTGAGGAATGCAGTATTAGACAGTCATCAATATATACCAAAACTAAGCCAGATTCGATAAACTCACGCAACGTTTTTGATATAATTCGCTGATAAACTATTGGAGCATTCGCGAGACCGTATGGCATTTTAATATATTCGTAATGCCCTTCGGGCGTAACAAAACCAGTAAGGGGAATAGAATCGTCCTGTAACATGATTTGGTGGAACCCGGTAGCCATGTCCAAAGTTGTGAACAATTTCGCTTTCCCTAGTCTGTCAAGGTGGTCATCTATTAAAGGAAGTGGGTATCGATCTTTTATGGTTATCTTATTTAGTGCACGAAAATCCACGCACATCCTATCTGAGCCATCCTTCTTTTTGACTAACAAAACCGGGCTAGAATAAGGCGACTCCGACTCACGAATAATATTTTTGGACAGAAGGTCTTTAATGATATCCCGCACCTTTAGTTTTTCGTTAAAAGACATTTTGTAAGGTCTATAGTATATCGGAGTGTCATTATCCAAGCGAATTTGCATTTTACCGGTGGAAACGGTAGTCATGGCGGTACCCGAAATCATAAACTTAGAAAATTTATCAAGAATAGACAATAAAACTTTCAAATCATCGACCACTAATGTTGTTTTAATTTCATTACACTCTAAATTCGCCTGAACACCGCACACACGATTAACTGAAAGCCCGCGAGTCAAACGTTGCAAACTTCGTGTACGTACGTACGTGACCCCGTCTCTATTCAGTACATCTGTACCGATAATTATAGGCGCATTCATACACTCTCTAGGCACAATTAGCAAATCAACTTCCAACGTTATCTCCGGGAACTCGATTGTCAGTGTGACGTAAAATTCAACAAAAATAGTTGTGTCACTAATACCCTTTAAGTGACTGTTAATAGGTTTCTTACAACACGAAAAATGATTTACAACATCCGAGGATATTAATGACACATCCAATGCGCCACTGTCAATAAGTATATCAACCGGAATTCCCTGAATGATACCAACCATAACGTCATTATTTTTACTAAAGTCGGGGGTAGAACAAAAATTAACTTTGTTTTTATTACGTTGTGCATCTGAACGTTGTTTAGCAAAACACGAAGTAATATCGTGCCCACTCTTCTTGCAATAAGCGCACGACAAATCGGACTTAGAACTATTATCACTCGAACTAGGTAATGCGAGTATTTGAGAGGAGTTAGTTTTTTGTTTAGGTTTCTTTGGACAATTAACCTGTTTGTGTTGAGTGTCGCCGCAAATAAAACACTTCAATATGCGTTTAAAAGTCGACTTGTGTCGAGAGTGCTGAGAAAATGAAGACATAGGTATCGATTTAAGAGTTGGCTTAGTAAACGTCGACAAAAAGTCGACCATATTATCGATAGTAAGTTTCGCATTTGTGGCACACGCCTTGATATGTGGGTCTCTAATGCCACGAATTACGATTGCGATCATAAGTTCCTCGGACAACCCCTTGACAATTCGTAGTCGTAATAACGATCTACGCGCGTACTCCGCATAAGTGGAATATTTTTCTGAATCCGTATTCATAACTTCGAAAAGAATATTAGCCACATCTATCTTTTTTACACATAAAGATCTAAAATCATTTTTAAAGGTACTCCACGAACGATCGTTGGTAACCCACTCGCTAAGCCATTGTTTCGCGTTTCCCTTTAAACAGTTACCTACCCGCGACAGACACTCATTATCTGACCACTTATTTACAAGCTGAGCCCTATCGACCTCGGAAAACCACTGATCTACGTCGTTTACATCAGGATCAAAGTTAGAGACGTAATAGTTTTGTGTAGGTACTGACCTTAGTGATTGAATTGCGTCCACAATTCTTTCCGTCGAGCAGCCCACGGAGTCTCCATTAGCAGCGCCGGGCGTATTCGACCGCCCCGATTTACCTTCCAGTGCGCTCAACCGCGAGGCTATCGCCTCGAGCGATTGTGCGTAGTCTCGATGCAGCGTGTCGTCCCTCGGTTCCAAGTATGATCGACCTGAACTCTGACGCTCCCGGCCGGAACTCCTCGATCGTGATCGCCGGCGACGAAACCGCTCGTGCTGTTCACGCGAGCGATCACGGCTCCATCGTTCCGAACCCGAACGGTCACGACAAGATCGCCGCCGCTCCTTTGTGCGTCCCCGAGACGTGCTACGAGACGACCTGCCATGCGAGATTCTACTACGCGAGCGTGCAACGCGCTTCCCCCGTGTTTTTGACCGTGAACGATTCGATCTACCCATGACTATTTTAAATTAAACAACCTTGTTGGAAAATAATAAATGTGGGAGTGTTTTCTTTATCCCACGCCTGATTTTAGGCAGGGAAACCTTAATTAATTAAAAAAAAAAATCAACACTAATTCTATAAATCTAATTTAAGACTTTAAATAAAAGTTAAATAACAAAACTAATCGCTTAATTGCTAACAAACTAATTAATTACAAAATTTAAACAAAACAAAATAACAAAATTCAAAATTTAACGGACAAAGTGACACAAGCAATGGCACGTCTATCTCGCACAAATTCTCAAGGGAAAAGAGAGCGAGTCATGTGGCGAGGCAGTTTTTATACACTCTGAGGGGTAGGGGGGTGGCTTGGTGAATCAGCTTCTGGTGTTGCCGCCAACAATATACTTACTAGCTGACCCGGCAAACGTTGTTTTGCCATATAAATAATTTTTGGTATGAAAAATAGATGTTGGCCGATTCTCAGACCTACTCAATATGCTCACAAAATTTCATGAGAATCGGTCAAGCCGTTTCGGAGGAGTACGGGAACGAACATTGTGATACGAGAATTTTATATATAAGATATATAATACTAGCTGTCCCGGCAAACGTTTCTTTGCCATAATAATAAAGTATATTATCGCCCGTATTATTTTATTGAAGTGACTAAATAAGTATATCACCATGGCAACATCCATCGCTATCCCGTGACCCGCGTCTCGCAAACAATGGTCGCCGTCAGTCTCGAGTTGTAATAATTTACTATTATTTATTCAACAAATTAATGCACTTATCAATATAAAAAGTAGCCAGTAGTCGATTCTCAGACCTACTGAATATTCATATAAAATTAGGTAAAAATCAGTAAAGCCGTTTCGGAGGAGTACGGTAACTAACATTGTGACACGAGAATTAATTTTAATATATATTATAAGATAAGATTAACTAATATTCGTCTCCGAGTGCGGCAGTTAGTTTACTACAGTAGGTAGTGTCGCTTCAGTGAACATCGTTTCCAACGAATGCATCCATTTGTTTGGATGTTCAGCTAATGTTAATCACGAGTCCGTGACCCAGATCGTGGATCCCACAAGTGGGCTGAGTAACAATTAATCCCGATCGATCCCACCACTGATTGATGACGCTCGGGGGACGGGGGTCGGGGACTCATTAGTAGATTGAAACGCTGTAGGCCACGCGAAACATTAAGATCCCTTGTAAACATTTTAACAAGAAACCGACTTTAAACAGTACTTCCTTATTATGGGACCTGATGGGAAATGTCCTCTAAGTTCCAACAATAAAAGAGTCATCAAATCGGTTCACGACAAAGTCCGCGACATAAAAATAATAACAATACAATAATAATATTTATGGACGCTTCACACCACGTCAGTCTGGCCCCATGGTAAGTACCTGAAGGACTTGTGTTACAGGTACCAGACAACGGAAATATATTTAATACTTTTATACTATACATATATTTAAGATTTTTATTATATGATACACATATTTAATACACATCCATGACCCAGGAACTTTATAAACTTTTTTTTTGTTCCGTCCTCCGGCTTGAGCTACCAACGCGCTCACCACTGCGCCATGGAGGTCGTCAAAAAGCTTAAATTATATATATATTATGGTGAAATTGAGAAACCTCCTTTTTTGACGTCGGTTCAATATAAAAGCCGACCAAGTGCGTGTCGGGCATACATACATTTATAACGTGTTTCATACTACTAACGACGTCATCTTAGTTACTTTCAAAGGAATTTGAACGAAAAGTTCCTTTATACTTCGCCGAATACATTTTTTTTAGTTGATCGATTATTACTCAATAACTTATGAAGTCTTCTTAGCCGTGATAGTTTTCCTCTTAAATTGAGCATATTTCCTACTCCCGTTAGTTTTTTCACATTTCTAGAAGCAACCGTTTAGCTGGTAGAAGGGGGGGGGGGGACACTGGACTCTAACGATTTTTTCCACTTTAAAACTTAATATTTCACAAACGGATCCCTAAATAGGAAAATGATCTATGAACACTCATAGTATTTTTAAAAAACCTATCCAGTGACCCCACACGATGGGGTGAACGCAAAAAAAAATAATTCATCCCCGCTTGATGTGTAGGGAGTTAGGGACTAGGGAAGGTATCATAAAAAAAAATAAGATTTCATGTACCATTTTGTCGTCATAATTGATATGCGTATTCATGCCAAATTACAGCTTTGTAGGTCCTATAGTCTCTGAGCAAAACCGCGGAGAGACAGACAGACGGACAGACAGACAGACGGACAGACAGACGGATAGACAGACGGACGGACAGACCGAAACTATAAGAGTTCTTTGTTGACTACGGAACCCTAAAAAGATTGGTGCCATGTTCGGTGTGAGCGAAGCAAGGGGAAACGCTATTGGGAGATCAGTAATCTAAAAGGATTTTTTAATAGATCGCGGTCCGACAGTGAGGAATATTTGGCGGTCTTTGTACCTTATTTATACGCACTGATTACACCCTCCAGTTTCGCCGAGCGATATTTTATTTATTCAGCAGTTTTTTCGCGGCCTACAAGTGTTTCAACAGTAACATCAAAAGAACTTTACACCCCTGACAAGTCATTAAACATAATAAATCGGCTTAGATATACACACTAAACCCGTTTAACACGCTTAATGTGTGTTTGACAGCCGTTGTGTAGCTGTCAGCTGTCACCTGCACGTCAAATTGTGATTAATAGTCTGTGTAACTGTGTTAGTATGTCTGTGGTAGTAATTAACAGCTGTAGGCGAACGTCGTCTTTGAACTTATAGTTGCAAGGACGTTTTGGCTCGTCGATATCAGTCTACGGTGTGGTTGATACTTGATAGGAAGCAGCTGACAGAGAAAATGACGCCAGTGCTTTTATTACGACCACACACAAAACGGTACTTAGATGACATTGACATAAGAATTGTTGACAAAAAAATAACGGCCGCAATACAAGAAAGATTAATGAGTATACTATAGTCTATAAGTATTCATTTATGTCAATTTTTAACCGACTTCAAAAAAAGGAGGTTATCAATTCGACGCGTATGTATGTAATATTTTCAGAACTACCCAGTTTTTGTATATGTTAATCTATGACAGCTTCTGAACAAATGTACCAAATTTCAAAAGTGTTTGTATGTATGTATGTTTTTATGTTTGTGCACGAATATCTCCGGAACCACAAGTCCGATTTTAGTGATTCTTTTTTTATTGTACTAGGTATTGTTCAACTTAGGGAATACTGCAAGTTTTATCAAAATCGGTTCAGTAGTTTTTGAGATAGGGAATTTTAATTCTTATGATATGTATACGTACCAAAATTTGAAGTCGGTTTTATCCTTTTAAAATACTATTATTTTCTTAAATGTTAAGTTTAACTTTAATAAAAAAAATACATAAATTACACGACACACATTCTGTTATAGTAACTCTTTGTCAAATTAAAGAAGTAGAGATCAACTACGATAACATGGCGCGCCCCTCCAAAATTCAAAACGTTTGAAGTGCGTTGTCTTGCGCGGTCGCGGTAGGCTAGTTATGATTAGTTGACCAACAAAATATCTTGAGTGACATTAACTGAAAAGTGAAATATTACGTGTACTGTGATTGGTTGAATACTTACTACATACAAACTCTTTCATAAGGATGTGACTACACACATTGGAACAGTCATTTGGAGGGGCGCGCCATGTTATCGTAGTTGATCTCTACTGTATTGAGTTTGACAGATCATAATGTATGGGGCTAAGTCAAAATGTTCATTTATTCACAGATATGTGATTAAAAATTAAAATCCTTCGCATATAGCCGTGAGAATTGAGATCCTATATTTTTTGTGACTAGATTACCGCAAAACTAGCAGTTTGGCAAACATCGTGACGTATCGAGGGATAAAGGGCTTAGGGTTGGTCGATTGAGCCGATTTGTGGGCGTTTTGTGACAAATTAAACTTCGGCCCTAATCGCCGATGAAGGTTGAATAATTGTCCCAATGTATGCGGCTTAGGAGTTAGGGCCAAACGTTTGACAACTAGTTGTTGACTTTAAGTTTAGGCTTACAGTTACTTATACCCGGTTTCAATAGAAATATAGTATATTTATCATCTCATAGTTAGAGCGCTTAAGGGGCCGGGCTACCCTCGAAATTCTCATACATACGTAATACCAAAATCATTTTCTCATACGAAAATATTTAACATATTTGAGTTATTTTTCAGCTTAAAATAGTAATTACCTAGGTTCCTGGACAAAAATTTACTTCAAAATATTTAAACATTAAAATTTTTTTTTTTGTGTTAGTATAATTTTTTTTACTAAATTTACTACTAAATATTTATCACTAAAAATAGAGTAAAACACTAAAAAATATATAAATAAATAGTAAATTTACTACAAAATATTTAAATACTAAAAAATATTTTTTAGAGTTGAAATATTTTATAGTAGAGATTAACTACGATAACTTGGCGCGCCCCTCCAAATGACTGTTTCAATGTGTGTAGTCACGTCCTTATGAAAGAGTTTATATGTAGTAAGTATTCAACCAATCACAGTACACGTAATATGTCACTTAATGTCACTTATTACCAAGATTTGTTGGTCAACTAATCACAACTAGCCTACCGCGCAAGACAACGCACTTCAAACGTTTTTAATTTTGGAGGGGCGCGCCATGTTATCATAGTTGATCTCTAAATTTACTATTTATTCATATATTTTTTTGTGTTTTACTCTATTTTTTAGTGTTTAAATATTTTGAAGTTTATTTTTGTACAGGAACCTAGGTAATTATTATTTTAAGTTGAAAAATAACTCAAACGTGTTAAATATTTTCGTATGAGAAAATGATTTTGGTGTTACGTATGTATGAGAATTTCGAGGGTAGCCCGGCCCCTTAAGAGCCCGGGTAACCCTTGAAATTCTCATACATTCGTAATACCAAAATCATTTTGTCATACGAAAATATTTAACATGTTTGAGTTATTTTTCAGTATAAAATAGTAATTACCTAGGTTCCTGAACAAAAATTAACTTCAAAATATTTAAACACTAAAAAATTTTTTTTTGTGTATAAATTTTTTTTACTAAATTTAGTACTAAATATTTAAACACTAAAAAATAGAGTAAAACACTAAAAAATATATAAATAAATAGTAAATTTACTACAAAATATTTCAACTCTAAAAAATATTTTTTAGTATTAAAATATTTTGTTGTAAATTTACTAATTATTTATAAATTTTTGAGTGTTTTACTCTATTTTTTAGTGTTTAAATATTTAGTACTAAATTTAGTAAAAAAAATTTATACACAAAAAAAAAAATTTTAGTGTTTAAATATTTTGAAGTTAATTTTTGTTCAGGAACCTAGGTAATTACTATTTTATACTGAAAAATAACTCAAACATGTTAAATATTTTCGTATGACAAAATGATTTTGGTATTACGAATGTATGAGAATTTCGAGGGTTACCCGGGCTCTTAAGTGTGGCTCTAGACTCGAACCTCCAGTTACTGTCATAAAAACGTTAGCTACGTCTTTGCGATCACAAGCAATTGTATGTAAAAAGCAGCGCGACCGCTATTAAAAAATAAATCGTTTCTCGCGGTACGGGCTGCAGCGGTCAAACATAAATCCAGTCATAAAACCAAAGGTGTGCACTTCGTGGAACCATACTTTTGATTCAGTTATTACTTTCGTAGAAAGCTAGATAGATATTGTAGATAGATATCCAACAAACTCGTGTATTGGTTTACGTTTTGCAGCGAGCCGTTCGAAAGCGCTAATAACGATAAATTTCTGTCAAAAGAAAGTATTAAGTATCTTATATCATTACACGAGCAATTCTTGTATATAATATATATAATATTATATAATTGGAATCTCGGAATCGGCTTCAACGATTTTCATGAAATTTAGTATATAGGGAGTTTCGGGGGCGATAAATCGATCTAGCTAGGAATCATTTTATAGAAAAATATGTCATTTTATTCGTGTTTTATCGAATACCGAGCGAAGCTCGGTCAAATAGCTAGTAAATTATTAACGGTTGTTTTAAGATAAAAATAATGAAATCACTAGTTTTAGTGATTCCGTAGTTGTGAAAGAGATTGAGTTGAAGTTGTAGCACAGAAAGATAAATCAACTTGTTACTCGGTAAAAGTTGGTAAACATGTCAGTAACAATTTATCGGAACGCACGTATTATAACGTAATTACTTAACATACAAGTTCATTATAACTTTTAATTGCTTGTTTAATGAAATATCCCGTTCTCAATACCATTGTTAACAACAGCGCGACCTATTATGCTAACCTATTTACTAGTTTGTATGTTATGTGATAATACTGATATGGAGCAGTGGAAAAGTTGTATTTCTAATTTAGGAACAGAGTTAGCTTATAGTATTTCCTTTTTTAAATGAAATGTTCGTTGGAAATTGGAATTCATGTTGGACGAATTCAGCTTTGAGACTTCACAGAAAAAGTTGGTGACATTCTGAAAAGTCTGTCTTACCAGCAGACGGACAGGTAACCCTTCACGCCAAATACAGTAAATCAATTTTGATCGGTGGAATCTTAGGCCGGTATAAATAGTCAGTACTCAAGATGCATCTCGTTCTCAAGACACGGTTCAGGCTCTCTGATTGGTTGGCTGTCAAAATTTGAACCAATCACAGAGCCGAACCGCGTCTTGAGAGCGGGTCGCATCTTAAGTACTGACTCGCCCGAATACTGGAACGTCTCTCAAATATATAAATGCTGCTTAATTTTTTGAGTACAACTTATACGAAAATTTCGTATTCTCCAACGCAAATTTTAACTTCCAGTTAGTTTTAAGTGGACCTCCAAATAAGTTGTACTCAGGCTCCACATGAGCACCACTTAGCAAAAAAATTCGTATACTTGATGGTTACTCAACTTTTTTTAGCTGTCAAATGATCTGTCAAACTGATTTAAGCGTCACTTGCGTTTAAGAGTGGTCAAGAGGTCTCTTAAATCTATAATTACGGTAAAAAGTGTGTGTACCTATAATGTTAAAATAATGTCTTTATCGTCGCTATCTAGTCTTTCTGACCATGAAAGGCCGACCGTGAGTCGCCGTCGAAATAAATGCTCAATGCGTTTAAAAAATACAACGATGCATTTACGTTTTACAATACACAACTACATTTTCATGAAAATAGTACCTATATTGATATTAATGTTACTTGTAACTCACTTTTAAACTATTAGCATAATATCCTTTTCCGAGGTAGTATAATTACAACCATGTTTCTTTTTTGTCTCCTTATTATAATATTATCAAAATGTTTTCCACAAAGAGAATATAATCACTACGGTCGGTCTTCTTCTTCTTTTTGATAATGTCAATCGGTCGGTTTTCAAACATGTCAATTGTCAGTTGTCACTCAAAAGATCGTTCCATTCTACGTATGGTTGCATTGTTTTAAACTTTAAAGTCGATTTCGGATTTTCTATTGTAATTAATCAGAAAATAATGTTAAAAATTGTCATGTCTTTAATTAATTTAAATATATTTAATGAAAACTAATAGTAAACGGCAATTAAATGATTTTTAGTGAACTTTTTATTTGTACAATCAAGTTAGATCTAGCGTAAAATGTAATACTGTAAATGTTGCCATGTTGTAAATATTTGACGGCTACTCACAGGGCTACTTACGTGAGTACCACAAGAAATTGTCTGAGTGGCGTTTGTGTATATCACTTAAATATGGGAAACGCTTACATTTAAATGCCCTTCAACTGATTAATGCATTTGAGTGACGTTCCAGTATTCGGCCGTTAGAGTCTTCGGTAAGGACGTAGTATAGTTTATTTCCTGGAATATATACTCTTAGCGCGCAATATAAAACGTGGGAGAGCCATGCTTCGGCATGAATGGGCCGGCTCGACCGGAGAAATACCACGTTCTCACAGAAACCGGCGTGAAACAGCGCTTGCGCTGTGTTTCGCCGAGTGAGTGAGTTTACCGGAGGCCCAATCCTCTACCCTATTCCCTTCCCTACCCTCCCCTATTCCCTTCCCTTCCCATCCCTACCCTCCCCTATTACCCTATTCCCTCTTAAAAGGCCGGCAACGCACCTGCAGCTCTTCTGATGCTGCGAGTGTCCATGGGCGACGGAAGTTGCTTTCCATCAGGTGACCCGTTTGCTCGTTTGCCCCCTTATTTCATAAAAAAAACTTTTTGTCAATATCTAATTACGAAGAGGTAACAGACGGACAGGCACACTTCCGCATTTATAATATTAGCATGGATAAAAATATGTGTTATCTTAATATATAAAAATAAGTGGCAAATTTCGTTGTCACTTTATAACTCAAGAACGGGCTCACCTATCCAAACCTAATTTTCAGGGTTTGTTCGGACTATTTAGTAGATGGCTTATGTGAAGTTTGCACATAATCGGTCGAGTGGATCCAGGAGTAATCGAGGGAACTCCTCAAAATTTAAATGAAAACATATGCCGATGTTGCTTTTGTATGAAGTATTCCAGGCATATGTTACCAAAAGTAAGATTCTGCACCAAGATATACCATGGTTCGAAGATGCTGATCAGAACTTCGACCTCCTTATAGATACAAGTTTGGGGGTTGGGGCGCTGCCTTAAGAACTGAAAGCATATGCTACTATGCAAATTACATTCATCATCATCATCACCATCATCTTTACTACCACATCAGGGTCATCAATGTCACGTGACTGTGTGCGTTACGCTCTGGAGTTAAGGTTGAATTTGTTATGTTCAATTTTAGTGAGTCATTTCGATGCGCTTCGACTTAGTATAAACCAGATGACGCCTGCAACTCCGTTGCACCAAAATTAGTTTATCGTGCGGGAACCGTACATTTTTCCGGGATAAAAACTATCCTATGTCTTTTCCCGGGACTCAAAGTATCCCCATGCCAAATTTCAGCAGAATCGGTTCGGCGGTTTGATCGAGAAGAGGTAACAGACAGACAGGTAGACAGACAGACAGACAGACAGACACACTTTCGCATTTATAATATTAGTATGGAAGTATGGATATGGATTGACCCTTAGTTTTGTGGTTACTAAGATAGCAATTTGATCACGGGATCTATGAAATATGTAGGTAAGTATATTGTATAGGAGAGCCTTTCAAAATTGGGACAAACATAGATCTATAATTAATGTAGTTTTAAGTAGTTTATGAATATTTTTTATGATGAGTTCCCATGCGGAATTAGTGCTATAAATTATAAAAAAACGAAAGTCAGTGAACGTAGAACTCTAGAGCCTAATTATTAGAGATAGATGTTTGAACTTGACATTTTCAGCATTGCTTGATAAACTCTAAGTAGGTATATACTATAATTCGACCGACCGACCATTCATGTACAGACTTGCCCGTGCCCGCGCGGGAAAAATGCGATCTCGCGGGCAGGCTGCGGGCACGGGCCGGCGGGCATGTCTGTGCCCGTACCTAGGAATTGACGAGCAGACATGCGACAGACCTGCCCGTGACGGGCGGCCCGGTAGTCAATTCCCCGCTTAAGACTAAGGCCCACCTGGGCCGCGCTCTTTGTTTCGATTATATTACGTATTTCGATGACTTAGAGAATACTTTTGTATGAAGAAGTTTGGTTAGTTATGACCTTTGATACATTGACCACACTCTGAATGAAAAATAAATAAACAATCTGTGAGCTATTAGTATTATTTAGGCTATTCAAAATTGTGCTCTATTTCCTACGTGTCAAGGTATGACTTGTGCTTTGTTCGAAGATTTTACTGGATTTCACGAATGTATACAGTAGCGTTTTTTATTGCGAATAGTTTATTTTACTCATTATACATATTTTTAGACAATCATTTGAAAGAAATACATCGAAATAACTTTAGGTTACACTCGAAAAAGTTTGTTTCTATTTATAGAGATTCGGAAGCGAGGGTTAAGGCCTTAAGGGGTTAAAGATAGTTGAACGTGACAACGTCATACGTTGTCACGTTCAACTATCGTCAGTAAACCGACTTTACAGACAACCGATTTTTTAAATAAAATAACGGGCAAACAAGCAAACCGCTCACCTGATGGAAAGCATCTATCGTCGACTCTCGTTCAAATACTCAAACTCTACTGTTATGTTCAGAAGAGTTGCAGAAAGCTGGTGCGTTGCCGGCCGTAGAAGGAATACGCTCTCTTCTTGAAGGTTTGCAGGTTGTAATAGTATAGAACTACTGCTGGCTACAAGTCTGGCTGGTCGATCGGTTTGAGCGTGACGAGGTTACAGACAGACAGAAACATTTTCGTGTATATAATTATTTAACATGGAGTAAGTTATCCGCGGCGGCCAGACCGAGTAATCGCGGCGGATAGATAACGGCAAGGTCACACCCACTACCGTGTTGGTACACTGAAACTGCCATATTTATTATATTATATCACTAGCGACCCGCCCCGGCGTCGCACGGGTATAAAATTATATATAGCTACTGAAAAAAATAATTAAAATCGATAGCCTATGATCCTTCACGTGGTCTACTTCTAATACCTATGTGCCAAATAACATAAAAATTACTCCAGTAGTTCGCGAGATAAGTCACAGCAGAGTTCAACTTTAAGAAGTCCAAACTAACACCTTTTGTGACTTCCTTTAGACCATTCAAGGACATTTTGCTAGATGCTTTTAGCTGTGACTTAGACAGCATAGACTGGGCATATATACAAAACATGAATGATGTCAATGCAATGGTCACTGAATTTAACAGACTAGTAATCACTCTTTTTGACCTTCATGCCCCGTCAAAAGGGTCACAATAAAAAAACAATCCCCCCCCTTGGCTGACTGATACCGTGAGACAAATGATGGCGCTCAAAGACAAGAGTTTTTCCAAATGGAAAATTACAAAAAACCTTGCTCACAGTAAAACTTATAAAGAATTTAAATCTCTAGTAAAATCGGCTATTCATTCTGAAAAATGTGCGTATTTTAGTAAAAATGTTAATCAAAACATAAATAAACCAAAACTTCTATGGAAAAATATTAAAAATAATTTGAATTTATCCAAGACTCGTGAATCCTTTTTACCTGACTCCTGTATTGATCCCAATGCCTTGAATCAACATTTTCTTAATGTACCAGGTAACTCTTCTGACTGTTTATCTTCAATGGCCCATTATGAGTCATGCACAGTTGGTAATGCCAGATTTAATTTCTTCCCTGTTTCAGAAAGTACTGTTTTGAAAATAATAAAAGGTCTAAAATATAATTCCATTGGTGTTGATAATGTGTCTCTACAGATGTTGACCCTAACCCTACCTAACACCCTAAGTGTCATTACTAACATAGTTAATAAGTCAATACTAACCTCTACCTTCCCCTCTAGCTGGAAAACAGCTTTGATAAAATCTATACCTAAGAAACCCAACCCTACTTCCCCCTGTCAGCTCCGGCCCATCAGTATTTTACTCTGCCTCTCGAAAATAGTGGAGAAAGTTGTATACAATCAGGTTATTAATTATCTTGAGTTAAATAGAATACTACCCAAGTAACAATCTGGTTTTAGACGGAAACACAGTACAGTTACAGCTCTTCTGGATGTGATAGACAACATTCTTTCTGCTCAAGATCAGGGCATGGGTACCATCTTGGTTTTACTTGACTATTCCGGGGCGTTCGATACTGTTAATATACCACTTATTCTTTCAAAACTGTCTTATTATGGTTTTGAACCATCTGTTGTCGAATGGTTCCGTAGTTACCTAACAGGCAGGTCACAAATGGTAGAAATCACAGCTAGTAATGGTACCAAGACTTACTCTGATCGTGCGGAAGTAAATCAAGGTGTACCCCAGGGGTCTATACTGGGCCCTTTGTTATTTGTGCTATTTAGTGCAGACTTGCCGCAAAAGATGGTCCATTGTAAGCATCACATGTATGCGGACTGATTTGGAGCGTATATCGGAATGGTCTAAGTCTTGCGGATTGGTCCTTAATCCAACTAAGACTAAATTTATAGTTTTAGGCTCTAAGAAACAGGTTGCTGACATTATAGACAAACAACCAGCTATGTCGATATTTGGAGAAAAGATTGAGCGCGTAAATGTTGCTCGTAATCTAGGGGTTGTAATGGATTCGCATCTGAAGTTCGATCAACACATATTAGAGGTTGTCAGTACCTGTTTCTTCCGTCTCAAAAATCTCTACAATTTTAGGCCATATCTGAGTGAGGACATGCGGATCAGACTCTGTGAGACACTTGTACTATCTAAGTTGAACTATGCGGACACTGTTATGGGTCAAAACTTACTTGCCAGAACTGAAAAGCTAGTGCAGAGAGTCCAGAATGCTTGTGTACGATTCTGTTTTACAGTTCCTCCTCGCGCTCATGTAACACCTTTCATTAATAATGCGAGCCTTCTCAAGATGAAGGAGCGCAGGAAATTACATTTTGCGTCACTGCTTTTTGACATTATAATCACACGTACGCCTTCTTATCTATATGAGAAACTATCTTGGGCCAGTGACTTTAGTAGGCGAACCAGAGCCTCCCAGTATCAAATCACGACTCCACGCCATAGGACTGCAGCATTCCGTGGATCGTTTAAGTATGCTGCCTCCCGCTGCTGGAACAACCTTCCACCTCCTTTTAGGGCGCTGAAATCGAAAAATTCGTTCAGTCGTCACTATAAGATTCATCTGCTTAAGACTCAAAAAGAAGTTATACATACCTGAGGTTTATGCACCACGTTCTATAAGTAAGGTTATCCAACGGCGGGACGATCTTCCCTGTTTCTTGTGCGTGTTATGTGATTATGTTTGTCCAGTATCCATCTATTACTTTCTCAACTTTTTCATTTTGATTCCTATATTGTAAATAGTTAATGTATATTAGACTGATCAGCATCATAACAATAATTTATTAGCCACGTCACTAACACGAACCACATGTTTGTTTTAAGTTTTTATCCATCCATAGATTAAAGACCCCTGTAATTGTCAAACATCTTTTTTTATTGTTTATACATAGGCAAAAACCTTTTAATTGTACACCATTTATTACTAGTATTCGTTATCTTTTTTTGTGTGTTTTTTGTCTATTGTTGTATTATTTGTGTTTTATTGGTGTATTATTGTTATAGTCGTGTTGTTTTCCCTGTTTATTATGTGGTGAAGTCACTCTTTGGCCCCTGCAGAATACCAGTGCAGCGGGCTTGCTTGCTGCGTATAGCTGAGCTGGGGCCAATTCTGACATCACATAATATACATATACAAATGTAGCTTTTAAGTCCTTATTTTATATACCTATTACTTATTTGTTGTTCTGTTTTGTGTATGTTGTGTGTTGTCAAAATAAATATATTCTTATTTTTATTCTTATTCTTATAAGCCCTTTCAAATAATTTCCCCCGTTTTTTTCCACATTCTCCTATTAGTCTTAGCGTGATAAAATATAGCATATAGCCTTCTTCAATGAATGGGCTATCTAACACTGAAAGAATTTTTCAAATCGGACCAGTAGTTCCTGAGATTAGCGCGTTCAAGTTAGCCCTTTCAAGTAATTTTCCCCGTTTTTTTCCACATTTTCCTCTATTTCTTCACTCCTAACTCTTAGCGTAATAAAATATAGCCTATAACCATCCTCGATAAATGGGCTATCTAACACTGAAAGAATCGTCAAAATCCGTTGCGTAGTTATAAAGATTAAAGGGAACAAAGGGACATGAGGGAAAAAAAGCGACTTTGTTTTATAATAAGTATAGATTGGTACTAAAAAACTATTAATCTGCATGTTTCATGAAAAATTATATAAAATTCGGTATTTATTATATACTTTATTACGGCCATTAACTTCCCTCCTAATAAAAAACTTCCCTGAACTTTTTCAAATATTTTAAGACTAAAATTAGCCTAATCTGTTCAGCATTTCTCGAGTGTTAGTGAGACTAACAAAATTGAAATTAATTTTTATTTAGATAGAATAACAGTTTCGTATATTGCTTTAAGTGAGTAATATTCGCCGACTAAGTTGTTTTTCAAGAAAATATACCTATGTACCTAATAACTTTTTAACCAAAACAGGAATGCTATCCATCATCATAGAGAATATTTATTCATGATGAATCACGATTCACGACATGTTACCTACATGATTCATCATATGCTACTTTATAAACAAAACAGGCAGTAAGAACTTATATTCATAACTCGAAAACTGTCAAGATAATTTAGATTTTGAAATATAATAATCTTATTACCGGTAAAATATCTCTGAACTACATGTCTCCAAAAAAGGGGTTTTTTCTTTATAAAAACATTTGCAGTAGTTTGAAAATAGGAGTCGGGACAGTCTATTTTAGTTTGCACTGCAGAAAGCTTATCCGTCGCCAGGGTTTTAGATGGGTTTTAGTGGCAAATCGAATTTTCTTCTCCTTCCGCAGATATCAATTTGATTTCATTGATAAAGACAGATGCTCTCCTAGGTTACTCGAAACTTCGATAAAATCCTAAATAGGATTTAGTTTCGGTTGCGGATAAGGTCTGCAGGACTTGCGGATAGTATTTAAAAATGCGATTCGAAATGTAATTTTCTTAGTTTTTTAAATCTTACAAAAATAATAAAGGAAGTCTAATGCCCGGTTTCCGTTTTTGACAAGAGTTTATATCTAATCAGCGCTTTTCAACATCAAAACGATAATAAACCCTATTGAATATAATATGAACTTGTGTTAAAAAAAGCTTTTAAAATCACAGAGAACAGAAATAATTTAGATTTTTAATGATTTTAAGTAAGTTTCCCACAATACCATTATATTTAGTGGAGTCAGGGAAGGTTTTCACCTCCGATTTCGTTGAACCTCCATCGATTTTCATGAAAATTGGTAAGTAGGTGGGGGATACCATAAGAAACAAAAGTGACATAGTGCCAACTTGCGCTTTTGCCCTGGGGGTGGATGCCAACCCTTCTCGGGGGGGGGTGAATTTTTTTAAATAAAAATAACCCCAGGAATCAATAGACACACAAATTCTAAGCAAAATTTATTATATAAAGTTTTTTGAATAAACTAATACTTTCGGAGTTATTAAAGATAAAAAATCATGTTTTTGCGTGAGAAAAATACTTGTCTTAAAGTGGTTTTTCATAATTAACTAAGAAACTATAGGTTTTTACGAAAAATGTGTAATTACCAAAATTAAAGCCAATAAAAAAACAAACCAATATCTACTCCAAAATACCTTCCTATATTCATTCAAACTGAGCTACAGGTGATTGTATATATATTTTCTTTCGGCGAGTACCTAAGTCTAAGCATTGAAACTTAAATATCGGTAAACCGATGAATTTTATGACATATAATACTTCCATAAGACTTTTTAAAGTCCTTAAAAATACCTTTCTAATAAGCACTGTACAAAGTTAAAAGCATCAAAATTGAACAAGTTATGACAAAAATAAGATGACACTTTCAAATTTTTTTGGAAAAATCGAAAAATTAAACGTTGACCATTTCTACAATAATTCAAATTAATGGTTATCCCCAGTAATTTTTCTTTATTTTAGCATAAGTAATGACCTCAAAAAATTTTCTTGGTTTAGAATGCTTAGTTTTGAAAAACAGAATGATTTAGTAAAATCGAAATTATTCAAATTTTCGTAAATATCATTTTGTTTTCAATATAACTTCAAAAATATTGAACCTTCGTAAAAATTATTAAAAACGAAATTGGTGTCCACTTTTTAAGAAATCTTTTGATTTTCTTTTAATTTTAATAGGATGAAAAATAACGGAGATAGAGACGTTTAAAGCCTAACTTTTACTGCAAGAAGCATGAAATCGGGACCTTTTAACCCTAATTTTTTTTAAACCAAGGGCTTTAAAAAGTATTGTTTCAGTTGATCTTAAAGCTCTTTAAATTACCTTTAAAATGGTTTATAAATGAACCCGATAACTTAAAAATTAACAGAGCTATCGTGATAAAACAAAAATATATTTTTTTGAAAACAATTTTGAAGTAGAGATTTGGGATGCAAATATTGTAGGAAAACCTGTCAATAGGTTCATCTATACTAATATTATAAATGCTAAAGTGTTTTTGTTTATCTGTTACCTCTTAATACTTCAGTCGGAATTTCCAGGAATTGCTAATTGTATTCTATTGTTGTCGCGATCACCGGTGCTCGCGCGGGGCCTGAAGGATTAACACCCAAACGGTTCAACCGATTTTTCTGAAATTTAGTATGAAAATACTTTGAGTCTTGGGAATGGACATGGACATAGGATACTTTTTATACCGAAAAAATGTACGGTTCCAGCGCGATTATGGGCGTCATATAGTCCTTACTAAATATACGTTAATCTTTTCAAGTTTTTCAATATTCAGAAAGTAAACAAAACGGTAGGTAAATGTCGATTCTATAAGAGGGTCTTTTTATAATGATGTGCGTCTATTGAATATTTCAATCTAGCAGATTCAGCCTTCGCGTCAATTTTTGCACAGAGGGTAGTTTAAAATCGTTGTTTGAATATTTTGGACAAAATAATATCAATTTTTAAAATATATTAATAAAATTAATCTTAACTATGAAAAAATATTCGAACTCATTAAAGGATTGCACAAACCTACGCGACCAAAGCAACTGCGAAGCGGTAGCGTCTACCGCGCTGCGGACGCTGCCCATGTAATCTTATGGCGCTGTGCACACCTGCACGACCGCGTCG
Source organism: Lysandra bellargus (assembly GCA_905333045.1). Lineage (NCBI taxonomy): Eukaryota > Metazoa > Arthropoda > Insecta > Lepidoptera > Lycaenidae > Lysandra > Lysandra bellargus. Next base: position 535,873 of record HG995353.1, on the reverse strand, counting down.
CGGGATATTCGCGTCGGCAAGCGAAACGTGCGCGTCAAGTTGTCAGACGCGTGTTTTGAAGTATACATAACTTCTTTTTTAAAACCTTTTTTATATTATTTTCTACAACTCTTTAGTTTATGATTTTTTGATTTGTATACGTTTGTTTTGATAGATTGTGTCATGATATTAACGTTTGACGGTTCGCACCGTAGTCGCGCAGGTGTGCACGGCCAGTTTCGCGTTGCAGACGCTCCCGTATCGCGTACCGCGTCCCCTGTCACTGACGCTTAGGTTTGTTTTAAGATTTAAGCCGATAAAAAACTTATCATAAAAACTTAAAGCTTATTTTTCAGACATTTGGTAGTTTACAGGGGTGAAAAAATTTCGCAAAAATAATAATAATAAGAAATGAATACTAAGTAAATAAACTGAAAAAAATTGGGCTTAAGAACATAAAACTATTAAGTTTTTGAATCAGATTTTTATTGTGATTCCGAAATAAAGGGGTACTTTTAGGGGTTTATATTTCAGTCTTATCCAAAAATTATATCATAAATATTAAACAAACTGTTTATACAATCTAAATATGCGATTTTAAAGTTTAGAAATACAAAAAGTGTTTTTCACGACTTAAGAGATGGTTGTCATAAGGGTTGAAAAATTAAATAAATAATCATAAAATATAATGAAAAAAAAATTAAAACATTTATTTTATTGAATTAAACCCAATTAGTTAAGCCAGAATGGTTAAATCTGCATTTTTTCTATTTTCAACAAAAGGGGTGGATTTCACCCCTAAAATAAAAAAAGCGCAATACGAGCGTATGTCACTTTTAAAGTAGAGGGATTAACGTGCTTAATCCCAAATTTTCATCCAAATCGATGGAGGTTCAACGAAATCGGAGGTTGCACCTGATTTTTGCCTTCAATTACTGTACTAATTGAAAATATAAATATTAAATATAATATTATAAATGCGAAAGTGTGTCTGTCTGTCTGTTACTCCTTCACGCCCAAACTTCTAAACCGATTTCACTGAAATTTGGCATGAAGATACTTTGGATTCCGGGAAAGGACATAGGATACTTTTTGTCCCGAAAAAATGTGCGGTTCCCCCGCGATAAACGAGTTTTGGCGCAACGTAGTTGCGGGCGTCATCTAGTTGTAAATAAATTACATTATTTTTCCAACTCCTAATTTATTAATATAGTAATAGTACCTATATGAATGAATAATTTTGTAATCTTCTTTTAAAAGTTACTCTCATTTAGAGGAGGCATCCACACTCTCCTTTCTTCATGATTTTTTGCGATACAGGTAAAAAATGCTTCATAATGCACTACAACCGCTGAACAATATTTGCAGCTTAAATACAATTGTCCCAGTTCAGTCGCAATACATGGCGGTTGCGGTGTCGGCTTGCGTGCCGTATCCGCAACCGTATCTTGATGGATGGCGCGCCGATAGATATGCCGCGAATATACCATGGGAATGTTTGTGCTGTTTTTATGAAATTACTAACATTTCATTTACTTTTATCACTTCATAAAACGGCTGCACTTGTATTTAGGTACTTGTTACTCACTAGGTGATATCTCGAAAATCCCAAGAATACCAATTTTGTAAAACTAATAAATTTACGTACACAGGCATGTAAAACTTAAAAGTTAGCTGAAAAACCTTTCATAATATATTATGAAGTTAAATTATTATTGAGCAACCTATTCGCTTTGTTAAATACGGCCCGGGCTCGTTTGCTCTCACTCAAATAATATAACGGCCATTTCATTATTAAAATGTTGCCAGCGCGCAAAAATAATTTAATTTTCCTTTGAACGGACCGCTTTACTGCTATGCTAATAATGTTCAGCTTTATTCGAATACTTATTTGCGTTCAATTATTATTTTATTGGACCGTACGTTTCATTTTTATTTAAAATTCTATGTAATTTTGCACTGGCAAATTGTATTGCGCTCATTTTTCGTACTTTAAAATTAAAATGCTCCATTTTAAACGCTACTAAGTTGACGACTTTACAGAGTAGCCGTTTAAAAATGCATCTTTCATTTAAGCTGAGTATTTAATTTAAAGTTACAACGATGGCGTGACACCTTGGCAGCGTAGCAGCTGGGTCCGGGGCTCGCAATAAATTCCTTGTACAGTTTACTGGCATTAGTCTCCCTGTCTCGCCGGATCATGATACATTAGAGTGAGCTGCGAGAGGCTACATGTTTTATGCACTGAAAAATGTTCCAAGTTCCAACTGTTCTTTTGCAGTGATTGAAAGTTTTGCTTTGTAGAATAGTTTGTTTTCGTGTACCTACATAATACATATTGAATTTTAGGTGCCATGTTTTATATTATTTTTATTTATGAGAAATATTTGTACCGTAGGGCGTCGATTACCCAAAGTAATTGGGAGACCTGGGTGTACGACATTATTATTTTGTCCATCGCTCTAATATACAATGCTCAGTTATATTGTGTTTACTTTAGCTATCAGCACATAATACATATTAGTACAACTATCAGTTGAAATCCAGTAGAAAGGTCCATGAACTACAAATATGTTGAAATATTGGTGTACGTTCAATAAAGTTTTTATGAGTAATTTCATTCAATGTCGCCGTTCAGAGCCAAAGATGGCGAAGGTTACGAATCGTGACGTCATCGAAATTCGAGGGAAATGCGAGCGCCATGATGGTCCATGGAGCAATGCCAGCGCCGGGTGAAGGCCGGGTCACCGGCGGGAGGGGGAGGAGGCGTTTGTTGACAGTAGTGCTGTCAATATTGGCACAACTTGTATCAGTTACAGTGTGGACGAAGCACAGGTTTTATTAGAGAATACTGCATAATCTACGTATACGGTTCAAATTAATTCATCACACCAAATATGACTTACTAACTAGAACTATTATAGAATTGAGAACGAGAAGTATTCGAAAACCCACGGACATTTTTGCTTTGGTTCTTTTTGCTGGGCTAGATTTCTGAACTTTTTACGTGCATAACGTACAAAAAAGCTCATTTTTTTGACATAAAGTTTTTATTACTGTCCTACCGCTGTCGACATATTTTAATTATGTAATCCTATAATATTACTGTACTTGGCCATATTTGATATTCAGAGCCTTCTTCCCCTCGCACAATGACGTAATACATGGATGAGTCCCAAGTGACATGTTTCAGAATCTTCAAAAGTACCTGCTGCAAAGTTTGCACATTTTTCCTGAAATAAAATTACTTTTTTAAAGAAAAGTAGAAAAGACGTTTCTTGTTTTCTCATCACACTCATATTATCGTGTCGTTTTACGATAACATCTTCTGAGGCGATACTTCGCTTACTAATATTGTAACTTTAAGTTGCGAAGTTTTCAACTTGTGAAAATTTTGCTCACAACTCGCGTGTTTTCATTTACGAATACTCTGACTATGGTTATTTATAAAAGTCTTGCTATAGATTACGATTTGTTCTACACCTTTTGTTTCTACGTTTAGAAGTTTTGTAAAGAAAGTTTTGAAAAAAGTGCACTTATCAAAAACTCGTAGGCTATTAACAATTTTATTTTATGCTGGATTTATTAAAACTTTCTGTGTATCATGTATGCTATTTCATAATTTTCATCAATATTTATGTAAGCGAAATTTTTTCCAAAAGTGTACTAAATAAAACAAATAGGTAAAAGTAATTTATAAATAGGATTTAAGAAATGTTTGATAGAATAATAATAATTGATGTTGTCTTAACTAACAAGGTTTGGCTCGAATTTATCGAATTGACATTATGTCAAGTGAATGAAGACCAGTCAAGCGGAAGGCAGACGCTGCAGAATATTTAATGAACGGTTCATTTCGGAATATCCTTTATCCTACGTAGATCTTCCAAGAATTCCTTAACTGTTTCTTACGATGATGAACGATAAATATTGTTACATTATTAATTTTGAATTGGTCAAAACTTCAAAAATTAGTTCATGATATCAATATTATTTGTTTGTTATTAAAAGACTAAGTTAAATATATATGCGAATAGAGGATCCGATCGAATAAAATAATGTAAAGAGACTTCAACTAGGTACTGATTCGACGTTAGTTAAGGTGTATCATCAATGATTTTAATAATGTTCTGAATATTATATCAGCAAGATTTTAATTTTATTAGTACATAAAATAAGGATGTTTAAAGTTTTTAATATTTTAACTGTTTAGTTTGATGGTTTTAAATTTCGATCAACACCGATAAATATTAATTGCAATTAGCGACACTTTAAAATCAAGCCTGATTGTATTAACGATCTAATTTGTACAATCAGTTCAAATTAATGATGAAAACAACTCAATCTCGCTAATTATTAATTATGAAATGAATATAAATACAAGGGTTACCGGGTAGGCTTGTTAGTGGTCGGCTGCTGGTGGTCGATTTCAGTTTCGGTTGTGGTTGCGGTTACGGTTGCGGCCACCATGAAAACAGGTTTGTATAAGTTACGATAGAGTTATTTTGTGCTTTCTTATTTGTGTTAGATGACGCGTACTGTCACGTAATTATAAAATATGGGTTTAAAAGGGTCTAAAGAATAGAATATTATGATATCATTATGTTATGTTTAAAAAGGTCAAGAGTTATAAGTTATTATGTAAGTTCTGCTTTTTTTTAACTTTGAATGTCGTATTATGTTAAAAAATATAATACTTGCTTACAACCTTTCATCTCCCCTTAAAACCCCTCTATATTTATTTAATTAAAAAGTATCTGTAGTTTAAATTAATATATTTATAAAAAAAAAAACGCATTAAAATACGTTGCGTAGTTTTAAAGATTTAAACATAAGCAGTTGTCTACGTAACGGCAGACAAAGAAAGCTTTTTATACTTTGTAGACATATTGTAGTGATGATGAAATAAATTTATTTGCGCACATTACGTAATACTTTTACAAGATTTTACCAAAACGAATTTAAAGAAAAATTTGTTACTCAAATTATTTCGAACACTAATAACACGAATGAGATTCGTCGTTTTGCAGCTGCTCAATAAAGCAATTTGTTAACAAATTTAATTTCGTATGTAGCACAAAGTTATATCATTTATTGTGCTAATGATGGCCAGCGTTGACGGGTTAAAATGTTGCAGATTTTGGTTTTAAACTGTGTAGTGTACTATAAATTAGCCGCGCCTTGTGTGTACTTACCTTTTTTGACCGACTTCCAAAAAGGAGGAGGTAATATGTTCGGCTGTATGTATCTTTTTTTTTGTATGTTCAATGATTACTCAGCCGTTTGTGGTCCGATTTTCAAAAATATTTTTGTGTTGTATAGGGTTTAACTCGAATTTGGTACCATGTTCACAAAAGTGGTGATCTGATGATGGGTTCCTTGAGGAATCGATGGGACTCCTTGAAATTTGTATGGAAACATATATTGATTTCGATTTTTTCTGAAGCATTCCAGGTAAATGCTACCAAAAAGTAAGATTTCGCACCAGGTTATACCCTGGATCCGAAGGTACCGAACAGAACTTTTGAATGCTTATAGGTACAGGTTCGGGGATTTCGGTGTTGTTTAAACAACTGAAAGCATAAGCTAATACATCATTTTGATTAATCATCATCATCACAATCATAATTATACCATGAGTCATCACACTATGACCCAATTATTGGTACTTTTCGTGATATTTTGCATCGAAGCAGATGTTTTTGATGATGATTTCGCTGTTTGTAGACCGATTTTCAAAAATCTCGTGTTGTTGTATAGGATGTAATCTTAATTTTGTATAACAATTACGAAAGTGGTGAGCTGATGATGGGATCTATGAGCAATCGAGGGAAATCCTTGAAATTTATCAAAACACTCATAGTGGTTAAAATATTGTTTCTAGTAAGTTAAACATATGTTACGAATAAGAGAAATTTCATACGAAGGTGTCTCTTGGTGCAAAGGCACTGAACAGAACTCTTGAATCTTTAAAGATAAAATTTTGGAAATTGCAGCATCGCTTAGATAACTGCAAGCATTTACCACAATTTCGCTTACAGTAACTGGTAACATAATGTGAATAGTTAACATTCGTATTGGGGTTTTACGCATAAAGCCTAATATTATAGATATTTAACTAAAAAGAATGAAATTATTATTTTTTAACAAAAAATTAAAACCGACTTCCAAGGTAAAAACAATAGTATTATGAACTAAAAAGTATTAAATAACTCTTAAGGATTCCACAAACCTACGCGACCAAAGCGACTGCGAAGCGGTAGCGTCTACCGCGCGGCGGACGCTGCCCATGTAATCTTATGGCGCTGTGCACACCTGCACAACCGTGACGCGAAGTTCGCGTCGGCAAGCGAAACGTGCGCGTCAAATTGTCAGACGCGTGTTTTAAAGTGTACATAACTAGACTTCTTTTTTAAAACCTTTTTTTATATTATTTTCTACAACTCTTTAGTTTATGATTTTTTGATTTGTATACGTTTTGATAGATTGTGTCATATTAACGTTTGACGGTTCGCACCGTAGTCGCGCAGGTGTGCACGGCCAGTTTCGCGTTGCAGACGCTCCCGTATCGCGTACCGCGTCCCCTGTCACTGACGCTTAGGTTTGTTTTCAGCTTAACTCTTTAATAGCACGCCTTTTTCAGAATTCGTCTTAATATCAACTATGTCTGTACATATACTACAGTCTTCATTACTTTGAAGTCGGTACCAGTCCCAAAAGTTTCAGATATTCTGACATTACTGAACTCACGATTAAATTAGCTGGTACCGACTTCAAAATAATGAAGACTGTAGTATATGTACAGGAATAGTTGAGGTTTAGACGAAATCTGAAAAAGGCGTGCTATTAAAGAGTAAGAGTTATTTAATACTTTTTAGTTCATATTACTATTGTTTTTACCTTGGAAGTCGGTTTTAATTTTTTGTTATTCATAAAATCTATATATGTTATGCTCAAAGACCGAAATCGCTCAATGAGCGAAAAAATGGCTCACAACGCGTTGTGGTCACAGTGAAACAGCCACGACGCGAAATTCTGGCAATCACAAAAAGACCATAACACGAAATTCGTGTCGTGGCTGATATGCTATTCGTTTTTCTTGATTGAATTAATCATATAAAGGTATGGAAGATTATATTTGAATTACCACGCGTACTACAAAATATTTTTTCTTTTACAAAATCACTGCATATCAAGTTTTTCATTATTATTTGTAATATTATTTGTAATTTGTATACTAATATTATTACTGTCTGTCTGTCTGGCGAATTACGCACGGACCCCTAAAGGAGAATGCTGATGCAGCCGTACGTGCCCGGTCAACGCCATCGCCTTCGAGGAAACGCATCAGCAGTTTTCGGCATTACCGCGTTTTCATAATTATTAATATTGTAATAAAATTGTCATTCTAATTCCGATCTCGAATCGATCGTGAACATTTTTGTAAAATAGTTTTAAGTTAGTTAAATAAATTTTAAGATAATTTTTTGTTTTTTTTTGGAAGCCCGGGCTGCAGAATTCTTAATTAGCTTCGCACATGGCATGTGCCATAACCGTGTGGTTATTTTATACACAACTAGATGATGCAATTGCATGAATTTTATATGCAACTCCGTTGCGCCAAACCTCGTTTATCGCGCGGGAACCGTACATTTTCCGGGATAAAAAGTATCCTATATCCTTTCCCGGGAGTCATCATTCAAAGTATCTCCATGCCAAATTTCAGCAAAATCGGTTCAGCGGTTTGAGCTTGAAGAGGTAACAGACAGGTAGACAGACACACTTTCGCATTTATAATATTAGTATGGATGCTAAAATGCTAATAATAATATTATGTTTTGTTTCAGGTAAGTCTATCAACATCATGCTGAATGCCCTCAACAAACTGATCTATCTGGTAAGAGTAATTTATTTATCCCACCAAAAACATAAAATATGTAAAAATTGAAAGCCAAGTTCCATACAAACATTATTCTTGTCTATGGACTTAGCCGTAAAAAGGATGGAGATCTAAATGAGTGCCAAGTTCCATGGAAAATCGAAATATGTATGTATAGGAACCAAATAACATTATGAAAAAATAATAGAGTCTATTTCTTTGCTTTATTGAATATCTATAATAATTAATGTTATTTAAATAATGTGAGATCATAAACTAGATTAGATCTAACTTGGCCAGTTTTCATTACATCAGTAATTTCATAAAGTTATTGAACATTTTAATTCTGATGAAAACTAGCCAAGTAGAATCTAATCTAGTTTAAGATCTCAAATTATTTAAATAACATTAATTGTTATAGATATTCAATAAAGCAAAGAAATAGACTCTATTATTTGTTCATAATGTTATTTGGTTCCTATACATACATATTTCGATTTTCTATGGAACTTGGCACTCATTTAGATCTCCATCCTTTTTACGGCTAAGTCCATAGACAAGAATAATGTTTGTATGGAACTTGGCTTTCAATTTTTACATATTTTATGTTTTTGGTGGGATATCATTACTTTTTGTAAAGAAAACTTTCCGAGCAAGGGTAGACAGTAGACATCTTAATCTTCCCAGTTCAAACATGCGTAATGTTCGACTATATTCAATCGCAACCTTAAGGTATTATTTCACCACTTCCCGACGAGTATCGGATATGCTATCCGCAACTTATCTGGTAGATACTTCATCTATCAGATAAATAATTTATCTGATAGATGAAGTATCCACAATTATTGTGGATAGCCTATCTGAAACTAATCAGGAAGTGGGGAAATAGCCCCCAAGCTTTGTTGAGTATCAGACGAATAAAACAAAGAAAATTCAAGCGAATGGAAAAAGCAGCTACCATCAGGAGGCATTGGAATAATACGGTATAACACAAGTGTATTTCCAACCATTAACTATAGGGTACAGCTTATTGTGCGGAAGTAAAGAAGCTATTATTATAGCTGTCTAACAGACAGACAGACGGACGGACGGACGGACGGACGGACAGACGGACAGACGGACAGACGGACAGACGGACGGACAGACGGACAGACGTATTAAAAGAATTCTATGTCTATTCCCGGGACTCAAACTATATCTCCATATCAAATTTAAGAACAATCGGTACAAGAAATTTGGGCTTGAAGAGGTAACAGACAGACAGACATACTTCATAAAGTCACCTTCTATTAATTTCCTAAAGTTTTTTCTCTTCACAAATAAATATTTACGGAGAGCTCCCATACAATAAATGTGATTTTTTTGGCCTTTTTTGCTCAAAATCAATAATGGCAGCCGGTAGATACTTGAAAATTTCAAAAAATCTTTAATTATATTTTTATTTTCATAATTTATACTAAAGGAAAATAAAATAAATATTTAAGGGGGGTCTCCATACAAAAAACACAATTTTTGCCTAGTTTGGCTGTGTCCGACTCGCACTTGACCGATTTTTTTTGTTTTCTGATTTTTCCTCACGCTTTCACACAATTGCCGAGCTGGATTCCAAATTTCAGCCTTCTAGGTCATCTGGAAGTGGGTTAGAATTTTGATCTATAGGTCAGTCAGTCAGTGATAAAAATGTAGATTTTCGGACGTTAATATCTTAATAACCGTTTGAGCTGTGCTTATGAAATTTAGAGCATGTAGTTATCTCGCAAGTCTCATTATAAGAGCCAAATTTGAAACGTTTATGTCAAATAGTTTCGGAATTATGAGAGGGTCAAAAATACCTGCAAATGGTTTGTGTAATATTACACACGGTGCTGCTCGCCATTCTGTTATGCTGGAACTTGGCTTGACACGCTCTAGATGTTTGCGGTTTCAAGTCACCTAGGCCGACATACACTTGCGATTCTTCTGGTATTGCGTGTAACATACAGGTGAATCCTTTGCTCGTTTACCACTTATCTTAAGCAGTTTCGTTTAAAAAAATAAGCGAAAAAAAATCGGTAATAACCACTCATTCACGAAAAGCAAATCAGGAAGGGGAAAGTCCCTAACATGGAAGTTTGCGGCACTCCTAAATCTATTTTGGTTGCATAATATGATCTCCTGCCATTGACTCTACCTCTAGTTTTTTACAGTTTAGTGATGTAACTTCTACGCTACAGTGGTGTAGCTTACTCAAAGTTTGCATGCTACACACAATGATTAAAAGCTTTAGGGAGATCGCAGACGTCACACTTTTTGTGTGATCGAGTCTGCGGCCATACAGTCCGTGTGGCGCGCGCCATCAGACTGTATGTAAGTCGCAGACTGACGTCTGACGTCTGCGATCTCCCTAAAGCTTTTAATCATTGTGTGTAGCATGCAAACTTTGAGTAAGCTACACCACTGTGGCGTAGAAGTTACATCACTAAACTGTAAAACACACCTGACATCTGTGTGACATCTGCGATCTCCCTTAGATCTCAAAAATAACGACGGTGTGTTGAAAGCTTTTTTATTGTATACCTGTTCTAATTAACTATGGTTAAAAACACTGTAATTATGAAAATTAGAAAGTCGGTGCGTCGTATCCAATAGTAAAAACCCTTAAAGGTTCACCATGTACGTATTTTTTGGTATAATTAAGGAAACCCATCATTACTCAATTTTTCGACATCACCTTAGTTTTGACTGGTTCCGACATTTATTATTATAAGGTATTCTTATTAATATGCTCCCTAATCGCAACCTAAATATTTTAGCTAGCTACCAATAACAGTATCTAATATTTTATCTATACTAATATTATAAAGCGGAAGAATATGTTAGTTAGTTTGTTTGTTTGTTTGAACGCGCTAATCTCAGGAACTACTGGTCCGATTTGAAAAATTCTTTCAGTGTTAGATAGCCCATTTATCGAGAAAGGCTATAAGTTATATTTTATCACGCTAAAACTAATAGGAGCGAAGAAATAGAGGAAAATGTGGAAAAAACGGGGGAAAATATTTGAAAGGGCTTATTTGAACGCGCTAATCTCAGGAACTACTGGTCCGATTTGAAAAATTCTTTCAGTTTTAGATAGTCCATTTATCGAAAGCTATAGGCTATATTTTATCACGCTAAGACTAATAGGAGCAAAAAATAGGAAAATGTGAAAAAAAACGGGGAAATTATTTGAAGGGGCTTATCTCATGAACTACTAGAGCAATTTTTCTGTTATTTGGGTCAGATAGGAAGTAGCGCACATGAAGGATCATAGGCTATTTTTTGTGGACTAATTTGTCTGTGAAATATCTAATTCACGCGAGCGAAGCCGCGCGGAACGTCTATCTATACTATTATTATAAAGCGGCATAAATAATGAAAATGAATCCATATTCCCCTTGGTTACGACATCACGCGTAAACAGCTGGACCGGTTATGCTGAAATTTGGTATACGTAGATGTACTCTGAGTCTAAGAAAAGGACATAGGATACATAATGTCCCGGAAAAAATGTACGGTTACCGCACAATATAATTTTATGATTTGCGCGTTAACTATCAATCGATTTTGATGAATTTTGGTATGACTATGGAGATACTTTGAGTCTCGGGAAGGACAATGGATATATTTTGTCTCGGAAAAATATACGGTTCCCACAAAATGTACCTTTATGATTTGCGCGTAAACTATTCAATTGATGTACGGGAACAACTATAAACTGAAGTCCACGCGGACGAAGTCGCGGGCAACAGCCAGTAACTTATAGGACGATATATTTGATTAAAATTTTAAATGGCAATAAAATTATTGCCAAATGTTATTTACTGTTATCATTAACCTTTTCCCTTCACATTAATTAAAGCCTCGCTGTGTTTCAGTAAGTGATAAATTGTTGTAAAGGGCTTATAAGGGCCTGTACTCGAATAGGGCTGTCATTTCCCCAACACCGAATACGGAATCTGTTTTGGTCGTAATTTACTGGTATTTTTGTCCGAAAGGGCATTAAGCATCTGCTTTTTACTTCTATTATAAAAACACACACGCGATTTTTCTATGATACCATTGCGATAGCTTCAAGCTATGTATGCCATTCGGGGAGCTTTCTTTCAAAATTATTTCATCTGTCCGGTCTTTAAGTTTCGTCAACCCTACTCCATTAGTATTCACGGCGCGGGCCGTTTTGGATGAATTTCCCATATTTTTTATCATCCCCCGAATTTCTCATCGGTTCCGTAATCTCCTTAATTTGTTTTCAATTCTCCTCGCCCGTGTCTCGTCTTCGTTGCTCGCTCAAATTGATAGATTAGAGGCTTTGTACTTACTACTTAGTAAAAGACGATGTTGAGGGTCAGCTTTATATGATCAGTAGATAGAGATAAAAAGAAAGTAGTTTTTATAGCAAACGCCCGCACAAAGCGCTGACTGTATTGTGGCAAAATCAACTTTGATAAACGGTAACTAAACTTTAATTTTCACCAGGAACCTACAGTACATTTAATAACGTTTATAAACATTTTTCTGTTGCACCATGTTACAAATTAAATACATTCCAGTACAGTTCTAGTCATAAGCAGCTAAAAAGCTAAGCTTTTCTTTGCTGAAATAAAACCGCTAACTCGCATATTCCAGCTCCGCCGAACAGATTAGCACTTAGTGCTTACGTTTAAACCTGGGTTTTTAGTGCTCGTGCTCAGTGTTGCCACAACGATAATGGTAATTGCTAATGTAACAGTTGACACGGCGACTTTCAGACCCAACTTCGGTAAGTGTCGTTAGCGATCTCCTGCTAATGTTAAGATCAAAGATTATGAAAATCTGTCGTTTCGAATATATTATAAGGAATTTGTAGTAAGTTTTAGATTGTTTTGTATTGTAAATATTTTGTTAAGAAGATAACATTAAGTTTATGTTATGTATATTAAACCATGTGCATTCTGCCCATCCTAACCTACGGTGCTCAGACCTGGTCATTGACTGAGTCGCAAAGGTCCCAGCTCGGGGTCTGCCAAAGAGCAATGTAGCGCAGCATGTTAGGTGTAAGACTAGCTGACCGAATAAAAAATAGCACGCTGCGCTCCAAAACAGGTGTTAAAGACGTTGGCATGAAAGCTGCAAAATTAAAGTGGGACTGGGCGGGTCATACCAGCCGCATGCATTCCTGACCGTTGGGCAAAGGTCACCACAGAGTGGGTACCAGTGGACGGACGACGCCGCCGTGGACGGCCTCCAAAAAGATGGCGAGATGAACTGGATGCCTACAAGCCAGGCTGGTCTGCGGTGGCGTTGGAGCGTGGCAGATGGAAGACCTTGGGGCAGGCTTTTGCCCAGCAGTGGGATAGTATAGGCTCATAAAAAAATATTCAACCAAACGACTCCACAAATCCGTTTCCACACGGACTTTCGCTTACATTATACATATACTTGAATGATATAGTGTTTGTCTGTTGCTTGTTCACACTCGCGCTATGATGATAGAATTAGTGTTGATAAAACTTGGCATGGAGATACTTTGAGTCCCAGGTCCTTACCCGGGACTGTTCCCGAGCGATAGACGAGCTTCTGTGCGTAGAAATTAGAGGGAGACATCTCGTAAATCGTAATATTATTCCCGTCTAGCGATGACCCATTACGAGTTTATTTATTTTTTATACTGCGCACATAAGGTACAGTAAAGTAGGTCCGTTTTACTAGTTGGCTTCTCGCAGCTGATGTCTCCAACTGGCAGTAAAATTTTACCGACGTTGTCTGGCTCTAACGTCGAGGCACATCAAGTAATTACACGTCTGAAATTCTGTTCGGCTAAAGCCTTCTTACATTTCTTACATTGCTTCAGATTTCTTAATTTCAAGGATAAAAACTTGAGCGTGTAATAGGATTTCGTGTTAGAATAAAAGTATCTTTGAGGCGTGAATTAGTGTTTAAAATTTTAACAACCCTCCCGGCAGTCGGGTAAAAATGTGTAATCTCATCTGAAGCTGAAATGTTCGATTTTCGTTTTAGGTACTTAGAAATATATTATTTTATAAGCATCTATCGAAATAGTATAGAATCTATATTAGGTATATATTCATATAATAGGTATGGAATGTATAGATTCTATACTATTTCGGTAGATATGCTTCTTTGCCTTTCGGAAAAACAGTGCAGGGAACAAAACAATTTTTCACAATAATGCGAAAGAATTAAGTTTACCTTTAGAAGTTTATAAAGAGCGAAGTATTTAAAACTTTAACAAACTACGAACTCGGCTTAAAATGTAATTTAGCGCTCCTTCAGCCTAGCAAACATTTTTTCGTATTTCCAGCGTTCTTCTACATATTTAGTTTAGTATTTAGTGTATTGAATATTACGCTAAGCCTCTTACCGAATATAGTCTGGTTTCGGGGTTTCATATAAGCGGCTTACGGCGTCGGCGCGGTGCTGTATGTCGAAGTCGGTTTATAAATAACATGTGTATGGACTGACTGACTAAACTTTATCCGGGCTTTAACGGTTACAATGTAACTTGGCAATATGCGTGTGCATTGGTTTAATCGCTCGGAATAAGAGGTTAAAAAGGGAAAGAAAACTGTAATGTACGATTAATTTCCTTAACGTTCACCATGACAAATAACCATGATTGGAATCTTGATTGCTAAACTGTCTTTGCCATGAACGTTGATCGTGGACAATCGCATGGCGAATATGTGTGAAAACATCGCAATATTTGAACAAAAAAAAATTCAGCAGAGAATTTATTTTAAACGATAGGCATTCAATCAACTTGACTTCACATTTCACAAGCTTCAAGTGTAATTCCAGCTACTGTTTCCGCAGTAAATAAAATGCAACTCCGGGGAACATTGTCCCGTCACGTTTTGTCACGCGTCACGCGTCACACCCTTTTCCCAGCCGATGTCAGCTACTCGGCAGCGGGACATAATGGACATTGGGACATATCTCAATTTGATTCTTAATAGTGTGAGAGACAAAGGGCAGAGGCCGTTTTGGCTAAGTGGACGCTTCGGAATCGATACATGGTAGGTGAATAAATGCTTAAAGTTAAATATGGCGTCCAAAAACCCCATATGCTCATACGACATCTGTCAATTTTTCCGGTTAAAGTTAAAGTTAAAGTCAAAGTCAAAGTTGGTGCAACACACTCTTACTCTACCGGAGTCGAAAGAAGAGATAAGGTAAGTTAAGGTGTCTTAGGTATATCACCTTAGCCATTGGATGCCCCTGAGTCTGGTTTAAAGCCCTATACCAGCGATGTTTCCTTTTATCATATTTCTAACATATTCCTAACATTTTAAAGAAATATGTAGAATTACTTTTTCTTAAAGATTCATATTACGTTTACGTAATCACACGTATTCAGGTTCTCATACGTCCGTAAAGTAACAAGACTCTCAAACGCGGTTCATACTTCATTAGCTCTGTAAAGAGCACGTCTCGTACGAAATCTTGTTCAATTTTTTACATTTCTGTAAGCTTCTAACGTTTTTAGTAATTTTATTTGGTAAATGTTTGCAGGGCGGAGACTGGAGACGTAACGATTTCTACCTCTATGCTTTATAATATTAACTTGATGACGTCCGCAGAACGACAGAAATACGTATATCGTGCAGGAACCGTACATTTTCCACAACTAAAACTACCCTATGTCCTTTCCCGTCTCTTAACGTATCATATTTTGTTCGTATGTCTATCGGGCGTAAACAGGTAACAGACACACTTTTGCATTAACATACACTATACAGGGTGTAACAAAACTAAGTGATAAGTACTTTAATGTAATGAGTCCCTTATATAGAGTTCACTGTGAAAGTTGCAGCGCTGAAAGAGCACAATATTACCGGCAAGCGCCCACGCATCATGAATTTCTCCAAAGGTGAAAAAATAAATTACTCTTTTACCCTAAAATACTGTCACTTAGTTTTCTTAAATTTTGAAGATAAATCAGCAGCCCTTAGCTCTCGGGGCACCGCTGTAATGTGTTTCGGTCCATCGAACACCGAAACCGAACTCCAGTTTGTCGACTAACTCGTATCATTCGCTAAACATTACGCTTCGCTCGTCGAGAGCCTCTTATAGGCTTCTCAGTTATGTTCGGAGCTTCGTCTCCATTCTTTATGAGGAAAAAACCGAGCTTCGTATCCACTCGAGTATAAATTGTAGCGTATATTATATTTGCTCTACCCTGGTGCCTCTTTGTATTAGAAGGTCCAATATTTGTTTCGAGGTTTCAAAAGGGGGGTGTTTAGTGAACTTTAGTTTATTGGATTCATAATAGTATTATTTGGCGAGCCAATTCTGTGTAGGACTACTCTTAATTATGGGAATTCCACAGGGCGTCCACATATTACGCGTTGAGAGGGCCAGCAAAGGCAGAGGCTTATCACAGGCGGAACTTATGGGTGCCCCTAACATTTCCATCGCGGTGGTTGCAGGATAAAAATTACTTCTTACGATACCTTTCTATTCAGCTCTTCTGATACTAATACTGATACTTGGCGAAGACCGAAAGCAAGAACTATAATATCCTAAACGTGACCAGCTAAAAGCCCGCTAATCTATACTTTAATATTATAATTCTGAAGAGTTTGTTTGTTTGAACGCGCTAATCTCAAGAACTACTGGTCCGATTTGAAAAATTATTTCAGTGTTAGATAGCCCATTTATCGAGGAAGGCTATAGACTATATAACATCACGCTGGGACTTTTAGGAGCGAAGAAACAGAGGAAAATGTAGAAAAAACGGGGGAAAATATTTGAAAGGTATTATTTGAACGCGCTAATCTCAGGAACTACTGGTCCGATTTGAAAAAAAAATTCAGTGTTAGGAAGTCCATTTATAGAGGAAGGCAATAATATGATATATTTTATCACGCTAAGACTAATAGGAGCGAAAAAATAAAGGAAAATGTGGAAAAAACGGGGGAAATTATTTGAAAGGGCTTATCTCACGAACTACTGAAGCAATTTTTCTGTTATCTGGCACAGATAAGAAGAAGACCGCGTGAAGGATCATAGGCTATTTTTTGTGAACTAATTTGTCTGTGAAATATTTAGGTAATTTACGCGGGCGAAGCCGCGCGGAACGTCTAGTATACGATACAACTATTAAAATGGTGCCCTAACTAGAGAATCCTGCTCTCGCACCTCTACTGCCAAGATTGGGATATATTTGTCATAAAGCAAAACATAATGATATTATGTACAATTAACATAACCAAGTCACTGAAGCCGATAACGGCTAGGTTATTATTATTACCCAACAAAAGCCCTAAAATCTAAATAGGATGCCAATCTTAAAATTGATCTGAAATTCAATTCACGGATGTCGTCCGATATTATTCTAGATTACGCAAATGGTCCCGGCCCTAAATCACGGCCCACGGGGAACGCGGGGCAGGGCCGACCCTTTCCCTCCCACTTTATTGCCCATCGCCAGATATGACCGGCCCTTTTGTATTTGTTTAGCGGATTTGGTATTTGCCTAAATATTCTTGATAGTGCGACCGTAATTATGCAGAACTTTAAGATAGCTCGGTAAAACTGGAAGCATTAGGCGCATGTGCCAAAAAACACCTCCGTGGTCCAGTGACTTAGAGCGTGGCTCTTGACTTGGAGATCCTGGATTCGATTCCCGCGTTGGTTTGGTCTTAAAGAGGTATCAGAAAGACAGACAGACAAACCCACTATCACATTTTTAATATTAGTATGCATTGATTTTGTGGCACCATGCTTGGAAGCAGAAAGAATTCAAACCTGAAAAACTGAACAATTTTACTAAAATTTTGCTTTCCTAATCGAAATTTTCCCGTGTCGTGTTGAAGCGCACGCAATCTAATAACGTTAAGCGGTCTTTACACATATCACATTTCATGGCACGCCGTGACAGCGTCGCCGCGGCCCACGGCCTACGCCCCGACTTCAGGGACCCGATTCTGATACCTCGAATTTGGCGCGACGCGGACATAAGCCGTCTTACATGTGAATTATCAGTTTTCGAAGTGATTTTCGAGTTCTGAGAATCAGGCCCCAGGCTGGGCTTAGTGCATAAATACATTAAGTAATTAAATATGAGTTCGCATATTGGCGGCGGCTTTTAAAACCTAATTAAAACCGCCGAAAAGGATTTAGATTTGTGCTCGATAGTATGACAGACCGTTTTACGGTGCGTCCACATTTGTATCATTTGCGCGATCAGATCTCCGATCAGATCACCGTCGCGATCATCGCGCCGTATCAAGTATGCGTATCATAGTGTGGACGCCTATTAGATCATTCTGCCGATCATGCGTGTATTTGATACGACACGTATCAGATACGCGGTTAATAGCGATCGGGGCGTATCATGATACGCGTATCATTTTGACACGCTTCGATGATACGCGACGGAGATCTGATCGTGCAAATAATACAAATGTGGACGCACCCTTAAAAGGTTTATGAAATTATACGCGTTTCATCGCGCTGTCAAAGTGTATTTAAATACAATAGTCCGAAATTTTCCACAATTTTGACAATTTGATTTTTTTACAACATCTCTTTCTCAGATAAAAGTTATCTCGATAATAAAATGAGCATTTAGCTATATTTTGATAAGATTTTTTTTGCTTCAGGAAAATATAAAATTTAGTATATTGTATATAATATGTCGATTTTCCTTTTTCCTTCCTTTCCTTTAAACTTCACAGTTGGGCCAAAATAAATATAATTTTACGAATCTCAATGCCATACTCAGAGACGAATGGTTATTACTTAACTGTAATTAGATGAACATTTATTTATGCGATAAAATGTACTGTTTGGAAAAAAAACAGGAAAAACCTCATTTTCATACCTTTGACCTTGAATAAAAAATTTTGCACAAGGAGGATCACCGGGGACTTTTGAGGTTTTATTTGTAATGGTGTATTTAACGTCTCTACCAATTTTCAGCTCTATGCGAATTATTCCGAGATTTCGATTTTTTTGCATCTAATTAGACCGGGCTATAAGCCCGGGCTATAAGCTACATTATCTGTCAAACTCTTAAATGAATAATAATAATTCCTGGAAATGGGCATAGGATACTTTTTATCCCGGAAGAATGAGCGGTTCCGCGTGATAAACGAATTTTGCCGCCGCTGAGTTGCGGGCGTCATCTAGTTAAAAATATCCGAGTACTGTCTTACATAAGAAGCAAGTTAAGTGGTTACTCTACAGTACGTTCATAAAATATCTAATGATACAAAGCGCGCTTAGACTGAAGCAGGCTCACAATGTTCTACAATCTACAGCGTTTCCCTCTCATGTCTCAAAGTAAAGGAACAACGCCGTCATTTGTGCTGGAGAACAAGAGCTAGCAAGTCAAAGCCGTACAAGCTAATCAGAGCACAATCCCTGATCACATACCCGTCGCACACTTAGCTCGACTGAAAGTTCAGCGACATGTAGAGATGGCTTTATGCGTGCTAACCTCAGTGCTAACGGTCGAGTCTAACTTCCGCACGTGATTAATGTTTTAAAACTGCAATTAAATAATGATTTGATATTAAGCCCTATACATTTTATCTGTCAAACTTTTCATTAAATTGAAGTTTAATCATCACAGCACGAGTGCGGCCGTCATGCTAAGTATTCACAGTTTTACTCCAAATCGAGTAATAGTTACAGTGTGGACCGCAAAACTGACAGCTCGAAGGCTCGCATCGAGCCGCTCGAAAGATTGATGGAACCGGATCGAGCCGGATTGACCGAATGAAATATATCGATTTTAGATAACTATCGAGCAATGCTGAATGTGTGGACGAAAGCCCGAGCCACGAGTTTTGCTCGACGTTATTGCTCCATTGAGCAAAACCATATGTGAGTACTTAGCATCTATACATACATATTATAAAACAAAGTCGATTTTTTCCCTCATGTCCAGGCTTTGTTACCTTTAATCTTTAAAACCACGCAACGGATTTTGATAATTCTTTCAGTGTTAGATAGCCCATTTATTGAGGAAGGCTATAGGCTATATTTTATCACGCTAAGACTAATAGGAGCGAAGAAATAGAGGAAAATGTGGAAAAAACGGGGAAAATTAAATTTGAAAGGGCTAACTTGAACGCGCTTATCTCAGGAACTATTGGTCTGATTTGAAAAATTCTTTCAGTGTTAGATAGCCCATTTATTGAGGAAGGCTATAGGCTATATTTTATCACGCTGACTAATAGGAGAATGTGGAAAAAACGGGGGAAATTATTTGAAAGGGCTTATCTCGCGAACTACTGGAGAAATTTTTATTTTATTTGGCACAGATAAGAAGTAGACCACGTGAAGGATCATAGGCTATCGATTTTAATAATTTTTTCAGTGGTTATATATTTTATATCCATGCGACGCCGGGGCGGGTCGCTAGTTAGTCTATAAAAAGAAACATCACAGGTTCATTGTTGCTTAGCAAAAGCTTTACTACCCTGTATAACTGTGTGTCTATACTGTATTTAATCATTCACCATTTTATTAAATGCTGCATCTGTTGCAATATTAAATGTTACGTAGTTTATATACTCTTTAATATTATAATAAGTATAATTTAATATTGTCATTAATTCGGGAGTTTGAAAGTTCTACACTGTTTGGGAAACGTCCAAATTGGGAATTTGGACTTATGAGGAGAGGATTATCTAAAACTTAATTATATAAAACATGCCTTATTTCTCTTGTACGAAACAATGATGGAATTCTCCGTCCGATTTGTGTCATGACGTCACTAAGGGGAGGGTCCGCCATAACTCACATCAGATTCCTCTCGTCACCCGTCGATTCCATCCTAATGACATCTAATGACGGTCGTCTTTGTTGTCCATTCCGAATCATTTTACATCGAAGTTTTCATGAAACTAGTCCTTATGTCTTTGGCTTAAAAATCAAACCCTGAATGGTACGAAACGATGGAATATTCACCATATTTCATACATATTTATAAGACTGTTTCGGTGCATGGCCAAAATTGGAACTAAAAGATCGAATCTTGGAAGAAAAGCAATAAACTTAAAAACATACAAGTCACAATTTTGATGTTTGAATTTTTTTAAACACAATTTCAAAAGTTGCAATGGCAGTATTTTGACGTTTATATTTTTTAAATTTACTTGAAAAGTCCAAACGAAAAAGATGTGACCATTATACTGTACTCGGCGAAACATGGCGGTAGCGATCATTGACTCCCTGTCAAAAACTTATCATTTTCTATATAAACCGCGATTGACAATGAAGTGTCAGATGTTGTAAATCGCGGCTCTGTACAGAAAATGACAAGTTTTTGACAGGGAGTCAATGACCGCTACCGCCATGTTTCGCCGAGTATAGTATAGTAATGAACATCATGTTCATCACAGTTACACAATATCTGTAGATACCAAATAAAGTATTCTCTATTATAGAGTGACATGTCATTAAACTGTCATAGACAACTGAAGTCCAAATTACAGGGTACGCTGACAACGTCTATGAATATTAATTCACATCGGTGATTAAAACCACCGATTACAGTCGGGGCATTTTAATAGGCCACATTTGACATCTGTCAGATTAATCTCCATAGTAAGGTGAACTGCGTAAAAACATCGACTAAAACGAATAAATCGATACGGACTTGAAATAAAATATTTGAATTTTATACGTTATTTGTAAAACCAAAAACAAATTCCTGTCCCTTTATTACTTTTTGTTTGCAAATTCAAGGAGCAAAATAAGACAAGTACATAATTTACAGAAAAGATTGCATTTATTCGCTTGAATTATAAAAACTGTTCAATTTAGTATTAACATTATTCATTTCACATAAATATGTGTTACTTTTCACAACGTGGTTATTAATTTATGGGGATATTTCGTTACAAGTAATCAATGCATCGATACTATTTATTCGCTTCCGATTTTTAGAGTAGCATCCCTAGAGTTTAAAAAGAAAAAAGGTCAGCTGACGTAACATTGTAATGACGTGCAATTATTAAGATCAGAATTTATTGTTGATCAGTAAAAGCAAATCGTTAAATAATTCGTATCGGTCATATTTACAATAAATATGTAATCGTAATTGAAAAAAGTTAATCAATTGTGCAGTTATAACAAAACGAAAATATTTATTTTTTATGCACGTCGCTACAAGGTTACGTTGTGCAATTTTGATGAACTGTCAAATGTGGCTATAATAACTATAATAGCAATCGGATCGATACACATCATGTAACGGTAATTATTATAGTGTAGAACAGACTTTGTTACAATAATTTTGGGGAAAAATATGTTTTACTTATGTAGAAAGTATGACTTGTTGTGCGTGATGTAACATCAAAGATTAAATAACAATATTTGTTGACAACCACACTTTCGTATTTATAATATTAGTATGGATCAATAAAAATAGCAACCTAGCCTATACATAGAACCTTTCTATACAATATGACATTCAAGCCCGTGTGTAATATCCCGAGTTTCTCATCCGGAGACTCCTGTCGTCCCTTTCCCTTTCGTGCCGTCGGGGGGAGGAGAGAGGTTTCCGGTGCGATGTAGGCCGGATGCTGGTGACAGTGTAAAGGTGCGAATGGAAAAGCTGTGGAAAATGGTATCTGTGTTGTCTAGTTGTGTGTTACTATCGCATAACTGTTGCTGTTTGAATAAGTTACAGTTAGAGGGAGATAAATGTCAGGGCGTTTTGGAGATATAAGGGCGCATTTTCACTGGTAGATAGGGCCCGCATGCGGGGTGCGGGAGATTTCTGAAATGCATGGCAATCAAAATGCGCCATTAGTTATCATATACTCCCCGTTTGCTGTATACCGCACGAGTTAACGACTAATGGAAATGTGCCCTTAAGGAAATTGTCCCACCCCTCTCTCATCTGTAAAAATTTTATTTCTTTCATAATTGACGAACAACGAGTGAGATTTAACTTAGCGTTAAAGCTAAGCTAAGCATAAGAAATATCAAGATGAAGAAAAACCAAAATATTTTTTATTAAAAGCGAAACTTTTATTGGCAATCAAGAGCAGCGTGTGATCGGAATACTAAACACCCAATCGGTGGCGACTGGTGCCCTGTTTCAATAAAACTTTTTTATCAAACTGTTTTTTTTTATCTCCAGCAATAACTCGAAGTAATTAATTGCTACTTTTATCTTAATTGGTCATAAATTTCGCGCGCCTTCTTTTGTTCGCAGATTTAAACGACCGGAGGTCCGAGATAGGGCAGGCAATTATACGGCAAAAATAATGACTAAACGTTAACTGTTAACTGTTAACTGTAGTAGGAGAGATCCACACGTCGAATTTACAACCTCCTTTTTAGGTTGGTTAAAAAAATGTGCTCAACATAATGCTACGATGTCCTGCTTTCTAAAATTACCTGAAAGCATGCAATTCGGATGGTCTACACTCTACACTCTAGAATTCTAGACTCTAGTATGAAGATAAGAAGTATTGTAATTTATTTATACTTTAAAATAATATATTATTTTATCTAAAGGGGTATTCTCAGGGGTTATCGGAAATAGATTCTGATAAGAGATAAGCAGTCATTGCGATTTTTTCATTTTCCTGAGTTCTGTATTCATAAATGTAAAAATCCAATCTGAATTCCGGAAGTGGCCGATGGAAATTATTTTGTTGTGCAGAAGCATTTTTTTTAATTTTCATAAGTGCTTCGGAAAACCATTTAATAAAAATTGTATAAAGAAAGTAAACCAAAAATAACCTAAAACGTAAACTGTATAATTTTTTAAGTTTGAGATTGTATCTGTCTGCCTTGCTTTTCACATTTTTTTAAAGGATCTGCAGTCATTCGAATGAAGTTGGAGTCGCGGATAACGTGATTTCTACTTTATTATTTTTGTAACCGATTTCACGAAACATTAATATAAAGTTTTCGTTTTTATCAAAATAGATTTCACTCTCGTTCGATAATTTAGACTTTAGAGACTTCAAAGTATTTCTCTTCTATTTTCAAATTGAAATGGCGAAACTGGAATAGCGTTTTGGTGAGATGGCGTAATAGTGGAGGCATTGAAGGTTTTCACCTCCGATTTCGTTGAACCTCCATCGATTTTCATGAAAATCGGTGAGTAGGTGGGGGATACCCTAAGAAACAAAAGTGACATAGTGCCAACTTGCGCTTTTGCCCTGGGGGTGGATGCCAACCCTTCTCGGGGGGTGAATTTTTTAAAATAAAAATAACCCCAGGAATCAACAAGCACACAAATTCTAAGCAAAATTTGTTCTATAAACTTTTTTGAATAAATCAATACTTTCGGAGTTATTAAAGATCAAAGATCATGTTTTTGCGTGAGAAAAATACTTGTCTTAATGCGGTTTTTCATAATTAACTAAGAAACTATAGGTTTTTACGAAAAATGTGTAATTACCAAAATTAAAGCCAATAAAAAAAACAAACTAATATCTACTCTAAAATGCCTTCCTATATTCATTCAAAGTGAGGTATAGGTGATTAAAAATATATTTTCTTTCGGCGAGTACCTAAGTCTAAGCATTGAAACTTAAATAACGGTAAACCGATGCATTTTATGATAAGTACTTCCTTAAATTTTTTTAAAGTGTTTAGAAATACCTTTCTAATAAGCATTGTAAAAAGTTAAAAGCATCAAAATTGAGTTATTATAAAAATAAGATGACACTTTCAAATTTTTTTCGAAAAATCGAAAAATAAAACGTTGACCATATTTTCTACAATAATTAAAATTTATAGTTATCCCCAAAGGCTTTTCTTTATTTTAGCATAAGTAATGACCTCAAAAATTTTTCTTGGTTTAGAATGCTTAGTTTTGAAAAACAGAATGATTTAGTAAAATCGAAATTATTCAAATTTTCGAAAATATCATTTTGTTTTAAACATAACTTCAAAAGTATTAAACCTTCATAAAAATTTAAAGAACGAAATTGGGGTCCAGTTTTTAACAAATCTTTTGATTTTCTTTTGATTTTTATAGGATGAAAAACAACGAAGATAGAGACGTTTAAAGCCTAACTTTTACTGCAACAACCATGAAATCGGGACTTTTTAACCCTAATTTTTTTAAAAGCCAAGGGCTTTAAAACGTATTGTTCAAGCTGATCCTAAAGCTCTTTAAATTATCTTAAAAATGGTTTATAAATGAACCCGATAACTTAAAAATTAACAGAGCTATTGTGATAAAACAAAAATATATTTTTTAAACAATTTTGAAGCAGAGATTTGGGATGCAAATATTGTAGGAAAACCTGTCAATAGTCTAGACTAATATTATAAATGCTAAAGTGTTTTTGTCTATCTGTTACCTCTAAACACCCAAACGGTTCAACCGATTTTACTGAAATTTATTATGAAAATACTTTAAGTCTTGGGAATGGATATGGACATAGGATACTTTTTATCCCGAAAAAATGGACGGTTCCAGCATGATTGCAGGCGTCATTTAGTTCTTACTAAATATACGTTAATGTTTTCAAGTATTGCAATATTCATTATTCAGAAAGTAAACAAAATGGTAAATGTCGACTTGATAAGAGACTTTTTATAATGATGTGCGTCTATTAAATAGTCCAGTCTAGCAGATTCAACCTTTGCGTCATTTTTTTGCACAGAGGGTAGTTTGAAATCGTTGTTTGAATATTTTGGACTAAATAATATCAATGTTTGAAATATATTAATAAAATTTATCATAACTATGAAAAAATATTCGAACTCATTAAGGGTCCGTATACGAAATTTGCCGATTTCGCTGATTTAACAGACGTGATTTAACAGTTAAAATACAGTATTTCTATAAGTTTTAATGCACAACATGTAAGATCATTTCAATTATAATCTAATGTTGGAGCTAGATTTTTTTAAAAAGTATTTTTAAATAATTCAAGTCAAACCCGCGACAGTTTTGTGATTTTTGCTGTAAAAGGTTTAGAATATCACCTGTTTATGGATTGTATTGACGTCTTAACGGTATGAAAAAATACAATGTACTGTTAAGAAAGTCGTCTATAAAATGTTGGAATTACTTTTTACCACTTTAATATGAAATAGTTGAGTAAAAAAATATGTAACTCGGCAAAATTTTAGAGAAAATGGGCAAAGAACGGCAACTTTCGGCAACTTGGAGCTGTAATTCATAAAAAGAAAACGACAGAAATAATCTATATTAGATAAAATTTATCCAATTCGAGAAGAAAGAAAAAAGAAAAAAAAAAAACAAATTGTGCCAAAAAACACGATTCAAAACAACCTAAATCTCACATTATATTACTCGCCATAAGGTTCGAGTCGGCTTTCCGCGCTTAAATATATTTTAAATCTAATAATTAATATATATTTTTTAAGTCTAATAAGGGGAAAAAACCTTATAATATTTCTGTAGCGACCCTTTTCAATTTCGTATTCATCGGCAAAATTTCGTATACCGACTCTTAAAGCTGATAAAAAACTTAAAATAAAAACTTAAAGCTTATTTTTCAGAAATTGGGTGAAAAAATTTCGTAAAAAAAAACTTAATAAGAAATTAATTACTAACTAAATAAACTGAAAAAATTGGGTTCAAAAACATAAACCTATTAAGTTTTTGAACCCAATTTTTACCGTGATTCCGCAATAAAGGGGTATTTTTAGGGGTTTATATTTCAGTCTTATCCAAATATTATATCATAAATAATATTAAACAAACTGTTTATACAATGTAAATATGCGATTTTAAAGTTCAGAAATACAAAAAGTATTTTTCACGATTAAAGGGATGGTTGCCATAAGGGGTGAAAAATTAATTAAATAATCATAAAATATCACGAGAAAAAAACATTAAAACATTTATTTTATTGAATTAAACCCAATTAGTTCAGCCAGAATGGTTAAATCTGCATTTTTTCTTTTTTCAACAAAAGGGGTGGATTTTACCCCTAAAATAAAAAAAGCGCAATACGAGCGTATGTCACTTTTAAAGTAGAGGGCTTATTGTACTTAATCCCAAAATTTCATCCAAATTGATGGAGGTTCAACGAAATCGAAGGTTGCACCTGATTTTTGCCTTCATTGACTGTACTATAATTGATATAGCGACGATTGTTTGTCCGGTCGGCGCCCAGAGTCCTCCATTGGAAAGCCATCGGCTACCGTTTACCGCCAAAATGGCGACGCTCAGCGCTTTTCCCGTGTTTTTGTGCCCGTAATCCTCGCTAATGAGTCTATTCAAAAACGATGAAATGGAAAATCTTGGATATTATGATATAACTCCGTTTCGTCGGTTTAGCTTTATAAACTGCCCGTTGAGTTGGATGTTTTAGAAAATATTAAATTCGGCTTATTACGTTCTCATTTTCTCTTAAAATCCGACTTCGTAACTGTATTTTTAAATAAAGAAGGAAAATATACGACGGGAAATCTAAAAGGTTTTCTATTAAGCTAAATATACTTTAGAGCGCGAACCGAAAACTCCACAGCGAAAATTACTTTAAGAGGTTGCGATGAATATTATTAACTTCCAAAAGGCTTACTGTACCGTGTTTTTGAGACTGTAACAGAGAATTCTGCCTGAGACGTTTGAATGAAAAAAAACTCATTAGTTTGTGTCGGAACTCGGATGTTGCAGAGCCGGGCCATATTGCTGCCCTGCGTTGCGGAGAGACGCCGTAGCGGCACTGCTCCCAAGTTTTATGTCATTACTCATTACGTAACTAATTGTTTTGTGGTGTTGCATATATTGATGCGTCGCGTCATCGCGATGTTTTGCCGCAACGACGGACAGATGTAGTTAGAGGATGGCTCGCCTTTCTTTGTGTACACGGGTGTTAACCGTTACCGCTACGACGCAGAGCGATAGACAAGTGTGACCTTACCCGTACTTCACGACTCCGTTTAGGGTTTTCTATCTTTGAGTTTTTAGAAAAAAATATCCTTATTGCGTCCGCAAAGAGGTCTTGTTGGGGTTAAAGTAACTGTAAATGCTCTAAATGTAGGAGAGTCTTGCTGTTAATTAAGCCGCTGTCATTGGATGGAACACGCGAAGTGACTTAAGAAACGTCAGGATACAAACGCTGTGTAATGCTCATTTCTTTATTGGCTGTTTTGTTCTTGGCACTTGGCTAATTGGCCTGCTAAGTGTCGTCAGTTCAAGGCTCTTGGTTAAATAGGAAACGCTAATTGAAACTAATTAAAAGCTTCCCTATAGAACAAAATATCTTTAATGTTGGAAAGCATTGTTGAAATCTTGTCCTCAAATTGGTATGCTTATGTGGAATGTTCGGGATTCGCATTGGGGGAATTGGGTCGTCATAATCTGTAATCCGGTCTTACCTGTCAGTCAGCACAGAGCCGATGAGTTGACGTATTCTTTCATACACAATCTACATGATAATACTTCTTTTGTGGTGTCCTTGATTGGTACAATGTTTGATTTTAACTTTCGCTGAAATAGTCGCACGAATTACAAATAATGAAATAGTCGCACGAATTACAAAAAAAAAAACACTATAATTTGAGTCAATTACATAGCGTTAGACTCAGAATACTAGTTGCTTTTTAGTACTATTACTTTCTTATTTTGGTAGAGCTATCTTCACTATGGGTGCAGTAGACTGCCATAAAGTCATGTCTCAAACAAGCTTCTCAATTTACTTGAGCTATGGAGCTCAAACAATATTTAAAATGGCATTTAATGCCTCAAAGGCAATATTAGTTGTTCACAGACGATAAAGCACAGATAATGTATAAAATATAACCTCAAAAACGCTTTAAAGCGGGTAGTTTGCTAATATGAAGCCGCGAGACGGATTATATAGAATAGTGAGCTCGCGGTGAGCTGACGCGCACCACCTGCCTGTTATTTATTATTCTAAAGCAGGAGATAATGTTTTTTTTTTGAAGTAAATACATCTTTTCTTTTTTTGACATGTTCTTTTTTATTTGCGCCAAGAGTCAGGATACGTCTTTCTTTCGCGCGTCGAAAATTTTTTGTTATTTTTTTTGAAAATAAGCTGGTGGTAAAATAGTACCGATTTTTTGCAAGTTTACTTCCTCTATTTGAAAGAAAAATTGAATAATGAATAAGCAAGCTTGTCTTAGACTTTTCCAATTCATTAGAGTTTATACAATGAGAAAAGCATAATATTATCCCATAATGTGCATATCTATCTATATAAGTACTTTATTAATAAAGTTCTAGGGACACTATTATAATTATTTATATATGCTTAAGGTTATAAATTATAATTATAACAGCGTCGACATAATATCCGCCACAATCCTGTAATTGTGTGGGAACTGGGAGGTCGCCGTAATCCGCAGGCTTATGTTTTCGTTATAAGGAGGGTTTCTTACACGACGATACGAATTTCGATTCGGATTTGTGGCAGGGATGATTTTCCTTAAATAGTGTACATATGTAATTTAGTATTTAAATTGCTGGATACAAGTTTATTATTTACTTTATTTTAAAATTAATGTTACTGTTGGTAGAGACTAGAGTATTAAAGCATGCAGTAAGCATTCTAAGGCCGTTTCAGTGGTTTAAAGTGTGGCTCTTGATTCGAAGGTCGATTGTTCGGTTCCCACTTTGAAAAATGTTGTTTCCCAATTCCCTCGTAGGTCGTAAGTTTGGTTGGTGTCGTAGTTTTGGTTAACTGGGTTACAAGAGTGAAGGATTAGAGAATGCTTCATCTCATCTGCGTAGCTGGCCTGGTTTTAATGAAATCGACGTGGAAGGCAGTAGGTATATGCATAGTATACGCATTGTGCCTACTCGCAAGGACGTCGCCAGCCGATGGCGCAGAGAAGGCCAGTTGACTTTACCTACTATAATTCATACTTTTCTCATTCTCTATGAATAATTAGAGTGGAATTAGTGAATTCATTCGAGTTTCGACGTACGGGAATGATTGTTCAAGGCTTGAACTCCAAGCAAATCAATTCAAAGGACTTTGGTTGCATTATATTTGGCAACTTTTTTACTCCCTGCCCCCCTTGGCGACGCCCTTGCCTACTCGTGTTATAATTTACGACGTCTTTACGAATATCTCCGCAGTTATTCAAGACATAATACAATTATTGTCTTAAGATTCTGTACGGGTGTAGTATTTCTGTTTTGTCTTTGTGTGTGCGCAACGCAAGCTCTGGTTGTAACGAGAAACCGGCGTGTTTATTCTCGCTAATGGGATCTTCTGTCGCGAATTTTATAATTTAATTATCTCGTTTCAAATGTACGTGTGGAACCTTTGTCTCTTAATGATTCAAGACGGAATATATTGAAACAAAGAGTTTGCGCTGAGTTGTATAGGAGCTTGGTGATACGGTATTCTATTTTGTTTGTTTAAAATCTTGGGTGCCTTATTTTGTTTCTTAATACCTTAATCTAGACACGCGGTAGCGTGTCAAGCCAAGTTCCAGCATAACAGAATGGCGAGCAGCACCGTGTGTAATATTACACGAACCACTTGCAGCTACTTTTGACTCTCTCATAATTCAGAAACTATTTCATATAAACGTTTCAAATTTGGCTCATATAATGAGACTTGCAAGATAACTACATGCTCTAAATTTCGTGAGCACAGCTCAAACGGTTATCAAGATATTAACGTCCGAAAATCTACATTTTTATCACTGACTGACTGACTGACCTATAGATCAAAATTCTAACCCACTTCCAGATGACCTAGAAGGCTGAAATTTGGAATCCAGCTCGGTAATTGTGTGAAAGCATAGGGAAAAATCAGAAAACAAAAAAAATCGGTCAAGTGCGAGTCGGACAGAGCGAAACCAGGCAAAAATTGTGTTTTTTGTATGGAGACCCCCCTTAAATATTTATTTTATTTTACTTTTATTATAAATTATAAAAATAAAAATATAATTAAAGATTTTGTGAAATTTTCAAGTATCTACCGGCTGCCATTATTGATTTTGAGCAAAATAAAGGCCAAAAAATCACATTTATTGTATGGGAGCTCCCCGTAATAAATATTTACGGGGAGCTCCCCGTAAATATTTATTTGTGAAGTGAAAAAACTTTAGGAAATTAATAGAAGGTGACTTTATGAAGTGTGTCTGTCTGTCTGTTACCTCTTCACACCCAAATTGCTTGTACCGATGTCCGATTGTTCTTAAATTTGGTATGGAGATATAGTTTGAGTCCCAGGAATAGACATAGAATTATTTTAATACGTCTGTCCGTCCGTCCGTCCGTCCGTCTGTCCATCCGTCCGTCCGTCTGTCTGTATGTTTGTTAGACAGCTATAATAATAACTTCTTTACTTCCGCACAATAGTTAATGGTTGGAAATACACTTGTGTTATACCGTATTATTCCAATGCCTCCTGATGGTAGCTGCTTTTCCTATTCGCTTGAATTTTCTTTGTTTTATTCGTCTGATACTCAATATGGCTCAGGGCCTGTTTCACCACTTCCTGATAAGGCTATCCACCACTTAACTTGACACAATATAGAGTATAGAGAATCTGTCAAGTCTGTCTGGCCCCTTATCAGGAAGTGGTGAAACAGGCCCTTAGGGGCTATTTCCCCACTTCCTGATTAGTTTCAGATAGGCTATCCACAACTTATCTGATAGATGAATATCTGTCAGTTAAGTTTCAGATAGGCTATCCACATTTTATCTGACTGATGAAGTATCTGTCAGATAAGTTGCGGATAGCATATACAACACTCGTCGGGAAGTGGTGAAACAACAGCTTAATGTTGCGATTGAATATAGTCGAATATTATGTATGTTTGAACTGGGAAGATTAAGATGTCTACTGTCTGCCCTTGCTCGGAAAGTTTTCTTTACAAAAAGTAATGATATCCCACCAAAAACATAAAATATGTAAAAATTGAAAGCCAAGTTCCATACAAACATTATTCAAGAATAATATGGACTTAGCCGTAAAAAGGATGGAGATCTAAATGAGTGCCAAGTTCCATGGAAAATCGAAATATGTATGTATAGGAAACAACATTAAGAACAAATAATAGAGTCTATTTATTTGCTTTATCGAATATCTATAACAATTAATGTTATTTAAATAATGAGAGATCTTAAACTAGATTAGATTAACTTGGCTAGTTTTCATCAGAATTAAAATGTTCAATAACTTTATGAAATGACTGATGTAATGAAAACTGGCCAAGTTAGATCTAATCTAGTTTAAGATCTCTCATTATTTAAATAACATTAATTGTTATAAATAGACTCTATTATTTGTTCTTAATGTTGTTTCCTATACATACATATTTCGTTTTTCCATGGAACTTGGCACTCATTTAGATCTCCATCTTTTTTACGGCGAAGTCCAACAAGAATAATGTTTGTATGGAACTTGGCTTTCCATTTTTTACATATTTTATGTTTTTGGTGGGATAATAATTGTTTAGTTCATTTAGGGCCTGATTCACCACTCCCTGATAAGTGCCAGACAGGCTATCCACAACTTATCTGATTGATACTCCATAGTCCATACTCTGTCAGGTAAGTTGTGTATAGCCTATCCGGCACTGATCAGCAAGTCGTGAAATAGCACCTTTGTTAATTCAATCTTGAAACATCCGCGAAAAGGACGCAAAGTGGTGTGATACAGTGTTGAGTGTGGTGGCCACAAAGGAAGACCTCGGCCAGGCCCACTGTTTTTTTTTTTTTTTTTGAAAGGGTCTAAGCTACTGGTCTGGTTAAGACCATGGTAGTTTAATCGTGGCTATAACTAGTCTGTTGCTAGTTGGTTTGGAGATAAACAATGAGGGGGCCTGGCCCCCTCCCCTAAAGTCACACGTGTGACATTCTAATCGGGCAATATTGGGGAGAGCTACGAGAATAAGCTATTTTCATCTGACGTGGGAAAGGCCCACTGATTGATTTCAGCTGTCGTATATTTAAACCGACGCGTTTAGAAAACTTCGATAACGCGATTCAGGATTGTGGCGCGAAAGCCAACGTTGGGTTAAGCGGTGTCAAGAGTAAAGTAAGGTTTATGAAAAAAAAGATTTTTGTTTGTGAGAAAATAGAATAAATTATCTGTAGAAATTCCAAAATTCGGTAACTCTTAACCCACTTTCATCCCGCTCTGCTGAGTGCTGACCATGAAGCTATTATAGAGTAGCTCCATGGTGCTGACCACACAATTATCGTCCTCGTCGTACGGTCACGCCCTTCTGTTCTGTGGTGTGTGCGGTCCACGTCGCTTTGTGCGAAATTATTCATCAATGGATCTATTAACTTCCTTGGAGACTGTTTTTGTTACTGTTTTTCATCGCTTTCAAACTATAAACCGATTTAGTTAATTATATTTTTTTCATGAAACTCGCTTCGTTAAATTCGTATTTGTATTATCTCGAACGTACAATTTTGCGGAATTTTGTCCCATGTCCTATCCCTGGACTAAAAGAAATCGTTTCAGCGGTTTGGGCGTAAAGAGGTAACAGACAAACAGACGGAATTACAGACACACTTTCGCTGTTCGCTATTTATAATATTTGTATAGAAGTATACATAGCTCAGCTCAGTTCTGGTTGTAACCCTAAAGTTGAGTTATATTTTCTTCGGCAGCTCTACATTGAGAGCATGAGGTGCTACAATATGCACGAGGGTCGGGGGGTGGTTTCAATCTCATCGGTTATTCAGTATTCAATGATATTCACCCCCGATATCTCACGCGTGAGATTGTTCAATCTTCATCGCTCCCGGAAAATAGTGCTTCTTTTAAACTTGTTTTTTCCGATGGTAAAAAGCTGTCTATTTTTTGTTGTCACTTTCTGCCAGCAGCTCGGTTCGCGTTAATGTATGTTACGTATTTTTTCGTGACAAAAATAATGTAGCCTGTGATAATCAAGATCCTAATATTATCATATCGTTATGTTTTGAAGAAAAGTGTTTTTTGACTGTCTTTTGCACTTTTAAAACTACATCA
Source organism: Lysandra bellargus (assembly GCA_905333045.1). Lineage (NCBI taxonomy): Eukaryota > Metazoa > Arthropoda > Insecta > Lepidoptera > Lycaenidae > Lysandra > Lysandra bellargus. The sequence goes on along the minus strand of HG995353.1, from coordinate 502,117 downwards.
CGTTAAAGTTAACCTTGGATTAAATATTGTGTTATTTCTCCTGTTTCTCATATTTATGAAAAATAAAGCATGGCATATTCATTATTGACCAAGGGTTTAACCTTAACTAGACTTGGCGCAACTGGGCATAGTATTTAGTATTTACTTACAATGGGAAATATAGCCAAAATGACTTGTATTATAGTTAGATTTAGTGGCGTCGGCTTGTCTGTCGGAGTGTCAACAACATTGAGATAACATCCACATGAATACTTATGGATGTGTATTGTGTGTATGTGACATAGTAATAGTGTTGATTTCTCGCCCGGCGTGAGTTACGGCCATGTGTTGTATCGACACGCGATAAGCACTCACTTTTCTACTGTAGAATCGTTAAACTACAAATTGTAATATACTATACAATACTGTACACAACAGTGTACATAATATACTCGTACATTACAAAATTCTTATCTTGTTAAAATAGACTATAGTCTAGCCGGATAAGAATTTTTCTCACACTCGGGCGGAAAGCTTCAACTTTCTTCCCGCTGCACTTACCGATGTTGCCGTTTTCCGCCTCCGTCGATGAGAAAAATAGTATACGCAGTACGCACCATGGGCAGTAAATAAGAAAGCCTCAGATCACATGTTTGTTGACCTCGGCTTCGCCTCGGCCAACAATTACATGTGATCTGAGACATTTTTTATTTTCCTGCCTAGGTGCGTAATGTACTATTATACTTACATATCAGTATCCAAATAATGCTTGTACTATGTACATGACAAAACAGCTCAAGAGATATCATAATTTAAATCATTCATACGTAACCATTTTTCTATACAAAAACACGCCAAGCATAAGGCATAAGCGTAAAATTAAGACCCCTTTAGCAAAATGAAACGGGCAAGACGTTTAATATTTCAAAACAGTGTTCGGGTCATGTTCCCCGTGACAAAAACCTGTTATTAGAAGCGAGAGTAACGCTAAATGTATTCATACCGACATATTTTATTCACGAGATCCGTCTGACTGCGCCAATTTGACTTACGACATTGATAATGCTGAAGCTTCTCGGTAATTTGTTTATTACATACCGAGTGCTTGGCCGAGGGCACTGTCTCGCCTAAAAAAAAAATTTAAAACGTATTTAAAACGAATATGTAGTTTAAAATATTGTCGATCTATTGGCGTGTGTTTCAAATAACAGTAATTTGTAAATACTAAGGAGATGCTGAATGTATGCTTGAATTTTAATAAATCGGTTTTACTTTGGAAGCTGATATCATTAGTATAATAAACAAAAATAGAAAATTTAAAACGTGGAAAGGAATGACGATATGCTGAAGATTATTGCTGTATTTTTATTATAACTTTGTAGCTTTCAAATTATGAGTTTATAAGCCCCTAAATACGGTAAATTATGGAATCTCCGTAGGGAACGCCCTTAAATACGGAAAAGTATAGGAGATATCCGCATGAGATATGAAGTTCCTGGGGGTGTGCCAAAATGTTTTCGTTTTCGCTTCGTCATAGAATCGCTGATAAAAATGTATGGAATTGACTTATGTGTTCGTTAATATGACGTTGACGTTCGACTGGTCTTATGTCAATTCCATACATTTTGATCGGCGATTCTATAACGAAGCGAAAACGAAAAAAATTCGGCTAAACAGCCTGGTTATTTATCCAGTTATCCACGTTTTACGCACTTAAGGTCAGAGTCAAATATTTCCATTCATAATTTAAAATATTTTCTGAACGTCTACACGATGCCAATAACAGTAATCTATACTAATATTATAAATGCGAAAGTGTGTCTGTCTGTTACCTCTTCACGCCCAAACCGCTGAACCGATTTTGCTGAAATTTGGTATGGAGATACTTTGAGTTCCAGGAAATGACATAGAATACTATTCATCCCGAAAAAGTGTACGGTTCCTGCGCTCTAAACGAATTTTGGCGCAACGGTGTTTAAAGTTTTTTTTTGAGAAACCGAATTGGGTCTGCTTTGTAGAGAACCTTAATAGGGAGTTAATCAGATATTGTAGTAAATACAGATGTAATGTTCTGCCACCGCAACATCGTGTAAGGGTGTTCATCTGGTGACAAGTTGATGTAATCAGCCGGGTGACTAACTCGTAGTTTACAAGATTGATTTACAAGTTACTAGTGGGAGTTAATGGATGGTAGTTCATGGATGACAAAAGCTACAGATAGACACTATTAAGGACATCTCTCAAGGAGGCCTTCACCCTCAAATAAGAGGGGTTCACGTAGAAAAACTAGTAAAAGAATTGACAATCAATATAATAAAAAATATTGTACTTGTAGCAAAATCCTTATGTTAAAAAGTATTCAATTTAATTAATTTTATAATGACCAATTAAATTTTGCATGAATTATAATTGTCAATTGTAATTAATCTGATAAATATAATAATCAATGTATAATAATTTCAATATTATGTATTCTCGAACTTTAAATCATGTGTAATTGTAGTCAAACGTGAAACAAAAGGCTTTTTTTATTTTTTTATTTATTTCATTTAGTATTTAGTGGGAGTTAAACTAATAAAACTCTATTGCTGTGTTTTTTTGTTAACTCCTTTATCTGGCTTATGTTCATAGTTAGCAAAGTAAATCGTTCGGAAACCGAAGTACACTTTTCTCTGCAAACAGTCGCGTCCTTACGTCTTTTATCATACGTCTTCTCTTTATACGTGCATCTAAATTCTAAAGGACATAGAAAATGAAGAAGGACATAAACAATAGACAGACTTCGACAGTGTACTGTCCCTGCGGGTGCGGGTGGTTCGCAAGTATCACCCGTCTAGTTACCAGAGACACTTACGAATATTAGTGACACACCTCATGTCTTGGACCATTAAGATTTTTCCACATGAATATGCGGCTTTTACTTACGTAATCCGCCAAGCGGCCCGCAGCCCGCCCACGCGCTCAGTTATTATGGACGAGTGCTCAGACTCTGCCTTGTTTGTTGCAGGTAACGCTGAGTACTATACCAATAATTCATCGTGAAGGTTGAGGGATAAGCGGTAAGCGGTGAGCGGTAAGCGATAATCGATGAATTGGTGAATGTTAAGCGGTCGGCGGTGAGCGGTAAGCGGTGGCCGGTGAGCGGTTAGCATTAAGCGGTGAGCAGTGAGCAGTAAGCGGTGAACGATGAGCGATGAGCGGTGAGTTTCCTGGTAGAGTATATGGTGTGCAATTTTTATAACAATTCAATCTCAAAATAAAGAAAAAAAAAAACAATAAAAAAAGTTTTGATGCTTACAAAACTTTATCTGTATGGAAAAAGAAGGAAATAACACTTCCAATCCCACGCCGCGCAGACAGTCTGCTCTCGCCAATTCCAAAATGCGAAATGCTGCTAAAACTTAGCAGCATACATTTACTTGGAAAAATGGGAGACGAGTTGCGATTTAAACTCCATGATTGCTCTCAGCGTATGTTTGCGAGAATTCTCGCGTTTATGATGAATCTCATCCCCCTCCTACCCTCCCTCCACCTCATACCACCCCCGCCGGCTTATCTGACCAATTTGTCATTTAAATTATAGATAACTTGGAGGAAGCTTGAAAATTTTATCCGGATTTTCCGGACACGTTTTAAGTTTTTGATAGTTACATTAGTCTCATTGGTTGAGTCACATAATGCGCCCTTTCTAGCTTGGACGAATACAGGCGATCACCAACGTATAAATCATATTTGTTTTATTATATAGACAGTTGTGAAATTATAGAGGCAATCATGGCCCAACGTGAATAAAACGGGTCTGAAGATATCTGCTATCCATATTTTAAAGGTACTCAAAAGTTATTTAAATTGAACCGCATACGCCTTACGCTCTAAATTCTCATAAAAATATGCTACAGACATTAATATATATGTTACCGGAAATGTATGTAATCCGTCATTGTATACAATTCCTAGGAAATGTATACAATTCCTAAAATCGTACTGTGGCTTGGAGTTTGAAACTTAAACAATATATTCCACTGAATTTGTTTATTTGCTTGTTTTATGGTATAATCGTTAATCACAGTATAATTTGCTAATAACACACACGTGGAAACTTAAGGATTGCAAAGGTGCGAAGTGAGAACCCCGTACCATATTTTACATTGACATTTTGACAGTTATTACTTTTTTATCTTTATGTATTAAGGCACTGGACATACCGCCCACCAAAAGGACAATGTCCTTTTCAAAGAAACTTAATTTTAGGTTTAAAGTTTAAACAAACAATTTATAGCTAATTAGAATTTTGGGCAATGGACTGTAACAAAACTTTTCATGAGTAAATTCACATATAAATCTACTTACATAAATAAATCTACATAAATAAAAATTTAGTTATCCTATACAAGTAACATAAATAATAATAGATACAAACAACAAAGGTTGTTGACTTAACAACAGGTAAGTTAAGGTAAGTTACACCTATCAACAGTTACAGTATAGTTGAATACTAAGTTTAAATAAGTTTTAAGACATACATGCAATTTTGATATTCAAGATTGAGTAGTCAACTTTCTTAGAAATTTTGTTTACAAGTTACAATAAAGTTTAAAAACTTAACTTTTACATTTGCAAAGCTAGTATTAAATTCCAGTAAATGTTAAACTATTTAAGAACAATGTGTTTGACAACTTATAAAGTATATTTAATCTACTATAAAAGCTTGGATGTATATTTTGTACATAATAGTGAACACAATATTAACAAAATATTAAGTATAGAACAGTACTAAGGCATGAAATATGAATAGAGTAAATGCTACAGCTTCTACATAACTAAATGAATAAGTACATACCTAGTCTATACAGCTACTTGCTGACACAGGTAGAAAAATTAATTTTGATAAGGGTCTTTTCAGTTCATTTTGTCCTTTACACTGCACTGTCACCACTCTCACTAGATTGTCTTTTCCAGGATGCAGCAACTTTATTATACCCAACAACCATCTTGTGGGGGGCAAACCGTCTTCTTTTATGACACATAAATCACCAATTTTAGGATTTATAACTTTTGATTGCCACTTTGTTCTCTGTTGCAGGGTGTGGAGGTACTCAGACTGCCATTGTTTCCAAAAGTCTTGCACCATCTTTTGTATATGTTGCCATCTAGTCAGTAGGTTAACATTTGATTTTTCAAAGTTGTCATCCGGGACGGCAAGCAATGGCTCTCCGATTAAAAAGTGACCCGGAGTGAGTGGAGATAAAGTTTCAAGTGTATCATCAAGTTGACATAGAGGTCTCGAATTTAAGCAAGCTTCTATTTGTGCTAACAATGTACTCATTTCTTCATATGTCAATCTTGTGTCTTTGCTTACTTTAGTCAGATGTCTTTTTGCTGACTGTACTCCTGCTTCCCATAAACCTCCGCAGTTTGGCATTCTCGGTGGTATGAAGTGCCATGTGGTTCCTTCAGTTGCTAGCAGTTCAGCTATCTCTTTTGATAGTGAATCTTTGTTGACATTAAATAAATCTTTTAGTTCTTTTGCTGCACCAACAAAATTTGTCCCATTATCACTCCACAAGTTTGAGCATCTACCTCGGCGTGCAACAAATCTCCTAAAGGCAGCAAGGAAAGCTTGAGCTGTAAGGTCTGTTACGGCTTCTAGGTGAATTGCATGTGTAACCATGCACACAAACAGACAAATGTAACCTTTCGTGGCATGATGACCTCGTCCTTTAGAAGTTCTAATCCATACTGGGCCCGCATAGTCTACTCCACTATTGATAAAAGCTCTGCTTGGTGTTACTCTCTCTGCTGGCAGCTGACCCATCAATTGTTGATTGACTTTGCCTTGATTTAAGATACAAACTTTACAGCTTCTAATGCATTTTCGGACAGCTGATTTTAAGCCTATAATCCAATAGGTACTCCTCAGGTATGTAATCATTAGGTTAATGCCACCATGAAGAGTCTTTTGATGTGCATCATCGATTAATAATCTGGTTATATGTTGATTATTTGGTATTAGTATTGGATGTTTAGAGGAGATAGACAATGAAGAATTTTGTAATCTGCCTCCAACTCTTAGTATATTGTTGCTGTCTAAAAATGGTGTTAATCTGATCAATGAGCTAGATTTTCTCACAGAACCTCTTTTTTTAATATCTTCTATTTCCTTTTCATATACTAATTCTTGATAATATCTAATACAACTTTGCATTATTAAATTCATTTCATGTGTAGTTATGTATACTTCTTTGTTTTTTCCTTTCTTCATTCTTTTGCAATAGGATAACACTCTTTTCATTTTAGTTAGGTTAGAAAATCTTTCCCAAATTGGATCTTTAGTATATTCTGTAGTAAGTGTCTGACATGTTAGTTTTAATTCCAAATCTGTTTCTTCATTTTGTGTTCTAAATTTAATTTCTCTGTCTAGAAGCCACTTGGGGCCGTTCCACCAAATTTCTTTTTCTTTTAATTCTTTTAATAACATTCCGCGGCTTGAAATATCAGCTGGATTGTCTGGTGACTCTACATGTAGCCATTCTAGGGCATTGGTGTTATCTTTTATCTCTACAACTCTGTTAGCCACAAACGTTTTCCATTTTTGTGGTTCTCCGCGCAACCAGGCAAGCACTATAGTGGAGTCAGTCCAGCAAAATATTTGTTTATATGGAATTCTCATGGCTTCTGAAATTTGCTTGATTAATCTTGACAACAAGAGGGCTCCACATAATTCAAGACGTGGAAGCGATAATGTTTTAAGGGGTGCAACTTTGGTTCTTGAGGCTATAAGACTTGTTTGTATAGTATTGTTATTTTGCTCCACTCTTATATAAACAACTGCAGCATAGGCCTTTGTGGAGGCATCACTAAAACCATGCAATTGTACATTTTTCTTATTGTAATTGTAGGTGTGTATCCACCTGTTTAAACAAATGTCATTGACATTTTCTAAGTCATTTCTTATCTGTAACCATTCCTTGGTTAACTCTTCTGTCAAACTCTCATCCCAATTTAATCCACTTAGCCACAATTTTTGTATAAACATCTTTGATAGCACAATGCTTGGTGAGATCCAACCCAGTGGATCATAAAGTTTTTGAATGTCAGAAAGAACATTTCTCTTTGTTATGTATAATGGAGGTTGGGTTAGGTTAATTTTGTATAATAATTTATCTGTTTTTAAATTCCAAGTAATACCCAAAGCCTTTATAGTGCCATCTAGGTGTATCTCATGTTGGACCTGTGAAGAGATATTATTTGGATCAATAAATCTTATCAAATCAATGCTGTTCGAAGCCCATTTCTTTAGTACAAAGCCTCCCTTCTTCAACATATCTGACAATTGTGTAACAGCTTCTTGGGCTTGTTGAATGGTATCACAGCCAGACATGACATCGTCAACATAGCAGTCTGACAGCATTATATCAGCCGCTTCTGGATAGCTTGCGAGTTCGTCACGTGACAGTTGTATTAGGGATCTAACTGCCAAGTAAGGAGCTGACGTTGTACCAAATGTTACTGTGAGTAATCTATAGTCTTTAACGTCTGAGCTTTCGTCTCTCCACAGTATTCTTTGATAGTCGATATCTTCTCTGTTTAAGTTGACCATTCTGTACATCATTTGAATATCAGATAAAAAACATATTGCGTGCATTCTCCAACGCATCATTATACTGCGCAAATCTTCTTGCAGCACTGGACCAGGTAAGAGTTCATCATTTAGGGATACTCCATTATCACCTTTGCATGAAGCGTCAAAAACAATTCGAATTTTTGTTGTCTCTTTGTCTTCACGTAGAACGGGATGGTGAGGTAAGTAACAACTTGCTTTTGTATATATTTCACTTTTAGGAACTTCCTCCATATGTTTTAAGTTTAAATAATCTTGTATCACTTTTGTATAATCTTCTTTAAGTTTAGGTTGTCTTTTAAATCTCTTTTCTAATTGAATTAGTCTCTGCATAGCTATATTCCTTGTGTTTCCATTTATACATTGTATGTTTTCTGTTTTGAAAGGTAATTTAACAATAAACCTTCCCTCTTGGTTTCTTTTATAAGTTTTTTCATAGATTTCCTGACATTGCATTTCTTCCTTCGTATACTTTCTTTTTGTATTAGTATCTATTTCCCAAAGATTTTTTAGCATGTCTGATATGTTTAATTGGTGATGCATGACTACTAATGAGGTTTTCTTTTGTATAGGTTTAGTGTTCAACTCTCCAAACAGAATCCAACCCAAAGTGGTTTTTTTTGTGCACAGGGTGACCCGGGTGGACCTTTGATTAGCTGCTCTTCAATAATTTGTGTATAATCCTTCACTCCTAGTAATAAATCTATTCGTCCTGGCTCATTATATGTTGGGTCAGCCAGAGTAAGACCGCAAAGATGCTGCCAATCTTGTTTTTGTATTATTTTATTTGGAAGTTGTGTAGTTAGCTGCTTGCACATCACATAAGCTTCTATGTTTATTTTAAAATCTGAGTTCCATAGAGATGATAATTCAAACTGAACAATATGTTTTATTCTCACTCTTGATGATCCCACGCCAGTCACATCACACTCGATTGGGTTTCGTTTCAGTCTAAGTAATTGTACTGCTTTCTCACTTATGAAATTAGCTTGCGATCCCTGGTCTATGAGAATTCTTAAATTTGTATAATTTCCATCTCGACTCTTTGCCTTTACTATGGCCGTTGCAAGCAATGCTGTTCCAGAAAATCCCACATGGTGTATTGCAATATTTTCATTGTTTTCTACATGAGCATGTAATGCTTGTTGGGTGTCAACAGGAACCGATGACTGTTGAGTTCTATGTAAAAGTGAATGGTGTCTTCTCTTACAGAACCGGCATGACATTGGATTTTTGCATTTGCTAACAGCGTGTCCAGGTAGGAGACAATTAAAACACAAACTTTGGCTTTTGACATATGCGCTGCGTTCATCAATATTCATTTTTGTAAAATCCTCACAATTACTTAACTTATGTTCCAGTGGACATAATATGCATGACTTCGGTTTCTTATCATTCATTGTGTGGTATGACTGCGTCTTTATAAATTTAGTTTTAGTTGTACTTTCTGGTTGAATCATTTCTAAGGTCCTAAACTTTGTTTCTAAAAACTCTCTCAAGTTTTCCCACGTTGGCAATTTGTCAGATTTTTCTTTATAAGCTTGAGATTCCCACTCTTTGTGTGACTCTTGGTCCAATTTCTGACTCACGAGAAATATTATAATTGGATCCCATGAATCAGTGCTAATTTCTAAATTTTTCAAGTTATTTATGCACTCTGAAGTAGTATCAAGCAAATTCTTAAGATTATTAGATGTTTGACTATTAATTTTCTTCTGATTGAATAATTTTTTCAATACAGAAAATACAATTACTCGTTTATTGCCATATCTTTCTTTTAATGATTGCCATGCTTGATTATAATTGCTATCTGTAACTTGAATATGCTTTAGTATGATTTCTGCTTCACCAGAGACACTGGACTTAAGATATTGCAATTTCTGAACGTTACTGATGGAAACATTTTGATGTACGAGGGAATTAAACATGTCTTGGAAAGTAGGCCACTCCTCATACTTTCCTGTGAACGTCGGCAACTGGATTCGAGGAAGTTTTACAAGCGACAACTGCGCATTACCTTGATTATGAACTAGGGACTCTGATGCTTCAATCACTGATGTTGTGGGTTGTTGTATTTTAGTCATAAGGTCAGTCAAATCTGCTTGAATAGAAAGGTACAACTCTTCATAGACAAAGTATTCTTCTTTAAGAAAGTAGGATATTTCGTCTCGTTTATCTTTCGGCGTACACTTTGCCAGGCATTCATGAGCATACTTGAAAGATCGCCAATATTCTTCAACGCACTTTGATTTCTCTTTGACGTATCCGTAGGTGAGCCTCGCTTTTGGACATTTCTTTAAATTTACTTGCGTTTTTTGCAGGATAACAGCGATTTCTTCCAACGAAGTTAAATAGTCACGTTGTTCGGTCGTGTTCACCATTGTTGCAAGTCGCTATATTGCTAATCCGGCTCGATTGCGACCAAAACTAATGTGGCTTGGAGTTTGAAACTTAAACAATATATTCCACTGAATTTGTTTATTTGCTTGTTTTATGGTATAATCGTTAATCACAGTATAATTTGCTAATAACACACACGTGGAAACTTAAGGATTGCAAAGGTGCGAAGTGAGAACCCCGTACCATATTTTACATTGACATTTTGACAGTTATTACTTTTTTATCTTTATGTATTAAGGCACTGGACACGTACGGATATGTGTAAAATTAATGATATTAGACACATTTCCTAGGAAATCTATACATTTCCTAAATAGTAATAGGAAATGTAATTTACAAGAAATTTACATTTGAAATTTTTGTTATCTTGAGATAAAATCATCTGTTTTCTGGTGTTTATGTGTTACTTACTTACTAGGGAGTGTATCCGCTGCCGACGCCGGTTGACGAAATGGCTGCCGGCGCGCGGCGCTGTATCAAGCGCATCATTTTCATTTCATTTAATTATTAATGAAAAGACTTAACAGAAGGTCTACTTAACCACGGATACCGAAGCGGGGGGACGGGGTGGGCGCAGCCCCCCCAATGCTCAAAAGGGGGGCTCGGGAGGCGCAGCCCCCCGCCAAAACAAAAACAAACACAATCCAGAAAGTCCAAAAGTAGGTTAGGTTAGGTTAGAACTTAGACCACAACACAGAGGGAGCCGAGCGAGCGCAGCGAGCGTGCTGCGGCAGCAGCCGGCGACCGTTACAAAAGAAAAGGAGGGCTCGGGGGGCGCAGCCCCCCGCCAAAACAAAAACAAACACAATCCAGAAAGTCCAAAAGTAGGTTAGGTTAGAACTGTGACTGTGCTGCGGCAGCAGCCGGCGACCGTCACAAAACACGCCTCAGTGCTTTAATATAAATGAATATTCTCATTGTAACAACGTGTTTCATTACAGAAAGCATTGTCTTTATACATTTCCTAATACGATACTGGAATTGTATGCAATTCCTAGGAATTGTTTAAATTTCCTAGGACATTTATGTATTAAATAATTTTTTAAACAATATTTTATACATTTCCTAAACAATAATAATAATAATAATAATAATAATAATAAACATTTATTCGACAAATATTCACACCACACTTATACACTTAAATACACATATTACACAGACAGATACAAAGAAAAATACAATAAAAAAATAATTAAAAAATGACATTTAAGTAAAAAAAATAATAACGAGACTTTTTGATATTGACGAACTAGGTACCCTGATGCAAGTGCGATGCGAACACATTGTCGAAAGGGATTCCACTCAGGCTGTGATCACGGTATAGGATACCTGTACCGTGATCCCTGGTATTCTGTGGATCCCATAGTAGTTGTCAGGCGATTGACAGACAACACGTAGTTTTTAAAAAAATATATAAATAGGTAAGTAAATAAATATAATTAAAATATAATAATACGCTAAGCATTAATAATAATATATTATGATAATTGCTAAAATGAAATAAATTAGAATATAAATAATACCGTGAGTTAATGTACAATAATAGTGTGCAATAGTAAATAAAAATAAATAAAATAATATTATATCGAGGCAGCCAATTAAAGTTATATATCATGTAATATCAGGTTTTGAGCCCAGAGATCCGGGATTTATAAAACCAATTTTTATTTTCCTAGGATTAATCATATTTGATGTAGATATTATTGTTATTGTAATTATTATGTGATACTATGTAGGTGTATTCTACCAATAAATATAACTTTTTTGACATTATTATATTTTTTGTGCGATATATCAGCTGCACAAATATGAACTAGATAACTTGCATCATAATGAAATGTAAATGTAATATTATGTATAATGTGTAAAAATATGTGTATGTTTTAATAATATTATTAGTATATACTATAATATAAACTTCAGAAATATAAAGTAATAAATAAAATGTATTACGAATAGATAATGCTAAGGTTATACATAAAATCAAATACAATAACTTCCAATGTAAACAATAAATATCATAAGGTAATAGAATAGTAGTGTTGATGTGATACATAGTATTTACTGCTGAGTCTGCGTTGTCACACAACAATATATTTCGCATCTCACTGCCGTACCTTTTGCACATAAATAATAACATGATATTAATCATCACAATACAAAATAAAATTACAAAATAATTTAACACAACATAAAGACCTTCAACAACAGAGAAATAACAAGACAGGCAATACGTAAACCAACAATAACCGTAAATTAATTTTATGAGCCTACAGTGATTAAAATCACGACATATTACTGCGTTAAGCCAACGGTGTTGGTGCCAAAAATTTTATTTAGCTGTAGTTCCGTTCTAATACGGTGTACTACGGAGCCTGAGTCCCGACGAACAAAGATACGGCCTCCACGAGTCCAAACATACCGCCAGTTGTGACGACGGCCCTCCTCTCGAGCACGGTGAAATAAGGCCCGGTTGGTTCTAGTCAGGTGCTCGTTAACGTAAAAACGCCGAGGGGGGGCGTCCATGATACCCGTGGTGTCCAATCCACGTCGCACCCTGGCAGCTTTTAGAATGCTGTCCCGCACTGCTCTGCGCGCCAGGCGGACAACGACAGGACGGGGTCTAGGCTGCTCACCCTCTACAGCTGCTGGCCGACTGACACCCCTACGCATGACGGAGACAATTTCGCGATCATCCATATCTATGCCGATTTTCTTGGTTACCAAATCCACCAGATGTGCGACGTTTTCTCCGTTTTTTTCTGGCAGGCCTGTAATTTCGATGTCGTTTAGTAGGTACTCCTGCTCACGATCATTTAAATCGGCTTCCAGTTGCTCGATGCGTTCAGTCATCGCCGCGTCGGGCACGCTGACAGTCGCGCGCGCGTTCAGCTGCTCCTCAACCGCAGTCATTCGTAGCTCGACATCGTCCACTCTTTTGACTACTTCTCCCATATTTGAGCTTATATTTGACAACTCCTGCCTAATGGCCTTCATCTCGGTGCGGACATCAGTTAATAGCTCCCTGAGCTGTCTAATTTCATCAGTTAGGACAGACGGCGCGCCACCGGCGTTCGCGTCGATAAAAGAGTCAGTTGGTGATGTGTAGACAGGATAGCTAGGTGGTGTAGTGCAAGTACGACAGGTCCAGGTCTTGCATTTTGGATCGTACCCTTTAGCACAAGCGCGATGGGAGATGCCTGCGCATTTGGTGCACTTGACACCATCCGTAATTTTGAAAAATTTGCCGCAACAGGTACATTTATAATTCGCCATTTTATATTACTTATTTAGAGGCTTTATGAAATTTTAGGTTATTATAGATGTTATGCACTTTGAAACACAACGTACGTTAACAGCTGACTGTCACTATCAAACTTGTTGTTGTATTTCTGTTTTATACGGCTTTTTGCAATGATTTTTTTTATTCTTACTGTCCACTGTTATTAAATGATACAAAATATATGTATTTTCACTGCAAAATCACACTTTTTCATAATAAAATTTAAAATTTCTTAAAACTGTATGCGATCTGTCAAACGCCTGTCCAACTCAGTTTCGGAAACAGTTTCGGAATTGTATAAATTTCCTAGGATTTGTATACAATTCCTGGATTTCATACATTCCCGGTAACATATACATTAAAGTCGAGAAATATTACCCTCCTTGTAGTAAAAGTTCTAGTAAACATCAGCGGTTATACAGTTATAAATCGAACTTTTATTTCATGTTCATTTTATGCAAATCTGTTTGTACAGTAAGGACGGGTCCCTAAGTGGCCACCCGTGCGCACTGTGCATGCCATATAGCTGCCACGACCGATAACTTGCCTTTTATAAACTTCTTACATAATATGAAAATAATTTCTTCGAGAGCTTTTGCTCGATCGTGCTCGAGTTTGCGAACTTTTTTCCTATTTATCGAGCTTTCTTTTAAAGCGCATATAAAGTTTCCGTGTTCTTTATAAAGCTTTTAATATCGTTTAATCTTGTTTTTATAGCGGGCGCGCTAGTTTATTATGAGTCTTACTTTGACATAACTTCGAATAAACTGTTAATATCGAAAGTAGAGCTCTATGAAACACGTGTATGATGGTGCATGTATCATTGACGGTACGTCCATAAAATCAAATGGTCGGCACTCGAAAAATCTATGTAGAAACAGAAAATAAATGAACACACGTCCTCTTCAATTTCAATTCTTTGGGAAGTCGTTCCGTCAATGCATACCGTTAGGGTTAAATCAGACCGCAACGTGACGCGTAGTTGTATCTCTAAATTTGTACTGAATTGACTGGTTTCAATTGCGCGAGACGTCTTGCAAATCTGTCAAATCCATACAAAATTAGAAACGCATCTACGCGTCGCGTTTCGGTCTGAATTGACCCTTCGAGGCATAGTCAAGGGAAATTTTGAATAAGCCTTCTTTATACAATTGACATTACTAGTAGGGCACTCAAGTTGGAGACATTTTGACGCTAAGAGAGAACCTATCCGGATCATGACTATACCAGAAAGGGGTTGGATCTATAAAGTTATTTGTATACGGCTGGTACAGAAATTGCCACATAAAACTGGACACTTGAATGGGTTAGAATATATTGACACAGCCTTAAATTGAGTTTTCTCTGAGACAATAGCCTTTTTGTCCAATAGGTATAAGTTTATTTGCGTTAAGACAGAAAGTCATGATTACTAAGGCCTTTTACCAATGTCGCATTTAAGTTGTATTCGTTAAATACTACTACTCGTGTACTATTAATCATTTTCACATAGTAATTATAATTATGTACTCTTAATATTTCGTTGTAAGTATGTATGGCAATAAACAACAATATAGTTACTATATATTTCCTTGTACGTTGTTTACATTGATACCATCGTCGCACTGGAAACTTATTTGGACGCTGTTCAGCATTTGTGTATTCACCCCCAAAAAAACCACATTGAGTTATCTATATCTATACATATTATAAAACAAAGTCGCTTTTTCCCCTCATGTCCCTTTGTTCCCTTTAATCTTTAAAACTACGCAACGGATTTTGATGATTCTTTCAGTGCTAGATAGCCCATTTATCGAGGAAGGTTATAGGCTATATTTTATCACGCTAAGACTAATAGGAGCGAAGAAATAGAGGAAAATGAGGAAAAAACGGGGAAAATTATTTGAAAGGGCTAACTTAAACGCGCTAAACTCAGGAACTACTGGTCCGATTTGAAAAATTAATTCAGTGTTAGATAGCCTATTTATTGAGGAAGGCTATAAGCTATCATGCTAAGACTAATAGAAGAATGTGGAAAAAACGGGGGAAATTGTTTGAAAGGGCTTATCTCGCGAACTACTGGAGCAATTTTTATGTTATTTGGCACAGATAAGAAGTAGACCACGTGAAGGATCATAGGCTATCGATTTTAATCATTTTTTCAGTAGCTATATATTTTATACCCGTGCGAAGCCGGGGCTGGTCGCTAGTAATTTATATAGTAGGGAAGGGGAAGGTGCTAATTTTGTAGTCACTCGAGCATCATGGAGACCTAGTAGGTTTTTTACATTAGGTGAAACTGATAAAAAAAATAATAAAAGCATTTTTTATTTTAGCGGTGGGTTCAGAAACTGCGGCCATTTTAAAGTTTTGAAAAAGAAAATATATTCAGAAAATTGCTTATTTCGGTCAGTTATTATTATATTTTAGACAACAAGGACTAATTCATTTAGTTTAGTGCAAAATAAAATATCTGCGATGTTTAGTTAGGAAAATATCAAAGGTTTATTTTTTATATTTTAAAATATATCTTTGAATCGTCAGTGCTTTTTATGGAAGCTTCTTTGGGGTACACTAAATATCCCCTATCTTAATCTGACAGATCGGATGACATTTCAATATTCAAAAAAATTTTTTTTAACCCACCACGTGAGAAATCTGATTTCTATACCATGAATCATAATATAACTGGACACATGTCGGAAGCCTATACACCAAAATCCCCTCTTCCCCTCTACTAATACATGCAGTCTTGTTCTTTAGATCATAATATTGTCATAGAACAAGACTGCATTCATAGCTCAACTATAAATATTTTGTGGGTTGATAATCAAATGCTTAACAGCGACCATTTATTGTGTCGTATCAGTAATAGGGGGTTGAAACCCCTTTACGGGGTCGGCAGGCGGTGTGCACATTGTAATAAAACACCTGGCTGCAGCTAATTCCGCCCCCATTGTGCACTCCCCCTAATTGCACTTTTAGCGGTGTGCACTGACCTAAAAAGTTTGCGATCTGCATCTGTTGTATACGAAGTGTGAATTATATTTAATCTAAATAAGAGTTTGCCGGTTCCAATGTGAATAATATTTTTAAGAATCCGCAATATACGGCGATTTGTAAGTGAGTTGGCTACGTTTATACAAAGTTGCAAGAGCATCTGTTAGCAAAAGCTAACTAGAGACTAGAGAGTCTATAATATGATAAACTAGATGACGCCCGCAACTCCGTTGCGCCAAAATTCGTTTATCGCGCGGGAACCGTACATTTTTCCGGGACAGGGCGTCATTTTAAGTTAGACAAGCCTTACCTGAATACAGCTCTCAAACCCAATCTATTTATTGTGAAATGTCAAAGCTATTAGTGTTGTACCGCGTGAAGTTATCGACGCCCCGCCGACGTGTAACTTCGACGTGAAGTTAGCAAGTTGTATTTGTTAGTCACTCTGAGTCCTGAGATGTATCCATATTATATTTCTATTAGGATAGAACATAAGTGCTACCCGCAAGGCCCAAACCTCATTGTGTACAGATTTCATAGTTATGCGATATTTCTGGCTTTATCTGATCTAATATGTCAGAAGTGCGAGTTCTTGAAGCCTGGAGACAGACAGACTGACAGACAGTGAAGTCTTAATTTTAATTGTGGTTAATTTAATGAACTACAGGTTTATCTCTGTATTTTTTTTTTGTATTTGACAATAATCGAAATACAGGTCGACTTAAACTTCGACTCGGTACGAAATTATACTTCGACTTCTTTTTTGCAGTTATTTCCGTAAATATTGATTTTACAATAAAAATTATAAGGACTAAAGTTGTAGAGAATTAAATTTGCGACAAATTTGATCCTTATCATTCTTTTAAAAAATAAAATAAAGGAGATGTAGTTAAAAAAGATTGAACCTTCAAACCAATGTGGCAGCTAACGCACTCGTCGGATTTGGTCGAGTTTTTGAATTTAAGCTATTTGTGACCTCCTCTAAACACTGGTGCAAAATAATTTCTGACTAAGTATAATTAATTTTAAAAATCTAACTCTACTGCATACTGGGGTAATTATATTGGTCTATAACGTTAGGTATATTAACTTTATGGTATCGAGTATCGACGTCGATATAGTCCCCTCACTATCACTATCCATGGCATCAAACTACTATATCTACAACCTAATGTAGTGTCTAGTGATGTTCAAAGCCAGCCTAATTTAGTTACTGGCTACGGCTTACATGCGACATCTACATCCGTATTAACAGTATATAATATATCATACAGTAGAATGACTTTGATGTGTCTTTGAAATCAAACTTGTTGAACACATAATATTATTATTATATAAGTTTACTAGCTGTTGCCCGCGACTTCGTCCGCGTTAACATAGTATACCTATATAGACTTTCATTTAAACTTTCAACCCCTATTTCACCCCCTTGGGGGTAGAATTTTCAAAAACGCTTAAACACGTATCCAATCATTTTTAATCAGTAGCCCAAACATAAAATTTCATAATTCTAACTCAAGAAATAACGGACTTCCATTGAAACTTTCAACCCCAATTTCACCCCCTTGGGGGTAGAATTTCCAAAAACGCTTAAATACGTATCCATTATTTTTTAATCAGTAACCCAAAAATAAAGCTTTATGTTTCTAACTTAAGAAATGACGGACTTTCATTCAGACTTTCAACCCCTATTTCAGCCCCTCCGAGGTAAAATTTTCAAAACAGAGCTCACTGCCGAGAGAGAGCCCGCGACCCGGGGTGTCGGTGTTTGTAATAATGAGTAGTCGCAGCAAGCAAAATAATCTCCGGGTGGGTCCCAGCTCCGAAGGGGCTGGAGAATCCCATACGTCGCCTTCGGGCGGCGGGCGGTCCGCGTATACGGAGGGGCCACTTTCTGCAAAGATGAAGGGGGAGAGAAGGGAGGAGAAGGACGAAAAGGAGGAGAGGAAGGGTAGCGCTAAGAAGCGCGCGGATCCCAAGCCGGTGCACCTAATCGCATCGGAGGGGGAGCCGTCTACCGATGAAGATAGAGACAGCGAGGTCTGCTTCTCGGCGTCCGGCAGCAATATGTCGCTGGACTCCGTGGGGTTGCCCGCACCATCCGGACGAACGACTCCCCTAAAAAGGAGACACCTGGACGAGACTGACGAGGCGCCGTCGACGTGGCCGTCCTCCTAAGACCGGCCAGTGCGTCGGCCTGGCTAAGGCGCAGGCCGACTACAACCGTGAAAAGGAGGAGGCTCTGCGGCTTCAGGACGAAGAAGTCGTTGCCCAACAAGTGAGCAAGGCGAGGCTTGCGAGTGTGTGTCTCAGCACCGCCTTCAGAGGGTCCGAGCTCTCCGCCTCTTCTCCTTCGGGAAAAGAAGTTGAGAGGCTGTGGACGGGCGCTGATATCAGCAGGACGGTGGCGGAGACATTGAAGACCATCAATATGGTCGCCACAAAGTCCACGAACCTTAAGGGAACATATCAGAAGTACCTTAAGGAGTCGGTGGCGACCATAAAGATGGTCTTCAACAAGTTGGCGGACCTCTCTACAACAGAGCAGGTGAAGGAGCTGGAGGCCCGAAACACGCGCCTCGAATGGCAAGTGGCGGCGCTACGCCAGGACGAGGTGCGGAAGAGGGCCTCGCCACTGCGGCCGTCGCTCTCACCATTGAAGAGTCGGCCACGAAGGCGGGTTTGACGTATGGCACCCCCGAAAATCCAGTTTTAAATAGCACGTAGAACTGCTTGTTTAAAATTACCCCCGAAATAAAGTTTTACTTGCGAAATGTGGAAATAGTTGCACCCGTAACATCGCCCCATATAAGTTGAGGAATTTCATCGTTTCAGTTGAAAACTTTACTGCACTGTAAAATTCATAACCCCCGAACTGACGATAAACAAGAGGTGGAATCTTGGCGAAAATGAAAACCTTTTTCTTTGGACTAGGCAACTTCATATATTTTATAAGGTCTCGTATTCTTTATAAGATTTCGTAGGAAAATGTATCTTAAATATTTAATAAATGTGGCGTTGTTGTATGTAATTTTGTCTGGGTCGCTATGCCCAGATTTTGCACACATTTTATGAAAAAATAGAATTAATGGGTGTACTTACACCAAATTTGGTAATACAAAAAATATATATTTTAATCATGAACCCTGCTCTAAATTTCATGTACACGTGCGTATTCTCAATTCTGTTTTACACTTATATTATAGGGCGAATATTTTGAATATTATGAGTTCGTTATTTCACGCAAAATCTACAGAAGATTTTGATCTTTGCCAATGTAGCAGCTCAGGCTCAGGATTTGCAAATAGACTATTTTAATGGAATTCTGTTATAATTATTTTTACAGCCGTTTGGGAAACAAAGGCGGAGCCGCGGTCAACAGCTCGTCTATACTAATATTGTCTGTGATGTCCTTACGTAGCGTAGTTTAAACTTCTTAATACGAATTTGGCTGTAGCAAAGTAGCGGCCGTGCATTTTTCGCGTAATTTTCTGCCGCGCACTGCAAAACTCTGGAACGAACTGTCACCAGCAGTATTTCCGGACCAATACGACCTGCAAACTTTCAAGTAGAGTTTGCAGGTCGTATTTCCTCTTAAAAGGCCGGCTACGCACCTGCAGCTCTTCTGATCTCGCGAGTGTCCATGGGCCACGGTAGTTGCTTTTCAGCAGGTGACTCGTTTGCTTGTTTGCCCCCTTATTTCATAAAAAAGCGGGGAAATTTTATGCTAAAATACATCTGTCTATACGAAACTTTCCTCACCTCTTTGTTTTCACAAGATATTGTTCGCACGGGGCGGAGTATTTTGTTTGATAATTCCATTTATCACGACGATATCTGGATCTCGCCGAGTGTCGCTGGCAGATATTTTGTCTGCATATTGTGTTGGATGGAGCATTTGTTTCGCCTCATTTGGCATCTGTTTGTCATTCCAGTATCTTTTATCATATAAAGCGTTTTGATTTGTTTTACTTAAATGATTGTTTAGTATATTAATGTAAAAGTAAGGTACGGATATTTGAACTTGTAATAAATTATATATAGTACTTATTTTGTATGTTACATATTAATAGAAATGAATTTTAAATTCTATCATTTTCCCTAAAAGTCAAGAAAGGCTGAACCGATTTGGCTTATTTTAGTCTTGAAATATTCGTGAAAGTCCAGGGTTTTTATAAAGAGGAAAGTGCCACGAAGTTAACCGGTCATCTGGTAGTTAAAAGTTATATTAAATTAGGATTAATAAAACATTTACATACGCATCCACTTTTGTATGTAAACACAATTGTTAACTGTTAACAGAATAGGAAATCACTTGAAAATAATTGCTTGCAATGCTTATGTAACATTTTGCTACACTACAGTTCCCCGGTAAGAGGAAATCAATTACCGGCTCCAATTAAATGTAAACAATGAATACACCCTCGTTTTATCCACTACCTGTATGCCTCACTACAGCTGTATAACTTTGCTACCTGTATACTCCTCTACTTGTATTTCAATACAAGTAGTAGGGATAGAAAGTATCCTATGTCCTTGCCCGGGACTCAAAGCATGTGCATACCTTGCGAATCGGTTTAGAGGTTTAGGCGTGAGGTAAGAGACAGACGGACACACTTTCGCATTTATAATAATGTTGGTATGGATGTACTTTTGTACTATTAATAAAAACTCCAACACCGCTCACAGATTCAGGTATTATTACATGATATTTTATACAGTCGCTATCACCAATAATATTTTCGTTAAAATTGTTTTGTTTGTACAGTTGTACGTTGTGGTGTAGGCGTACGGGTAACGGGGAATATACGACACGTAAAAATTAACAGCCATTGCTTTGTTATTTCAATGTTTCGATATTGTTCTTTTATGTGCAATGTTTTTCGTTTTTCATTTCGCGTTATTGCGAATATGGTCAATTACATAGCGTTGTGCCAATATTCGCTTATCGCGCGGGAACCGTACAATTTCCGGGATAAAAAGTATCCTATGTAAGGACTCGGGATTTAAATTAACTCCATATTAAATTTCAATAAAATCGGATTGGGTGTTAAGTGGCTACAGACTGACATACAGACACACTATCGCATTTCTAAAACTACTACTTCTGAATACTGGAACTTTGATTTGTAAACTTTAAGTTGGCTTCTTCAGCTTGCAAAAGCACCTCTAAACGATGCCATAAAATCTTTTACTATAGCAATTAGTTTTATGAGAGTCAGAGTTTAAAGTGGTGTATAAGTTGGTGTTGCCTCGTAAAAATGATGTTTAATTAGTGTTGCCAACGTTAGTGCCAAATCTTCAACACTTGACAGAGTTAACTGTCGGTTAGGCATCGCTATAATCTTCTACGTATTGTTAAAAGATAAATAACTTTTTACTTTACTTTTTTAGAGGGACCTCAACTATTTTGTCATCATACAGTCTAATGGGTTTTCAAAATCTTACCTAAAAGGATGTTCTGGCGCGCAGCCGAAATAGCATAACGCCGCCCTCTAAAATAAGTTTAAGTCATATAATATTATGGTTTGCTGTCGAATTATATATAACTAGATGACGCCCGCAACTCCGTTGCGCCAAAACTCGTTTATCGCGCGGGAACCGTACACTTTTCGGGAGTAAAGTATCCTATGTCCTTTCCCGAGACTCAAAGTATCTCCATGCCAAATTTCAGCAGAATCGGTTCAGCGGTTTGGGCGTAAAGAGGTAACAGACAGACACACTTTCACATTTATAATATTAGTATGGATAATGGTTTGTGTTTTGCTGTTTCGCAATATTGTATCATCCTCAGTATCATCCATCCTTATGAGTTATGAATATCGTAAACTATCAGTAAATCGGTTTTACCGTAAGTGTAAGGCTGCGTTTCCACCAGAGATATATTGCGAGGAATGCGTTTTTGAGAACCAATAGCATCGCTTCATTGATTTGACGTTACAGTGACCTCGCTCAGCGCAGCGATCCTATTGGATCTTAAAAGCACATTCCTCGCAACACATCTCTGGTATCTGGCAGCCTTATCTGGTCGTGTTAGCTCTCAAGTCGTCCAATTATTCACGCCGCCTCTCATCTCCGCGCCCTCACTCTGATTGTTTCATTTCAACCCTCTATTTTGTTTCAACCCTTTCAGCTGTTGTTCGTTTCAATTATACTAGTAGATTTTGCCCAAAACTGATTGTAAAATGTAAACTGTTTATGCCTACAATATGTCTTTTACATCGTCATTTTTCAAAATTGTATTTGTGTATTATATCCAAGTGATTTACTGTTTATAGCAATAAAAAAGTAAAGTAAAATAAGGCTACTTCAGCCAATTTTGGGGTCATTTTGTCATACTTCTAGTGTGACGTTAAGGGCCAACCCACACGTACCACAACCACACGACAACCACAACCACACCACGTGGTCGGGCGTATATTTCGTATTGTAAATGAACTGAACCATTCACACGTACCACATTTTGCAGTCGTTGTCGACCACTTGTTAGATAACTTGTCAGACGCAACCACGGCCGACCACATCGCAACCACAACGTTGCGCCGATGCAACGACAGTGCGCGCACACCGCCCGCGCTATTCCCCCCTCCGTTTCATTGACTTTCGTACGTAACCACATCTCAACCACTGGCGACAACGCAACCACGTCGGCATTTTGTCGGTACCACAACGCAACTACAAAAAGCTGCAGCGACACCATTCACACGTAACCACAGCTCGACGACATTTTGTCGTTGCTATGTCGTGTGGTTGTGGTACGTGTGGGTTGGCCCTAATGGCGTAACATTTCATTCGTTCGTCGTTGAAAGGTAATAATTTTAAAAATTGCCAACAGCATTTATCAGCAATATGTGGTTAGTGGTATATTAATATTTAAAATCACGTATACAGCAGTATTAATATGGAAATGAGAGTATAAAATTTTATTGCACACCGTTAACGGGTTATATAGTTTGATGGTGACTACGTAGTGCTATGTCGCTTGGTCGTAAAAAACTAAAGCAAATGAGGTGACACTAGTTATAATTTGATGTTAAAAGGGAATGTATAATTGTATAAATAAACTAGATGACCCGGTGAACTTCGTATAACTTCGTATTCGTATAACTTTCCTCCTAATAGATTCCCTGAACTTCCACCAATATTTCAAGACTAAAATTAGCCAAAGTTTCAGTCGTGCTCGAGTTTTAGCGAGACCAACAAAATTTAGGTAATATACATTTTTATTTTTATTTAGATGTAATGGTTATATTGTAATTAATTTTCAAGGGCAATCACTAAGGTGATTCGGTGAAATGCTTACCGAAAACCGACAAACATCTAAGGTAGTCAAAAAATACTTCTGACGCAGGCACGTAGACTTGATGACTAAGCATGATAATATTATATAAATATAAAAGATAAATGTAAGACATAAAAGTGTCTAGTATCTGTCTTATAACGCGTAATCGCTTAGTCAAATATCCGGAGCAAAGCTCAACAACTCTAGATAACACTTATAGATTGTTATCGACTGAGATGTAACTAATGTTTATATGATATCATATGACTTGCCATTTTTTACGTGTCCTGTACTTTACTTATCTTGATTAGTAAAACTCTGAAATGGACGGTCGCCAGCAGTATTATCGGAGTATTACGACCTGCAGACGTTCAAAAAGAGAGCGTATTCCCTCTTAAAATGTCCATGTTGTTCTTCTGATGTTGCAAGTGTCCATGGGCGATGGTAGTTGCTTTCTATCAGTGACCCGTTTGCTTGTTTTCCCTTTTCCCCCATTATTTTATAAAAAAACGTTTTGGATTGAAAACTATCCTATTTACTTTTCTGGACCTTAAAACTATAACTCCAAACTAAGTCTCATCAAATACGCTTGAGCGATTTAAACATAAAAATGTAAAAGAGCAATTTTATACTGTAGAGCAGTGGCTCTTAACCTTTTAGTCATGACATGAGGGACCATTTTACCAAATGTTTGTCTAGCCGGGGACCACCCAGTTGGTTTACCTAAAGGTTGTCTGATACGAGTAAAGAAAACAAGTACAACTATGCTTATAATACTTATAATTAGCACTCATTTTATTATTTGGCAAAATCTAAAAGTTACAGATTTCAATTTAATATGATTTTTGTGACTGCATAGTGCATATTCTTTACTATATTATTAGGATGGCTTCGCGGACCACTTGTTATGCCTCCAGGGACCTCCAGTGGTCTGCGGACCGCCGGTTAAGAACCACTGCTGTAGAGAGTAAAATAATGTTACGCAAATATTATGGCATATTATGCCTCATCAGATAGCGATATTTTGGCAAGTACATAATGAAGCTTGGCAGGCTATCGCCCACCTGTTGCTTCGTATTGCTTCGTGTTGCTCTCCAGACTTCAATCGACTGATGCGGACAGCTATTAGGGGAAATTTAGCAATTTGTTCTCTCTTTAATAGTGTGTTTTAAACATGACTAGCTGTCCAGGTGAACTTCGTGTCACTTAAAAACCTTCCCTGGACTTCAAGGATTGTTTTAAGACTAAAATTAGCAGAATCGGTTCAGCCGTTATCGAGTTATAGCGTTACTAACACAATTGGAAATCCATTTTTATATATATATATATATATATATATATATATATATATATATATATATATATATATATATATATATATATATATATAGATAGCTGTCCCGGTGAACTTCGTGTTACTTTAAAACCTTCCCTGGACTTCTACGAATATTTTAAGACTAAAATCAGTCCAATCCGTTCAGCCGTTTTCGAGTTTTAGCGCGACTAACACATTTGAAAATCCATTTTTATATATAAGAGAAGATAGATTTTGTTATTTTATTTGGTTTATTTGTTAAAAAATTGTAAATAACTTGTGTTTTTATGAATTTGTTGTATTTGTAAAACCTGACTCCAATTCACAAAACATAGCAACATGAATCCTAAAATGCTTTCGTTCCCGTTACACAGATAACTTATCATTAAAGTGTAAGGACTAGAATCATAAATTTCACTATTAGAAACCGGTAAAATAAGAAAAATCATCCACACGTTTTACTTGCTACTACACTAATTTATATTAAAGTTATTTTAAAGATCAAACTATAACTGAACTCCGCGGCTATCGAGTCGATCGCACTCTCGAGACGAGAGGGTTCAAATGTGCTTGTGCCGGGTCAACACATTATGCTTCTGACGAGCTAAATTATGTAAGCACAAGCTATTGGCTATAAGATTATCTTTTTTTAATGACTTCTTTAGTTGACGGTCGATAAGCAGAATATTATTCACGTTGAGAAGGAAGTTACTCATGCTTGAATATGTGTGTGTTAGTTATAAATAGAGACCGGATTATATGCAACATAAAAAGCTTGTTATATGTATGCAAATATGCATGAAAAATGCTTGAAATATGCACGAAAATTGGCAGAATATGCAAAATTATATGACGTTATGCAAATACAAAATCTGCATACAATTAGTAAATTATTTTTTGATAGGATAATAGACCGTAGAGTAACATTATAATAATATGACATTAAAATTATTTCAAATTTTTGTAAAGGTAAGCAATCAAATATTTTTCTAAATTTTCAGTAGTAAGATTGTGTGTAGGGTCATTTAGAATATTTTTGTAAATAGAAAAGGTTCGCTCCACATTCATTGAGGAAAATGAGCAGAATTTGAACTTGGGTGCTGCTGCTATGTTAGCACTTACAGTTTCTGGCAAAGGTTCTGCCGTTTGATTTGTAGTTAGCGAGCGCGACTTTCTTCTCTCTCTTTAATTTTACTAGCTGTCCCGGCAAACGTTTCTTTGCCATATTATATTAAGTATATCGCCCGTTTTATTTTATTGAATTAGTGACTAAAATACAAGTATGTCACCATGGCAACGTCCATCACTATCCCGTGACCCGCGTCGCATAAACAATGGTCGCTCTTTATAGACAAATAATTTGCAATAAAATAAAATTGCGACTATAATTAAAGATCTAAGCTATCCTATCTCTCAAGTTGGAAAAAAGCACACATTAAAAAACAAAAAACATTAAAGTCGGTTAAGTAGTTTAGGAGTCCATTGAGGACAAACATTGTGACACGAGATTTATATATATTAAGATTATCGTAACTGTCAAAACAAAAGATGCGCACGGCTAGGCTGCAGACTGCATTCGAAATGCAGTAAAAATTCACAACTATTACTCAATAGCCCTTATGTTTTGTAATTACTGTTATTGTTGTTTTTGGTCGCATTTCGTTACGCAGCATTAGTGAAAAATCTTGTAAATGTACCGATAATATGCATCGTAAATAGATCTTAGATAAAATATGCTATTACTGCTGAAAATGGCTAAAATATGCAAATGCATATGCAAATATGCAAATGCATATAATCCGGTCTCTAGTTATAAACTTATTACGATAAGTAAGAGTTTTTTTATTAGCTTCTGGTAAACAGCGAAACAATATCAATTGCAGTATTCTACGGCATAGTACAGACTCCACTTAAAAATCTCATCAAAATGGCGTAAGTCGATAAATTATTATTATTAGTACCGAATAGAGATTTCCCGTAATTATTGTTCCCGTAATTCTTATAATTTTCATCAGCTTGAATTAATAGATAGTTATCGATACAAAACAAATCTTAAGCCTTCTACTAATAATCCTGGCTGAAAATAGCGATAGGAAACTATTTCATAAAGAATTTCTTAAACAAACAGCTCAGCGCGGTTCGAGATAGTTCCTGAACGTTCTAACAGAGTTGTAAGTTCCCGGGATTGTTCTACCTCGTGTACAAGTTGTATCTACTTTGAAAGTGGAGATGTATGTCTGTGCATCTCCTCATCGGTTCTTCTTTGTAATTAAAACTTAAACCATTTGGATTTAAGAGTATACTGTAATATGTAAAATAAACAACAATAATAGCTCCTAATGATACAGGTTTGTTACATAAGTTTCTTAATATTCGATAGATAGAGATAATGGAGAGAGAAAGATAATTACTGATAAAAAGTGTGAAAAATTCTATACCAAATTAGGAATTTAGATGCCACAGAAAATCACATCATGCCGTCTTTTCAGACAATTGCGTAGCGTCAGCCGTAAAAGCAGTTCTATCAGCTTGATAAAGAAATCTTAAACCGACATTTACTTCAGCCATATAAAAGTAATAGGTACTAGTTCTTTAGTTAATTGATCAAGATCCTATCAAAATTGCATTCGCGCCAATCGTAAACTCTAGCAATAAAACGAACAACAGGAAGTATGACGTGACAAACCATCGAAATGGTGAAAGAGGCGCGTGACACAATTCCAAGTTTAAATGGATTTCCCGTTTCCCGCCCCGAATTAGTATTCCGCGGGCGAGACCTAACTGTCTAGGACCTAAACGTTTTTCGCCTGTAGCGTATTTGGGAAATGGTGCCTCTGATTTGCATACAATTAATTCCCCTTTTCGAGTCTCAGCCGGGCTCTGGCAATTCTGGCGTGGACACTTGCCAGAAAATCAGTATTACTGTCAGGTGATAGGGAATTTTAGTGTTGGTTAACAATTTCACATTGATACGGTTAGGATTACGGACAAGGTTCCAGTGTTATTGGTTACAGGGCTGGATCAGCTCTTGACAGAATAGCTCTGATTGACAGAATTAAGTAAAAATAAAACAAATGTTTTCGAAACATACGAATTGCGTGATAAAGCACTCTTTTTATTCTCGATGTTTCTGCTACTTCGCAGCGACTTTTGTCACGAGAGAACATTGCTTTTTACACGATCTCCGGATGGCATCAGCGTAAATAGGAAACAGGCTCTAAACACGCATCACTTCAATCTAGTGCCCCGTAGCTTGCCCCTGCTACTAGCAATGTAATTTATCGGCAAAACTAAAAATACATTTAATTTTTATAAGCACTTTGATGTAGAATCGAAGCAACGACGATAAACGGGAGCGAACGTCGTCGTTAACGTCGTCGTCAACGGCGTTTCTGACGGTGGCCTTATTGTATATTTATTGCGGCTCGTAACTACGAAGGTTATGTCTTGTCTTTACCATCGTGACAAATAAGGCGTATTATGAACCTTATACACATAGCAATAGAGTTGCTAATATCGAAGGGAAAAATGATATGAACTTTATGGTGATATGATCGAAGTTGAGATTATATAGTCGATGAATACTCATGAACCTTATTGTCCTAATAAAAGGATTGAAATTGTAACACCTGCTTGTCGATAACTGTACACATCCCCAACACCCCATCACACCCCATCACACCCCATCACACGCGATAAACAATAAATATCGGATACAATATCAGGCACATTACGCAGTGATTCTTTCGCTACACTTTTATTTTACTTCCCATATTTTATACCTTTCTGGTTTATTAATATTGTTGCGATGAAAATCGTTTCTAGCACAGGAACCTTACATTTTTCTGGGAGTTTCTATCAACTTATTTTGGCTCTTTTGCTTTATTTAATGTTTAGAAGTCACTTGGAAGAAAATCATGTAGACTGTAGAGTTTACTGTGCAAGTAGCGGCGCTGAAAGAGTATTTTTTTTATTTTATGAAAGAGTTTCACGTTTCTATAAGGCATTTCTTATAGAGACACTAGCGACCCACCCCGGCGTCGCACAGGTATAAAATATATAGCCACTGAAAAAATGATTAAAATAACATAACATAAAAATTGCTCCAGTAGTTCGCGAGATAGGCCCTTTCAAATAATTTCCCCCGTTTTTTCCACATTCTCCTATTAGTCTTAGCGTGATGAAATATAGCCTATAGCCTTCCTCAATAAGTGGGTTATCTAACACTGAAATAATTTTTCAAATCGAACCAGTAGTTCCTGAGATTAGCGCGTTCAAGTTAGCCCTTTCAAATAATTTTCCCCGTTTTTCCACATTTTCCTATATTTCTTCGCTCCTATTAGTCTTAGCGTGATAAAATATAGCCTATAGCCTTCCTCGATAAATGGGCTATCTAACACTGAAAGAATCATCAAAATCCGTTGTGTAGTTTTAAAGATTAAAGGGAACAAAGGGACATGAGGGAAAAAAAGCGACTTTGTTTTATAATAAGTATATAGATAGATGTAATTGTTTCAGCGCTGCTATTTGTTCCCAGTCAACTCTATGTACAACCACACACTCTCAAATGTTGACATAGTTTTGTTACATCCTGTTCATTTTTGTGCATGTACATTGTACGTTGTACATTAGATGCGCGTGGCTCGATACTCTGTTATCACACTGTAGATAAGATATGTAATTTCAATATCCATCCACGTTGCGAGGTTTCCTGATGTTCCGAGAAACTTTTAATCACCTGGCTTTACACTCCGTTCGTTTACGAAATGGTTTTTTTGTACCAAGTTCGATAAAGAGAAAGTTTTATAAGCACATAAACATGTAAGATTACGTCTTGATGTCTACATTTAAGTATAGAGATAAATAAGCCTGTAAGTAATTTTTTCTGGTTTTTATCATGGAGTTCGAAGCTGGTAATTTTGTTAGTAAATTCTACTTTTTGGTTGATGTCTAAGCTATTATTATTAATGGCTCCCAACGTTTTATAGTGCTTAATGCTTTGTGCAATATACAAGAGCATTAATTTCTCGTTTTACTTATTGTTCTGAAAGTATTATCAGGTGATCAAGCTGAACTGGAAAATAGCTTTTTTAATCGAAATCACGATCTCCGAATCAAGAGCTACGCCAGGGGTTCCCAAACTGTGCGCCGCGTAAAATCAAGAGGGGCGCCGCCGTGAGTCGATCCTCCATCACTATCCATAAATCAATTATAAAATAAAATTATAATATTGTGAATTATACAAATCATGCAGAAGAATAATATTTGTTTATTATTATTTACTTGCTTAACCTACCTATAATCATTAAATGTGTTTATTTATGTATCTATTTGTAATACCTAGGTAGAGTAGGGCGCCCGTGACAAAATGTTGACTTGTAATTGCGCCGCAGGCTGAAAAAGATTGGGAGCCCCTGAGCTACGCTGTAAACCACTGGACCACGGAGGTGTGAGGTATTATTGCGAATGAAATGACACCTCTTTTATAAAAATCTAATCATTAATTACACTTTGTCATCGTCTCTAGTGACACAGATTTCCCAGCAATTTATTTCCTTCCTTCTCGTTTTCGAGGGACGAGGCTTTGTTTATTTATGACAAAAGTTGTGTTGTTTCGGAGCACTTAATCATAAGCGATTGGAAGCGCTTGTTAAGCGCCCGCTCGCCGGCGATCAATTCCGAGCGTCTTCATTAAGCGTCGCCTTATTCGTCGCAATGACTTTCTTATAAATTGACATTGAGAAATGGACCGTCAGCCGCTTTATTGTGAAAAAAATTCCAATTATTGACATTGTTAAAGTCGTGGATTATTTTACGTCTGTTTTAACATTGTAAGAATTGGTTTCGTTAAGATCCGACTTAAATGGGGTCTGATCTTGATCAATATGAGCCTCAATAAATTTATTAAATCATACCAAAATCATAATAAGGAATAGTTGCGTTTGTTAACTATCGTTATTGAGAAGAAAATACCTTCAAATATTCTAAAAGTGCGGTTTTGCAAAATGTTATTTTAATCCGTATTTGCATTTGCATATATATGCATTAAGCGTTATGTCAATGTCAGCTCGTCGGCCATGTTATTTTCAAGCTGTAGCTCGCACTGCGGAATTTATGGACGCAATTTAACCAACGCCGATTCGAACGTGACGTCATTTTAATGGAGAGGTGTGGAATTTTACGAGATGTACTTTCGTGCTTAGAGTGTATGTTTTAAATTTAAAATGTGTCCAAGTTGCTTTCGTAACTTTTTAACACGTTTTTACTTAGCTTTACCTACAAGTATGTTTGTATGTACTTTTCTTTGGAATAAATGCAAAGCGTGTTTTTTATATCTTATTATGTTTTGTACTTTAACTGGCCAGTCTTTGTCGAACTCATCCAGTTCCTCGCATCATCTTTTTTGAGGAGAAAATCCTGTGCAGTGAAAGGAAAGACGGCAGCAGGCTATTAATTATATTAAAATATTATGTCCAAATTCGAATCCAATGATTTAAACTATACTTGAACTTCTACATAGGGTTTGATAATTAATTGAACATCAATTAGTATTGGCATCCGATTATCCGGATCCGAAATCAGACCGGAAGCAATTTACTACGTAATAACTCATTAACTAGTGAATCCGCAGGCTGTCGGCCGGCGTACATGTATTGGACAGCGTTGGCAGCCGATAGTACTATATTATCAATCCGTAACAGTAATAGGGCTTTGCATCCGTTGTGGATGATTTGAGCTGATCGCACATTCATCGGAGCCGTACGCGTCGAACGCGCCGCATATACACGAAAAACGTCGCGTACGGTGCGGACGAATCTGCGAAGTAGGTGCGTCATATTAATTCATACAACGAAATCTAAAATGCGGCGCGTTCTGATAAATGAGCGATCACCTTTATACAGTATCTTCTCAGCGAAGTAACCACTCTTCATGGTTGCGAAAGCACATATGACATTCTCGCAACGTAGTCGACTTAGTCCAGAGGAATGAAATGGTCAATACGTCTGGAACTAACCACGTGCGGGTTTTCTCACGATGTTTTCCTTCACCGTACGAGCGTCCGTATTATGTACTTGAGATCTGAATTAACATCTCATACAAATGACAAACAAAGACACCAGGGGGGTGTGCCAAAATGTTTTCGTTTTCGCTTCGTTATAGAATCGCCGATCAAAATGTATGAAATTGATATAAGACGAGTCGAACGTCAACGTCATATTAACCAACGCTTATGTCATTTTCGTCGGAGACTCTATAACGAAGCGAAAACGAAAACATTTTGGCACACCCCCCTGATCTTGTAAAGTTATCTGGTGTATAAATATTATTGTTGTAATATTATAGTTAGCTACACCCCGTGGCTATAATATACGTAACAGTTAATAAGAACCTATCTCTGTAAGCTCTGTCCGAAGTCTGTGACGCGACATAACTTGATTACACCAGCGCGGCGCCGAGTATGATCTGTAGTGTAACGTCACCCTAACTATGTTATGTGTGTGAGTTCGCCCTAACTACATTAGAACAGATGAATATAGATGCGATCTGAGGGATTCTCATGACTCGTGAGTCGTGACATTCGAGCGTAGGCTGTTTTACTTGCTCGCACACTTGCCATATCGCGTGATTGAGACAGATTGCGATTGGAGACATGAAAATAGAGTCCCTGGGATACATTTTGTATCACGGAAATCCTTTAACTTTTATTGTATATTTTTATCTGATTTGATATTTGCGGATTGGATGTAGGTAACACTCGCTGGAGGAAGTCCTTCGGAAACCTATATCCTTATAACTCCTTTATTATATAAGGTAATCTTCAACAACTTTTTCTACCTTTGCCACAAAGACAAAGATGAACAGCTAATGCTATTCTTTGTTAAGAATAGTTTTATTCCAAAAACATATTTTATTTCAACTTTCAGCGTTGCTACTTTCACAGTGAACTCTATTGAGGGATATATAAACATTATAAACCTTGAAATGTCATTACTTAGTTTTGTTTCACCCAATATTTTATGTCTATTGTTTCTTTAAACAATTATGTATACGCGTTACGTCGCCAGGTCTGGTCACCCACTACATAATTTACTACATTTAATCCAGCACCTCAGGGTATAAGAAGTGGTTTTTGTAGAAAAGATTTTCTTTACGGCTCATCCCAACATCGTCGACGTAAAAGCAATGTCGTGTCTACATCATTGTGAAGTATTTTACCTGATAACTCCCCAAATAATGATCCTTATTTCGTTAGGATAAGATCTTATCACAGGTAAAATAAGTTTGAAAGAACTGTAAAAGAATACCGGAGCTTTATTATTTTAGCTGACCCTTCGGTACAAGAGGGCTGTACAACTGTTTACGTCAGACCTTTTATCAAGACTAGCTCTCATAAATGTCCTTTATTTGGACCTTAATCTGTTTCAACAAGGCTCTCTGTGTGTATTGATGCTTTGACTTAGTTCTTTTGTTTATTTTTATTTGCCCATACTTTTAAGGTGGCTTTTCGATTTTTGCCGCAAGCAACCGCGACCGACTGAAATTGGAATAAAATATCATTATGATATAGGCTAGAATTTATTTTTTCGCTTTTGCATTAATACGGTCTATTAGTATAGATCGTGTATTCGGTCATAAAACTTTATGTAAAAGCTAATGAAAGAGAGGGGAGACGTATGATTGTGCGTTTACATGACAATTTTTGTCGCATTCGAAATAGGTATTAGTGTATTCAATTCGCTTAAGTTAATAATCGAGGTTACAAACTGTGGTGGTGCAGTTATTAAGTCTTTGTTCAGTTAGACAAAAGCGCAGTTAATATTTTGTACACTGTCTGTGCGGCTATTCACAACTATATCTACCACTAACACCACCTTTATTCCAACGCCATAAGGATAATTTTCATAGGCAGAAATGTCACTATAGTTTATGGTATAGAGTCTATAGTCTATGGAGTGGGGTTCACCGCCCCGGGCGTTTGTCCATAGACAAAAGACACTTGCCAGGATAATTTTGATTTTGGATTCTGTATTGTTACTGACATAGATAATTGGAATTTGGAAACAAACTAAATTAAAGCATGGATTTTGCACCTACAGAATAAAACCTAAGGTTATTTAAGTAATAATTAAGTATATTATTTATGTACATTTTATTTAATCTTTAAAACTTTACGGTTTTACTATTTCTTTCGGAAAAAAATCGCTTTCATTTCAATATAAAGCTAGATAAATTGCCCAGGTGAGCTAGGCTAACCTCAAGAGGAGTAACCGCCATTAGGAACAGAATCCCACTATTAGTACAAATCCGACCTTCTTGGCCTTACCGC
Source organism: Lysandra bellargus (assembly GCA_905333045.1). NCBI lineage: Eukaryota > Metazoa > Arthropoda > Insecta > Lepidoptera > Lycaenidae > Lysandra > Lysandra bellargus. The sequence continues at coordinate 467,927 of HG995353.1, read as the reverse complement.
GACTTAATTAAAAACGATTTTCTTGCGCAATAATTTAAAAAAAGAACGCCGCAAAGCGTGAGTTTGAGTTTTTTATGCGGGAGTAAAGTGGCAACGGGCAGCGCTACACAGCCAGAGGTGGTTCATTAGATGTTATATTAAACTTACCTTTGCCCACTAGGTTGTAATTAGAAAACTTATTAGTTTTGTTTATTGCTGATGCTGCCGCATTAGAGAAATTTAATTATGATTAAACTTCAATTTAATGAGGAGTTTGACAGAATAATGTGTTAGTTAGGCTTATGTTATTTTATATTTGTCTTAAAGTGCGGTAGTTATGTGTATTTATTTTTAAGTACATGCCGTATAGTTGTATTTTAGTTTTTACTGTCGACATAGAAATAGAAAACTAGAACCTTATTCTTCTTTTTCAGGTAATTTTCATTCAAATCGGCTGAATCTAATTTTGATGGCTATGTAAGTAAGTATTACATATAATTTGTATCTTATTACTAAGGTGTATGACTTAATGTTAATCATTGGTAGAATATCATATCGTGTCTTTCGTTCTTTGTATTTATGACAATAAAAAAAAAATTCAGTCCAGCGATTAGCAATAAATAACCTAAACTGCAGTTGAACCAAAGTTATAACCCATTTCATTCGAATTTGTGATTCACCTGTTTCATATTACAAAAGTTTTAGCAGTGTTTCAAAAATGGTTTAATTTAACTGAGCAATGATAGCCGTAAACTGCGTGTTCTAGTATATTTTTTACGGTCACTGTAATTTCCACGTTATTTTTCGATGAAACAAACGGCCCGTGACGTCATGTTTTATGGCTAGCGATATGGGTATGGTATTCAAAAGCATAGAGCTACAGAGAATTTGGTAGCCAAATACTTCAGTCGATTTAGCAGGAATGAACGGGTATGAAGTTGTAAAGTCGTCTCAATAATATAGGTAATAGGGTAGACGCTGTATACAGTATACCAGCGTATACAAAGCATAAACTTCGTTAACTACTCAGCTTTCAATTGTTACTTTTACTTGCAAAAAAATTAAAAAATTCGGTAATATTATTGTTCTTACTAAGTTCTTCTATAATTGGTACTTTGCGCCTAGTGTATAGGCATTAGAGATCTAGAGTAGTTGTAGCGGTTGGCAGTAGCGAATAGCAAGTAGCGGTAGCGGAAGCGAGTAGCCAGTAGCGGGTAGCGACAATCCCGGGTCATTCCCATATCCACTGTCGCGCATAATAAACCGCTTGTAAATATTCATCGCGGCCTGCCTGGAACTGCTTAAAGGGGGTGTCAGACGTGCGAGTAAGTACGCGGACTTATGGCTCGACGATCTGCCGCGAGCCGCGCGCCGCGAGCCGCGAGCCTGGGGCATGGTAATCCAGTGTGAGCGATTCTCGTGTGTCACCGACGCGAGCCGAGTAAGTTCGCGAACTTAAAAACCCGCGTGCTTTAAGTTCGTACGTCTGTCAGGCACTTACCGCCTGCATCATCTGAACAACTCCTTTGACTAAGTGCTGTAGGTTTTGCGCACGGTATTTCGTATATTATATGGGATGATGACATCAGTCAAATATTTCATAAATAAAATTGTTGAAAACAGAACTAACTAGCTTTTTTATTTAAAACGAATCGTCCATATAATGTTTTGAAGTCTAAATAGAAGACGTAAGTGGAAGAATCGAACGAGTAACATTTCGTAACATACGAACAATACTTTATTTTTTCCCTAATTATTTTAAATAGGTAAGTTAAAATGTTTCAGATTAAACTTGTAACTTACCTATCTACGCCATAAGTTAGCTAATATATCTGGCTACACATATAATGCATAGTTTTTCTATTCCCAATATTTTTTCCGGCCCTAATGCCTCCTTTTAAGCAATTATTTTTAACACAAAAATTAAAACCGACTTCCAAGGTAAAAACAATAGTAATAGGAACTAAAAAGTATTAAATAACTCTTACTCTTTAATACCACGCCTTTTTCAGAATTCGTCTAAATATCAACTATTTCTGTACATATACTACAGTCTTCATTATTTTGAAGTCGGTACCAGCTAATTTAATCGTGAGTTCAGTAATGTCAGAATATCTGAAACATTTTGGGACTGGTACCGACTTCAAAGTAATGAAGACTATAGTATGTACAGAAATAGTTGAGATTTAGACGAATTCTGAAAAAGGCACTATTATAGAGTAAGAGTTATTTAATACTTTTTAGTTCCTGTTACTATCGTTTTTACCTTGGAAGTCGGTTTTAATTTTTTTGTTAAAAATAATAATTTCACTCTTTTTAGTGTTGTCTACAAAATAAGGCTTTATGCGTAAATAACCAATACGAATGTTAACTATTCACATTATGTTACTGTAAGCGAAATTGTGGTAAATGCTTGCAGTTATCTAAGCGATGCTGCAATTTCCAAACTTTTATCAAGATTCAGGAGTTCTGTTCAGTGCCTTTGGACAAAGAGACACCTTTGTATGAAATTTTTCTTATTCGTAATATATGTTTAACTTACTAGAAACAACATTTTAACCACTATGAGCGTTTTCATAAATTTCAAGGATTTCCCTCGATTGCTCATAGATCCCATCATCAGCTCACCACTTTCGTAATTGTTATACAAAATTAAGATTACATCCTATACAACAACACGAGAATTTTGAAAATCGGTCCACAGACAGTGAAATCATCGTCAAAAACATCTGCTTCGATGCAAAATATCACGAAAAGTACCAATAATTGGGTCATAGTGTGATGACCCATGGTATAATTATGGTTGCGATGATGATGATTAATCAAATTGATGTGTTGGCTTATGCTTTCAGTTGTTTAATCAATGCTGAAATCCCCGAACCTGTACCTATAAGCATTCAAAAGTTCTGTTCGGTACCTTCGGAACCTGGTGTGAAGTCTTACTTTTTGGTAGCATTTATCTCGAATGCTTCAGAAAAAATTGAAATCACTATAATATGTTTCCATACAAATTTCAAGGAGTCCAGATCACCACTTTTGTGAACATGGTATCAAATTAAAGTTAAACCCTATACAACACAAAAAGAATTTTGAAAATCGGACCACAAACGGCTGAGTAATCATGGAACATACAAAAAAAAAAAAAAACGGGTTGCACTCCGGGAGTGCCGGCAGAAGTGAAAACTTGATTATTAACGTTGTGCAAATTATTTTTTTAACCCATTTTTTATGAAAATAGATTAAAAAAAAATTAAAAAAATGATCGTTTTAATTAATTAATCGAAACCCTTACAATCAATTAAAAAATATCGACAATCGAAAAAAAAAGCTGCTGTCAGACATACTGTCAGACACTTCTCGCGACAGTTGTCTTGCAGGTGGAAACGCGGCCTTAATCAGCGCGTCTGCTAAAGAACTCATTTCCCCGACTGTACATTTCTGCTAAACAACTCATTTCCCCGACTGTACATTTCTGCTTAGCACAATTTTCCCCGACTGTACATTTCTGTTAAACAACTCATTTCCCCGACTGTACATTTCTGCTTAGCACAATTTTCCCCGACTGTACATTTCTGCTTAGCACAATTTTCCCCGACTGTACATTTCTGCTAAACAACTCATTTCCCCGACTGTACATTTCTGCTAAACAACTCATTTCCCCGACTGTACATTTCGTTCGAGTTCGAGTTCGACACAAAACACTACTCTCCAACCGTCTTACGGTTTTTCGATCCGCACGAGAATCTGACGCGAGTTTCACAAAACGCGGTCAAAAAACGGGAAGTTTTTTCATGTTACTTACCTTATTCTTCCACTCACGTCTTGAATTATTTTGGAGACTAATCAGAACGCATTTAATACGTAAATCGCGACTTGTAGCAATAATATTCCAATTTTGCAGTTTTATTATAATGATAATGCATCCAACGCGATGATCGCGACGGAGATCTGATCGGAGATCTGATCGCGCAAATGATACAAATGTGGACGCACGCTTAGAATACTCAGTATAAAGGATCTACATGTACTTTGTTTAGAAAATTATAATTATAATGCCTATTTGTGAGCTCAAAGTTAAGATTTTGAATTTGATATGACTCTGTTACTCGGGAGTTATAATTGTAACATTACAGTGAACTTAACTCGGAGCTAGATGGAACAAGTTAGATGAGTTTCTCAGATGACCTCAGGTTATAAAGAGCGAGGTCGACCTTTCACCTTTTCGTGTGATTGTCTCAAGTACAATGAGATTGACAAGATGCCAAAATGTAAAATGGCCGAGCACTAGAAACTCTTAACACAATACAAATAAAAGGCGTGAGTTTAAGGAAAAATATGGTATTTGTGGCTTCTTTAACACTCTACAGTACCTCTTTCGTGTTCTTTAGATCAAATTCGTGCAACTTACAAGTTTTACGCTTGTTATATGTGTGTCTAGTATATTATCTATTTTAAGAATAAAAATAATAAGAACGTTTATTTGACAAGACATCACATTACTACAATAAAACGATACACATTACAAATTCACAAAACACAAAGAGAAAAAATGTATCATAATCACATACTTACACATAAAAAATTAAAAATGATAGCATGATGTTATCATGAGGATCGGTACAAGTAGTGCATTGTTATGTCTTTAATTGTCAAAAAGGACACCACTGGCGTATCACCGCGGTGACGTACACCACAGTGCCTGGTGTAATGTGGTTCCTAGTAAACCGTCGCCTGTGTGTGTTACTCTGTATATTAAGCACTGTTTCGACCCGCACCTATACACAGTAGCCTGATATGTCCGCGTCAGTACCACGCGCGCTATCTGACGAACTCGCGCTCCAAATAATCCTTTGTTAGCCGCAATTGCGCACGCCTGTACCTATATGTTCGACTACCTGGGAATACGGGAGCAACCAAAATTGGATATTAATGAATAGCTCGATGCTTAAATGGGACTGTAGTTATGTGCGTGATGGTACCTAAAATTGGACATTACTGAATAGCTCGAAGCGGAAACGCGATTATACACAGTCATATGGGATGGCATATCTTTGCGTCGGGACTCGGGACAAACATATTTTCATTTTTGTTATATTTAGGGCTAGTTCATATTGCAACATAACGAGGCGATGACATGCATTTTTTTTAAATGAAATAAGGTGGCAAACGAGCAAACGGGTCACCTGATGGAAAGCAACTTCCGTCGCCCATGGACACTCGCAGCATCAGAAGAACTGCAGGTGCATTGCCGGCATTTTAAAAGGGAATAGAGTATGGCAGGGTAGGGAAGGGAATAGGGGAGGTTAGGGAAGGAAATAGGGGAGGGTAGGGAAGGGAAAAGAGTAGGGGATTGGGCCTCCGGTAAACTCACTCGGCGAAACACAGCGCAAACGCTTTTTCACGCCGGTTTTCTGTGAGCCCGTGGTATTTCTCCGGTCGAGCCGGCCCATTCGTGCCGAAGCATGGCTCTCCCACGTCAGAATTTCATCAATCCATTTTTAAATAAGCCTTTTAAAATAGGACTTTGTAACAAGGAGATACAAGAATGAAAAATAAACATTAAATTAAAAATACGTTTATTATAATATTAGCCACACGCGGGTGTAGCAGTGCCTTTCTAAATGTTGAAGGTCCAATTTTTAAATGCATCGTGTTTGAGAACTGATTCATTGTTTACTTTTTTCCTTCAAATCTAGTATTATTATGTGCATGTTAACATCTGTGTTGACGACTGTAAAGTCTACGTGATTATACTTGTTCCCTGTGTTCTCGACAGTATCAGTGTACAGTCGAAGTTAGAAGCGCTATCATGGCGCAACTCAGAAGAACAACTCAGAAGCTGGGTGAAACTTTGACGTTGTGACTGAGATGTCCATTCGGAGTCGTGTTTCTAAAGTTGAGGGAACTAGAAGCATATCTTGGGACTCTCTTTAGATAATTTGTATATGTATTGCAATAAGCTATCATAGTAAATTTCAAATTATTGATAGTGGTAAAACCTTGTGCAGGTACTAGTTGTAATAAACTGAATCTGTACAGATGCGTCGTGTGTTTGAAAATGTCCCTGGTTGTAAATTCGCACTTAGAAACTATCCCCCTATTGAGAAGAGAATTTGTTAGATGAGAGAATATACTACTCCTGTGCGCCTAGCATGCACCAACGAGAAAATGTTGTCTACATGTTTTCCCGATGTTTGATGGTTTGTCTCCATCTCTATTGACCCTAACATGACATACGTTTTTTTTCATGTAGATCTGTCGTCATAATAACACATTTTTATCGAGTTTTGTCGAGATTATGACATTATGAGAAGAATTGTTTTTAACTACATTTGAGAGTGAAATATCTCGTCGTACACATGCTAGACGAACTGATGCAAAGAAGTGATAAGTATTTTAGTACATAAGCTACTGCTTATGTACTAAGATACGTAGTATAATAAAATAAATAGTATGCTTAAATCGTTAATTGATTTTACCACACCTTGTAGATCTTGTAGATTTACTATAAAGTTTAATTCACTATCGACTAGCGCATGCCTTTGTCTATCGTTTTTAACTAGAAAGTGTAGAAAAGTTTAATTACATTAAGCTCTAAAGCGTAGTAACTCGCGATAACCTCCGCTCTTAAAGCTCTAACGATCTGTCCCATTAGAAGCTTAAAGCTAACTGATGCACGGTATCTCTGCCCTGCCCTCAGGTACAAAGGGCAGGTGAGGAGCTCTCAGCCCTGAGATCCCTTCGGCGAGGGGCTTTGATGTAAATATTGCTCTTATGAAAAAAAAAGGGATCATTAAGATGGTGAATGTAATAATTATATGAATTCTGAGCTTAAGTGGACGTGAAAGTCAGACAGAATTTGACACTTAGGTATTCTAATTTTAACAAAAAAAGTTAAGTGGGTATTTGTAAAGTATAATCCTTATACCCACTGCTACTAAGAGGTACATACGATTTTGTCATCTCATGCCACCAAACCATATAAATCCTGCCCAAAGGTAAAATGGCTGTGGACGTTAATGTTGCCTTATTAAATTAAACGTTAAATTGAGAGCGTTATAATCTAATAACTTGGCGTTGTTTATCACTGTAATACCCGAGACTCGGCTTTAAAAATACTCACGAAAATTCCTCGAGATATTTCAAGGCTCTCGCGGGAAGAAAAATATAAAAATGAAAGATCATTTCTAATCCCCACCGGCTCAAAAGACGATTAATGACAATGAATGAGCCCAGACTTTGATTTATCCCTCGTCGACTGTCACAAAGACTCTCGTGCGACCCGCGAGTCCCTGCCGGTGTCCCGGACCCCGCAGGACCCCCACCGGTGTCCCGGACCCCGCAGGACCACCGCTGGTGTCCCGGATCCTGCGCTACCGCCCCGAGGATCTGATAACGACTTTTATCGCGTAAAAATATAATCCTATCTCCGTCTTAATGGAACGGATAATTTTTTCGTAACTTTTATTTTAGCCGACTTTCTGATGTTTTAAGATGTGAATCGGATTTCGAGAACAAAGATTAAAAGTTTGTTGAACAAATACGAAGTTTTTCGGAAGTAAATCGTCTGTAAACTTGGAGAAAATTTGTTTGTAGCTTAACACGGCGACCAGTGGAAATGCGAAAGTATAGACAAACTATGGAGATAAACTTAAGGTGCGGTTCCGATCTTTTTTCGTTCCGAAAAATTCAATTAAAATACCACTTTATGACAGACTATAGTCACAAACTGTGGAGATAAACTTAAGGTGCCGATCCGATCTTTTTTCGTTCCGAAAAATTCAATTAAAATGCCACTTTATGACAGACTGTAGTCCTAAAAATTCAAATAATACCCTACTTTATGACATATACTATAGTCTGTCATAAAGTGGCATTTTAATTGAATCGGAATATAATATTATATAATAATATAATTATATAATAATATAATTATATAATAATATAATATAATATTCCGATAGGTATATTACCTTTATGGTCTTAATACACTCACAGTCAAATTAGAAACACCAAAAACGTGACACATTTTTTCGTTACTAGTTAGTAGGTTTTACCCCTCGGATTTTTCTCATACCGGGCGCCTTATATATGAAAATCGATTCTTAAGGAGTAAACTCCAAAAATGCATAAATGCCTAAATGCCTAAAACTGCCGTATTGAGCTGTAGAAATTCAAATAGAAACGTTAGCCTTGATAATGGACACGTTTCTTATCATAGGTACGTCACAGTAGGTAGTAAAAAAGTGGCACGCTCGTTTTCATACAAATGGAGCGACATGCGGTATCTATCTTGATCTATGTCTGTGTAAACAACACACTAGTACAGGGGTCACCAATAAGTTTCGCTCGGGGTTCATTTTAAGAAATGAAATGACCTCGCGTTCCGCACATTTTATAAAAAAATACGAAACAAAGATAATTATTACGGAAATAACAAAGGTATTTATTTACATATCAATGAGAAAAGTGTCAATTTTTTGCTTGTTTGTATCGCTTGCTTGCACAAATTTCATTTGTGCAAGCTATTGACATTAAATCCTAGAGATGTTCATCAGTAAGTAGAGCCCAAAATTTATTTTTAACGTAGTATCTTCGAAAATGCTTGGTCGGTGGTCCGCACACAATGGGTCGGCGGTCCCAATGCGGACTGCGGTCCGCCATTTGGTGACCCCTGCACTAGTATAATGCCCCGAGTTAAATTCCTTTTTTATAATAAAACGTAGTGCTAAGAATAAACTAGGACTTGTGTATGTCCTGTGTCACATTTTATTAACTACACGTGTAGTTAACTGCTCACATTACTCACACTGGCAGCTAACGACCTGTCTCGGAGACCTCGCCTCACCAATGACGTACACTTTTTACTACATTTATCTCAGGCTGTTAACTTTATGTTGCTTATCTATTCTTAGCGACTAGGGTAACGTTGTGCAACACTTGCTCAACGTTATATGCTCTGTTGTTATGATAATTTCAACAAAATAAGCCCTAAATTAAAGAAAAAAAAAAATTTTTTTAGCCGTTAAAACCTATGTATGCAAAGTGAAATTAAAAACAGGCCACAAACTTTACAACTTCGCCCTTTCGTATTTTTATGAATTCTTTTCGTTGAAGTTTTAAAGATTGTAATCTAAAAGAATTGCTTTCGTGGCCCGGCCGTAGTTTCTACGTAGTTTATAGCTTGCTACGCGCTGCTACGTCGTAGCTCTACACTCAGAGAACTTACGTCGTAGCAAGCTACGAGGTGCTACGCCGTAGCAAGCTACGAGATGCTACGCCGTAGCAAGCTACGCGCCGATACGTGAAGCTACGTCGTAGCATGCTACGACTAGCTACGTTAGGTACGTAGTTACGTAGCAAAATGTGGTTACTAGTTTTTAATATTAAAGTATTGTATTTTACAACTATTATATAAATATTTCATAACAATTTATTCAATATATTTTTTTATTGAAATCCTAAATTGTTCTTGTTACATTGCATTCGGGATTTCTAAACAAAATGTAACAAGCATACAATTATTAAACATTATATTTCTTTCTCGACAACGACTACCAACAGTTGACAGCACATTCTTCTCATAGCGAACGGACACAAAGGTTCGATCCCGCTTGATATGTCGCTCGCTATGACAGCCCACGTGATATATCACACGGCTATCTCGAGCCAGATGCGTGATAAGCGTGATGTATCACCTTTAGATATTCTCGCTTAAATATCAAAGTTATAATACGAGAAGTTTAACTTGTATACTATTGTTAAAGTGAGAAGTATGTTTGGTATTTTTGCAAAATCTGCTGTACATTTTGTATAGTAGTAGTTTTTAGTATCGTTAAAACATTGGCCACTTTTTATCCCGAAAAAATGTGCTATATCCGCGTGATATTCCAATGAAGCCACGGGCTAAAGCAAATCTTTCAAATTCTTCGAAATTCGAATTTCGAAGTTTCAGAGCAGTAAAATACACTTAAATATGTAATCCCCTTCATGTGAAGTTATTCTTTTAGTTTGAACCGAAATAAGTTTGGATCACAGCGGCAGAGGAAATAAAGAGCAGGCTTAACGGCTCTGGGGCTATATGGCCCCTGCTTTGGCCCCTTACTTGGGCCCTAAGGCCCCAGCTGGCCCCGGCCGGATTGTCGCGGGGCACTCTCGGGCGAGCTCATATCTCTAACAGTTTATGTCCCCTCTGTGTCGTATATTGATCATTGATATCGTATTTTGTCGTTATATCCGTATAGGTTTCGGTGTTTATTACGTTGCGAGTAACTTTGGTATAAGTTGTTATTTGTAGTGTGTTGTGTTACTTTGGTATATTTACAAATAAGATGCGAAAGATGTGAATTTGTAATTAAGTGATCTACTTATTACACAAAACATTAAGGAAATAATTAATCCATTTTGCATACGTATCTAAAAAAAATCGTTCGAAATTTCAAAATGATGTGTATTCAGATAAAATGTTTGATATGAATGATTTTAAGTAATATTTCACCAGAAAATATGTCAGGGAGTTATCCAACATCAATAAAAAAACGATAAACACATGTTACATAAACACATGACAGATGTATGAAATTACACAGGAACAGATACAAGACAAATGTATGAAGTTATACCCATTTGTGTGTCGCGTTTGGACACGATACATCGTGGGCGGTGAGGGACTGAATACGAATTGTTTGTTCTTCTATACAATATGATATATATTATTCATATATTATGTTATGTAATATATTTGTATTGGGAGATTTTGTTAGATAATGTTGAGTATATTTTACTTATTGTTCTATTGATACGCATTTTGCTTTGGTATTTATATTACGAAGGCAGTAGAAATATAGGAATGAAAATAATATTGTGATATAAGACTTATCGTCTAATATTATCATCATAATATGACTTTTTGAACATGTCAGGCAAGGTAGATATTATATTATATAGTTATTCGTTTTGTAAATATTTCTATTAGTTTAACGGTAAAGGTTCACTAGGTGTAAGGAAAATGTGCAGCGAAGGTGCTGTGAAGTATGCGGTGCGGTGTCGCTAATCCAAAAATTTACTCTTTGATTTTACTTGACATGCGTCGCTACCTTACTACAGCTCATGTGCTTCCTCTATATAAACAAAACTCTTTTTATATAAGTTACATATGTTAGTTAAACTTTTTTAACATAATTTGTCGATTGAACAATTTGTGTTAAACGCGAAGGCTGTTCTCCCCTCGAGAGCGCTCTGCGCTCGATTGATGACACGAGAAAGTTACCAACTAATTCGCCCGAGTTTTATTTTATTTGCCGCTGGGAAATCTTGCCGCGATAAATGAAAAATGTCTGAAGTTTGACGCTATACGCTACAACACGTTACAACGCGCTACAACACGCCTCAACACGCTACAACACGTTGGTAACAATGTATCGCTTGTGACGATTATTATCACCTGCAAGATTTCCTTTGGGAAATGGATTGACGATAGTTTTTCTCGCGTAGGCACTAGAAATTGAAACGTAAACGCAGTTGAAGAAATCTTAGATGTTAACATGAAGCTTTGTAAAGATAAACATGAGACTACTTGTAAAAAATACCAAACCATCGCACTTATTTTGCCTTGTTCAGTTGTCCAAGCACCAAAAATTGGTGACCACAATTTCACATCAGATAATTGATGAGGATCGTGAGTCATAACAGTTTTACTAATATACAATTTTGCTTTCAAAAGTATGTACAACATAATATATGATGCAACAAAATTTTACCTTTGTAGGGATTCAATATTCAAGAATACAATTTGTAAAAATCAAAAGATAGAAAAATAAAGTGCTATCAGTTATCACACACTCGTGGTAAAGTTATGCGACATCACACGCGTTGGTCGTTTACCTGACGTAAGGCGTGAGAGGGGACTGTTAGTACCAAGGGAGGGGGAGGGGTAGTCGTAGAATAAGGGTAAATAGAGAAGGTGTCTATATCTTACGGTAGCAGTTGAGGCAATGTTTCGGCATTTGATCATGTCTGTCGTACGTCAACAAAATATCGAAAATTATGGTGTAGGAAAATGAGTTACACCTGTGATAGCCATCAGTAATTTGAATGTAGGCTGCTTTAATAAAAATCCTAAATCAGTAAAATTTGACTCTACACAAATGTTGTATACTACTTAAGCTATTGAACCTAACCTTTGAAAAAAACAGCAAAGCTGACATAATTTTTTTGCGTACTAAAAAAGGGCAGACCACCGCTAAGGAAGTTGTACCTTCAAAAACGTAGATCTCCAACTAGAGTAGATCTATATTAGATCTATATTATATATCTACTCTATATATATATATATATATATATATATATAGAGTAGATATACAGGATGTCCCAAAACTCAACGATAATCTGGGACCGGATGAATGGCCAAGTTATACCAGTTCCGTGAAAAATAAAATAAAAATTCCATATCACTCAGTTCAGCGATAATAGACAATTTTGTAAAAAAGTCGAAATTCGACACCCTTGGTCGCATTTTCAAGTCCTGTGATCACCAATGTCACAATTTCGCTGTGATTTTTTTAATTTCGAGATCTTTATTAACGATGCTATTAATCGCAACTACGAATTAATGTAAAAAACATTGTTAATTTAATAAAATAAGTTAAGTTTTAGGGAGTCGTGGTTCACAAAAATATTGTTAGTTAGTTTGAAAAAAAAATGTACTACACTACCCTTGGCAAGTTATTTCAAAAGATGGCGCATTTAATCAAGATTTAAAAATGATGCAACACTAGCCACTTTTCTTGCTACTAAAATTTTTATTTCTCATTTTTTCCAAATTGAGCTTATTTTGAACAACTCAAGATTAGGAATTTTTGTTACTAAAATTTGTTATTTTTTGTTTCTGGTCTTAAATCAAATTATTATTTTTAGTAAAGAGGTAATTCAGTCAGTTAATAACCAATCTTACTGTAAAAAAACATAATAATAATTAATAAAACAATGAAGGAACCGTCGTAAAACTTTTTATTAAATTATTCTCCTTAAACTACAATAAATGTTCGAATTGTTTGCCTCCGGCACGAATACAGGCTCTGCAACGCCTTACAAAAGACCTTTGCACCAGTCGTGCCAAATTTCTTGAATTTATTTCTTCTGACGCTGCAGCAATTTTTTGGCGAAGTTCTGATAGATTTTGTATTTTTTTCGAATATACTTTTTCTTTTATGCATCCTCAGTAAAAAAAATCAACTGGATTTAGATCGGGGGAACGAGGAGGCCATAAAATTGAGCCACCGCGTCCGATCCATCTGTCAGGATAATCAGCGTTTAAATAATCCCTTACAGCTCGAGCATAGTGCGCCGGACAACCATCTTGCTGAAACCACATTTCTCTGCGAATACTGAGCGGTGCGTCTTCTAACAAATTTGGCAAATCGTTTTGAAGAAAATGCAAATAGGTGGCGCCATCTAAATTTTGAGTTAGCTCAAATGGTCCAATTACTCGTCCGTTTAAAATTCCAGTCCACATGTTTACTTTGAATTGGTATTGGGATCGGTCTTCACGCATTAAATGCGGATTTTCGACGTGCCATTCATGAAGGTTGTGTAAGTTCAAATAACCGTCTCTTTTAAATGTAGATTCGTCGGTCCATAAAATTTTGTTTAGGAATTCAGGATCTTCTCGAATTTTCGTTAACATTGTTCTGCAGAAATTAATTCTAGGTGCGTAATCTCGTGGGAGCAAACTCTGGACGCGTTGCACATGATACGGATGAAATTCGTTTCGTTTTAAAATTCGATGAGCGTTACTTTTCGGTACTCCCGTTGCTAGTTCTATCGCACGTACTGAAGTGCTAGGGTCATTTTGAATTTCATTCAAAACTACGTCGTCGTAGTCTCTTTGCGGTCTTCCACCGGACGTACGAACACTGGGCAATCGTCCTTCCGAGTATGACGCGTGCACATTTTGGAATACGCGATAATCTGGGTGACGCTGCACATTGGGGTATCTCTCGCGATACAATCTGGCTGCGGCAGAGGCATTACAACGGCATTCACCGTAGATAAGATGCATATTTGCATATTCTTGTACTGTGTACAGATCCGGCATGTTGTTCACACACTATTTTCACAGCACAAAGTCCAGAAAAGCAAAGCCAATGTCGTCAGTACAAATGCAGTATCAAGTCCAAAGTAACACAAGCCAAAGTCGTCAGTACGGAAGCGGTATCAAGTCCAAAGTAATACAAGCCAAAGTCGTTAGTACGATAGTAACACGAATACGAGAGATGCGCAGTAGACGAAGAAACGATGCGTACTAAATGTTGTGAACGGACGACCCCTCAAGCGTCACTATCCGTCTCGCTCATTCTAAAAGTCGAATGTCGATCTGTCTTGCTCTAGAGTGAGACAGACTGTCAGCGTCACTATCTATCTCATTCTATCACTTTTGTTCATTACACACACTCAATACCCTGATCTTTTAATATAAAAAAGTATCAATTATTATTTTAGAAATGAGTTCAATTTGAAAAAAAATTGAAATAAATTTTTTAATGGTAAGAAAAGTGGCTAGTGTTGCACCATTTTTAAATCTTGATTAAATGCGCCAACTTTTTAAATAACTTGCCAAGGGCAGTGTAGTACAATTTTTTTTCAAAATGAAGTGTCAAAGTTAACTAACAATATTTTTGTGAACCATGACTCACTAAAACTTAACTTATTTTATTAAATTAACAATGTTTTTTGCATTAATTCGTAGTTGCGATCAATAGCATCGTTAATGAAGATCTCGAAATTAAAAAAATCACAGCGAAATTGTGACATTGGTGATCACAGGACTTGAAAATGCGACCAAGGGTGTCGAATTTCGACTTTTTTACAAAATTGTCTATTATCGCTGAACTGAGTGATATGGAATTTTTATTTTATTTTTCACGGAACTGGTATAACTTGGCCATTCATCCGGTCCCAGATTATCGTTGAGTTTTGGGACATCCTGTATAATATAGATCTATTAATTAATATAAAAGTAATTTAAAACTGAAGAGTGAAGACCTTCTATATAATAAAACTTTAGCTCTTTCAGCAGTACGATTCCGTGAAACTTGTCGGTAATTAGTAGCCGTGCTGTGACTGTCCACAGTAACTGTAGAAGTGTCTACAGTTTCTGTAGAACAGTTGGCGCCGACTCCAGGCCTGTGATTACGTTTAACTTTCCAAGATAATTAGTAGAGGTCGAGATAGTGAAATCAGTCACAAAGTAGAATGAGCTTTGGTACTATTTGAATTGTTATACATTTTGTATAATATTAATTTATTCTATTAAAAGTTATACAAGTCAAAGAAACTTACCCATTGACGTATTAAGCTTTAAAGCTACGCAATGGATGACGGATTGTAATCAAAATACAGACAGAAATTTACTATAAATAAAATGCATGTAATGTTTTATAGCACCCATATTATAAATAACAATAAACTGTTGAAAACAGCAGTTTCAGTACATTTTTATTCGCCAGTTTAACATTTTTGTATAGTTTCTGTCCAATGCGTGCTCGCGTGTCGTAGAGGGGCTACGGCGTAGCGTTCTCGTAGACTTGTCTACGGCGTAGCGTGACATGATTGATAAGTACATTTTATAATACTACGTTTGTCAGTACTTGTTTTTAAACATAAACTGATGCGATCGACAAGCTCTTGTACCAATTAAAAGCCACTTATTAACCGTTCGAATTTTGTCAATTTAAGTATTTTATTTTGAATCTGTACCGAGTATAACGCTACTAATAGTTGTATAATAAGGGATGTTCACTATCTATACTTGCCCGACCTCGATGCAGCGCGGCGGTTGACACAGAAACCTGCATTGTTCTAAATGCAGGCCAAATCTAGTTTAAATGATAATGTATGTGCGATTATATCTCCCGCGGTGGGCCGCAGCGGGGGCCGGCGGGGGCCAGCGGGGGCTGGCGATGGGCCAACATCGCCCAAATGAATGTCAGCTCGAATTGCTCACAGTAACACTTTCAATATAAATAAAAATTGATTTATCGACAGTCAACGGAAAATCTTTATCGAATTTTGCTGATTTAATAGCTTATAAAATTTAAACTGCGAGAGTTTGTGGCGTTTATGATGACAGTGCAGATCAAACAAACGTCAACCACTACCACTAGGCTTGCGCCTGTCCAAGCAGCACCTCGTTCAGTCGGACGATCTTGTTGTGAGGCTGTCTATCATATTCCCACAATATAAAGGGATGTAATGTCTAGATACTTTTATTTTTGTTATATCCTCATCTTAGTTGGAATGCTGGAGGCATTATGAGCCATAATTTAGAAGAGCCATGCTTAGTAAAGAATGGGCCGTCGTTACCGCGATCTAGTAGACAACCGTTGCCTAGATCTAGTTCATTACTAAGTTTAGTTCAATCAAACGTCTAGTAATAAGCCCGGTCAAACCGCAGACCGAAGTTCGCAATTATCTGCATTTTCCACTCAGTTTTATTTCTTTTTTGTAATCTCTTTTATACGCTTTTTAGTTTTTTTAGCCTCACATGAAAATATAGTTTGTGGGAGGTAGTTTCATAAGTCTGGCATATCTAGATAGTGCTGGACGGCTGGCACGCCAGTCCACTGGCATGTTGGCACGCTGCCAGACTCGTCCGTCCACTTTGTTGTGATCGTTGTTTTTGTTGTTAATCGGTATGTCTTTGTTGTTGTTTAATTACGCGGTGACACGAATTGTTTTTTTAGGAATCCGTATTTGAACGGTAAAAACCAAAGATTTAAAAGTCTCAACACGATTTAAAAATAAAAATTTCAACCTCTATTTGGAGCCATTTATTTGACCATGCTTTTTGCTTTGACATTGTATACCAATTACGTCTATAATAAAGCAAACTATTACTAAGACTGCCATGTCTGTTCATCAATCTGTCTGTCTCCAGGTCTCGATAACCACTTTAGGTGGATACTTGATAATGATTAATATATTCACAAATTACATATTTCTGTAGCCTATATAACAGCAAATACCGAAAAAATAATAAAATATTCGGGTAAGGCTTCAACATAATCAACGTATATTTCCGTTATACTGAACCCGACGTGTGGGAATCGGGTTCACGCTTGTATCTTTTGTTATTTTTCAATTAAATATATAGAGTTAAAACCACGAGGGTTCCTTGTGATATCCCGCGGCTACGATTACTGGATTTGAGTGCTTCTGT
This sequence comes from Lysandra bellargus, assembly GCA_905333045.1. Lineage (NCBI taxonomy): Eukaryota > Metazoa > Arthropoda > Insecta > Lepidoptera > Lycaenidae > Lysandra > Lysandra bellargus. The sequence goes on along the minus strand of HG995353.1, from coordinate 450,730 downwards.
TGTTTCAGTGAATTGTTGTAGAGTAAACAACATTCTGCACTCTTAAACTCTATACTCCGTTTAATTTAATTTTTTAATTTTAATTTAATTTAGTTAAATTAATAATAAATAAATTTAATTTTCATGTAAATGTAAATAAAAATTTTACTAACTTAGAGTTTTAGGCGCAACTTTAAAGTTAACTAAAAATATACGTTACAAGTTACACGTTACGATTACAAGTTAACGAAACAGCATAATATATTAAAAATAAGATCATTTTTAATATATGCTGTTTCGTTTTCAATACAAATACTGGGTAACTTTTTAAAATAAATGTCAAAATCTCATAAAGGAAAAAAGCGTTACGAGAGTAAAGTAAGAGGAAGTGCTCCTTTAGGGCGTACTTACTTGGGCACACTAAAATAACGCTTTCAATGAAATGGCCGTACACACCGAAATCAAATCAAATCACCGAAATGTCGGATTATTATATTATGTTTAACTAAATAGAACATGAAAATTAATGAGTGTCATATAGTAATGTATTGCTGTCGACATCTGACATTATCTGCGTGAGATCTATGGAGCAATTAAGCAGTCGTGACAGGCTGATACGTCTGCCGGTTGGTCTACCATAACACTGCTTTGTTTGGGTCACATGTGCATTATAAACGAGACAATATTATGTATTTATTTAATATTACAATTGAATATTTTCATAATAAATATATGTAAGTTTTTTCTTTAACTTAAAATATCTAACGTATTTTTAATTCGGTTAATAAGCCAAAGAAGGTTTTGAAGGGAAAAATAATCGATGAAGAACTTGGAAAACAGCACACTTTATACTTGTATTTTACGGTAAGCATATTTTGTATAGTTTCCTACCTTTAGTTAATTGTTTACTGTAATTTATTTTCAATTTGCACCGCAAAATTTAAAACGTATTACGAAGTTTGCGATGCAACTCGAAAACAATTTCAATGCAAATACAGCATGGTGTTACAAAACATTACCGACTTCCAAAGAAATCGTTTAGTTTGTTGACACTCCACAATCGCTCGCCGGCAGGACCCTGATTCTGCTATTTTAATGCGGCAATGCAGCTCGGTTCCTTCCGGTCCGTTTCCTAAAAGACCTAGAGCTCACTTGAGACTAGAAAAGCCATTTATGTGTTACAGACTATTAAAAGTTAAATCATATAAAGATGCGCACACTTGAAAATAATATCTGTATTACAATAGTCTGTCTTAAAACTGTTATAAGTAGTAAGTCACTCGCTCTTAAAAGCATAAAGTATAGTTTTCACAGAGCCAGTACTGGCTGCAAATAAGACTGGCAGCCAGTATTGGCTTGGTATATGCCGCGTGTGAACAGTTTTTCAAGCCAGGCCAAACTGTTCTTCGCGGCATATACCAAGCCAATACTGGCTGCCAGTCTTATTGCCAGCCAATACTGGCTCTGTGAAAACTATTCTTAAGACTGGATTTATATGCGACTGCGTAACCGCGTGGTTTAGCCGCTACACCGCGAGATCGCAAACACGCAAGCAAATATAATTATGTAACAATTTATTTAAATTATATATCTTTGATAAAATGGTCAAGATTTCCTGATTCAATTTTTAATGCAACTTTAATGTAGGAACGTAGCTACATTAATCATTAATGTTGCATAAAAATAGAATCAAGGTACAGCAGCTGCGGGTTTTACTCAAACAAGTCGTATTTACCTCGCCAGAAGTAAAGTCGAAATCGCTGCATTATTTGTTATTAGCTTATTGCTTGTTTGGAATCGCCTATACACCTTATGAAATTGTTATTTGTTGTGTATTTTAACTCCAAAGGATTCTGGATATTACTGTTTTTAACGTAATAATAGCTTAGATCTTGTTTTTTAATTCTAATCAACAAGTTCCTATTATATACCTAGTGCCTATAAAAGAAGAAGCAGCCTTTACTAAAGCAAGACTGCAAAAATCATTAACCATCCTTTCGGCTTGTCCGTATTCAGATAAAAAGCTGACTTTGCAGCATCTAATTAAACTAAGAGGCCAATTATGGAGATACTCCTGTAGTATTATTGGGATAAGTGGATTGCTTGTCACAGGGAGTCCCGGGCCTATTACGACTGGGCGTAACTGAGGCAACTCGGCCTAAAGGTAGGTAGGTACTCGGTTATTATGAAAGCCAAGTATTTGCCATCTCTTGTTTCCGACTCTTACATACATTGACATACCTTGTTGATAACTCGGATAATTTTCTCTTTCTTTTCTTAATCTACACAATATTGTGTAATTGTTTTTGTTTTAAATTTAGTAAAATAAGTTAAGCTAAATATCAGTCATTAATTGTATACTCAATGTTTCGTAGCGGGTATTATCAGCTGTTGTATTAGTTTATTTTTAGTAACAACCGAATAATAATTATGTTATGTTTACTATTTTTGGGTTGCTATCTAGCCTAGAACTTAAGATTATGTTTGTACAACCATGCAATGACTAACCTGTCTGTACCTATACATATTATAAAACAAAGTCACTTTTTTTCCCTCATGTCCCTTTGTTCCCTTTAATCTTTAAAACTACGCAACGGATTTTGATGATTCTTTCAGTGTTAGATAGCCCATTTATCGAAGAAGGCTATAGGCTATATTTTATTACGCTAAGACTAATAAGGGGCGAAGAAATAGAGGAAAATGTGGAAAAACGGGGGAAATTATTTGAAAGGGCTAACTTGAACACGCTAATCTCAGGAGACAGGAACTACTGGTCCGATTTAAAAAATTCTTTCAGTGTTAGACAGCCCATTTATTGAGGAAGGCTATAGGCTATATTTTATCACGCTAAGCTAACACTAATAGGAGAATGTGGAAAAAACGGGGGAAATTATTTGAAAGGGCTTATCTCGCGAACTACTGGAGCAATTTTTATGTTATTTGGCACAGATAAGAAGTAAATCATAGGCTATTGATTTTAATCATTTTTTCAGTGGCTATATTATATTTTATACTCGTGCAACGCCGGGGCGGGTCGCTAGTACTATACAACCATGCAATGACTAACCTATACTAATAACCCAGGAAAATTAAATATTCGACTTCGGAATAATTCGCATAGAGCTGAAAATTGGTAGAGTCGTTAAATACACCATTACAAATAAAACCTCAAAAGTCCCCGGCGATCCTCCTTGTGCAAAAAAATTTATTCAAGGTCAATGGTATGAAAATGAGGTTTTTCCTTTTTTTTCCAAACGGTACATTTTATCACAAAAATAGGTAGGGCATGAGTGTATATCATAGAATTCTCTACAAAAAATATTCAGACACTTTTTTCATACGACTTAACATTCCTTATAAATGGCGTGCCTAAAGTTTGAGAAAATCATATCTAATACTTATATTATAAAGCTAAAGAATTTGTGGAACTACTGCTTAGAATTGAAGAATTCGTTTTTTGTTGGATAGTCTTATTTATTGAGGAAGACTTGAGCTATATAACATCACGTTGCTACCAATAGGAGCAAAGAAACAGAGGAAAATGGGGAAAAACGGGGAAAATTATTTGAAGGAGCTTATCTCACAAACGGCTGAAGCAATTTTTATGTTATTTGGCACAAATATAGAATAGGCCACGTGGAGGGACATAGGCTATTTTGTTTTTCAGGAAAATTTACGGTTTGCGTGAAATTTATAATTAACGCGGCCGGGCGGAGCCACGCTTAACATCTAGTACTACATACTAGGGTTTTTTGAAAAAATTGAAACGTTCACGGCCTGACATACTTCTGAGTGACTTGCAAGCGTACTGTTGCTCTTCGCGACTCGAAAAGTTTAGATTTGGTAACGGTAATAAGTCACACAGAAGTATGTTTGGCTGTGAACAGCTCTCGTATGCTGTAGTACAAGAAGTTCCGCTCCGCCCTGTTAATTTAAATGTATTCCAAGGAAATCGTACATTTTCCCAAGAAACAAAATAGCCTATGTCCTTTCTCGTGGTCTACTTTACATCTGTGCCAAATAACATAAAAAATGCTTCAGCCGTTTGTGAGATAAGCTCTTTCAAATAATTTTCCCCGTTTTTCCCCATTTTTCTCTGTTTATTTGCTCTTATTGGTGCCAACGTGATGTTATATAGCTCAATTCTTCCTCGATAAACAAGACTATCCAACAAAAAACGAATTTTTCAATTCAAAGCAGTAGCTCCACAAATTCTTTAGCTTTATAATAAAAGTATTAGATATGATTTTCCCAAACTTTAGGCCCGCCATTTATAAGGAGTGTTAAGTCATATAAAAAAGTGTATGAATATTTTTGTAGAGAATTTTATGATCTACACTCTTGCCGTACCTATTTTTGTGATAAAATGTACAGTTTGAAAAAAAAAACCAGGAAAAACCTCATTTTGATACCTTTGACGTTAAATAAAAATTTTTGCACAAGGAGGATCACCGGGGATTTTATTTGAAATTGTGTATTTAACGTCTCTACCAATTTTCAGCTCTATGCGAATTATTCCGAGATTACGATTTTTTTGCGTCTAGTTAGACCGGGCTAAAATATAAATAAATAAATAAAGGTCTGCCTGATCGACCAGGCCAATCTGACCAGATTCGTGGAACACAGAAATGCACAAAATAAGAGGTAAGTTATAATATGTGTGACAGAAATACAACGGGCGTTAGACAGGTACTGCACAATATCAACTAACAGAATTAATTGAAAATATGGTGCAATTTTCACTTGTTGCGTTGGTGTCGGAGAATCACGTCGTTCAGGTAAGTCTGCTGCTGTGGATTTATCGACCTTCCTGTATATGAAGGCCTTTAGGCCAAGTTGCCCTAGTAGCCCTAGTACAGTCATAATGGGCCTGGAGTTCTCTGTGATGCCCTTAATACTGGTCCCACTCTATCGGTCTCGGTCTACTAGCTTAGGGACCATTTGGACCCAGTTAAAGCGGTTCCTATTGTCTGCTGTGGGACTCAAAGGTCCATTTGCAACACAAAGGTTAGGTGTGGTCACTTTAATTAAATTCGTTATTGTTACGTCTTTGTTCGCCGAGGATCATGGAGTGGAAGTCGTTTATGCCCAGTTTCAAGGGTCGAGTTGTATTCAATGTGAGATCAACAGCTTTTGTTTGTCTTTTTCACTAAAGAGAAATATGACTGTAATAATATTATGTAATCTGTTATCAAGTTAATATTATATTTAATGGAAATTTCCAAATGTTTCGCCTAGTATAGATACAATACGAAAGTTACAAAACTTATCGTTAAAAAAATAGTGTAGAACTTGTCTAACTTGAAATGAAGCACTTTACTACTCCACTAGTTGATATGAAAAAAAAGACTGGTTGCACTCCGGGAGTGCCGGCAGAAGTGAAAACTTGATTATTAACGTTGTGCATTTTTTAACCCATTTATTATGAACATCGATTATTAAAAAAACGATTTTTTTAATTAATCGAAACCCTTACAATCAATTCGAGTTCGAGTTCAAGTTCGACACAAAACACTACTCTTCAACCGTCTTACGGGCTTTCTAAGGTTTTTCGATCAGCACGAGAATCTGACGCGAGTTTCACAGTTTTTACCCATCCCACAAAAGTGCTCAACGCCGCTAAAGGAGTTTTCACTTCAAAAATTACACATTTCAATGGAATTTTTTACTGTAAATACGAGAGAGATGCGCGTCATTTTAAGTTGGCCAAGCTCTTGCATGGTCAATGGTCATTATCATCGTCATAATATAACTTATAAGTCATAAGTCATAACTCATCAGAACTAACCCAGATTACAGAATCAATACCCAAAGCAATACACCCATAAACTCTATACTATAAATAAAGCATGACAAAAGGGCGGGCCACGTGGTGATTACCACCAGTTGACACCACACGCGATACCATCATCACCATCCACCATTATATTGGTGGCATATCGTTGACTACAACGTGATTGTGCTCAGGCGGATTATTATGTTGGTATTGACATGGTAATCGTAATTTGTAAGCAGAAGAAAAGTTTATTTCAAAGGTAATCGTACTAACAAAAGTTTAATTAAGCGGGATAGCAAAACAAAAGCGAATTACAAGTTTTCAGACACGATTGAGCCAATCCGATAGATAGGCCGTGTTAAAAAGTCTCAATTTTACTTTCTGCCGCGCACTGTAAAACTCTGGAACGAACTGTCACCAGCAGTGTTTCCGGACCTATACGACCTGCAAACCTTCAATAAGAGAGCGTATTCCTTCCTAAAAAGCCGGCAACGCGCCTGCAGCTCTTCTGATGTTGCGAATGTCCATGGGCGACGGTAGTTGCTTACCATCAGGTGACCCGTTTGCTCGTTTGCCCCCTTATTTAATAAAAAAAAATACTGTAACTAAAGACGTCGTGTCGCACAGAACGCGCAAAAACATCTGCGAAAATTGACTATTTCCCCTCAGATAATGTTTTGTTATTCTCCCCAGTGGTCTAACTCTAAATCATGTGTGCAAACATTAAAATATTTGGACGTATCACTTAGCCAAAGCAGAGAAGCGATGTATTGCTTAATTTGTGGTGCAGAGAGTAAATGAAGAATTACGTCCTAATTCTTTCATAACGAAGTGCGGCTAAGCGGTAATATGATGTACATACAACATATATTACTCAGTTCTACGGCATTGCGTAATTTTGAACTTAACCGCTACAGCCATAAAGTCTTAGTCTCCACCGGAAAGGTCCAGAAATATTACCGAGAGGTCCGGTAACAAGCTACAGGGTAGAGTGAACCCTATTTCTAAAGCATTACGGCCTAAATCGCCGGACGAGTCCGCGTGTGCTTCGGTAATAAGCGGTTTCATCCGGTGTGGGAAAAAAGGGGGGAGGGGGCGCTTGTTAGAATATTCGAATGCTGTTGTAGTATGTTGAGATGATATTATTATCACTTTTATTATTCTAGATTATAAAGACTAAGGACGTTTAAGACTCTCACACATACCTATCTGCGAACTCACATCGCAAATATCTGCGGCTAAATTCATAATCATACCGCGATGCGATCCGAATTCGCAATTATGTGTGGGAGACCTTAATTGCCGTATGCTTAAAACATAAAAGAATCCTTATGAATAATAGTTTAATTAATTTCGTTACTTATTGCTGTTCTCATTAAATGTCAAACCAATAACATCGACATTAAAGCTGCAAGTATTGCATTAAAAATTATACTGCCGGTATAAATGTCATGTCAAGGATAGAATAACAAACTGTACTCTCTGACAGTGTAGTAGTTTACACTACACTCTGTCCCCGACAAGGAAAACATCCCCACATGTCTCAGCGAAATCAATTAACACAACCAAATTGAGTGATTACTGATTACATATTCCCCTAGTGTTATTAGTTTTAGTGTAGTATGGAATGTACTCGTATATCAAGGTCTTTACTTGTTTGGTAGATGATTTATACAGTACTTGATATTTTAGATTTCTTTATACAGGTACGGTAATTTTTCCAGGATAATAACTTTCCCTTTTCCGCGAATTTCCGTATCAAAATTAAAAAGAAATGAATTTTTAGGACGTTTGAATTACGACCGTATTGATTTGAAACTGTTACATTTAAAATTGATATAAACAGGCTTACAAGGCCTGAAACCACATCTGAAAAAACGACGATAAGTTTACCTTTGATGTTTTAGGAAATAATAAGATTACATAGCTACTAACGGTCTCGATTTTATTGTTTCCTTCGTGTATTTCTTCCGTAGACCTCTAATGGTAATTTGCTTCATTAATCTAACGATTGGCTTTTCCTCATTTTTCGTAATTTTGGGTTTTATTTCTCTTGTTTTTAAGATACTTTTAGGTGTATTTTACGGGCCACTACAATTGCTACAACATAAACTCCTGAAAGATACTAAACATCACGTGATTAATGGACGACTCCTAAATAGAGAGTGTTCATTCATAGCCCTTAGGTATATTTCGACATTTATGGCCGCTTAGTGACGGTGGTCATTCTAAGAAAAAAACCACGGGAAGACCGGTAGAAGAGAAAACGTAGGGGGTTAAAAGAGAGAGAATAGTACTTCCTCTTCTGAATTGCGCAGGTGGTCTACTCTCCTTCCGTTTTTGAATTTTCGATTACTTGTCGTGACGCGAGTGTAGCATTCCTACGCCTCCGTGGTCCAGTGCTTAAGAGCGTGGCTCTTGACTCGTAGGTCGTGAGTTCCATTCCCGCGTTGGAAACATGTTATTTCCAAGTTTGGTTAGGACAATGTTATTGTCTGACAAGTAAGATAATCCATGCGTCGGATGGGCATGTAAAAAGTCGGTCCTGCGCCTGATCTGTCGCCAGTCGTGTCGATCTTCCGTCCAACTGGGTTATGAGAGTAAAAGAAATACAGAGTGCTCTTGTATACTGCACACACTAGGGCACCTTAAAAAATACTCCTGCGTAACTGGCCTGGTTTCAATGAAACTGGCCACCGTCACCGAAACCGGTGTGAGAGTTATTATATTTTACACATACTAAAAGTGCACAACGCAGTTAAATAAGTTTGTACTTTAAACAGAGATGTTTTTCTGCCCACGTCCTTCTCATATAATACAGAATTTGCATTGTCCAAATATAACGCAGAGATCTGTAGTGTTTCCGAATTTATTAGTTCATGAATTTGGAGATCCTCGCTGTACCGAAGACCCATATGAATACAGATTACGTAGATATGTTACAACTAAATATTATATTCAAAGCAAAGCTTACATAGATATATCCGCTATTTTATTGCTTACTGTTTTCGTATTCTAAAAGCCAAGTACTAAATACCTAGATATTTTTTTATCTACATCGAAGCCAAAAGGAAATAATGATTTGGTAGCCTATGTTTGTTTCTTTCGTAGTTTCTAAACTCTAACTCTTAAACTCTTTCGTAGCTAATGAAGGGAACCATAATAAGGGAACCATAATAACAGCAAAAATAAAATTTCGTCGTAAAAATCATAATATAATTTTACGACTATTATTATTATACTTACAAGCTAATCCCCCAACCCAATATAAAATTGTTACTTTTCGTCTTTATGTCGGCACTACAAATAGGCGAACGCGTTGGCCAACGCGTTGGCCAACGCGTTCGCCTCTTCTACTTTACCTTAACATAATCGGCCTTTTCTATTATTTCACCAACGATATGGTACCCAGCTGGTCGCTGCCAAATTTGTGTCCTGTTGATTGGCTCCATCAGCTTCGATAGCCCCCCCGCTAGCGCTGGCCCCACGCCAGCCGCCAGCTGCCACATCTGTATGGTAATGCCGGACGAGTATAATAATATACGATTATACGTGATTAGAACATAAGGCTTGTGCCAGTTCGGGATTAAAGGAGTTATTATTATTATGTTGTCTTTTTCATAAACTAAGACGTTGTTCGTTACTTCTTTGTTAGTAGTGTACAGACAGAAAGACACATTTTTGCGTCATATTCGTATGGAATTCGTGTTGTTCTTCATGGTAACGAAAGAAAATTCATTTGAAAAACTAGGCTATAGCAACAACTTAGACAAAGTTTCAAGCGCGATTCAACGGCGCTGTCAATCAGCATACATTGTATGCTAATTGTATGCAATTAGGTACTTAGTCAAATTGTATTTGCTAGTTACGTCGACGAAGTTTTAGGCTGATTTTACTGTCACGCTGACTGGGCGCGCACCGTCGGCGCTGATGGCCCGATATATATGAAATTGTAGAAAGCGTTTTCGAATAACGCGTAGCGGTCTGCGCTGATATTTCATAGATTTCGGTATCGGCTCCGACTGTCAGCGAGCGGTCAGCGTGACAGGAAAATCGAATCGAATGTAATAATTCTAAGCACCCATGTCGAACAGCAACCACATCTGTAACTAAAACTCTACATTATTTACGATCATAAACGAGATAATTTACAATTCACGAGCTCATCCCTTTGCCCTCGACCTCGTGTGGGCTCGGTGTATATGTTCAGTTAGTTATTACTTACAGTTGAACCCTCGCCGCGGCTGTTAACTGCGGACTTTATGTTATTTGCATAATGCTTAGGACGTTTCAAGTGTAGGCTTAATTCGGTTATGGTTGGAGTATAAATAGCATTTAACGCAGTAAATATTAACTTACGTCCGGCAGTCGAATGTACAACAATGTTTTCGAGTTAGAGACAAGGAGTTATAGGTCTCATATATAGGTCATGACAGAATTTGCTTTATCCGACAACCAGTCTTTACCTTTTTCTATATTAAAAAGAATAAAACGACCTTATCACGTCATGTAAAACGGGAGTTTATCAATTACTTAGTTTGCAAATCAAATCTTTGAATCTTTGAGTTAATTGACTAATTAAACCGTTAAATAGCATAGCTATTGTTCTAGTCTCTCATGTGTTATTATTTTGACCTAAGTGTGCAAAAATGTCTAGAATAATCGGCCTTGCTGCTAACTAAATCTCACTTCCAGAACACACACGTTACTTAACATTTTCAACAAATAACGTCGACAGGTGTGCTATTACTTGCGTGGTAGTAATAAATACGCGCCAGGCAATAATTACATACACAATTTGCCTCTGCTATATAATATAATTACAAAAGTACTTAATACAGTACTGCTTTATTAAACCGCATAGCCCAAGAGCCGACAACAGCCAGACTTTCGTCACTTAATAAAAGCTGTAAGTTTTCCCACTGACTGACACTACTACAGCTGCTTCCCATTGCCAGACAACCTCAAAGTCTAATACTCTAGGGGTGTCTGGTAGTGGGAAGCAACTGTCAAAAATGTCCAGCAGTGTGAGACGAGATTTTTACAGTTCTCCCGAAGAAGATACGATAAAAAATTTAGCTTTATACTTTATCGACGGCTAGGTAGACCTTAAACACTGGAAACTCCTAAAGTAACCGCGACCGAAACTCCATAGTTGCTGGCCGTTCTTACATATACAGGGATCATATGCAGGTAAACTTTCAGCTTTTATAAAATGCCGAAAGTTTGGCAGTCGCTGGCTCTGAAACTAGTAGCGAAATCTCCGAAATATATTTATCCCCGACCTTGGCCCACTGACACGAGCGAGACGGACTGTGCAGTGTGCGAGCGAGACAGAGAAAAGTTTTTACATTTCCATAAGCTAACTAGTCAACTTCGCCGTGCTGTGTTCTCTACAATTGTACAAATGTTAGCCTTTGTTCGGTCTACGTTTTAATGTTATCCGTTAAGGTTAATATTTTGAATTTTCGGAGTTAATTGTTCTTTTTCTGGTTAATTCTAACCCAATTTTGGAATTCATTGTGGGATTTTTTTATTCCATAGTGTCAATACTCAACTATACTATGAATTTTATTATTCGTAGGGTCTATTATACTAATATTATAAATGTAAACGTGTGTATATCAGTTACCCCTTCATTCTTAAACTGTTAACCGATTTTGTATATAAAGTATTTTTTAGTATTTTAGCATACGTTCAGTCCCAGGAAAGTACATAGAACAGTTTCATCCCGAAATATGTTCAATTTATATTTGAACGTCATCATTTAATCGCAAAGTAATTAGTAATTACATTCCATCGCTGCAGTCTGCTCTAAACAATACGGTGCAAGTCGGTATTGCCGTCATTTTCAATAACAGAACTTCTCCAATACTGGTGACTTCTATAACTACTGAACTTCGGCTAGTTGACGCCCCAGGGGGACCAGAGGGGGAGATCTGACCCTCCAAAGGGGTGTGCTAAATCGGAAATATTTCGACTTAATACATTTTGCTCGGCGCGCATTCTCGACACGTTTCAGCCATATTGCTTTTCAATTTTAAAATTTTCTAAATCGTTTCAACTGCTAACTGATATACTCGTAGCGTCTAGCTTTGGATGTTAAGCATCCATTACACGCTCATGCAAGCGACAGTCAATTCCGTCAATCATGAATTATGTTTGACTGATGGTTACTGATGGACTGACGAATGGTATTAGACGGTCACTCAATTCTCTTCAGTTTTATGTCAGTCAAAGCCATAATTTTCGAAGGTATACGTTTGTAATTTTTTCCAATTTTGTCAGATGTGACAAAACTCATTCAAAATTCGTGACTGATGGTTGCATGAAGCAAAAATCAAAATATCCAGATTTTCGTCAATCAGTTTCATGCATCCGTCTGTCACGCTCTTATACGGTAGGTTACCCATCAGTCACAGCCATGACTGTGGTAAAACTGACAGCAAAACCTACCGTCTAATGGATGCCTTAGCAGTTTATTTTAAATTCGTAATGACGCGAATTTATTTAGTGACTAAATGAAGGGCGTAACTCCGTCGCGCCGAAAATCGTTTATCGCGCGGGAACTTTTTCCGGATTAAAAAGTATCCTATGTCCTTCCCCGGGACGCAAAGTGTCTCCATACCAAAATTCAGCAAAATCGGTTTAGCGGTTTAAGCGTAAAGAGGTACAGGCAGACATACAACAGACACACTTTCGCATTTATAATATTAGTAAGTATAGATTTACTAGCAGGAGATCGGTCATCTTGGCGTTCATTGAGAGAGGCCTATGTCCAGCAGTGGACGAATATAGGCTGATATGATGATGATGATGATAGATTTACTACAACGCGACGGGAGCAAAACTTTAACCAAACTATATAATAAATAATATTATGTTTCGTAGATTAATTAAATATTCAAAAGATAAATTGTAAACTTTTGCCGCTGGTTTCGTTTATCTAAAGTTTATCTATGCACTGAGTGGAGTATGAAGTTGCAGCGAGCGACTTAATTAAATATCGTGAAGTTCGAGCATGTGTGGGGGATATTAGTTTGATACCACGAATGTTCGAAGTTGGAGTTACACCGTATCATGTTTCAATTAGGTGATCTTTGACTCTATCTACTGCACGTTTTACACAGCAACCAAAACGCTACTTTAAAAGAGCCCCTGATTTTAAAGTAGCGTTTTTGTTTCCGTGTTTGAAAGGTTAAATGTTTTTCAGTAATATTATGTTTGTACCGTACACGGTACACAGCAGCAGTTAAGCACGTTGAATGAAGCTTACGTACATACATGTACGTAAGCTTCATTCAACGTGCTTAACTGCTTAAGGTGCTTAACTGATTTAAGTCAATAAAGCGCAATAAATAAATTAATATAACGGTTGTGGCCTTTATAAGGTGTGTTTTCGTTAGTTTGTAAATTACGGTTTTAAACTTTTAAAAGGTTGCCATTCGAAAAATATAATCAAGTTCAAGTTATAATTTTCCTTTACTATTATATTATCTATCACACATAACTCGCAATTTTACTATCACAGCATAATAGACAAATGCATCAAAGACAAATGATTAATTTGCACATTACTACACTATCGCTCGTGCGAAAGAGAGGTCCTATGTGAGAGTGAGACGGGAATAGTCGGCCATTTTTTTCATTAACCCTCTATTGTGGGGTTTATTTAGATCGTTGGCTCCGTTATGGACTTAGCGGATTTGTTCGCTTTTATTTGACTAGTGTTAATGAAGGTTTTCTTGTTAACTATAAGTTGTGTATGTGTGCTCTGCGAAAGCTAGTTAGTTAAATTCTAGTTTCTCTCGTTTTAATAAACATTATTTCGCTGGCTTTGAATTTTTAGGATACATGATTTTTAGCTTCAACTAAGTTTTCCCTGTAAAGTAATTAGCTTACGGATTATAATTCTTTCTACGTTATAGCCTAGAGAGTGTCATCTATTAGTAAAATAATTATCAAAATATATTTAGAAGAACAAAACATTACTATTATTAGGTCTACCAGAATCTGATGGCAATTTTTGACAGCAAATTTTCAAAAAATGTCCTAAATCATTGGATAAATTTTTATATTTGCATGTTTAATACACATATTAGCTGCTAAAAGAAAATGATCAAAATGTTTCATTTCAATTACCCCGGTATTGCTAGAGACTGGAGTCAATTTATTTTCTCACTTTTTGCCATCAGATTCTGGTACACCTATAATTACTACATCATAACGACATTACATTACATAAAAAAGTAAAAAAAAAAAGATTTTTTTTAATGCAATTATTTTTTCTTTCCGCAAAGGCTCTGTGCGAGTTTCATAAGCCAGTACGTACATCTTGACGAGTTAGTTACATAGGCTACCTACAGGCTACACATGCGTAATTTGCTAAAAAAACTTCTATTGTTTTCATAATTATAATTACTAGTCGAAGTATAGATCCTTTATCCCAACAGGTAAATTATATTAATTGGTTTGGACAGGTTTTAGTTCAAAGCAAACAAAGTTATTGCGGCGCTAACCGCGCAAGTTATAATTAGGTTCCATACACGCGAAACTTTCTGTTGGCCCGCGCTGTGTATAATGGCCCTAACTTTCTATGCTGACAGGCAATGCCGTACAGTTCGTTCGGTAGTTTTAGCTATGACTTTACGCCAACGACATAACAGGTCGTACAAACTTCGAGGTAATATAATTTTGAACGGACTGTGTTTGGTTGTGGGCGTCCGTTTATAGCGCAAACGTAGAGTGGGCGTTACGTTGATAGCTGTATAGGGAGTAAACTTAAGTAAGTGATAATACTCAGGAGTATAATATGTTTGAAACGTTTTTAAACATGTATTTGTAATACGTACAATCGGGAAATAAATTTATTTATTTTTATTAATGTCCCATAGAGATCACTGTGAGAGTAGCAGCACTAAACTCATTTTGTTTTGTTACACTCGGTATAATATCGTAACAATTTGCGAACGTAGTCATTTACTTAAAGTCCTTTACGAATCAAATTAGCAGAGTTATGGAAATTCTTGTTCGAAGAAAATTTATCACGCGCGGTTTAAATGTGTTATGTGAATGTTAACTGTTTGATGGTGATGTATTGCAGAAACTCTGAACATTAAACAAGCGAACACTAAACGCTACAGCACTACAAAAAAAAATCAAAATTTACTATTTATTTAAAACCTGGATATAAGATGTATACTGCCTATCAAGATACATTGGCTGGATAGTAAAATATGCATGCTATTCAGCCGATATGTCTCCGTAAATGAAACTCTTCCGAAATCTCCCGAGCTCGGAATTTTCATCACTTCCCGTCCATTTGGAAAATAAACCTCTTTTCATTCCGTGCCTTTCGGCATCCCCACTCAATGCATTTTTCCAGTTATCTCAGGTATATTTCCACGTGGGAACCGGGAAAATGGGGAAAATCCCTGCACTGAAAAATGGGAGCCACTCGACTCGCTTGACTGTGAAGAGGTTTTATGACAAAGTTTTATAACGCGGAGGTTTTACAGCGAGTTGTTAACCGATGTGCTAATAGAAGTCACGTACTTGTAGAATATTGTCTTTTGAGTTTTGTCTTATTGTATTGTATTTCTCTAGTCTAGCTGTTTTTAGTTTATAACATAAAGCAATCAGAAAATATTATGTTGTTTTGATTATTCGCAAATTTTAAACAGTTTCTAAAAAAAGATTAAATCAATACTGTCTGTCTGTCTGTCTGTTACCTCTTCACGCTCAAACCGCTGAACCGATTTTGCTGAAATTTGACATGGAGATACTTTGAGTCCCGGGAAAGGACATAGGATAGTTTTAATCCCGGAAAATGTACGGTTTCCGCGCGATAAAAGAATTTTGGCGCAACTGAGTTGCGGGCGTCATCTAAAAAGAACTAAACTAATTTGCACAAAATATACAGAATATGTTATACGATTTAGTTTTCTTTGAGTTAGAATGCAATGTTTATTTATTTATTTATACAATGTTAACAGAATTAAAGGAAAAAATTAAATTTTGGATGAACTACACTTACTGCTGCCGTTAAAAATTATGTCAAAAGTCATTCAATGGGTCTTTAACTCAACTATGTTATTTAATCTGGGACTTTCATCATTTACATTAATTAATCAATAAGTACGTAATCGAACAATCGCGTATACCTCTATAATATTGCTTAATATTGTACTAGCTCTGTAATATCAATTTCCTTTTACCCTGTTCATAATATCTCCTTTATAGTGTTACAACAATACACATTTCAACGATCCGAAATAACTGTACCAGTTGTAACACTCCATAATGATGCTTACATCGTCCCCCTATTGCCCTACAGTAAGAGGGGACGCCTTTGTGAGTGCTATCTGATACTGTTCTGGTCTCCATTGACGTCGTTTCTACAAATATAATTATATATTGTACGGTTGTATTACAGTATAATCATAATGTAGTAGAGTAACTTAGTTATTGAGATGAAATTCGCTCCTCATAAATAAATTTTACGCGCGTGCGACGTGTATCTGCATTTTATTGCTGACACACGTCGCACTGTAAGGACACATCTGCCGAACGTACAGCGCAAAACGTACGCGTACGCTCAATACATTCGCAGTGTATTTCAAGTTCTCTGTGACACATCAGCGTAAATTACGCCGCGTGAATATTGCGACTGACACTTCAGCCGCTGAACTTTCGGCGCCGTACGTTCGGCAGATGTGACCTTACACTAAGTTACGAGAAATCGTTTTAATATGTGCGTGCGTACGATTTGACAGGGCTACCACGTAAAAATAGCGATCAACAATCCACTAGCAATAATCGCGCGAGCGATTGCTGGGTATAAAAACAATGGTATCATGTATACCTATGTAATTATAACACAATAAATTATACATACTGACGTGGCACAGCACATAATATCACCTAAAACAAATCTATGACAAACAAAAGTATTTTATACAAACTTTCAACATTTAGTTATTATTAAAAAAAAAATCGGGACTTAACGCGACTTATTTAAATAGTAGTGGTACTATGAGTACATACAATTAGTTATTATAATGCAACGCGAAAGTTTAAAATGTTATTTAGTTATTAGTACTTGTTATAAGTGGTTATATTGTACTTTTGATATTTACTGTAACTTGTGATCATTGAAATTTGGGAACTTCAATATTTTTTTTATGGTTCAAACCAAGAAGATAGTCACAAATTTTCACCTAAATATAAAGACGTGTTGTGCCTTCTTTCGTAGTTTAGACAATAGTATTAACGCTGACAGGAAATGACAGCAACTTTGTAATTTATCTGATCACGTGAAGTGTCACTAAAAGCCTTTTCTCTTTACAGGTAAGACGAGCTAAGAGCCAGAGGTATGAAAGGTGCCCCTTTAACGACTAACATCTTCGTACATTTTTAATGAATTTTGTACTAACTATAGCTAGGCTTTGTGTGATAAGGCTGCATTTCCATCGGAGATGAGGTAAGCTGCGTTGCGAGGAATGTGTTTTACAAGGACCAATAAAATCGTTGCGCTGAACGTGATCAAGCAAATGAAGCGTTTCTATTGGTTGTTAAAAACGCATTCCTCGCAACGCAGCTTAGCTCAGCTCCAGTGGAAACGTAGCCTTTTCTGCAGCCACACATGCTTTCACAGTTTCCTTTGCACCTGCAGAAAATTAACTTAATGAGATCGGGGGGGATTGAGGGATCTTTTTCTCAATAGATCATTAACGAGGTTGTTCTAATGTAATTTTTTTGTAAAATGTATTAAACAAAGTTAAAGAGCCATAATAAACCTTTTAAAAATATATCACTTTTTTGCTTATAACTTTTTAAATTTTTAATTTAGGGTAAAAAGTTATATAAACATATTTGTAGGCAAAATAATTTGCAACAAATTATGTTCTTACAAATTGTCTGTAAGACTTATAGTTTCCGAGATATCACGAAAATAGTATTGTCACTCCTTTTTTCAAGATGGCGGCCGGGGGACAAGAGTGGCGACCCCACAAACTTTAGGTTTAGCTTTTATTGAAGCCCCCAACATATTCCAAAAATAAAATTGCGTCCTCTAATAAATGAAATATTCGGTCCTAAAATTGTAACATGTAATGGACTAAGTAGCCGATTCTCAGACCTACTGAATATGCATATAAAATTTGATAAAAATCAGTAAAGCCGTTTTGGAGGAGTACGTAAACTAACGTAAAGTAACTTTCAGCGCTGCTATTTTCATAGTGATCTCTTTCAAACTCAAACTCTCAAACTCAAACTCAAACTCAAACTCAAATTTTTTTATTCAGAATAAATTTTTGCAAATATTTTCTGAAAGTCTACATGATGCCTACCACCGGTTCGGGAACTAACCCGGCGAGAAGAACTGGCGTAAGAAACTCGCAGGGGGCACACTTTATTTACCAAAAAAAGTGAGAAAAAAATTAATCTTTTAAAATAAAGTTTACAATGCTGTAACTTTATAAGGGACCTACATACCCAAAAGTATCATAATTTAGGTTTGTTACACCCTGTAAGTATACTTACAGCTTTTAGGGAAACTTAGCTTATTTATGACATCATTAGCGGATATAGCTGCTTCTTGGATTTCCTAGCCCTATTTATAATAGAAGCTTAAGTTTAGAGCTCTCCCAAAATTTGGGCCGCCTTAATCGACCTGAATAATAAATGAGAGCTGAGTTGAATAGATAAATTGGTCTACTTAATATAGAGCTGTAAATATCATGATCGCGATGTATTAGAATGGATATTCAATTCGTAGAATTGATTTAAATAGATTGGTTGTGCATGAAAGAAAAGAGTTACATTGTAATAATGTAATATTGTTACTTATTATTGAATATGTTAATAAGCAATAGCGTAACATAATATTTGCATTTCGTTTTCTCTGTCTGCAAGATTTATACTTAATTTCTATAATATTCTTGTACGCATAATGTTCATAAATGATATCTCATAGCTATACTGTAGTATAAGATCCCGAGTGTCAGTGAGTGTTAACGAGGTGGGAAGTCGGCGCCGGTGCGCGGGCTCAATTATTGTATTAGCGCCCATTCATACGCGCTTTTCTATGCGTGAAAAACGTCAAGTGTGAATGAAGCGGTTTTCGTACGGAGCTTTATACAGTAGATATATACTACCTGTATACTGCAGTTTGTTGTTAGAAATGGTGTTTGAAATCTAGTATGATAAAGCAAGACGAAATAGACACGTTCGTAGACATAAAAACTTAGACGTGACATTATGTTAGGTTTCTTCTATAAATAGCTAGTAATACGAATTTGTTATAAAATTGTCCAAAGGTTTTGTTGACCTAACATCTTAACTTTTACAGTCCCAGATAGGGACCTTAATTATCCTAAATCTTCGACATTTTTAGAAGATCCAGTGTAGATTACTTGGAATTTGTCGTGTTTATCTCGGCGGCCATTTGCAAATGTAAACAGGGGGCAGAGCGCTAACTGCTTTGGGAAGGGTCCTAATACTCCTAATGATGAACATCAAAGCCTTTCTCTGTCGGTTCTTTGTAATGCTCTTTTAAGAATAGCAGTAATGTTAAAAGATTGTTGTTAAAATGATCATAATGATAATACAACGTACACTACGCTAAATGCTACAGTTGTGAGAACGTATAAAAATATTGACAGATTTTAAGGACAATATATACCGGATTTTGTTTGTCAATTCTGTACTATATCAAAAACGACCCTTTAACACATATTATCGTTTTACGTGAAAATTTTGTCAATTTCCTGAAATTAAAGTATATCCAATAATAATTGCATTTAAATAAGTTCTGTCACCTGTAAAACGAGATTTCACGATTTCAAACGAGTAAGATAACAGGCAGACGGACAGACACACTTTCGCATTTATAATATTAGTATAGTTGGCGGTAGTGAGCCCCAGTGTGGCGCCAGCGGTAATCCAGTAACATACTCGTACAAATCACGGAGCAAATTTTAATATGTTACCACGGCCCTGTAACTTTGTAATGTCACGACTCACCAACTGTTCACCTCTTAATAATTATTATAAATTATGAATTTGTACTGCCTTAATAATAACTAGCTTAAAGCCGAGCTTTGTGATGGCCGCGTCGTTTTTCTGCGTGGTAATAATCTTAAGGCAGTTTTTTAATACTTTAATAGTAACCAAACCTTGACGAACCGATGATCACATCTACATAATATATAAATTAATATTACTATGTTAAAGCACAAATCAATAGGCGTGATAGTTTTTCCCTAGCGTACTACAAAAGTGCTCACTCAGGTTGCGGGATATACTAGGGCTTGCTCCGCTTGCCCTAATTATTATATATTTACGTTATGGATATAAGTATGTTATTTTATTCAGCCTTACAGAAGCACATAATTTATGACCGACAAGGGTATAAAGTATTTACAATGAAATGTAAAAACCCCGTGATGAATAAACGTGCGGAACCCCCTCGCCCCTCTTTATCACACCCCCCCTCCCCCTCTCAACCCCTCCGCTGCCATAAATTAAAACCCACGTATAACCCGCGGATTTACATACAAACATATACAACGCACACCCGCTGAAATAATTCCCGAGCACTTTTGAACCTTATTACTGTAAAATTAAGGTCGATTATGCAATGTTTTTGTACAGTTGTACATATTTTATACGACGTATTTGCGTAAACAGTTCGAGTAGATATAATAAATTACGGATTTTAAAATTGTTTAAATTCGCCTCTTAATCGCCGAAACCTGAACGCGCATTTTGCATATTATCACATAAATTATAAAGTTTTAATATTATGGTCCCCTTTAACAGAAGTTTTATGTAATCGGAAGTCGGATAAAAGATGGCGATGAAGTTATTCAGGTCTGGATTTATGTCTAGGCAGTATAGGCCATGGTCTATGGACCGCGGCGTTCTAGGATGGCGGCAGAGTTCGTACATAGGGGCGGCAAAATTAAAGTAGCCTATTCTCATAAAAAATGTGAATCCGGCCCTGTCCTTATTTTGATCGCGCTAAAAAAATGTATGGTAGAATAGCGGAATAGAACTTAAAAAATCGCACTGATATTACGACTTTTAAAGATTTAAAATTTGAAAAACTAAATATTGACAAAACCACTCTAGGGTGGGTGAATATTGTATTTGTCTATGATTGTCCATTATCGACGTCGTTTAAACATATTTTAAACAAATTCGCAATCGTTGTAATCAACTAATCAATCGTAGTTCAACGCGGAAAGGGCTAACAAATTATTCTAATCATGCTTAAAATACCAATTCCATTTAATTAAAATTTAAGCGCGTTTGGGTTCCCAAGATCGGAAGCGTCTAAATGATAATCGGCGAATCATCGTTTTGATTGATAGCTCCCGAGTGGCGAGTTTAGCAGATTGTTCGTAATCGCTATATTGCTATCTGACGCCACTGGCAGACCGCCACGGCGATTATATCTGATAGGATAGAACGGGAATGCGCGGTAATCACTCGTCCGGGATGATTTAATTGTATATTGTAAAGGTTTATTAGTTAGTCTGTTTTCAATGAACTGCGTTCGAAACTACTTGGATGATTTTATGAACGAAAGAAATAGATAGAATATACCTTTTTTGAAACAATAGGTAACATATTGTGGTAAAATATTATCCTCCTGCGGGTCTTTATTTCTATACGACGCGACTTGGTATACATCTTTTCAGATATAAAGTTAATACTATCTACAGGGATTGAACTCATAATTAACTCAAAATAAAATAGAAACTGTTTTTAAGGTTAGGCCGATGGTAAATTCCGTGAAAGTCTTAAGTTTTGTATAAAAATAGAACAATCAATCAAAATAAAAAATGTTTTCATGGAATACAATAACGAAACTTCATAACATAATTCACCTTTAATTAGCATCAATAAGGTCACTGAACTAATTACGTTTGGAGGAGCAACTCATTGACGTTACGTCAATGACCTGCTCGAGTTACGACGTAGCGTACTACGTCGCTCGTAGCACTACGTCACCGTCGCTACGATGCTCTCGTAGCTCGTAGCACGTGGCGTAGCTCTCGTAGCACACTCGTAGCTCGTAGTGTACTACGTGCTACGTTCTCGTAGGCCGTAGCTTGTAACCGAACACCGTAGGGCGTAGATCGATGTGGTGTAGCTCGATGTATGGCATACAAAGGCTTATGTGTGAGCGATGAATGAATAAAGTTGTACTATGAAGTCGTGATTTTATGTTGGTATTTTAGTATTTGTCCTTTAGGTCTTTTAGTAGTTGACCGTAGTAAAAGAATATTTAAAGCATTTTGTTTAGTTTTTCAGACTTCGTTATACATATTACATACTTAATTGACATTTGAAAACATTTTGATGAGCTAAAACTACGACTGTCTTATTTATTTCAAGTACAGTCAATTATTGCGATCACTCCAAAACATTATGCCGAAACATAGGAATTTATACAATAAACAAGAACAAAGAAACTGTTTCTCCAATTTTGTGTTTTGTGTATTTGTATGTGTCGTCGGCGAAAGTCACAGGTCAATTAGCAATCAGTGGTTCCGTTTGATCCGGCGGCCACGTGTGTGTGTGTGGTTGTGTGTGTACATATTATGTTTGTGTTGTGTGCGTTTGAACTTTGGCAATTATAATTAACGAGATCCCAAGTCGTGATCAAAGGTGTAATAAACTATGTATCCAACATTATTTTCATGAGGTCGTCTGGCACGACTGCGCTAAAGATAATCCCAAGTTAAACATCATGATTAATGGCGGAACTGAATTAAATGATTTAATGTATAATAGGTCAAATTTTATGAATACGCATAAAGAATATAACGACAATGTTTAACATATATTAACTTTAATTTGTGATGTTAGAGCTGTCGTTCTTGATACGCATCCTTTACTAAATGCATGGTTTAAACTTTAAAAATTAAGATGCTAAAGCTGATGATGATGGTGATGACGGGTATTCCACATTACTAGTCAGCGGGTGTGCGAGGCGTAAAGGTTTCCGGCCGAAATCGTAAAACGATCGCGGTGTTTTACAGCCGACATCATGCATCATACAGGTTACGAACGCTCCGTGAAAGTGATTTTAATGGTTAAAAAATAAAACGTAAATCTTTTACTACTTTTTGTAATTTTCCATCTTTTTAGTAAAAGATGGCCCCGTGCGAGTTTCTTACGCCGGTTCTTCTCGCCGGGTTAGTTCCCGAACCGGTGGTAGGCACCAGTGTAGACCCGACGTTCAGAGAATATTTGAAAAAAAATATTCTGAATAAAAAAATTGATTTTGAGTTTGAGCTTACATCTAACATAAGAATTTTAAGCAATAATTGACAGGAAAGGAAACCGCTAGGTCCTTTTATTTAAAATATTACATTTGCTCACCTCTGATCACCTGCTTGTCTGATAAGAAAGATGTTACGTCGCGGTAGCATACAATGGACATGTAAAAATTTGATCCTACGCTTAGTCATGACGATGTCTGTGTGTAACATGTTCTGTTATTATTTTTACATTGGAAAACATACTTGCGTCAGACTGGGTTGGTTCGTTACTTCAATTCATTCATTAGTATTCAAACTTCTACTAAAATAAACACGTAATTAGACGAAGCAGAGAGCACGATCTCTACCTGTTTTTCCACCTCATTAAATCAAACCACAAAACTTTTAGTTTACTTCTTTTTCTTCAAACATCGAGTTCATATTTCCTACACTTGATACACAAACAATGCGAAATGAAATGTTAAAGAAGAGTCGTGCGCTGAATATTCCGCAGCTACCAGGGGCCGAAAAATGTGGAGCGTGAAACCCCGAAACCTCCACTACCCGATGGGGTTCGACCCCCAATGAGGTTCGGGGGTCTCGAGGTCCCCCCGATCTTTCGAATTCACTATTGCATTATTTCATAACAAAAGACATAACTCTTTTGTGTATTCGAGTTTTGCGCTCTTTGAAGCGTTTGTGTTTTTCTGCACAATTCTCTCGCTAAACAATATTTGATACTCGAGCGTCTTCAATGCGATCTCAAGCTAGAAGCGACAATAGAAATGCGTTGTTTGAAATCACTTATTTTATGTTTGAGGTTTGTATTTCATATCTTTAACATGGAATTATCATCTAGACACCGTATAGTACCTACTAATAATAAAATTATGCTTATTTCTGTTTCTGTCATTAAGTATGTTAAATAAGTATTCGGTTTTGTAGATATAAGCACCAAATACTCTGCAATATTGTAATTTAATAGTTTAAAATATGTAATGTAATAACAGCGTCAATATGATATTATAGTGATATTCTGCTGTAAAATGTAACCTCATTGCGGAGTAAAATTCCTTCCTGACCGTCCCGGAGTTTGTGACACTTTGTGTGACATACTGTAAAGGAGTCTTTTGTTGTGTCTCCATAGTCACACATTATATTACCTGCTTTATTGTAATAGAAGCCTTATCTACTTTGTTATATGTAGGTATAGGCAATTTAACTGGGTTTTAACTTTTAGTGTAACAGGTTGGTTATTAATTTAGTTGTTAAAGTGTGCCAAACTATGGGTTTTTGTTGTTCATATAAGACCTTTTTTAAATTTTAATGAGCTACTAGATTTTAATGAATTGAGCTTTATGTTTACGTAAGAAAGAGTCTTATAAAAAAGAAGATAATATTTCCGACATCTGTAACTTGTTAGTGGTTTAGATTATTAATTTTTTCAGCCAAGTGACTGTCGTTGGTGACCAAATAAGCCGGGAAATAAACAACCGGCGTAACAAACTCGGCGGGGCGGGGCGAGCCCGGCGTGTGATCTTATCGGTAGTGTGAGCACTAAACTATCATAAGACACACGCGGCTCTTACCGCCACCGCACTACAGCAGACGCAGCGGCACCGCAGCAGCATCGCATCAGCAATACAACAGCGCCGCAGCAGCAACTATTCTTCTGGCGGAAACCAGTTAATAGACCAAAATAAATGCAAACTTTGATAAAATATTCATAGATTTTTTGAATCTTCATAATCTATTTCAGGAGACTAGTGCTTTTTGTAATTTTATTATTCACTAGTTATGTAAAACAGGCATATTTTTTTAAGCTAACATAATATTTTTAATTGGACATAAAGGCATGAAATTACAAAAATTAAACGTGATACGTACGAAGGTCAACAAATTAGACAAGAATGTAAAAACATTTCGAGCGAGCGGCGCGGGCCAGAAAAATGTTTCACTAATTTGTTTGCTAAAAGGTGCTCCTACATGATTGTTTGTTACTTGTTTCGTGAGGAGTGTCGGGAGTTTTCAAGGTTTTTTTAGTTATATAATTGAGTGTTAATGTTGTAAGGCTAAATGAGCACTTCAGTCGAGGGCTGTCTAGTTGCGAGTTTTACAGAACCTTTGCTGTGAATAAAGCTAAAAGCTTAACAAGTATTTAGGTGATTGTGTGTTAATTTGGTTTAAATGATTTTAAATAAAATAAAGCACTATAATATGTTGCACCTAACTTATAATTTTGGAAGGCTGACCGTTTTCGTGCCATAAAAGGTATTCTGTATCATCTCCTAGGGCCCAAAGTATGTCCATACCAAATAAGTAACAATAAATCAATATTCAGAAATTTAAAGGAGACTGTACATTTCGGAATAAAAAGTATCCTATGTTCTTTCACGGGATTCAAAGTATTCACATACCAAATTATAGCAAAATTGGTTCAGCGGTTTGGTCGAGTTAACAGACAGACAGACCGACTTTCGCATTTACAATATTACTATGGAACTACAAATAAGACCACATACTCTTCATATAGAAAGCAGATTTTTTTATAATAATAATAATAATAAAATACTGTTAAAATTTTGCCT
Source organism: Lysandra bellargus (assembly GCA_905333045.1). Taxonomy (NCBI): domain Eukaryota; kingdom Metazoa; phylum Arthropoda; class Insecta; order Lepidoptera; family Lycaenidae; genus Lysandra; species Lysandra bellargus. The sequence continues at coordinate 425,111 of HG995353.1, read as the reverse complement.
ATTATCATATCCTCAACCGATGTCATCCCTAAAACTCTACATTCTGCCTTAAAAACAATAGACTTACATAAAAATACATACATACAAATGCAAAAATCAATCGTCATTGATACCTGTTCTATAGTCCGTCGTTTCCTTAACCCATCTTCATCTTTCACCACACATCAATCATAACTCTTAACGTGTATCAGGTTACTTGGCATTAGCCCGTACCTGCATCGTTTATCCGGCAAATAGCCGAGACTCAAATTCATTTTAACATAATAATAATAATAATAATAATAATAATAATAATAATATCTATGGACGCTTCACACCACGTCAGTCTGGCCCCGTGCTAAGTACCTGAAGGATTTGTGTTACAGGTACCAGACAACGGAAATATATTTAATACTTTTATACTATACATATATTTAAGATTTTTATTATATGATACACATATTTAACTTCACTTTTTGTTCCGTCGGCGGGACTCGAACCCGCGACCTCCGGCTTGAGCTACCAACGCGCTCACCACTGCGCCACGGAGGTCGTCCGATGAACCAGCTGGAATTTCAAAACCGCTGTTACAATATTTCTTACGTAAAATTGACTCATAATAAGTAGGTTACTCGTAGGTTCGTTTCTTTGCCCAATTTCCGGAGCGGGGCCTCTCCACCGCGGCCGGGGCACTGCGGGCCCGACGCCACCGGGGCCTTCCGGGGCACTTCCTGTGAAACCGCCTCTGTAATCAACAGATTGTAATACAAGTTACGAGAAAATTTTAATTAAAACGTAACGGATGCGATAACAGTTAATAACTGTGTTATGAAGTGGTCTTTATGTACGATCGAGGAAATTGATTCCTCGGCAGTTGACGGGCCTACGTCATTTATGCTTATGTTATGTGAATTCAATGAGTACCCCGCAAACGATCAAAGTTTGACAGACATGTTTGACGTAATTTACGTTTTCATCAAACAGCAGCGCAGACGAACAAACGTGCATCAAACAAATTTTTCAAACTATTAGCTAGAATCGGTTTGAGATCATGAGATCTTGTTTGACATACAGCGGAACACATTCAAACAAGTTTGTCAAACGCTACGCCAATGAAAATTTTCTTCAAACACGTCAAACACGTAGTTTGTTTGACAAACTCTTCAAACAAAGCTGTTTCACAAACACGTAAAATTTGACAAACAATTTGATCGTTTTCGGGATACTTGCGCTGTGATGGGTCAGATGGGTTTTACGTAACGCGACCAAATTACTTAGGTCCGCCATCTGCCTAGAGTGCCTAGGAATCAACTTCTCTGATAGTACTTATATTACAAAAAAATTAAAACCGACTTCCAAGGTAAAAACAATAGTAATATGAACTAAAAAGTATTAAATAACTCTTACTCTTTAATAGCACGCCTTTTTCAGAATTCGTCTAAATATCAACTATTTCTGTACATATACTACAGTCTTCATTATTTTGAAGTCGGTACCAGCTAATTTAATCGTGAGTTCTGTAATGTCAGAATATCTGAAACTTTTGGGACTGGTACCGACTTCAAAGTAATGAAGACTGTAGTATATGTACAGAAATAGTTGATATTTAGACGAATTCTGAAAAAGGCGTGCTATTAAAGAGTAAGAGTTATTTAATACTTTTTAGTTCATATTACTATTGTTTTTACCTTGGAAGTCGGTTTTAATTTTTTGTTAAAAAATAATAATTTCACTCTTGTTAGTGCGTAAAACCCCAATACGAATGTTAACTATTCACATTATGTTATTGTAAGCGATATTGTGGTAAATGCTTGAAGGTATCTAAGCGATGAACCTTTAAAGATAAAATTTTGGAAATTGCATTTCCAAAATTTTATCTTTAAAGGTTCAGGAGTTCTGTTCAGTGCCTTTGCACCAAGAGACACCTTCGTATGAAATTTCTCTTATTCGTAACATATGTTTAACTTACTAGAAACAACATTTTAACCACTATGAGCGTTTTGATAAATTTCAAGGATTTCCCTCGATTGCTCATAGATCTCATCATCAGCTTACCACTTTAGTAATTGTTATACAAAATTAAGATAACATCTTTTACAACAACACGAGAATTTTGAAAATCGGTCTACAAACAGCGAAATCATCATCAAAAACATCTGCTTCGATGCAAAATTTCACAAAAAGTACCAATAATTGGGTCATAATGTATGACTCATGGTATAATTATGGTTGTGATGATGATGATTAATCAAATTGATGTCTTAGCTTATGCTTTCAGTTCTTTAAACAACACCGAAATCCCCGAACTTGTATCTATAAGCATTCAAAAGTTCTGTTCGGTACCTTCGGATGCAGGGTATAACCTGGTATGAAGTCTTACTTTTTGGTAGCATTTACCTCGAATGCTTCAGAAAAAATCGAAATCACTATATGTTTCCATACAAATTTCAAGGAGTCCCCTCGATTCCTCAAGGATCCCGTCATCAGATCACCACTTTTATGAACATGGTACCAAATTCGAGTTAAACCCTATACAACACAAAAATAATTTTTGAAATCGGACCACAAACGGCTGAGTGATCGTTGAACATACAAAAAAAAAGATACATACAGCCGAACATATTACCTCCTCCTTTTTGGAAGTCGGTCAAAAATATGAACATAATTGCACTTATCTAACTGCCAATTTACCAGCGTCTACTAAAGAGTTAAGTGTCGATTTAGTCTTATCTCTCTCGTTTTAGGGAATACTTATTCTAACAAGCCATTAACATTGCAATAAAGACACTGCCATTTGTCGAATTTTGATTCCGTTTTCAATTAAATCTGAACCAAAATACACATTATTTGCCAAATGAATGCCAAAATGATGATTACATGACCGTGATATCAGTTGAGCACACCCCACGTGTTGTGACAATCGTATTTCACGGCGCGTCGCGCGGGGTGTGGGACATCACATGGGGTGGGAGCTGGGATTGTGGCAAATCACAATATTTTACAGTAACGCGGTCCCCGATGTATGCGGTAAATCGGAATGTTTAAAACATATTTCGGGTTATTGGATATTTGATCGAAATATTTGATAAAATTATTCACGTAATGTAGATCCCACCAAAAACATAAAATACTAAAAATTGAAAGCCAAGTTCCATACAAACATTATTCTTGTCTATGGACTTAGCCGTAAAAAGGATAGAGATCTAAATGAGTGCCAAGTTCCATGGAAAATCGAAATATAAATGTATAGGAACCAAATAACATTATGAACAAATAATAGAGTCTATTTCTTTGTTTTATTGAATATCTATAACAATTAATGTTATTTAAATAATGTGAGATCATAAAATAGATTAGATCTAACATGGCCAGTTTTCATTACATCAGTCATTTCATAAAGTTATTGAACATTTTAATTCTGATGAAAACTAGCCAAGTAGAATCTAATCTAGTTTAAGATCTCAAATTCTAGGATCTCAAATCTATATGAAACATAATATTTAAGCATTCTTTACAAGCTGCTTACGTGTGACGTACCCGACCTTTGAAGTTGGTACAAGCCCCAAAAATTGCAAAATAGAAGTCACATTTAAGTTGGCTATGATTGCCTTCAAAAGTTTAGATTTTTATATAAAATTAGTGTAAAATCCTACGAATAATATAACCTAAAATCCCAATTATTATATACAGAACATAATAGCGAAAATATTAGAAATGACAGTCGCGCGATATTTCATTATGTTGACTTTTGGACGAAAACCACCCTTCGCCCTTGGCCACGTAGTTTTTTGTTTTGTGGACCGCCTGCCTTTACAAAATTCACGCAGTTTTGATTTGTTCCCTTAATCAATACGAGGGCGGCACTGAAAATTTCGGGAATCAAGGAGGTGACACAACAGTACTATTTAAAAATGTGGTTATTGCTTTTCGAAGTATTCTCCGCGAAATTTGACACATTTTTCCATACGATGGAACCAATCATTGAAGCAACCATTCCATTCGGAAGTTGGGGTCTCCAAAATGGCCGTTTTGTAGGCGTCCACAGCTTCTTCAGGTGATGAAAATCTCTGACCACGCAATTTATTCTTTATTTTAGGGAAAGTATAGAAATCATTAGGGCTTAAGTCGGGGCTGTACGGCGGATGGTCTAATAATTCTATGTTTTCTTGCTCTAAAAACTCTTTTGTTCTGTGCGCGGTGTGAGAACTCGCATTGTCGTGATGGAGGATGATGCGGCGGTTGCAGTTCTCTTTACGGAGTTCAGATACGACCTGTGGCAAACAAATGCTAGCATACCATTCTGCATTAACCGTTCTCTGTTCCTCAAGAGGAATAGTCGCAATATGGCCGGTTTTGGAGACAAACGTGGCCACCATTTTTTTTTTTTGCAACACTCCGTGAACGAACAATTTTTGTTGGCTTTAACTCATTTTTGAACACCCAAACTCGTGACTGGTTTTCAGTTTCGGGTTCGTACGCCTATATCCAGGATTCGTCACCTGATACGATGTTGCATACAGCATTTGAGGATCCTGCGTGGAATCTTTCGAGAGTTCTGATGCACCAAGTAACGCGAGCCGCTTTTTGCTCTTCACAGAGCAAATGCGGTATCTATCGGGAAAACAACTTTTTTAAACCTAATTGTTCATGCAATATTATTTGTATTTGACTCATGCCAATGTCTAAAGTTGCCTGAATTTCGCGGTATGTCACATGTCGATCTTTCTCAACCAGCTTACGCACAGCATCAACGTTTTCTTGGGTGACTGCAGTTTTTGGACGACCTTGACAGGGATCATCACTGAGCCTGACACGTCCACGTTGAAATTCAGCAAACCAGCGACAAATTGTGGTTTTGGATGGGGCTTCATCACCAAATGCGGAAATCATCCGATCAACACACTGTTTTTGTGTTAAACCACTTCGAAAGTCATAATAAATCATCGCTCTAGAATTTTCCCAAGTCAATTCCATTTTCTCAACGACTAAACAAGTTTGACAAGACCTTGTGACAAGACCGAGAATCTTTTTTTAAATAAATAAATGGTATTCAATTTTTAAAACCAAGGAATTTTCAATTAAAAAGATTTTAATATGACAGGAATAGTGGAAGTATTCCATTCCCAATATTTTTAGTGCAGCCTATGTATTACTCGCCGCAAGGTTCGAGTCGGCTTTCCGCGCTTAAATATTTTTTAAATCTAATAATTAATATATATATTTTTAAGTGTAATAAGGGGAAAAAACCTAATAATATTTCTGTAGCGAACCTTTGCAATTTCGGCAAAATCGGCAAAATTTCGTATACGGACTCCGTAGTACTTAATTTACATTGTGGAATTAATAAAGCTATTTTATTATTATTATGCCATAGTTCATATTCAGCGATATGAAAAGTACAAACAGATTTTATAAGCAAAATTATAGACTTTTATAATTTAATCTGTCACTTTTCCATTCTTCAGTTATAAAGTACCTAATCCTTATTCTATGATGGTATTATGCGTTTGTTTTATGTGAAAAATCTCAAAACAGATAAATTATTATCCTATAAGTATTTTAGTATACTGTATGTACTTAAAATGTAGCTTTAAAAAATATTTCGACGTTGAAATCTGTTCAACCAAAATATTTGTACAAAATAATTCCAATATGACGCCAGTCGCCACATTGGAATTATTTCGCACAAATATTTTATACACCACTTTGATGTTACTAATTAAAGTCTGCTGTTATTTCCTACCAGTAATTAGTAACAACAAATTGGCGCCTTAATTAAATCGATTCCCAAGATCGGGGTTCGACCCCTATACTTTCATCTAATCATCAATTAAACGAATTGTTAATTATTATTATCTTGTAGACTTGCCTATTTTCACGGTAAGTCTTAGATAAGATTATCTCTACTTGAGGATGATTTTGTCGAAACCGGTCTTGTAAAACATTAAAATTGTAACAAAATATATTAATAAAGTGGAATAAGTGCACGAAAAGTGTATTTTATTACTGTTATAAAATTAGTATGAAAGTTATTGGTACTTCGTAGTGAAAATTGCTGCGATTATCTTGTTTATAATTAATTATAGAGTGGGGTGTAGTCTGTAGACTTAAGATAATTAAAGGACACACACATACTGACGTTATAGCCTTATGGTGTACTAACTGACTGACTGATACCTTAGGTACGAAAAAATAAACCTATCTCGATAACCACAATCGGTCCGGCCGTTTCGGAGGACTAGTAGTATTGTAAGCCCTACAATATAGTTTAGCAAACACAGTGTTTGCTGTTGTGTAGCAAACATAGTTTATTCAATACACAAATTTTGTTAACTCTAAAAATCTATTAAATGTCATACCTTTGTAACGGAATGCGCGGGCGGGGAGCTCGATTAAAAAACGCTGTCCTGGCGATCCCGACTCCAAACGAAACACGCTTTCAGCACGAACTAGAATATTTTAAACGTTAGCAATGCCGCGTCATACACACGATATTTATTGTAAAAAACTAGCGCAAGTCAGCACTACCCGTGAATTGGAATTTTGTTGCTGAAATTTTGTTTTATACCATTTTTGTATCGTTTATTTGCAAAAAATTATTTTGTATTTCTAACGACATTTCTAAAATTGCAATTGCGGATACATACTTTAAAAGAAAGTAAAAGTAAAGATGTTTTTTAACGAGATAATATATTTTCGTCTCCACCTGCAAAGTACAAAGTTACTAAGTTAGTAAGCATTTATTTCTGAAACATCGTTTGAAGCTTAAATATATTATCAGCAAAATGTGGAACATAATTCTCGCTTCGAAACTTAAAACGGCGCTCTTTGTGAGCACTAATCACTTTAATCAGGTGAGCTCGCTCGTTGCGCTAACAGAGATCGCATCGCGTTTACCAACAAAGAAATGATTGATTACCTGATCGGACTTTTATCCCCCTAACTCCCCCTCGAAGGGGGCCGAGGGGGGAGTCCCCCCTCACTAAAAGCCTTAAGTCTCATTAGCCGGATCGTTGGGTGCGATCAATCGGTGACAAATTTGTAATTCACGCCCAGAAGCTCAGGGCTTGTTAGTGTTGACGGTCCCACTTAGCTCGTTCGATTTAGTTTGTGAAATGGTTTTAAGTGATATTGTTATTAGCCGTGGGTTTAATTGTGACATTTGGTTAATTGAGTGTTATTTTCGCATTTGTTTTCTGTGAGGCTCTGTTATGATTGCTGGAACTCGGCTCCGAGCATCGACTTGTCGTGCCTTACGATGTTAGTTTCCAGGGCCGTTTGCGCCAGTCATGGTCACAGATACTTGTGTACGATAATGTCATCCCTCTACTTAATATTAAAAAAAGAAAAGGCGCTATATTTTAACTTCGATTAGTAAAAGCCTAGACTGGCGTAAGCGGGCTTTAGCGAGTATATTATATTGCTGCAGTCCGCAGTAAACTGTACCAAGGTCCACCGTGTTGACTTAATCGAGAGCTTCGAACGACTATATTGACGACTTACGTTAGCGAATAAAATTACGTAGCTCCTCAATATCTAGAGTTTAGATGTTTGGCAAAAATGATAGATGACTGATGAGTAATGTTAGCAAAGTAGAGCGTAAGCGATAAGCAGTGATATTTTAAATTTTCGTGTTGCATTACAATTAAAACTTATTAATCGAAACTTAACGCGACTTATTTAAATAATAAGTATTCTTGCGTCATCTATCAGGGGGCCTCGCAAGATATATCTTGCCCACATAAAATGTAGGTCTTGCCCCGCCACTGCTTCATAGAATGTACTTCTCGAAAGTAAGGGAAAGCCAGCTACGCTTAAGCGCGTGCGGCGCCGACAGATTCACTTATTTGATTTCATTATACAGTTATTATAAATTTAATGAAAATAGCTAAATTGAGTTCCAGTTTCCGCGTTCACCGTAAACACTTTTACTTTATTACAAACCAAACAATAACAATTGTTTGTGCATCTACAACGATTACAAGCTGTCCGTTTGTAAATTTAATTAGAGCAGAGTGCTTCCTCCAATATTAATCACCGAGTTACCGCTACGACTGTGTAAATTCTGTTATTTTCTGTTTCTATTTATATTTAACTACAGAAGTACAACTTCGTGCTCTATTTGGGCTAGATTTATATGCAACGGCGCGGACGCGCGGTTTGGTGGCTACACCGCGAGATGACAAGCAAAATATGTATGTAACGATTTATCCATACTAATGTTATACATGCGAAAGTGTGTCGGTCTGTCTCTCTCTCTCTCTCTCTCTGTTTGTCTGTTACCTCTTCACGCCCAAACCACTGGACCGATTTTGCTGGAATTCGGTATGGAGATACTTTGAGTCCCGGGAAAGTACGTATGTTTTCTATTTCGAAAAATGTACGGTTCCCGCGCAATAGACGAGTTTTGGCGCAACGAAGTTGCGGGCGTCATCCAGTAGTTTATAAAAGTAAAAACATCGAGCACTATTATACTATTTATATTAAACTACAGAAGTACAACTTCATTCAATTAGCGCAAGTTTTGTTTGACGTTATCAGTATTCTATTGTTCGTTAGAAATCGCTACATCGGCTGCTCGCTTGAATAAACTATTGAATCGTGTTTGCTATTGTTCAGATATTTATTTAACATCTTGTCTATGATAGAGCTAATATTCTATCAACATGAGAATTCTATTTTAGCGTCGATTAGCGAGTGATGACTAATGTGCAGGATTTAAAAACATATTTACTTAGCCAAACTAATTGTGAAAGATCTCTTTTATCTATTCGAATATTGTTTAGGACTTAGATAGTCTGAAAAACAAAAAAAACGAAGGAATTGATTGCTAAAGCTACTTAAAACAAATTGCAATCTTTCTTCGTTAATTTTTCCTTGAGTTTCTGGCGCAGATGTAACCAGTAGAGCTGGTCTACTGCATCATGTATTATACAGATATGTATTAGACACTGCTGCATGTGCATAGTGCATACTCATGCATATATTCATGCGTCGCAGACACTACAGAGTACAAACATACTCGTAGTATACAGATGAGTCGCCGCAGAGAAGAGCATTATTAAAAAAGCTTTCAACAGATCTGTGTCAAAGTCACAAACGTAGTGGGAGCGGCGCAGACTAATGTGCATAAGCGATGAGTTTTGACTTGCAATAATGTTTAAGGGCCTTCCCAACGGAGATTCCGTAATTTACTTAGAGCCTTATAAACTCATAATTTGAAAGCTACGAAGTTATAATAAAAATACACCAATAATCTTCAGTATATCAACATTCCTTTCCCCGTTTTAAATTTTCTATTTTCGGTTTATACTCATGATATCAGCTTCCAAAGTAAAACCAATTTATTAAAATTCAAGCATACATTCAGCATCTCTTTAGTATTTACAAATTACTTTTATTTGAAACACACGACAATAGATCGACAATATCAAAAACTACATATTCCACGTTTTTTTTAGGTCACGTAAAAGCTTAGATGAAATGGATACAAAATAAATAGTAAATTATTAGTTACCTTTTCTTGCAAAAGCTACTGAACGGATATTGATCTTTGGCGTGGTTGTAGGTAATATTATTCTTTCAGTTGTTATACTAATTTGATTATTTTATTAATTTTAATTTTATTATGTACTTTAGCTTAATTAATATTATGATTATCTTGTATATTTGCTAGTGTTGTGTCACCTATAAAAGTGCATGTATCAGGACAGTGTAATTATAATTTATAGCAGTGATTGTTTAATACATGCACCGCAGGTGTCCTTTTTAAATAAATATATAAAAATTAGTTTAGACTCCTATTTTAAACAATGTAAGCTACTTTTCATCCCGGAAAAGTACAAGAATACTTGATTTATTACTATGTAAAAGCGTTAAGAGTGCTAATTTATTTGGAGATGTTTGTCTCATGTGGCACGGGATGGCACGACAAAAGCCTAATATATCAGCGGGGGTGGCGCGGAGACTAATGTGCCCACTTGTTATCGAAACTCACATACGTTTTGTTTTATCAGACCTCACAAGTGTTACGTTGCTGGAAAATCCTGCCTATATTTGTGTAGGCGAATATCAAAAACCGGCAAGTCACACCCACACTCGAAACTGAACTATGAATGTCGCTAAATTCGAAATTGAGTTCTCTTTATTTTAATGTTTATACTCAAGTATTATAATCATACAGTTTCTAAACTGATTTTTAGGGTTCCGTACCCAAAGGGTAAAAACGGTACCCTATTACTAAGAATTCGTTGTCTGTCCGTCTGTCCGTCTGTCTGTCACCAGGCTGTTGAAATTTTCACAGAATGTGTATATCTGTTGCCGCACAAATACTAAAAACAAAAGAAAATATATATTTAAGGGGGGCTCCCATACAACAAACGTAATTTTTTTGACTTTTTTTGATATCAATAATAACAACCGGTAGGTACTTAACTTTTTCTGAAAATCCTTAGTTATATGTGTACTTTAATATTTAATAATAATATTAAAATAAAATAAAAAATGAAGGGGGGCTCCCATACAAAAAACATAATTTTTGGCCTAATTTTGCTCTATAATGGTACGGAACCCTTCGTGCGCGAGTCCGACTCGCACTTGGCCTATTATTTATTAATTAATCTGAATAAAGTAGATATCTACATATTTTATTAACATATTTCATTTTTATTTTTATTTTAATATTAACTTTTTATTTAACTATTTTAGGTTATATTTTACAAAAATTAATACTCTATTCTCTAACAATATAAGGTGCCTATAAAATATATTACTAAAATATAAAACAGAGGGAGAATAATAAAAAAAGAATTTCATTTTTGATCAATTATTTACTTGTCCTATGAACTACATTCCCGTAGATCCATAAAAAATACAACATTTACATTTTCACAAAAGTAATCGTAGGTGGTAAATGTCTCAATTTTTAGATTTTTATCCTAGTGCGTAATAACTTTCGACTTCTGAGGTGTTTTATGCTATAAAGCTTAGGCACCCGTCTTTCCCCGGCTAAAAACTTTTGAATTTAACTTTGTCAACTAAATCCTACCACATACATGCTTCAAGCCCCAAGCGGTCGCATGCGACCGCGATAACAATTCAAATTATCAAACATTACAAATCTATTGTGTCTCGTTTTTTCCACGATCGAGGGATTAAATACACAAAACTTGAAGTAGAATAATCAGCGCCAGCCAATTACTGTTCGTGCATTAAACAAAATATGTGCAGTGCAACTGAGTGAGTGCATGCAGATATAACAAACGAGCAGTCCAAATTGTGTTATCGATTTCGCGAAACAAAGCACAAGTTGGCAGCCTCGCCGCTCTAACGAGAGAGCTACTTTTTGTTCCCAACGCAGTATGCGATTACACACAACGTGCCTGTGATTCTGTCGCGGTTTATATTAGGATTGGTTTCAAGTGGGTACTTAGTCAAATTCTGAACGGTTATACAGCGAATAGGGTATAATTACGCAAAGGGCGAAGCAGAGGGCGCTATGAGCACATACAGTAAGTAATCCGACCAAAATCCGACATGTCGCACACGTCACATCAGAATATTGATTATACGTGATATAAAATATTATGATTATTTTCAATAATTTAATATAATATCTGCCTCTCCACGTGTATAGAACGAAATGTGCGCATTTGAGCACAAATAGCCACTTTACACAATACAACAGTTTCAACAGTTTCGACGTTTGACATCAGAATGTTGTCAAACGTCGAATAAAACTTTTAGTTTACTGTCTATGCTAGTGCTGCCGTCTAGCATGAAAGCATTGCAGTAAATAGTAATATATCCTATGTAGTGTTTTGATAAGTAAAGATGGCCGCACTACCAATCATGGTGGGGTTGGGAAAATATGGCCGCCAGACGTGAGAGCTGTCGTCCATAATCCATTTCTTCACCAGCCGCCGCCGAGAGTAGAGTGTTCAGTCATAGATCATAAAGTTAATATACTATATTACCTTTATGGTGATAGATACAGTATTCTGTATTTAATTTACTCCTCCTACAAGAATGTACTACCTATATGTACCTATATATATATAGTATCAAAAATGTTTTGGAATTTGCTTAATGCTATTCACATAACTGCCAAAAATATGCGGAATAAATACTAAATATAGGTCTGCAGAAATAAATTTCTCCTTTCAACAAATGTTCATCGTACAATGAACAATACGCATTGAGCAACTTAACAAGGCACGTTTTAATCGCGAAAATGAATAAAAATTATAACAAAGCGGCGGATGGTACCAGATAATTTGGCTTTGAGGAGAGCCAATTATCTGATGACGAGCCAAACGGCATTATCGTTAGGCTTATACGGGACCGGCAGACGGGAGTCGGGACACAAAGAACTCCGTGCTATCTACCTGCGTGACACAGATTGTCCTTTATACATCGGTTTAATGCCCAATTTTATCCGAAATTAAAATAACAATGAACACTTTTAATTAGGACATAATATGTAACTATTACAACGTTTGGCGCCCCATTTAATGTCTTCCAACTGCCACTAGATCGTTGTTTGTCTTATTCCCGTCAAGCTCCAAGCGGTCGAATCCGACCGCGACAACAATAGAATAACAATAGATTTCCAAGAAGAAGATCGCGGGGATCGAGGGATTAAATTAATCTTCCCTGAACTTCCACGAATATTTCAAGACTAAAAATATACAAATAGAAGAGCCGAGTTTAGCGAAAATAACAAAATTCAAAATTATTTCTATGTATTTATGTATACAGATATTTATTGCGTTACGAATGTAAAAATATTACGATTGATTTCGTTACGGCTACGAAGATGCAAAATTTTCCAGGTTATGTACGTAATATACCTGTCATACGAATTTACGTTCTACCATCAGCTACGCGCGTGTCACCGCTGACCCACGTATTCTAATTTTTCACGGAGCGTTCAGTGTATTGTCCCTCCCTCATTTATTACCGCCTTTGTGAAGACAGCCCGGGCAGCATCTTTGTCCGGACAATACCAGGTTGTGATGAATTGATGTTAATTGAATTAAAAAATAATGGGAACATTACGATAAAAGGAGGGTATGTTTGAATGATACATTACAGATATTGAGTAACGTTTACTCAACCATAAAGAGTTTTTTTTATTCTTTATGTAAGGGTTTAATCGCAAAGCGATTATATCAGCGAATTCACATATATTATAAAGAAAATATGTTTAAATGAGCTTGACGACCTCTGTGGCTCTATGGGTAGTGTGTGGCAGCTCAAGCCGGGGGTCGCGGGTTCGAAAGTTTTTCAATGTTCCCCGGTCTGGATGTGTATTAAATATGTGTATGATATAATAAAATTCTTAAATATATTTCCGTTGTCTGGTACCTGTAACACAAGTCCTTCAGGTACTTAGCACGGGGCCAGACTGACATGGTGTGAAGCGTCCATAGATATTATTATTATTATCGTTATTATAAGTCTATGATTATTATTGTGTCTGTCCATAGCCTTGATATATCCAATCGTGTCTCAGTAGATTTTGATTGAAATACATATAACTTCCTGATTGACACTGTCTGTAGTTTTAATTTCGAAAGTGCCTTCGTGGAATATTGTCTGAATTACAGACACTAAACATTGATGTTAACTGTAAGTCAGAGCACATACATTTGTAGTTATTTCAATGACCGTATTTATGTTAAACGCATTGTCCTAAAACAACGCGAGTTCCGCAGAGGGCCGAGAGCTTTTATTAGAGGGACGAAAGGGCCGGGTAATTATGTCCGAGGCCCGAGAGGACCCTGGGCACTTAGCCAAGTTTTATTCAGCTGTTTCGATAACGGGTTAGAAAGAGCCTTCTCAAGCGCCGTGTTACAGCGAGGTGTCAAGATATACATTTTTGTTATCTAACTTCGCTTTACACTTGTCGATTGTAATTTGACTTAGTACCCAGTCTGTTATCTACATATTTGTAATGTCTCACGAATTGAAAAGCTTCCATAGAATTCGTGTCGCATTTACCATGTTAAAAGGGTTTAGTTATGATCGTCAAAAGGTGCGGCCTTTAGAAATTCGTGTTCATTGTTTATAATAATTAAGAGTGAGTTTATTTCTGTCGTTTGGAGTTACATGTGTTAATATTGAAAGGTTAAAAGCCTTTTATATTTAATATGAGTTATGGGTATCAAATATTTCATTTATAAAATATTCTGTAAATGCGATACAAGAAGGACCATTGTGAATCAATTATTATTATTATTAAAAAACCAGCATTAGCAGCCTACAGTGTCCCACTACTGGGCAAAGGCCTCTCCTCTTTCATTCCAAAGTTTTCGATCCTGTGATGTTGCTGGCCACTGTTTATCGAACGCATCTAGTTCGTCGCGCCACCTTTTCTTGGGTCGGCCTCTATTACGCCGACCAGCCGGTAGCCACTCCGAAACTAGACGCGCCCACCTGTCCTGGTGCATACGGGAGACGTGCCCTGCCCAGCTCCACTTAAGGCTAGCTGCCTTTCTGCCTACGCCAACGAACTTCGTTTGGGAACGCAGGGTGGTATTCCGGACGCGGTCAATCCTCCAATTCCAATAATAAAATATTTTAAATTGATTCTAAATTTGAAAGCCTCGTTTTATGTAGAGCTGTATACATAATATTAAAAGGCTTATTTGTCTACTGCTTTGCCGACGTAATCCAAGGGAACATTGTATTAATTAGAGAATATTATGTTTCTCTTACTCTTAGTTTATAAATAAAGAGAATTTTTAATGAATTTGTTAATTCATATAACATCCCGTACTTTCCACACCGAATACCAATGTTATACAAACCAATAATTTACTTCTGCATTTGAGCGGTAATTCGTACAAACGTTATTCTGTCAATATACTGACAGTACTGACAGATATATATTTAAGGGTTCAATACACAAAGGGATGCGAAACGCTTAACGAAAAGTACTTTCGACGAACAAACGTCGCTCGTGGGATTTCAATGAGTTTACTTCAATATACTTTTTAATACTCCGCCCCGTGAGACCAGTCTATCTACAGAGAACATAATATTAAGTAAAATAGAAGAAAATGTGTAATGCTAAGCTACAAATGTGCTGGCTGTTTCTTTAATTTTGGTCTGGTAGGTACTGATATTTGACTTTTTTTTTTTTAAATAAGGGGGCAAACGAGCAAACGGGTCACCTGATGGTAAGCAACTACCGTCGCCCATGGATACTCGCAACATCAGAAGAGCTGCAGGTGCGTTGCCGGCCTTTTAAGAGGGAATACGCTCTTTTCTTGAAGATTTGCAGGTCGTATAGGTCCGGAAATACTGCTGGTGACAGTTCGTTCCAGAGTTTTACAGTGCGCGGTAGAAAGTTACGCGAAAAACGCACTGTGGAAGACTGCCACTCATCAAGGTGATGAGGATGGTATGTTTTTCGCGTGGGACGATGGCGAAAAGTTGCTGGTGGCTTTATTTCTTATTATCTTTTGATGCTTGGACTTATTAAAATACAAATTAAAAAGTTGTGATGTCAATATTTTGGTATTTATTTTTGAAATTAATAGCGTATTCGACATCTAGAACTGCCCCGAGGCAGGGCAGGCAGGGTTGGCCGAATGGATACGGACATAGTCGAACAAAACCGGTGATCCATGAAGCACCTAGACTAAAGTAATACGTACTAATTTGAACTGGCTATTTTTGTATCCATTCGGCCCACCCTGCCCCGGGGCAGTTCTAGATACCGAAAACGCTATTAGTTAGTCTTTATCAATTACATAAAATTTAAGTGTAAATTGACCTTTTTTTGAGCCTTTTTTATATGAAATGAATAACAGTACACTGCGCTCCAAAATTGGTATTGCAGACGTCGGCATAAAAGCTGCCAAGCTAATATGGGACTGGACGGGCCATACAAGTCGCATGCATCCTGACCGCTGGGCAAAGATCACCACATAATGGGTACCAGATGATGGACGACGCCGCTGTGGCCGGCCTCGAAAAAGATGGCGCGATGAGCTAGACAAATACGAGCCAGGTTGGCCTACGGCTGCGTTGGATCGAGAGAACTGGAAGACTTTGGGGGAGGCCTTTGCCCAGCAGTGGGACAGCAAAGGCTCTTTAAAAAGGGGGGGGGGGCAAACGAGTAAAAGGGTCACCTGATGGAAAGCAACTACCGTCGCCCATGGACACTCGCAGCATCAAAAGAGCTGCAGGTGCGTTTCCGGCCCTTTAAGAGGGAATAGGGTAATAGTGGAGGGTAGGGATGGGAAGGGAAGGGAATAAAGGAGGGTAGGAAGGGAATAGGGTAGGGGATTGGGCCTCCGGTAAACTAATTCACTTGGCGAAACACAGCGCAAGCGCTGTTTCACGTCGGTTTTTTGTGAGAACGTGGTATTTCTCCGGTCGAGCCGGTCCATTCGTGCCGAAGCATGGCTCTCCCACGTATAAACCCTTGGCCTACCAAATAGTGGCAAGACAGTGCTCTCGGCCAATCGAATTGTCCGTTTTCACTGTCACGCCACTCTATACTCGGTAGGTGTAATGAAGCCTTTAGGCCGTGTTCACACCAAACCGACTGTGAGCCGCCGTATGAGAGCGAACGGTACGCAGTTTATTGTATTTCCATACATATTCACTTTTACGTTCACACCAAAGCCACAATACGCTATTACGCTAGGCGTAGGCGCGCACATTCGATACCGTTTATTTTCACGTTCACACTGGGCCCTGGGGCTCACAGTGAGCCTGCTCACATTTGGCGGCTCACAGTCGGTTTGGTGTAAACATGGCTTTAAAATCGACACCTTACAACTTGCTCCGTCACGATGAATGTCAAATCTGACATCGATCTGTCACAGTAATCTGGACGACGATCAAACTTATTACGTCATATTTCTCTCTTATCTCGGACCCAACTCGAAAAATATACGAAAAAGGCAGTTCAAATCGCGAGATATTCTACTTCCTCATTTCCAGTATTAAGCCGGTTAAGTGGCGTTAAAATGAGTTATTGTTGGCGGGTTGGTGTGTCGCCGGATTGTGAGCTAACTCCCTAACTCCGTGAGTTATGGTCTCACAGCTCGCAGGCGGGAAAAAGTCTAACTTGTATCGGCTAGCGTAATTTTGTGACGATTTTCGTTGTCGAAAATTGAAAATTGAGTTAGTAGTTTTTGCTCGTTACTGTAGAGGAAATAAATGACGACTACATTTGAGTTGAGAACTGGTATCGATTTCTTTTTTTTTAAATGAGAAATACATATTACCGTAGAATTCGTAGAGAAGCCCAAGAAGGGAATTCGCGACAACCCGTGACGATTTAAAGGTAGGGATATAATTTATAATTTCAAAACATTAGGGGCCAGTTTCACCACTTCCTGATAAAGTGTCGGATAGGCTGTCCACAACTTATTTGACAGATTCTCCATACTCTTCCTGTCAAGTTAAGTGGTGGATAGCCTATCCGGCACTTATCAGGAAGTGGTGAAACAAGCCCTAAGCTTTACATTTTCATAACAGTTAAGCTTCCCATTTTATGTTATAAATATATCAAATTAATACAAACTTTACATAAATACTATTCTTACCATATTATTTCAGATCTAGGTTATATAAGAGTATGTAAAATGCATTTTGTTTAAATAAACTTATTTTACTTTCTCTCGTATGCGCAGGAATGTAATTTTAATATAATATTATGATAATATTGGCGAGCTGGTGGGAAAATAGAGCAGCTCGCGGCGACGGTAATATGCGGCGTAGACGGTACTTGTACATTCCTACGAGTGCTTATATAACTAGAAGCTATTTAAAGCACGATTTTGCAGGATTTTTATAGTAAAAATAAAGTATTTATATATTTTATATATAGTATAAAGTGCTAATATTACGTACTATTAAATAGTGTCCATTGTTCTGTCACTTAAATCAAAGTAATCAAAGTAAGTTTCTTAGAATTTTTGTACAATTAAGAATATGTCTTCGGAAAAAACACAAACTTTATATTATGGAAAATAATAACGCCTTTTGTTATTGTTTAGTATCTCCCTACATTTTAACATATATTATTATAATATTATTAAGCTCATATTTAACTTCATAATAGTGTCCCGCAGAACAAGCACAGAATGTTCACCATCCTCGAACGAGTCGCCTTGTGGGGACGCGATACCTCTGTAACTGTTCGCTTTTAATTACATAGACAAGCGCCTTTGTGCGCACTGTTTCATTCACAATTGTTTTACCTTTCTGTTCCTCATTGTGAGCTTTATGCGGTTGGCACAAAGGTTCTATTCCAGGAGGAAGTTTGTACGTTGTACGCCGCAAGGTTCGGCGATGTCTCCGCTTGTAATGTCAAAGCTTGTCGTGTTATTTCGTTATTTTGCTCTGTTCTTTGTCCTGAACATTCCTGACTTTTCCGCTGCTTTACACGTATGAATTAGGACTCCTGGGATCGGAAAGCAAACGTTTATTCACGTCTTACCCCTGAAGGGGTTTTTTAAGAGCCTATACTTACCTACTGCTGGGCAAAGTCCAAGGCTAGCCATCTGTCTCGCTCCTAACCTTTAAAAAACTCTATCGTAGTGGTTTCCTACAATCTAAATATTATTTTGATTTTATTTATACCAAAATATAATTATTTGAATAAAAATAGACTTCGCTGTAACCGTAATAAATATACTTAGGGCCTGTTTCACCGCTTCCTGATAAAGTGTCGGATAGGCGTCAGTAAGTGGTGAAATAGGCCTTTAGATTCACATTAATCATATTAATGTAAGGTATGTTAAAGAGCCACTAAAGTAAGACCTTAGAACGTTTTAATAATTAATCACATTTAAGAGCAGGTGTTATGTAAAATGCAGCTGTAGCAACATTAAGTCCGGATGCATTGCCTGTACTAGCCGGTGAGCGCCCGCGCGCGTTCCCGGAAATTAACTTCTTTTAAACTCTTTAATAAAAGATGCTGTTAACTTTTGGCACAGAACCCGCTGGCACTATTATCCGACATTAATTTTAAAGTGTTTGTCGGTTATACGAAAATATAGGGGTGAAACGTTTTCAATTTCGCGACAAGTTTTCTTGATAATATCATTTTTACTCATGATTGAAAAATTATTACGACAGTCGCCTCCGCTGTCTGCTCATAATTATTCCAAGTCGCGATGAGCACAATTTAAATAATAATATACCATCTTTATACTGACTATAACCTAGTGGTTATAGTAAGTATAAAGATGATAGTACTGTACTCGGCGAAACATGGCGGTAGCGGTTATTGAGTCCCTGTCAAAAGCTTTGTATAGAAAATTACAAGTTTTTGACAAGGAGTCAATGACCGCTACCGCCATGTTTCGCCGAGTACAGTATAGCATGATTTCAATTAACATAATATAGTAGCAAAACAATATAACATTATACCACATCGCACACAGAACTTGTCTCTATCTTGAACGGGTTAAATTTTGAGGACGTAGCTGAGTTACTCTACTGTATGATATTTATAGTGTGGCGCTATTATTCAGATTTAAACAATCGAGCTTAGAAATTGTTAATTAATCAGATTTGTCGGCCATTTTGTATTAATGGTGGTATATGCAGCAAATCGGCAGAGATTGGCGACGGTCGAGCGAGCATTGGTCGCAATTAGCGGCACCGCTGTCGCGTGAAGTTGCCGCGTGTTTGTGTGTATGGGTGTGTGTGTGTTTGTGGCACAGAATATGTTCTGTGAAAATCAATGATGAAGTAGTGTAAAGGCGAAAGTTTGTGAGTGTATGTGAAAGTTCTTTTTGTGCTCTGGCGGAATTTAGAGGAACTCAGTTAAGTGTAATTACTTAACATCTGTGTAACCTAAATTCGCAATAAATTGATGACTTTGATTATGGAGTTTATGATAATAATAAAAATAAGTAGTAAAAATAAGTAATAATAAAAATAAGTAGTAGATAAAAATAAGTACTAATAGTAATAAAAATAAGTCTTAAATGTTAGAATGCTCATAAACTTAGGGTAAACTAACATTTAATAAAATACCCTAAATTGGTTTCATTCGATCACGATCTTCAGTCGACAAGCTATGTCTATTAAATCTAAGATGACTATGACATATTAACAACACTTATTGTGGAACCTTCGCTCGCAGGACACGATGTCATATAGTCATGATCGTTAAGGCTCCCCGAGATGATCAAACGGTTTGATTAAAACCTTACGTGTTTGATGCAACCGTTTGATGTCGGTTTGAACGGTTTGTCAAACGAAACTGCGCAGTTTGGTTCAATACTCGCTGTGGAGTACATGACTTGTGACGAATAAACATTATTTTTTAAAAGATAAAACCGACTTGAAAATTGTACGAAATTGAGAATTAAATTCCCTATCTCAAAAACTACTAAACCTATTCTGATGAAACTTGCAGAAGTCTCCCAAGTTAAACAATACCTATTATAGTACAACAAAAAATATTTAAATCGGACTTGTAGTTCCGGAGATATGTGAACACAAACATAAAAACATACATACACTTTTGAAATTTTGCACATTTGTTCAGATGCTGATATAGACTAACATTATATATTACGAAAACTGGGCAGTTCTGGAAATATTACATACATACGCATCGAGTTGATAACCTCCTCTTTTTTAGTCGTTTAAAAATAATGTACCTACTCCAAAGAATGGTACAAAGTTTGTTCAAACGCATCGGAGCACGATCAAACGGCGCGTCAAACACAACAAAAATATGAAATTTCATCAAACGAGCTACAAACACGTAAATGTTTGACAAACTGTTCAAACTAGCTTTGTAAACGATCAAAATGGTTTGAGTCAAACCAAAATTTACGTGTTTGAGTCAAACCGTTTGATCGTCTCGGGGGCCCTTAAAGGCCGTGGATAGTGAGATATCCGCCATGTTGTGACGTCATCGCCCTCGTGAGGACGCCATCATGGTTTATTGTGCGATTATATGGCGGGTACGTGACAAAATTGTAATTGGATCGTATAATAATGTGCCGTCCATAAACATCATAATTTAATAGGACTTGGATTGATTTGAAAGAACAGCATGCCAATGAGAGAGGTAAAATATTGAAGAACATTATTTTGATGCGAAATTAACGCTGCTTCAATTTATAATCTATCGATTTATATGGAAATGGTTCCAATTAAACGGCGAAGGTAATATGTACGTGTCTCATGTTTCAAACCAACGTCCAACCAAAATGCGTTCTGATTGGTCAATAATCTAAATATCATTTTGTTTGACGTTTGTTTGGCGTATCAAAATTGTATTTTGTTGCTTGATAGGTCTAATTAGCTAATAATGTGGACATATTATGCAATTTCATCTTTAATTTTCGTCATATTCTTTTTATTCAACTTTCGTTTGGCATATTCAATAATTGAATGCGTCAAAATTGAACGTGTTGAAAAAACGCGTTGAAAGAAAAGTGTCATAGCGAGCGCTACGATTTCAACACGCGTCACGGGCATGCGTCACGTTCGGTGTTAACTGCGCTATAACGCATGCCCTTGATGAACAAAAAAAGGCCCAGTGTGGACAAAGCTATTGTACAAAGGATGAAGCTGCTTTATGTTGCAATAACTGACAAAAACAAAATGGCGACACGCGGAGGAAATAAACCGTTTTAAACGCGTCAACGTGAAACATTCCATCATTATAACTGTCGCATTTTGCATCAACATAGCAGGAATTCCGTTAGCTACGTGCTCCTACAAAAACTATAAATATCTCTCTATTATATAATAAATACATATTACATACTTTAACTTAAATACTTATTATCTTTTGAATGAAAATGTTATTGGTATTAAACCATATCAATACAGCTCATATTATATAACTCGTATTGAATGAAAATACTTAATTGTTAATTTAAAACTAAAAAACAATCAGCGCATTTGTATTTATTGCACACATTCAACAAATATGAAGTACTAGATGATGCCCACAACTCCAACTTGCGCCAAAACTCGCGCGCGCGGGAGCCATACATTTTTCCGGAACAAAAAGTATCCTATGTCCTTTCCCGGGACTCAAAGTATCTCAATGCCAAATTTCAGCAAAAACGATTCAGTGGTTTGAGCGTGAAGAAGTAACAGACAGACAGACAGACACACTTTCGCATTTATAATACTAGTATGGATATTATTGTATTAGATTTATAAACCAGATGTGGCACACCACGCATACAAAATGATAAGATACATATCGCACACGCATCAGTAAAGTAGCTACATTAGAAAACCAACTGACAGAGGAAGACGTCACTTAAAACTTTTGCACTGTGGTAATGTTTTAATAGTAAGAAATCTTAAAACAGCTAGCATCAGAATATATCAATGGTGCTCCAACTTAAGATCAACAACAATAAAAATTAAAAAATTGCAATAGATGTGGCAGGAGTGCCAAGAAACAAAGCAATATAACATTGTGTTAGTGTGTACGGACCGTAGAATAGGTATCAGCGTCGTTAGCGTCCGGTCTGTCCGGACAATAGGATACAGCGGACAGTGGACTGTCCACGTCCAGCCAATACCATCAGATACAATCTTTTAATTAAGTGAGTCCTCTGATACGACGAGCTTCCGCGAACAATGCCTGACTGTTCTTCTACTATATTCGATTGTTTGTTACTATTACAGCTTAGGTTCTGGATTTGTAGATAATTCTAAAAGTTTTACGTATATTTTTATTACAAAATAAAGTTTTAGTCAACTAACATACTAATCTGACAATGATCATACTAATCTGACAATGATATCAAGTATTATTTGTATTAAGTTGATTCATTCATAAGGTACAAAAATAAATGAGAATATAAAAAAAAATGGACTTCTAAAAGTATGCACAAAAATTAAGATGGCAACTAACACCTGATGGAAAATTGAAGACTTTGTTATTTATTTAAACAAGACAGTGATTTGTGGCACCATGAATTACACAAAACATTTAGCTTCACGCATTTATACATCTTTTGGTTTTGCACTGGGCCTTTGTTTTTTCACAATTACATTTTTTAAAGCCTTGTCCTCCAAATGTAGAAATTCTTCCAGCTAACTCTCGCAAAGACAGTTCAATTTGTGGTATTGAATCTGTGAATGTTGTATTTGCTTTTAGAATTGAGTTTCGGGGTAACCAATCCATTAATATACGAGCTGAAGACCCAACATTATTAAGAACATTTTTTATCTCCAATACTATGCCTAAAATATTTTTGGCGTCTGGTCCTCCATCAACTTTTGGAATGTCAATCAAAACTGTGTCATTGACTTTAACATTGGCAAATTTAGTTAAAGAAGCATATTTCGTCTTCTCTGCAAATTTCGCTTGATTCATATTGCTTCATTTCTTTCTTGTATTAAAGATTTTTCCTTAGAACACAAAAAACATATCACTTTGGACCCATAGCCTTCATATCCTATTCCATCTCCACAAATGACATGTACAGGCTGATTACAATTTTGACATGAATGGATGCCATCAGATTCATTGTTGTATACCTGGCATACCAACTTCTCTACAATATTCTTGTCAACTGAATATCCTCGGTGCACGCTCTTGACTTTGATTCCAGTTTCCGTCGTAAAATGTTATTTCCAGGCCGGTGACTGTATTTCATCATCCTTATTTACTGGACATTCTGTCTAGTGAACGTTTTGTAAATCTCCTTCCACAAGCATCTGTTCTGCTGCATCATTCCTCTCTTCTGAACATATCGTTTCTTGTGCGCTTGTCTTTTGTCGAAACTTCAGTATCTTGTGTGCTTTCTATATCTTTTGTCAAAACTTCTGTTTCTTGTGTGCCTTCTATATATTTTATCAAAGCTTCTTCTAAATCTTCTTCGGTCATTATCTTATTGAATAAGTTAGCTGGAATATGGGTAGCCACCAAACCTACTTTGGGATCTGTACCAAATAATGCTTTATATGGTCTTCTTTGTAGAGTGCGGTGAAATAAAGATTTTTTCTGAAATTGAACAAAGTAGCATCCAATTGACCACTTTTTAGAATTATTATCGACAAGCCAGGATAGAAGCTTATTTTCTACATCTCGGTTGGCTCTTTCTCTAGAGCCTTGGCTCGCCGGATGCCTTGATCTACCGTTAACTATTTTACAAGCAGGGCACATTGATTCCAATTGTTTAATTACAGCAGCTGTGAATTCGCGTCCGTTGTCGCTTTGTCAAATGTTTGGGCAACCAACTTCGAGAAAAATTTTTAGAAGTTCAAAAGCTACCTCAGCAGCTCGCTTAGATGTAAGCGGTTTCAAGAAAGTAAATTTTGTTCGGTGGTCCTGATAGTGCAGCAACTATTTATATCTTTCGTCTGGAGTGGATTGAAGATCTATTAAATCAACCTGTCCCCGACTATTAAACTCACTTGAAGTAATCGGACGGACCACGATTCCTTTCTTAAAATTTTTTTTTTTTTTTTTGATGTACAAACATGACAAAGTTTTATGAATGTAGTTACACCTTGGGTTGGTATAAAATATTTTGATCTAAGAGAAAACAGCATTTTATCTCGGCTGCCATGTCCGGTTGACTCATTTTGTAAGAACACGATAGTAGTCTTCAGATGGAACAATTTCAATAATTGAATCAGATTCAGATTGTCTTTTCAAAATCAAAACTTTTGACTGGCCAATAATCATTGTATCATATTTAGTTCCATAATAATATTGATGCTTATTGGGTGATTTATTCAAAATTGGCGCCGATTTATATTCTTCAACTAATTTAATTACATTTTCGATCCTTTCTGCGGTGCAAGATGGTTTATCTCTCTCTTTTTTTCCTTCCGAAAATTTTTGAATCTCCCGATCAAAGTCTTCTTTACAAACGAACTCTTTTTTCTGCTCTGAACATGTTTCTGTACTGGTGCTGGGTACAACTTCTTCTTCACTCATTGTGAGGTTACCTTGTATACTAATAAACACGAAATAATCAACAAAACAGAATCTATATGAAACGGGCAGGCGATGCCGCGAGCGAGCGTGCTACCTGCAGCGTGATAACTTGACGACTAAAATGACACAAGCCGCGCCAACTCGAGCGACGCAAATTTTGTTTCGTTCCCACTAGCGCCCGTGTGGGTACTAGAGCGAGAGAGAGTCTCTCGACATCTACTGGGATTTCCTTTTATCCCTAGGGATTTCGTGAAATCCCTGATATCCTCATTTCCCTGCGACATATATACATATTTTAGAAATAGGTTCGACAAAAAGAAATATTGACTCTTCATTAGAATCAACTATGGCTTAGGTGATATTATGCTGGAAAAAGTCGCATACGCTGAATAAAGTTGCTTTTAGCTTCGCTGTCATCTAATAAAACAAGAAACAATATAAACATACCTATTACATGGAAAATAAGGGTATGGATTGGCTCGATATAATGGCAGAGAGCTCAACAATGTTTACGGAGACAACAAATTCTCAGAAGCTGTCTACATTACGGAGAATAACCTTAAACATTTATTGTGCCGACGTTGCTTGTATAGGATTTACGAAGCTTAGCTTACGTTCCTCTCAAAGAGAATAACGAAGTTAAAATCAAACGCGCCTGGTGTTAGGAGACGATATTGTTATTTATTAGGTGTGTACCTTAATACCCGGGTTTCGGGATTACGCGCGGTTCCCGGAATTCGTCCGCGCCACTGTTTATCCCGCCGAGATTAAGTCATATTTGGGGTGGATTTGCGAAAGTACTGGCTCCGAAGGCAAAGTATTGTTTGTTGGTTTAGTAGCGAGAAAAAATATAAAGGAAGTCAAGCGGGGACAGACTATATTCGTCTCTGTCAGGACACAACACAGAATAAGAAAAGAAACAGCCCTAATAATATTTTATCCTTTTCATTTCGTAGGATACAACACATCTTTTACTGCCCTTTTTTGTACAATCATAATATTATACAGTCTGTGAAAACGTATTATATTTATTGTTCAATCAAATACAGTTCACAAAATACTCTACTATTGTCTACAAAAAATATACAATAGACATTATATTAAAACACGCTATTGTTAAATCGTGTTACATGTCTATTGTCTATTGTATTTAATTTATCTGTCATATTCGATATACCACATGCTCGTATTATATTATAATGTTTAATTCAATTAATTTGATTAATTTTCCCGCGTGTAACGGCATGCGTGAAGCAATTCCCGTGTTCGGGCGCGTCACGGCGTGAAATTACTCTGCGGCTCGGGACGGCTCCGGGCAACTCCGGGATACGACGCCGTAATAGCGAAGTAAGAGAGAGTAAGAGCCTGCGATAGCCAGTCTCTTAAACCAGACCTTTAAACTTTCTGAAAGTGTTGTACTTTGAGTGTGTCTGGCAGTAGGAAGCAAGTGTCAAAAATGTCTGGCACTGGAAGATGAGATTCCTCTATTTACCGCAAAGAATATAAGCTATGAAATTGAGCTTTACTCTTTCTCGAAAGTCAGGTAGCCCTTCAGAACTGGATACCTCCTAAAGTAACCCAAAGTTGCTGGTCGTTGTTACCTCTGCAAAGGTCACAACTGGTTAACATTCAGCTTTTACGAAATGAGGAAAGTCTGGCTTTTGCGGGCTCTTGGTCCATAACGCCAGATGCCCGCGATTACGCTATTTACATCGAGTAATATTCTATTGTGAAAGCTAAATTGTTTCAAATTAAGTCAGAAAACCTTGGTGTGAAAGATTTGTTTGGAACAAATCTTTCACACTAAGGTTTTCTGACTAGATTACATTAGATTTATATACATTTCAACACGACTTTTTGCTCCACCATCAGGAACAAAAAGTCGTGTTGAAATGTATAAATCTAGATAAAATACGGGACCTTAATCTGGGCAGAGTAGCGGCAAATGTTAACGTTATGACAGAATGATAAACGTCCTGTGTGGGCGATTCTTCACCAGACATTAGCTGGTTCATTTAAAGAATGTCATGTCTTATAATAAATATTCTACGCTCTTCAAAGTACCGGTGCAAAGTTATTTACCAATTTTATTCAAATTCAATAGAAATAAGAAAACATTTCTAAGCATTCGAGACTTCGCTCGCGGGCTTGATAATGTTTGAGATGAAAAACCCTTGACATTAGTGAAAATATAACAAAGTACGAGAGAAATGTCCGTCCATTGAGACAACCGCGACAAAGACACAAAGTGGCCGGAGATTTACACCCCCCACCCCCAGGAGCCCCCGGGTGGGGTGCACCTTTGTGGTCGACCACCCAAGGACAAAACTCAAATATTCACAAGTATCATACTGAGACCGCAGGGCAGTGATCTCAATTTCTGTGGGTTGGAAGTTTGAATAAAATGTATATTTTTTACATATCTAATGGAAAGTTATTTATTTTAAACAACCTTTTAATAAAATATATATAGCCACAAAAGTAAAAATATGGGGGCACGGCAGTGCCCCAGCCAAGCTTTTTAGCAAAGGCACGGCCGTACCATACTTTTCTCGAAGCGGTTCGCGGCTATTTCACACCCTCCTCATCTTCGATGTTAACAAAGCTAGAGATTTAGAATTTCGATGACTAGGAGCAAGTAT
Organism: Lysandra bellargus; assembly: GCA_905333045.1. Classification (NCBI taxonomy): domain Eukaryota; kingdom Metazoa; phylum Arthropoda; class Insecta; order Lepidoptera; family Lycaenidae; genus Lysandra; species Lysandra bellargus. The sequence continues at coordinate 397,577 of HG995353.1, read as the reverse complement.
TAAAACTAGCTTAACCTCCAAATCGCATTATATTCTGATTAATACTTTACTAGTTACGGATGGTCAAAGTTACTACGTTTTGTCACTGACTGACAGATCATCAAAATTCTAAGGTACTTCTAGCAGACTTAGAACCTTGAAATTGGTACCCGGATTGGTCTTTATTCACAATGAAAGGAAAAATTATGAAACCCGCCAAGTTCGAGTCGGACTGGCGTAGATAGGGTTGTGTACCGTAAATTTGCATGTGAGCCCCCTTTAATAAAAGGTTTATTTAATTTTTATTATTTATTATTAAAGTTGAAATACAATTGAGTATTTTCTGAAATTTACAAAAACCTTACTGTTAGGCCGCGTTTCCACTGAAGCGGAGCGGAGCGGAGAGGAGGTTAGCGGTGCCGAATTGACCAATCACCATGCTCGAAATCTCCGCTCCGCTTCGCTGTCATTCCACTGGAATAGCACGTTCGGTCGATTCGGGCACCGCCAAGCTCCTCTCCGCTCCGCTCCGCAACAGTGGAAACGCGGCCTTACCATTATGAAGATAGAGCAAAAAAAGCAAAAAAATCGTGTTTGTTGTACGAGACCCGCCATTCCTAAATTATTTTATTTTAATGGGACTATTCTATTTTATAGCGAAACCAAAAATATATAATTTGTGACAAATTCAACTATCTAGCTATTGCGGTTCTCGAGATCCAGCCTGGTGACAGACAGACAGCGAAGTCTTAAGACTTTGTTAATATGGTAGAATAGTTTTAACGTGACCTAACGTGAAAAGAAAAAAACCTTAAAAAAAGAAATGAAATCCCACCAAAACATTAAATGTAAAAGGAGCCAAGCAAAATATTGCATAGCTATGCAATACTTCTGTCGTAAAAAGTTTTCAGATCACATTCAAGCCGCTTGGCTTGAATGTGATTCAACTTATTTTGTAATTGAATTCAACATTCAGTGAATGTATCAATAGTTTTCTTTATTTTAAAATTATTATAGTGGCTCGGCAATGAGCACTAGAGAAATAATCAGCGACTAATTGGATTTATATGGGTACCTGCATCGACCAGATGCAGATGCATCGTTACGATAAACTAAAAAAACACTTTACGCTTGCTGTCTGTGTAAGTATCGACTCCTCCAAATATGCAGTTTTATTTTGTTTCTTATTAATTATGTGCTCATTGCCAAGCCACTATAATAATTTTAAAACAAAAAAAACTATTGATATATTCACTGAATGTTGATTTCAATTACAAAATAACTTGAAGGCTTGGCTTGAATGTGATCTAAAAACTTTTTACGACAGAAGTATTGCATAGCTATGCAATATTTTGCTTGGCTCCTTTTACATTTAATGTTTTGGTGGGATATGATTGTCTGTAGCGCTCTCGTAGAGCCTCGTAGTGGCGCTACGGGATCGTAGCGCTGACGTAGGACTGCTACGAATTTAAATTGTTGTAACCGAGCTACATAACTAGTGCTACGGTTTTAGTTAGGATATTGGATTCTCAATCAAGCTAGCCTTAACAAAGTCTATAGGTTTTTTCCCACAATAAAGGCATATAATATAAGATTGTTTTCACTTCACTTTCTTGAGATGACTTATGGTACGTTAAAGTTTGTATTGGCTTATTTATGTCATAAATCAATTGTTTTTGTGTATAATAAATAGAACAAAATGCTAGTTTTCAATTCAAAAATAATTTAGCAGAATAATAAAATATAACGAATAATAGAAGCACTAATAAACTTGTCGCTGAAATATGAACAATATAATTGGCTAATACAAGTGAATCCCACAACAAACTAATCTGTTGTACGGTCGCGATCGACAGCCGTCGCCCTCAGTCGCTCCACTCATCAATCAACCTGTTGTTTGTGTTGTTGCTGTTGTTGTTATTGTTGCTGACGTGTTTATATTGCTGGATGTTGCCTGATACGTTAGATACTGCGTGCGTGCGTGAAAAATCCTGCAAAACTTCGACTTAAGTAGAAGTTTAGAGTTTTTTGTTAAATTTTCGATACCTGTCTATATTTGGAATATATACAAGTTCAGATTATAAATCAGCCCAGTCGTTTTGGAGCCTGAATAAACTTTACGAAAGTATAAACAGATCTTTTATTAGTACAGCCCCCCTGGACAAGCGGCAAGCGATCATCGTAAACGCTAACGCTACAGAATGTATGGGACTTGACATTAGTATTCGCTAGCGAAGCGATGACTTATGTCAAATCGCATACATTTTGTGGCGTTAGCGTTAGCGTTTACAATAATCGCTTGCCACTTGTCTAGGGGGGCTGAAGTATATTATGTTTAAATGTTACTGTTCATGTGATTAAAATAACATTATTCCTGATGCTCTTAAATATTATATTCTTGCTATAAGCTATATTAACGTAATTATGTAATTTTTGTTACAGGTAATACCGTCAGGTGGATTAATGGGTTTGCAACATGAACAGTGGTACAGGTAATGTAGATTGGCATTTGGAATATTAGTTCTCTACGAGTAATGAATGTAGTAAGTATTGTACCTGGCATAAAGGGGCTGACAGATAATCGAGTAAGTACGCGAAATTATGGCTCGAGACGATCTTAATCGCCTGTGTGTCAGCAAAGAGCCGCGAGCCTGGGGCATGGTAATCCAGTATGAGCGATTCTCGTGTGTCACCGACGCGAGCCGAATAAGTTTGCGAACTTAAACCCCGCGTGCGTGCTTTAAGTTCGTATGTCTTTCACCCCTTTAATACTGCACGTATTTCCGATGTTGTATTTAATTGGGTATCGGTAGTGACTTTTAAAAATATTATTTTTTCTATTGTTCAGAAAATGTGGAATGATAGTACCATAGATGAGAAATCTTACAATCACTTTGTATAGAAATCGTTTAGCTTAAACTGAGTGGCCAACTTCGCGTACAGAGGTTTAAGATACTTACGTGTTATTTTACGTTTCTTCAATTCAGTGCTACAGTAACAAAGTCGGGATAAATGCCAAAATAATAACTAGAGCCGTCCAGGACAAACTAGAATTCTCCTGCGACTAAAAGTGTCCCTTGAAAGTATATTGCGGCGTCTCCTCGCCACTCAGCACATTTACAATATTTAATCTAGATAGTGTCGGGAAGGCGGTATTTCGCCGCACGGCAACACCGAGACAAAGGATTTGTCAGCCGCTGACGTTATCTGCACCCGGGGCTTCCCCGAAATTGTGCCGCATTTAGCGCAGGGTTGCCAGCCTTGAAATAATTCTCCCCGAATACGGTCGAAATTTTAAAAAGGAATTTCCGGCGAACGGTGGCCCTGTGACACAATTTAACGGCGTTTAAACGTAATTCGTTTTATCATTTGATTTCGTTCCTGACGTTCATCTGAAAAGAGAAATTCGTGGAAAACTTTGAATGTGAAATCTATATAAAAATCTACATTCAAGTTAAATATTCGGAACATTCCCGGAATGATATAATATTAATTGGCCTACGTTGATTATGTTTGTTCATGAACTGTTTCGTTAGTAACGATCAAAACAAATACAACTTCATTTGTTTGTCTAACATCATATTAATTAATGCAGAGGTATGTTTGTTATTACAGAACTACAGACTAACAAACAAGAAAAAGTTTCTGTATTATTTCGGAAAATTGTTTATCGACTTTTGGCGTGTTTATTAACCCACTGTTAGCCTTTAGGTACCTAAATTGATTGCTTATAATTCAAACAATTTTTTTCTTCCTAAATGCAATTTTTTTATTATATCTTAGTTGTTAGAACTACTAGGATATATTTACTAACAACATTAAATTGACAACTATAGAAGATACTAGCTGTCCCGGTGAACTTCGTGTCACTTTAAAACCTTCCCAGGACTTCTACGAATATTTTAAGACTAAAATCAGCCCAATCGGTTCAGCCGTTTTCGAGTTTTAGCGCGACTAACACATTTGAAAATCCATTTTTATATATATTATTTTTATATAGATTATATTTTTGCAGTTTTTATAATATGAACGAAAAAACACAAAGGAATCGTACATTTTACCTTAAAATTATCTACGTTGTAGTCTCTTCTTTATTTTCGAATTTCATTAAAAAGGAACTTTTAGCGCCGTAACTAATATATAATTTATAAAGAAGTGCTTTTTACGGGTACCGAATTTCTTTCGTAAGCCTACATCTAAATCGGGGCCATCAGTCCATCAAATCTGTTATCAATACATCAAAGGTATCGATCAAGTCGGCCCTCGTCTTCGGGCCCGGAGGCTCCTTGGCATATCAATCTAAGAGACCTCTCCACTCAACCGTTCTAAGTACGCATGAATATTTCAGTATGTGCTCCTAGCGTCAAATAGTTTGGAGTTAAGGATTACATAGTTAAGGAGTAGTGACTATTAGCTGTAAAATATTAGGATAACAGATATTATTTTAACCAGAATCAAAATCGAACGAATTTGATTTAAAAACATATCGGCAATGTTTAAGGATTGTATCCTTGAACCCTGGTGTACTCACTGTACTCTGTTTAACACTGAACAAAATAAGAATTACTTTTCTTGTTTACAAAATAAAAAAACTTAATTAAATACAACTTTTGTTTTTCTTTTAGGAAAAAAAAGTTCTGCTCTTCGCTTTTATTTTCATAATAATTATTTAGTTTTGGAGGCCTAAGTTATAAACCTGTGTTTTCTTATCATTATGGGGCTATGGGCAATAAGATGCTTCGCTTTTTAGGGTTCCATATCCAAAATGGCAAAAAACGGAACCCTTATAGATTCGTCATGTCTGTCTGTCTGTCTGTCTGTCCGTCTATAAGAAACTATAAGAGCTATATTATTGAAACTTGGTGAGTAGTCGAGAGGAGAGAGTATGTCGTATGTGAACCGCATTAAGATTTTGATACAAAAATGGAAAAATTATTAAACATTTTAGAGGTCCCCATAGTCCCTATGGCGTAACTGAAACAAAAAAAAAATTTTTTTCGTCTAACCTATGCGTATAGGGTATCTATGGATATGTCTTCAAAAATCATATTGAGGTTTCTAATATAATTTTTTTCTAATCTGAATAGTTTGCGAGAGAGACTCTTCCAAAGTGGTAAAATGTGTGTGTCCCCCCCCCCCCCTCTAACTTCTAAGGTAGGGGCATGATAATTCTAAAAAAAATATAAATGTACGTTATTATAAAAACTACCAACGAAAATTGGTTTGAACGAGATCTAACAAGTAGTTTTTTTATACGTCATAAATGATAAACCTTAATTTAACTTTCATTAAATCAACTAAAATATAAAAATTAATCAAAAACCTTTTAATTTTATAGAAATAAACCTTATTGCTGCTGCGGAACCCTTCATGGGCGAGTCCAACTCGCACTTAACGGGTTTTTATTTATAACTCAAGTTTTATCCCTAAATTCGATGTGGGAGAGCCGTGCTTCGGCATGAATGGGCCGGCTCGACCGAAGAAATACCACGTCCTCACAGAAAACCGGTGTGAAACAGCGCTTGCGCTGTGTTTCGCCGAGTGAGTGAGTTTACCGGAGGCCCAATCCCCTACCCTTTTCCCTTCCCTACCCTTCCCTATTTCCTTCCCTACCCTCCCCTATTACCCCTAAAAGGCCGGCAACGCACCTGCAGCTCTTCTGATGCTGCGAGTGTCCATGGGCGACGGAAGTTGCTTCCCATCAGGTGACCCGTTTGCTCGTTTGCCACCTTATTGCATAAAAAAAATGTTGTGCCTCCACTAAACCTAAAGTGTTATTATTTAAGTTTGTATTTTCATGTCTCTTCTCTTCCCTATATATTTTTTCTTTGCACAATATGTAATCTTGCATTAGGGTTATTAAAAGCTCAACCTCAATTGACCCTATTTATGCAAAATGAGTCCAATCCACACCATTGCCAAAATTGAGTTAATAATGCAGAAGTATTCCAAAATGGCCCTTTTATCGACCCTATGAAGATCGTACTAATCTAACAATTTTTTCAGAACAAAACATTTTTACAACGAAGTTACCAACTAACAAATTAATGAGTATTGTTTTTTTTATATAGATCCAAACTACATATTGGTCTCTCGATTTTTTTTTAAATTAGGCAAGTAGAATCATGCGACTTGTTTGCATATTAAAAAAGGCTTAGTTCTTAATATTTTACAAAGACTCACGGGTCATTGTGACACAGGCCCGACACAAAATAGACATATCCCATTTTTTGATAGGGTAAAACGACTAGTGATTAGATAGTACCAGTTTTTGGACAAAACACAAAAACGCAATATTATTTATAAAGTTTGCTTTAAAAACTGCATTTTTATAGTAATAAAACGCCTGATTTTAAAGATAAACAGGTAGCTATTAAAGCAATCCTAATAAATATTATAGTGTTTTTGTGCTGTGTCCAATGACTAGTACTGACTACTGTCCAATCACTAGTCATGTTCACCCTATGTAATATTTATATTCAAAATCAGTGGCTAAGACGTTATTTTATTGCTTTCTTTTTTTCTCTTTAGGCCCAGTAAGAAAAGTGCTAATACGAAGAATAAGAATCGTTATTTGCATGTTTTTTGCAATTATATTCAATATCAATGGCTAACACTTAGAAATTATTATTTTCATACAGTGCCTAAAGAAAAACACAAAACCAAAAAAAAATATTTTGTTTACTTAGGTACATTTAAAAAGAAATCGGTCAAGTGTGAGTTGAACTCGCGCACGAAGGGTTCCGTACCATTATAGAGCAAAATTAATAAGTAGTAAAAAGTTTTATAAAGCCCAAGTGTGTGCCCGTGTAAAAAGTCGGTCGTGCACATGATCTCTCACCAGTCATGTCGGTCTTCCGCTTCGTTGGGTTACGAGAGTAAAGAATAGTGCTCTTGTGTATTGCACACACTTGGGCACTATAAAATTACTCCTGCTTAACTGGCCTGGTTTTATTGAAACCAACGTGCTCTTGTGTATTTCGCACACACTTGGGCACTATAAAATTACTCCTGCGTAACTGGCCTGGTTTCATTGAAACCAGAGTGGTCGTGTGTATTGAGCACACACGACCGTTACGACACGATCGTATAGAGGGGAAAAATCCAGGAAGAACAAACCGAAGAACCCCATATCGAGGACAAACAGTTGCCGAGTTATAAACACTCAAAGTTTGACATTGACAGCTCGGCAACTGTCAAACGTCGAACAAAAGCGGCCATAACTCCGCTCCCAATAGGCCTAGAGGAACGGGGTTTCTTCTAACATCAAAGGCAACATCTCGACTATCCCCTCCCTGAATTTGAACTAAATCGGAGACATCAAATTTTGTCTCAATTCTGAGGCCAGGATCGAATAGAGGAGAAAAATCCAGGAAGAACAAACCGAAGAACCCCATATCCAGGACAAATAGATGCCGAGTTACAAGCATTCAAAGTTTGACATTGACAGCTCGGCAACTGTCAAATGTCTTACATAAGTAGCCATAACTCCGCTCCCAGTAGGCCTAGAGGAACGGGGTTTCTTCCAACCTCAAAGGCAATACCTCGGCTACCCCCTCCCCGAATCTGGACTAAATCGGAGACATCAAAACTTCAAGGACGATTCTTCTACTATATACTTACAATACTTTTAAATGAGTAATGTAAAATTTGTCTATTACAGTAATGTAATGGACAAATTTTACATTACACATTCTTTGCATTTAATGGACAATAAAGGTCCGATAATGGCTCATTATTTTGTAAAGTGGCAATGTAAGATACTCCATTACTATTATTTTTTGTATTATTATTATTATTTTTTACAGTAAGATTTTTGCAACGTTGCTTGAAACCATCACTACTAATGCGAAAGTATGTCTGTCTGTCTGTCTGTCTGTCTGTCTGTCCGTCTGTCTGTCTGTCTGTCTATCTGTCTATCTGTCTGTCTGTTTGATATCTCTTCACCAAACCACTGAACCGATTTTGCTGAAATTTGGTATGCAGGTACTTTGAGTACCGGGAAAGGACAATTCATCTCGGAAAAATGTACGGTTCCCGCACGATAAACGAGTTTTGGCGAAACGGAGTTGCAGGCATCATCTAGTTTTAAACATCCTTGTAAAAACCAGAAAAAAGTAGGAGCCCCACATTATATCAGGTAGGTACTGCCGAAGCATACAACAAGATATATTTAGGATATGCTCACCTAGATACAAAAAAATATTAAGTTTTAAATCTAAATTATATATTTTTTTCATTTCAATCTTTTTTTTTGGGAATATAAGCAACAATATAAACTAAAAAATAATGAATATACATTTAATTCTATTACTACATAACCGAAAGAAAAAAATGCCGGATTTCTTCAAAATTTGAAAGTTCATGAGGCCTCAGTTTATTTAAAAGCAAATTTTATAAGTTAAAATCGTTGTTTCTGTTACTAATTAGATGTTAGACATCCAAATCGGGTGCACAAATCTCATGCACGAAAATCCTGTTGACTTGTGTAATAAATCTAAAAAGATGGTTCGCTTTGAATTATATGTATCCCACACTAATACAGTTTTCCTAAAAGGAACCCTCCTGTTTTTGTTTAATTTTTGTTGGAAATAGTAGTAATTATTAACATATTTATGTTTGTACGCATAGAATAAATTACCAAATATACTATTGTAAATTAACTTTACTTAAAATAACAATCAGTTTTAAAGAATACACAATTTTAATAAAAACGGCTTTTTCTCAGAACTGTCATCGTGTGAGTTGAGTCCGGTATGCATAAATAGGTCCAATTTCTAATGTACCTAATTATAATTTAGATAATCTTCTTTATCCTCCTCTCTTTATCTGTTAAAGTATTTTAATAAATATCTAACGTGTCGTTGGTTATTACGTTAGATAACATATATACAGCTACTATCGCAAGGGTATATTGCCAATAAAAAGTGTCGAAAACTCTAAAAAGCTTAGATAAAGTGTCAGAGCTCGGTTAATATTATTACTTATTGTTAAGAGTTGATTACAATCTCGGTGTAAAGAATACTTTAACATTCAATACCTGACAGCCATTTAAAATATTATGATATGGCTTTAACACAAAAATTTAAATATTTAAGTGAAGCATCAACATGGGCGCCGGCAGAAATAATTTCTAAGGGATGCAGATTTTAGTTTTCTTTCTTTTCTTTTTACTTTTATGAACAAAAGTGATTGTCTTTTTTTTTTATTAAATAAGGGGGCAAACGAGCAAACGGGTCACCTGATGGTAAGCAACTACCGTCGCCCATGGACACTCGCAACATCAGAAGAGCTGCAGGTGCGTTGCCGGCCTTTTAAGAGGGAATGCGCTCTTTTCTTGAAGGTTTGCAGGTCGTATAGGTCCGGAAAAACTGCTGGTGACAGTTCATTCCAGAGTTTTACAGTGCGCGGCAGAAAGTTACGCGAAAAGTTGTAGGTGGTATGATTCCGAATAATTCCTCAGAGCACGTCTATTTACGTCAACAGAAACATTACGAACCATCTTTGTATGGTAAAAATCATTGATTTTCAATAGACGGCTTTTTATTTCAATAGTTCCTGTTGATCCCGAGATTCCCAAGGGGTGCAGGTGCACCACTTGGCACCCCCTGGCGCCCATGAGCATCAAGTAAAGCAAAAAAGTTGTCTTCCGAGCAAAATATGCTTTATTTTATTTTATTAAGGGCCGATTTTTCAATCGTCAGATAACTTTTACCAGCGTAAAATATATGACACTTTGTCATTTTTTCCATATAAAATCTGTCAAAACGCTAAATTTATTCCAGTGGTAAAAATTTTCTGACGAATGAAAAATCAGCCATAAGAGAGTTATAAAATATTAAATATATAATCACACACTCTGTCTGAAACGGAGAATCAATATTTTACAGTAAGAATAGCTACACTTTTAAATATATAATGATGTAATTTTAACCGCTGCAAATGTTCGTTAATTCAAAAAATTCGGGGTCGCTTCTAATTTGATATGATTGTAATGTAAACGGTTTGTGATTTGATATTGTTGTCAGGGGCGTATTCACGGGGGCCGCTACTGGGCCACCCGACGCCCCTCGCCCTAACGAGCTGCTTTGTAATTTGTGATTCTCACAATTTTGCACAGATTGAAATCATTGATAAAAGTTTGTGAACAGCTGTTGTTAGAATATATTAGCTACCGGTGCTGTATAATTTTTACCTTGAAAACTTTTTGTTAAATAATTATTTTATTCATATAATTCTATAACTAGCTATATGACCGAGCTTCGATCGGTATTCAAAAAACTCGAAAAACACACATAAAATGATATTTTATGAAAATGATTCCTAGGTTGATCTAGCTAGATATATATATATATATATATACACAAGAATTGCTCGTTTAAAGGTATAAGATTACTAATGAATCTTGACAAACTAGCAATTTTTGTTCTAAGAGGATATTTACAAGCTTTGAAAGTATAGTTTGTTACAACAATACAATATATATTAATTTACCGTAGTTCTAGCTTTTAGATAAAGTATATTTTAGCAAAATGCTCGTACTGTCGCAAGTCGTAAAACAACATCTAAAGAATCCTGAAACAGCTAACAAGAAAAATTCGTTGTTGTTCGAGAGCCCGCGGCGGGGACGGAACTTTTGGACCATAAACTCGTGAATTTCATAAGCATCAAGACTTTTTATAGCTGTATAAGGTAACCTGCACATAAAGTAAATAAACCGGCCTCCTGCGTTGATCTTTTACGGTGAAGAGCGCCATTTTATTATTAAAGTTTTCAAAACAAGGCTGTTATGTAAAGATCTTAAAGATAAATATACGATATTTTAGGCTCTAAAATGTAAGTAGTAGTGAATGTATTAATTATGAAACTACGCACTTTACATAACCACAGTAAAATCAAAATAAGGACAGAATGCAGCAGAAAATTTCCAATCTACACTAAATTCCGAATGAGTATAAAAGCCGAAACTGAATTCACGATATTATACACAATATCGCGCAGTTTCAGCGCAAAACGGACCCGCGAGATTATCTGCCGGCGGAAATGGCTCGTAGCTGAGCTCCCTTCCGCCGGCTTTCACCGTACTACACCGTAATACGGGACCAGATTATACCGTACTTCACGTGTTTCAAGCTTAAAGATTACGTGCTGCCTTTTAGAGACGTTAATACTTGGTGCGACAGAAAATGTTGTATCCTCCACATAGTTACATAATATTTTACTTTTGTTGTATTTATAGACATACCTTTTTCTTCCATCGTGGCTTATTTATACAGTTTGTCTGGTATCCTTGTTAACACTGAAATTAGTTTTAATTCACGGCAACTTTTTTTTTACCCATCAAAATGTGGTAACAGACAGACTAACAGACACAAAGACAGTCAGACGAAATATAGACTTTCGAATTTAATAAAAATTAGTATGTATAACATGCTTACACCCTTATAAAGCGTAATCCATGTTTATCAAACGCCTCCAAAGTAACATATGGGGATAAACAATTTATATTATAATAAACCCATGATGGACTTTTTTATTTGCAAGGGTAAATGTATATAGATCATAGTGTTACTACCACGAGTTAACAGAGTGTAACAGCTGACACAAACAGAAGAATCGCGCTCTGATGAAGTTCCAGTGAATGGGCACAGCGAGCTAGAATACAATTCGTTACCTCCGCCCTCAATACACGCCGTGTTCTGATCAGATATACTTCGTTCACACTCTATTGCTGCAGGACAAGCACTATTGATTGCTATATAAGGGGAGCGATTGGATTTTGAAATTATTAACAGCCTACTGCTTTTATTTACTTGCGGAAATGCTTTGCGCATCCCCGGCGAATCGGCCGGAGTATATGGGACTCATCGTCTCTCTGGATAGGATTTACCCACTAAAACCACATGTAGCTGCACTCCCCGCTTAGACAAAGTCCCGGGCACGAGCAACCCAACAGCCTACTGCCTACAGTGTCCCACAACTGGGCAAAGGCCTCCCCTCCGTTCTTTCGCAGTTCACGATTTTCTGCAGCAGCCTACTCAAACCTTGTAAGGAATCTCAGAGTGGTGATATGATTTTGATATTTTCAGTTTTAATTTTCGCAAGATGTAAAATAATACTTAGATGACATTGATAGAGAAGTTCGAGTGTAGATTTTGTATAGATCAGTTAACTAAAGCTGGCACGTTCACAGTGCTCACACTTATGCAATTCCACTAGTATACAGTATGTTTAAAAATATAATATGTTTGCATCATGATAAAAATTATCGTATAATCTGCGTACGATAATAATATGCTATCGTACATCGTACAAAATTATCGTATGTGTACGATAATTTATCGTACGGTTCCGAACGCTGTCGCTCGCCGATCACACGTTACCGACTTGTAACATCACGCTGTATTTATAAACAGTAGCATAAGAAAAACAATAACTGCCCCCTTCACGCTCATAAGAAAGACCGCGCGCGAGAGAGACGGGCAGACTTTTTATGATGCGTATGCAGTACGACGTCACGACAAGCGCTTATTCACAGACACTACACAAGCGCAATGTTTGAATGTGTTGATCGTGCCAGCTCTTGTTAACTGACCTGTATCGCTTCTGTTGTTGACGAAAATTCAAGACACAGCAACTAAGCAGGAATTTTTAAATACTATGTTTATACGTATTAAAAAAATCCCGCACTAACAAGCAAACACGTAGCAGTATACACTCATGGTGTTCTATAAATGGAGTCCCATCTGTCGGAGTCAGCGGAGCGCACTCGGCCGGAATGTGGAGCAACAGTTGAGCTCGTCGTCAGCTCGACGACGCCACGACGACGGGACGACGACGCGGCGACGGGAACAAATCGAACCTGTTGAGTGTCGAGTGTCGCTGACTTTTTCTCACGGTACAGTTTTTTGGCTCACCAGACGATTGTTTAAGCCAAATCGCTAGGAAGTCCTTAAACGCTCAGAGAATGTTGTTATTAGGTTTGTAAATGAAAATATTATGTACTTTTAGTTGCATTGCTAAGATTTACTGTCGATGAACATATTGTAAATTAACTGTCGTTTAATATTCTTAATCCGAATTGCGCTAAAAGTGAACAGAATAAATAAACTTCAGAGTTCGTCTGTTGCTTTTCATTGGCTAACGTCTTACCATTATCGAATAAATAACTCTGTGTAGTGTAGTGTCAAAAACATAAAAAAACGGACACTCTTCAACGATTTATACGTTGGGAAAATGTACAATTGTAGACACATCGCGGTCTATAGCCATGAAAGCTGAAGACAAACCACTGTATTAGGCCAATGATGGACATCATTTAGGCTGACGCGCATCAGTCTAATGTGATACACGTCTTGACATTGATGTATGGCCGCTGCGGGGTTCTGCAGCCGCGCAGAAACTAATACACTTTATATTAAATAGTGATTTGATCGATCGACCTTAATGTTATAAGCGAGTATATAAAGTTAGTGCATGCTTCTCGGCGCGGTAGCTGAAATAATGTATCTAATCATCTCAGAAAAATCGTTGAATAATGCTTGCATTATCCTTCAAGTAGATTATTTTACGGACTTTCACCACACCACACATTCCAACCGTTGTATCTCCTGTGTCGCCAGGATCGACAGCGGTATCCGACTATAAACCCTTTGATATGATCTCAGGGAGCCCGAGGGACATGCTAAAGCTGTCTTGGGACCCGCAACAAAATTAATCAGAAGAAGATAGGAGGCGTAAGAAGTATCCTTGAGTAAGTTTTAAGTTCAGAATCTCACTTTATTTACAATCTACATTGTCAAGAAAATGAGACTCTAAGCTTAAAAGTTCGGCCTATGTATTCATTTTATTTTTTTATTAATGCAGTAGGTAATATCTACTAATCAGCGAATTCGTAATATGTGTCTAAAATTAAATTATTGTTATAGATCAACAATTAGGCAATTGTAAAAAGCAAATTTTCTAATCTATGTTTTATATTTCACCTACCTTTTTAGGGTTCCGTAGCTACAATGGCAAAAAACGGAACCCTTATAGATTCGTCATGTCTATCCGTCTGTCTGTCTGTCTGTCTGTCTGTCCGTCCGTATGTCACAGCCACTTTTCTCCGAAACTATAAAAGCTATACTATTGAAACTTGGTAAATAGATGTAGTCTGTGAACCGCATTAAGATTTTGATACAAAAATGGAAAAAATATTAAAAATTTTAGGGGTCCCCATAGGTACAACTGAAACAAAAAAAAAAAAATTTCATCTGGCCTATGCGTGTGGGGTATCTATGCATAGGTCTTCAAAAATCATATTGAGGTTTCTAATATCATTTTTTTCTAACCTGAATAGTTTGCGAGAGAGACTCTTCCAAAGTGGCAAAATGTGTGTCCCCTCTAACTTCTAAAGTACGGGCATGATAATTCTAAAAAATATATATGATGTACATTACTATAAAAACTACCAACGAAAATTGGTTTGAACGAGATCTAGCCAGTAGTTTTTTATAGGTCATAAATGATAAACCTTAATTTAACTTTCATTATATCAATAATTAAATATTAAAATAAATCAAAAACCTTATAATTTCATAGAAACAATTCTTATTGCTGCTGCGGAACCCTTCATGGGCGAGTCCAACTCGCACTTGGCCGGTTTTTTTATTTGGATTCTTCCAGATGACAACTCTAAATAAAGTAATGACCTACATTCAATATGCAATTCCCCCGCTCCACCTCCATCGGCTGCCGAGAAGCAAATCGTTTTGGAATTAAAAATGCGTTGTGTGATAATATTAGCGTTAGCGGCTTTAGATAGCGATCGGCTAGGGATGTCGACAAGAAATATAATATGCGCATAATGAGTATCTCAGATATTTTCAGATAGAATAGGCGTTCGCGGTTACTACATACGAGCCTGGCTAAGGATAACCCCGAAGCTTTTTAAATAATTTAGCTTGTGACTGATTTATGTTTGCATGGTCGTCCTACAATCTCTTGAATTATTAGTTCGATTTAATTGATTTATTGTAAAGAGAGATCTTAAGAGAAGCTAGCATAAAATATTTGTTTGCGAGTAGCAGCCCTAGGCCGGCGATAAAAGATAAATTAAAATTCCGATTTCCGAGCACCGGTCGAAGTATTTAAAGCGCATCAGTTTTATTTTGCTCCGGTGAAGGTTTTGTGCGCGATGCGATATTTGAAGCTCCCCAGCGATACGAAATATGAACAACTTTTAATGAAGTTATTTATTAATGTCGGATGATGGAGTGCGCGATTCTTGTAACATTTTCCCGCTTCCATATTAAAAGCTTCAACTTTAGCGGCATTTTTAATTAAAATAGATTACGAGAGTAAATGCACATGTGAAAAATATATTTTTCAGAAGATCCAATTAATGTTTGCCCTCCGTCATCTTTCTGTAAACCTGGACGTCGACAAACTTCATATTGGTTGTGTAGAAGTCGGTGACGTCGATCTCCCGATCGAAGGGGAAGCCGAGCGGCATGGTGTCGATGCAGGCGGCCCAGCCGCAGAAGCTGTCCTTCATGGCGTTCATGTCGATGGTCGGCAGCATCTGGCCCGACCGCACCGGGGTCACTATCGCGTACAGCTGGAGATCTAACCCACCCCGTCGACCTAACGGTAGAAGCAACCTCCGCGGGAAAGCCAGGCGGCTCTTGCGCCAGAGGTCCCCGCCCAGTTGATCGGCGGAGAGAATGTCGCTGGAGTCGTCCAGCAGCTGGCGAGTCATCGGCTTGTCGCCCACGACGTTGTGCAGGTCGCGCGAATCGCGGACGATGGCGTTCTTCCCCGTCTCCAGTTTGTAAAGGAAGTTGTCTACCTCGAACATGTCCAGTCGCTTGTCATTGACGCCGAGCACCCTACCCATGCAGTCGTACTTAGGCCCGATGAAAACTCTCACCACAGCGTCCACGGCCTTGTCGGATTCCACGTTGATGGTTATTTTGAATGGGTGATGGTTAAGACGACGCATTTTGGCAACGTACAGCATATCTGATTTCTTGTTTTTGATTTCGGTTTCGTCGAGGTGCAACGCGTTGGTTATGTCCAGATTGTACTCGTCAAGGAATGTCGTCAGCTTGTCAACTTCGATTCTGTCGATCTTTACTCCGGGAAAGTCGAGCTCGTTCCGAGTATACTTCGGTAGCAGCTTCTTGAAGAGTACGACGTTTTCCGTCAACCGCTTCAGGAGTCTCCAGAACACGGGGTCCCGAAGACAGGTCATGTACGTGTCCAGTGCGGTCGGGATGTACGTTATTCTGAAAATTTAAAATACTTTTGCTCTAACCAATATTTACTCATTTCTTGAGTCGTGAAAACAGAAATTGGAGAGTCCATTTAGATATGTCCACATTTTCTGTGTTATAAATTAAACACAGGTAATTACGCGGCTATCTAAAATCCAAAGCGGTTTACTGACTTGTCAAGCTTGTAGTTGTCGTAGGTGAGCAGCTTTTTGAAAAAGTCCATCAGATGGAACAGCTTGGCGTCGTCGTGCGCGAGCCCGAGCCCGCCGAGCAGCAGCCGCGACAGGCTCTCCACGTCCTCCGCCTTCTTCAAGTCGATTATTTTCTCGTCACGCTGAAACATTATTTGCATATGTGTCGTATTATTTAATACCATCTCGAGAGTCTAGAGTCTAGACTGTTTAAAAATGTTATGTTAGGTGGAAAAATTCGTAGACCATCTTTGAAATTAAATAAATAAATGTTCTCGTAGCTATGCAGATATGTGCATATTTAAAATATGTGAGGATTTGGCAATGCTTTAAAACATCAACGGTCTTACTACAAAAGGTCTAAACATCTACTGAACAGTTGTTTTGACACCACTATGAATGAATTTTTCTCTAATCAACTGTTCAACAGGTGTTTAAATCTTTTGTAGTAAGACCGCAAATGTATAATGGCACGATGACGACGCCCTCTGACTTTTAAATTTTGTATTTCTAATACGCATCGCCGCGTCGTCTCGTTAGGCCAACGAGTTAAGGCAAGGGCTTAGGTAAAATAATAGTAGCTCAACTTACGATATTAAGGTGGCCCGTCAGTATCGCGTGACGGATGACGTGCTCCACGTCGTCTACGAGCTTCATGTGTCGGAGGTTGTGATCGTTGACGACGACGACGTCGTTGGACCGCGCCGGCATGGCGTCCCCGGTCGGCAGCTGGATCCTCGGCCAGTAACCCGTTCTCAACACGTCGGACCATCTCATGACGTTGATATCGCACATCTTATGAGATAAGCGTTCCAGCCGATACCTGGCCAGGTACTGCTGGTAACCGTACATTTTGATCTCCCCCCAGCGCTGGACATCGTAATTTTCTACCTCCCCCCTCATCCAGGAGGGGTAGTTGACGTTGTCCTGATACATGAGCGCGTTGAGATCGATGTCCTCCGTGAAATAAGCAAGGCGGTCGTCCTCGGTCAGAACGTGGCGGTCGTCCTCCCGCCCGTCTATTATCACCACGTTTTTATTCACTCCGACACCATAGTTTCTCATGAGGTCCTCGTCGATGAAGCCCCTAGTCATCTTCATCATCATCGCCCTGTTGATGACGGAGCCGCTGACGAAGAAGTGGGGGAGGATCTCGTAGGGGGGAGGGACGTAGACGCCCCGGCAGTCGCGGCGGTGGTAGATCGCGACCGTGAACGAGTACACGAACATGCCGCTGTCGATGCGCTCGCGGAGGACGCAGGCGGTTCGGACGAAGGCGTCGAAGTCGATGGCGTTGTACAGAAGGTGGAAGACGTGGATGGCCTGCTGCATGTGGAGACGGTTGGTGTGCACGAACACCTCGCCGCGCGGCAGCAAGCCCCGCTTCGATACCTCGATGAACTTCCACACGACTTCGCTTTTCTGGACATAAACAGGGTTCGAAAGTTAGAACTAAGCCCGACATGTTTATTCAGAAAATTATGGCAAAAGCAGCATAGTATATAAGATTTTATTTTACCGGGTTATTCAAAGTCGAAACTATCGACGACGTATAAATGTAAAGATCGAATCGTTAGCTAAAGTTAAAAATATATTTATTATTACAAGAAATACCAAAATCATAGTCCTTCTTTCGGCTTCTATTCTCCATGCCTGTAGAGTGAAGGTACGTAAAAAGAGTTTTTTTAAAACATCGTTCTATAAGATTTAATTGTCTTTGATAGTATCTATATCTACAGGGTGTAACAAAAACAAGTGATAAAACTTTAGGGTGTGTACGTGTTCCCTGTAGAGAGTTCACTGTGAAAGTAGCAGCGCTGAAAGACCAAATTTTTTTTTCACTTTTGTATGGGCAAGAGCCCGAGCGTCGCGAGTTTCCCCATACAAAAGTGAAAAAAATTTTTGGTCTTTTAGCGCTGCTACTTTCACAGTGAACTCTCTACAGGGAACACGTACACATCCTAAAGTATTATCACTAGTTTTTGTTACACCCTGTATATCTATACATATTATAAAACAAAGTCGCTTTTTTCCCTCATGTCCCTTTGTTCCCTTTAATCTTTAAAACTACGCAACGGATTTTGATAATTCTTTCAGTGTTAGATAGCCCATTTATTCAGGAAGGCTATCCATACTTTATTTACTAATATTATAAATGCGAAAGTGTGTCTGTCTGTCTGTCTGTCTGTCTGTCTGTCTATCTGTCTGTTACCTCTTCACGCTCAAACGGCTGAACCGATTTTGCTGAAATTTGGCATGGAGATCCTTTGAGTCCCGGGAACGGACATAGGATACTTTTGTCCCGGGAAAATGTACGGTTCCCGCGCGATAAACGAGCTTTGGCACAACGGAGTTGCGGGCGTCATCTAGTAGGCTATATTTTATCACGCTAAGACTAATAGGAGAATGTGGAAAAAACGGGGGAAATTATTTGAAAGTGCTTATCTCGCGAACTACTGGAGCAATTTTTATGTTATTTGGCACAGATAAGAAGTAGACCACGTGAAGGATATCGATTTTAATCATTTTTTCAGTGGCTATATATTTTATACCCGTGCGACGCCGGGGCGGGTCGCTAGTAAATAATAAGAAAATAAACTCTTTAGTAGAAGCAGTATTAGTATTTTAATATTTTAATTGCTTTTGGAAACTTAATAATTTATACTAAGGCAGAAGCCACAGGGGTGCCGCCGCCGCACCGCCGCGCTGTACCCGTGTGGCTTCTCCCTAAGAGAATAATTAAGAAAATATTTACCGTTCGTATTGTTCGTAATGTTTGTTTAGTTACAATAATATTTTTTTTTTATTTTGAAGCTCGAGCTTGTCGTTAACAATAAACAATTTGGAGCCAAGATTATGTACAATGTAACATAACTATCGATAATTACTTAAAACATTTTTCTCAATGCAACTATTTATTCGGAACTTAAATTCTGTACCTAAGTTTGGTACTACTAATATAATATATTCTGTGCCTAAGTATGCATCTAGTTACTACATACATGAACAAGACGAAAGAAACTAGCCACTAGAGGAATACTCACGACAAACTTGTCCAAATTTTCTTCTATGCTCCATTCTCTGGCCACGGTCCTCACATCATCATACACAGTCGGCTGCAGGACATGGTGCAACAGCTTCAGGCAGACTAGCTCTTTGGAACGCGTGTCTAGCTGCACTGTAATATATTTAATTTAATACTTACCTACACACAATTAAACAATTAGCATCGAAGTTTATTCATAGGCTTATCAGGCAGTTGACGGACCTAAGTCATGTGGTCGGCTTATGTCAATTCAGTGTTAGCTGTGATCGGTCGGATGGGTTTGACCTGCGACCAAATTACTTTCTGCCTAGGAATCAACCTCTCTGATAGTATCTACACATTAATTGAAACAAATAATATTATTGTTTAATATCTAGGGACAGTTTTTGTGTTTCCTCCAGTACAATATTATATTATACGGAATAAAAAGTAGTTGATGTCTTATTGGAGATCTTGCAATAGCCCAATAGTTTTTATGGTCATAACTCATAACTCATAAGCATACACAATTTTTTGATAAAAATTTTTTCAAGGCTTTTTGTGTAAAGAGTAATAAACATTAATATTTTCAAACGGTCTGTCCAAAGAGCTTCCAATGACATTCTGATACTGAGGAATATTATAAACAACTTACCCAAGCTCTCCTTGCCGATGCTAACTGTGTCAACTGCCAGAGCCGCACCGGCGACCGCCAGCACTACCATGCACCACCTCATGATTACCACCAACTACCACTAACAGCTACCACCGACCACCACCGGCAAATGTCACCTGCACCGGTCACATTGTTCTTATATAAAGTGATAAGTATTGTTGACTGTTTTTAATGCACGGTATATTATGATAACCCTACGTACTTCGATAATATTGTGATTTATTTTAAGGTCGATGATACATCGCGTGTTTCGAGAACAGGTGACTCGGTCGACTCCCTAACTCCTGCATCAACAAATATACACTTTTGTCCACTTTTGTCGCTAGTCTCGTAAAGGAAGATTCTTCATAAAAAAATGACAAAAACTTGATCTTGTAAGAAATGTAATATCTAAAATGTAGCTCAGTAAATTACGATAAAGGAGTTTTTTAAACAATAAAGCATAAAAGAACACTTTATTAGGTATTCACTAACCTTAAGGCTTGAGATCACAAGTGTAGCGGCCAAACCACTCTGTATCGCGGACGAATATAAGCAGATCCTATAATCCCACTAACCTAGGAGTGATCTTGAACCAGAAAGTTGAAAATTCTAGGCCTAAACCAAACTAATGAACACGTTGGAAGTATCCGTATCGCGTACACAGTACACTTTATGTGCGGCTCGGGGCCTCTGCTTACTTGGGATTTGTTTTATCGAGATTGGATATCGGGGGCCGTAATGTATACGCGGCTTAGGCCCCTATCTCTACATTAAAATATGTTGTACTGAAATTTTAACAAGGTTTTTCTAGAAAATGTTGTGTAAGTTCTAGAGGGTAAAATGTATTAGACGAATTAAGTATGAAAGTTTTTAAAGAGAAGGTTTGTTTTTGTGAATCGATTTTTTGCTTATGTGAATCGATTTCTTTGTGCGACATAGGAACATAATATAAAAGTTTTATTCTGCTATTCCAGTTCTAGCGAGACTAACGAAATTTGAAATTCATTCTTATTTCTATGGATTTCAACAGAAGACTGAAAATTGTCACTTCAGAATATTTTAGTCCACGATATTATACCCCGAAGCAGCTAGAGATCAACTACGATAACATGGCGCGCCCCTCCAAAATTCAAAACGTTTGAAGTGCGTTGTCTTGCGCAGTCGGCTAGTTATGGTTAGTTGACCAACAAATCTTGGTAATAAATGACATTAAGTGAAATATTACGAATACTGGTTGATTGGTTGAATACTTACTACATATAAACTCTTTCATAAGGATGTGACTTCACACATTGAAACAGTCATTAGGAGGGTCGCGCCATATTATCGTAGTTGATCTCTACCTGTCGATACCTAACGATAATAAGACGAATCTTTCACGTCGGTTGACAGCGAGTGACGCTACAACTGCGTCACGCGTCACGCTACGCCGGCGTCACGCTGACATGCTGAGTCATGACACGTCGTTTGTGTACTGCGCCGTGACATTGCTAACGTTTTATGAGCGTAAAAGCACATTAGTTACAGTTCCATAGACTGTGGTAAAAGGGTGGAAGATGTCATTAGTTTGATGACGACTATGGCTTTTGCATTGACATAAGAAACAAGGGCTATTATACAATTTATAACCTAATAGTTAAAATTATAAGGTCCACATTGTGTATACAGACGTTTAAGAATATATAGTAATTTAAGAATATGTTGTGCGCGTCGAGCCCTTTTTCTAATGTTTGAAGAAAAAACATATAGCCATAACGTTTGTGTATACAGTGTATATTTTTTAGTAAGGGGGTAAGGCTACATGTACCAATAATATACAAGTTGGAAATATTGAGATCTGCACTCTGCAGGACAGGTTCAGCCTAGTGCAGGTGCCAAAGTTCTGTTTTATTGAATTAAATGTATTGTACTTTCATTAATATCATATAATTATTTTGCTGTTTAAAAATAAAACTAATTATCGTGCATGACTTACTTTCTCAGTGTAATAAGTATCTAAGCCTCTAAGGCCGCTATCCCCAACCCGCAGCCGGATTTTATTTGAGGCCCGCGTGATGTTAAACAATTTTGAAATTCACGCCCACCTTCAAAATTTCGTAGTCTACGTGATAGTCGTTAAATTTTTTCCACTTTTAAATCGTTAATTTTGAAGAATGTTAATATTTAACCCTAATTTTTTTTCTTGCGGCCCGCGACACCAAGACCGCAACATGTTTGTGGCTCGCATGAAAAAAAAGTTGGGGACCACTGCTCTAAGGGAATGAGCGAGATATCCCCAACACAAGTAATGGATGGCTCATGATTGTATTTGTTTCTGTAATTTTAGAAATAATTATTATTTATTGATTTATTTATTTATTAATTATTATTCTTATTCTTACTGAAAATAAGTTAAAGGAACGATTGTTATTTGTTTTACTTTTAAATCCAAAATAACAAAGTAATTTAAAGCTTCGAAAAAAATGCCTTACAAAAACTAGAAGAAAGTTACTATAATATAATTATTGTTACAGTATCTTTCGGGACAAAAACATGTACACTATTTTAGGTACCTAAAATAGTGTATCCTTAAGTATCGATCATGTCTCACCAGTTATGCTGTAGATCTATTATTAAATGAATAGTGTATTTAAAGTATTTGATTGAATAAGGATTATTGCCGTATTGGTTGAAATCGCTTCGAAAATTAGCCATTATTTAAATTTAAAAGTAAATGACAAAAAAATATATTGTGCCAAATATACCATCTCGGAGTTTTCTGTAGACCTTTTCAACGTGTGTACAATACTTAGTACATTATTTCGATAAATCTCGTAGGGATCAGCCTGCGTTTTCAATGTAAGCGGAACAAAATGTAATTATTTACGACATCACATTAGAAACCCCAACAATAACAGTATTTCTCCACTATTTAATGAATGTTGTTATACTTATAAGCCTTGCTCTTGAATCACTCTATTAAGGGGAAGACAGCTGCCAATTCGACATTTTTGTGCAGTTTTCTAGACGTATGTATTTCATTGATTGGCACAAAAAAATATATGTGATTTTTGATTATATTTGGAAAAGCTTATTGAATTTAAATAATAAAATAATGTTCTCCTACTGGATGAAAAAAAATTACCAAAGTCACATCTTTCAGGAACTTTAAACAGTTCTAACTAAAGTAATAATACAATCTATGCCTTAAAAATTTGTTTATTTGATACCTTTTACAAAAATCCAAAGATTGTCGGATTTAATTTTCGGTTCTGACATCTAGATTTCCCATAATATTTATTTTTTCCTCTAAAAAACGAAAAATGTATCCACGCTACCGAGTGAACACTTCACATCTCTGTCTCTGTGGCATGAAAATCGACACAGGTGCGAGAGTGATGCGAGATCAAGGTCATTGGCAGTTGTCAGCGTCTTAAAGGGAACAAAGGGACATGAGGGAAAAAAGCGAATTTGTTTTACAATAATATGTAGTGACATAACATTCCAATTAGATATATTTAGATAGACACTGTCAAATTGATTTGATCTTTGTACAAAATAAAATGTTTTATTACTTTTATTTTATGTAACTATCTTCGATTCCATGAGTTTTCAGATAGCTTAGTAACTTTAATATTTTAAGGTGCGATTTATTAATTTAAATAAACTCAAAAATGTACCTATGTATTACTTCTACCTAATACTCTGTCCAATGTCCATACTTATATTATTGGCTTTTTAAACTACTATAAATTGAAACAAAGTGAAATGTCTTAACGTTATAAGACTTATATATTATAAGGTTCTAAAATAAAATTGCCAAGTTATTAAATTCATGTCATTACGTTTATTCAAACATTGGAGAGGTTCACAAGCGGGTCATCTTGTCGGCGCTCATCATCATGACGTCGCGGTAGGACCAGCGCACCAGCATGTCGGTGTCCAGGTACGTCAGGTCGTCGCGCTTCATGATCATGTCCGACAGATCCGTATCCTTCACCACGTTAGACAACGCCATGTCCTTGTAGTACACCAGCACGTCGGCGAACTTCATGTTGCGCGTGTGCCACGTGGTCACGTCGATCTCGCGGTCGAAGGGGAAGCCCAGCGGCATCGTGTCGATACAGGCGGCCCAGCGGCATACGCGGCGGTCCTTCATCACGCCGAGGTCGATCGTGGGCAGCAGCGTGCCGGTGCGTACCGGCGTTACGATCACGAACATCTGCAGCAGCAGCCCGCCGTGCAGACCCAACGGCAGCAGCAAGCGGTGCGACATGCCGATGCGCGTCTTGTACCAGTAGCTGTCCACCATCTTGTCGACGGTGTTGACGGTGCCGACGTGCTCGCCCATGAAGCGGCGGGTCCAGATCCTGTCGTCGATGACACCGTGCATCTCGAGGGAGTTGCGGACGATCGTGTTCTTGCCGGTTTCGAGCTTGTACAGGAAGCTGTCGATCTCGACCATGTCGAGGCGCTTGTCGTTGACGCTCAGGAGGCGGCCCATGCAATCAAACTTGGGGCCGATGAAGACGCGAACGACGGCGTCGACGGCCTTGTCGGACATCACGTCGATGGTCACCTTGAAGGGCTGGTTGTTGAGGCGGCGCGTGCGGGCGACGTAGATCATGTCGGAACGCTTGTTCTTGATCTCGGTGTGGTCCAGGTGCAAGGCGTTGGTCATGTCGAGGTCGTACTCGTCCATGAAGGTCACGAGCTTGTCGGTCATCACGTTCTCGACCTTCACTCCGGGGAAGTCGACCTCCTGTTTGGTGTACTTTGGCAGCAGGCTTTTGAAGAGCACGCCGTGGTCGATGATGCGCTTGATGATCTTCCAGTAGAGAGGGTCGCGCAAGCAGGTGGAGTACAGGTCCAGGGCGGTCGGGATGTAGGTGTACCTGTAAAAAAAGCAATGTATAGTTTCTGGAACCAGATGGCAACTTCTATTGCTTGCACTCACTGGCTCAATAATTGACTTAATTTTATTAAACACATCTAATAATACAGTAATAAACAATAATATACACTTTTTATACACTTACATATTCCACTTTTATTAATTTATTTTATTATTTATATACATAAATTAATAAAAGTGGAATAAGTGCATGAAAAGTGTGTATTATTACTGTGAAACATGAATTTCCACCAAGAAGTTACAGTACATTCAATATCATATACGTGCAATAATAAGCATCATTATTA
Source organism: Lysandra bellargus (assembly GCA_905333045.1). Lineage (NCBI taxonomy): Eukaryota > Metazoa > Arthropoda > Insecta > Lepidoptera > Lycaenidae > Lysandra > Lysandra bellargus. The sequence goes on along the minus strand of HG995353.1, from coordinate 372,284 downwards.
AACGATAACAACACAAAATAAACTTACTTGTTCAAGTTGTACGTGCCGTAGGTGACCAGGTTCTTGATCATGTTGGTGATGTGGATGACCTTAGCATCGTCGTTCTGAATGCCGATGCCGCCAACCAGGAGACGGGCCAGGTACTCGAAGTCCTCGGTCTTCTTCAGGTTGATGATAGTTCCGTCACGCTAAAAAATAGGGATATCATATTGCTGCTCATAAACGATAATCTCATTTTATAACTCAGAAAATCAATTAATACATACGCGTTCGATGCGGCCATTCAGGATGCCCTCGCGGATTATCCTCTCGATGTCGTCGACGACCAGCTTCTGCTTCATGTTGAAGTCGTTGACCAGCATCACGTTATTGCGGCGGACGGGCATGTACTCGCCGTTGGGCAGCAGGATCTTGGGCCAGTAGCCGGTCTTCAGGGGTCTGTTCAGGTCGAGCATCTTAAGGTCGCACATCTTGTGGGACAGGCGCTCGAGCCTCAACCTGGCGGACAGCTGCTGGAGGGCGTACATGTAGGTCTCCCCGCGGCGCTCCTTCTGCAGGCCGTACACGTCCTCGGTCATCCAGAAGGGGTAGCTCATGTGCAGGTAGTACATGTACGTGTTGAGGTCGATGTCCTCGGTAAAGTAGTTGGTGCGGTCGAACTCGGTGAGGGTGTGGCGGACGCCCTTGCGCCAGTCGATCACGACCAGGTTGTTGTCGGTGACCTTAATGCCGTAGTAGTCGTGGACGACGGGGTCCTTGGCCGCCTTGGACATCTTCATCGTGAAGGCCTTGTGGATGACGTCGCTGTCGACGAAGAAGTACGGATAGATCTCGTAGGGGGGAGGGATGACGATACCCTGGCAGTCCACGCGGTGGAAGAGGGCGCAGGTGAACGCGTAGACGAACATGCCGCCGTTGATGCGCTCGCGGAGGAAGCACGCGGTGCGAATGAAGGTGTCGAAGTCCTTGGCGAAGTACAGCACCTTGAAGACGTGGATGGCCTGGTTCAGCTGCAGCTCGTTGGTGTGCACGAACACCTCCCCGCGGGGCAGCAGACCCATCTTGAACAGGTCGATGAACTTTTGGACGACATCGACTTTCTGTGAAATTAAAGGAACTCATTTAAACCTCGCAAGATAGATAATATCAGTAAAATCTCAAAAATACATTTTGATGAAAGATGAAAACGAATTAGGAGAATATGGTTAGTAAATATAGCTAGTCCCGCATTAAAAATATGAATGACAGATGCTTAGATCTTGTCATTTCTAGTCGTGAATGCGAAGTTGTGCGTACGAAACCACTCTGTCTACCAGAGGACAGTCATCATCCTAGTTCTTATATCTCATTGAATTTTCAATTAACCAGTAATTCTTTGCAGCCGGCTTCACGAATTGTAAGACGCTTTTTTAGTGCCGACTACAACACCAGGGAGATTGCTAAAATCGATTGGCAATCTTGTTTATCGGGAGCAGACTTAGACTCAGTTGTAGACATTTTTTATGCAAAAGTTAATGATATTATTAATTCATTTGTTCCATCGAGAAACGTGTCAGGATCAAATCGCTATCCTATATGGTACTCAAAACAACTAATAAGAATGTTAAATAAAAAATTTAGGGCCCATAAAAAATGGAGAATATATGGAAGGAATTATGATTATGAAAATTTTTGCGAGTTGCGTCGTTGGACTAAATCTCTTGAAGAAACTTGCTACAATACTTATGTATCAAAAATTGAATCTAATATTCGATTTAGTTCTAAGCCCTTTTGGACATTTATTAATTCAAAAAGATCTGCAAGTGGACTGCCAGGCACAATGTACGTCCTGGATAATGAAGTTAGTTCCAATGGTCCTCAAATATGTAACATGTTTAATTCCTTTTTTCAGTCGGTTTTTGAGCGTGACTGAGGACGTACAATACGATGTCCCTGATAATATCCCTAATAATGTAAATGTCATAAACACTGTTGAAATAACAGAGTTTAGTGTTAAAAAATATTTGAAAAATCTAAATGTGAATAAGGGCTGCGGGCCAGATATGCTTCCTCCATGTTTCCTTAAAAATACCCACGAATCAATTTCACTTCCTCTTTCTATAATATTCAATAAGTCCCTCAAGCAAGGAGTGATACTATATGTCTGGAAAAGATCACTAGTTGTCCCCATTCATAAAAGTGGTGATAAGCATAATTGTAAAAACTATAGAGGAATTTCTAAATTATCTGTTATACCAAAGCTTTTTGAAAAAAATATTTACGATTCAATCTTTCCCCATATTATACCCCACCTTACCTTCTCCCAGCATGGTTTTGTTAGTGGAAGATCAACAGAATCTAACCTCAACGAATTTATTGACTACATTTGTACGGCCATGGACAAGGGTTACCGTGTAGATGCCGTTTATACTGATTACGCGAAGGCGTTTGATAAAATTTCTCACAGAATACTTATAAAAAAAACTGGCTTATTTCGGTACTTATGGTGATCTCTTGCGATGGATGGAATCTTACTTGCGTAATAGAAGCCAAGCTGTTGCAATTAAAGGACACACTTCTAATTTTGTTCCTATCACTTCAGGGGTTCCCCAGGGATCTCATCTTGGCCCATTGATGTTTAATATATTCATTAATGACGTGGTAAGCTGCTTCAAGCACTCAAGAGTTCTTTTATATGCTGATGCATGCAAAAAGATTTAGATGACCTATGTGATTATTGTACTAAAAATAAATTACATCTTAATGTTGATAAATGTCAAACTATATCCTTTTCTAGGAAAAAGAAATTATCATTATTTAACTATTCACTGTTTGGTAAAACTCCTAAGCGTGTCAATGAAATCAAAGATCTCGGACTAATTCTTGGCCGTGAACTAACTTTTGCAAATCATATAAGTAGTATTTGTAACAAATCATTCAAAATTCTTGGTTTCTTGTTTCGACAGGCTAACGATTTTAAATAACCAACAACATACACTATACTTTATAACTCGCTAGTCAGATCAGTGCTTGAGTATGCGTCCACTGTTTGGAATCCCTTTTATTTGAAATATATTGATATGTTAGAAAAGATACAAAATAAATTTCTAAAACAAAGACAATAAAAATACAACTATAAATAAATAAATTTATATATATATGTATATATATATATATATATATATATATATATATATATATATATATATATATATATATATATATATATATATATATATATAAATTTATATTAATTTTTATATATATATTAATTTATTTATTTATAGTTGTATTTTTATTGTCTTTGTTTTAGTATTTATGTTTGGAAATATTTAAATTTAACTATTAAATCAGTTTCACCAGAGTTTACAAATATTAACAAAACTAAAATATTGTCCTTGGATAAGCGAAGAGGTTTAAAAGATGAAGTACTCTTATATAAAATTATCCACAACATGATAGATTCTCCATACCTCCGAAGTCAAATTCTATTTAGATGTCCGTCTCGTACTCGTAGTAGCTCAACATTTGATACAGCTGTGTGCAGATCAAACTATGCTAAGAATCGCTTTATTGTGAGATCGTGTGAAAAACATAATCTTAATTTGAATGAAATTGATATATTCGAAACTCAAAATTTAAAAAATTTGCTGCCACAATCAAAGACATAATAATATAGTATTTTTCTTATAATGTACATATTTTTGTTTCAAACAATAATGCATACAATAATTGTCTGAAATTTCCTTAAGAAACTTTAACATCGTGTTAGTTATAATAATTATTGATTGTCAACCGTTGCATAAACTTCTTGTATCACAAATTATTGATCCATGTTACTGTAATACTTATTTGTGAAAACTTGATTGGCTCACATGTGCTACTTTACTATTTACAGTTGCTATATTGTATTAAAATGCTGTTTGTTTTCCAATAAATAAAGAAATAACGGGCACTTACAAGGAATTTGTCGAGGTTGTCCTCGAGCACGAAGTTGCGGGCGACGTCGCGGATGTCGTCGTAGATGGTGGGCTGCAGGATGTGGTTCAGCAGCTTCATGCACAGCACCTGCTTCGACTTTATGTCCAGGTTTACTGCGAGAGATCACAATATTAGACATTATACAGTGGTTGGAATTGGTACTGTAAAATGCGTTCAATGCTAAATAAATATTTATTAAAGCTTTTCGTTATTTTATGTTATGGTTCATATATAGCTCAAAAATTCACCAGCTTAGCTTGACGAATTAAAAATTTTAATTGTAATACTATAACCAAAAAGTGCATGTCGATAAAGCTAGTTATAAGTTGCAAGTCTTTTTCATAAGTAGAGACAATACTTCAGAAGGGATGAGCTACAAGTATAAGCAAGACTTTAAAAGAATATTGTCCATTATGCTTCATAAGAAACCAATGCCAAAATTCAAGGAGAGTACTTTAAAAAACACGTCTTCAATTTCAAGTAGAGGCAATACTTAGAACGAAACTCACCCAAACTGTCCTTAGTGATAGTGACGGTGTAGAGGTCCGTGTTGAGCGCGGAGCCCGTCGCCAGAGCGACCAGAGCCGCGAGTATCAGAGTCCTCATGTTGCCTGCAGTGCTGCCGGGTGATGTGACGGTCCCAGCACCGGACCCGCTATATATATACCCCGCTGACTGTTTTTCGTGGCTATCGCCTGAGGTGTGGATAACCTCTGACACCTGCACTTGAATAACAAACAAATGTTACCAAGTTTGGGAGGAATTGTAAGGTGATCGTGAATGCGATATGTAATCATAATACTTTATTGTCTAATTGAAATCTAATGGCTCTATAATCTAATGTTATCATAAAATTAACCATAGTTTGTTTTTTTTTAATTTATTCTCAAAATCTTATTTAAAGTAAAAAATTGTGTTTATTTAGCCTTGTTACGCTTGTGTCAAAGCTGGCGTTGCATATTTTGAAAACTGATGTAATTAAAAATACTTTACACCTAATACTTATTATGTGTTTTTTTTTTCGTAATATTATGCTACCTCAGCCTTAAGGTAAAATTATTTTGCGGTCCTTTCGAAATTTATTACATAAATGGTCGTTTTTAGGACATCTACATAATAATTATTATAAAGAGTATAACATTCGAAACGTTATCAGTGTACCAGCCGGTCTGGTCCAGTGTCTGCTGAACCCTATTCGGTAAGATTCCATCACAACATGGCAATAAATCCCTCTGGACAAAATATATCGCTATCTGCCATGGTAACAGCCAGGGAAAGGTACCCGGTAAACAATGTGAAAGTTCCTTGACACTGTTGTCGACTGGTGACCATTTCTGTTGCTTACTGCATCGTTCTTATCGTTTAGTTAGGTTGTTTCAATCAAATAAACACGTCGTTTTATAAAATCCGTTAAATAATGTTTTTAGCTCAAGTTTTGCTTTAAACTTTTTCTAAATAAACTTACGGCATTGATTCAAACACACTACTATACATTATGCAATGCTATGGGCCATATTATAGTTTCTTTTTGTGGTACGAATGTCTTGTTTCTGTTGACACGGATATATTTATTCAAACCAAATAAAGTTTAAAGTTAATTTTACATAAATAAATCTATATCTATCTACCTAAATAAAAATTATTTTTAAATTTTATTAGTCTCGCTAAAACTCGAGACTGCCTGAACCGATTTGGCTAATTTTAATCTTAAAATGTTCGTGGAAGTCCAGGGAAGGTTTATATTATTTTATTTTAAAACTAGACCGCATGGTCTAGTTTTAAAATAAAAATATGTTTTCGGAATATTGCTGTACTTATTTAAAAAAAAAAAAGACGGGTTGCACTCCGGGAGTGCCGGCAGAAGTGAAAACTTGATTATTAACGTAGTGCATTTTTTAACCCATTTTTAATTAAAAAATTTTAAAAATCGATTTTTTTAATTAATCGAAACCCTTACAATCAATTTTTCAATCAAATTTCAATCAAATCTCAATCAAATTTCAATCAAGTTTCAATCAAGTTTCAATCAAGTTTCAATCAAGTTTCAATCAAGTTTCGATCAAGTTTCGATCTAGTTTCGATCATGTTTCGATCAAATTTCAAATCGAGTTCGAGTTAGAGTTCGACACAAAACACTACTTCTCCAACCGTCTTACGGTTTTTCCAAGGTTTTTCGATCAGCACGAGAATCTGACGCGAGTTTCACAGTTTTTACCCATCCCTCAAAAGTGCTCAACGCCGCTAAAGAAGTTTTCACTTCAAAAGTTTTCTAAATCGTCCTACTTGCTGACCGTTATTGTCTAAAACTTATAACAGCTATAAGCTAACTTTACATGTAGATTGTAGAGTGTGGACTTTTGAGATTTTTAACCACCATATTTTTTGTCCGCAGACATTTCGTCACGGGTTCCCGTTCTCGCCGACGGCGCTAGCGTGGGACCCCATACAGAAGCTGCTGGCCATCGGAGACAAGGGCGGCAACCTCAGGATGTATCCTTTGTCAGTGAGAGACAGACGGGAAGATGAGTTTCATTATTATAGGGAGTACGACTCTTAAGGTGACGCCGCGTTAAAGTAAAAAACCGTGTTGGATATGTTTTAGATTGCTCGTTTTCTATGAGAGGCTGAGAGGCCGGCCCGGCTTCTCATAGAAAACAAGCAATGGAACAGCAAAAAATGGAAAGGGCGTAAGCGATAAAATAGTTTTTGTCGCGCTATTTAAAAACCATAAATACATTTCATATAAGTTATGGGTATTAAAGTGTATGCTTGAACCAAAATTTTGGAAGCTTAAATCACTCTCCTCTGTTGGCAAAATAGGAATCCCTTTTTTACAGAGGTCTTTTTGGTTGGTTATTCTGTGTTATAAAAGTTGACCAATCGTATTATGCTATAGATAATTCAAAGACAAAGACATGATGAATACTGACAATGAACTTTAATTTCTTAGCTTTAGTCATTGCTGAGAAAAATCGATATCGCTACAGCCAAATTACAAGGCGTCGCCTTAAGACCTGTTTCGCCACTTCTGATAAGTCTATATATAATCTATCCACAACATATCTGACGAATACTCCATTCTCTATCTATCAGATAAGTTGTGGGTAGCCTATCCGGCTTTGCGAGAATAAAAAATCTTTAAAATGTCTCTCAAAACATAATATCAGAGTTTTTTTCCGGTAAATGAGGTATCTTTTAGCTATAAGGATATAAGAAGATACCGTAACGTTATCCCATAGCTTATTGACTCCAAGTTCCAACGTAGGAGAAAAAGTTTTACTTAAAACTGTGTCACAATTGCAGAAATCAAAGTCATTATTGTTTGCCATTATAATACTGTTAAACAAAGCGTATTAATATAATTAATGGTTCAGTATTAATCTATAATTAATTGCTAGATAATTAATATCGAGAGTTTATTGATACGTTATGTAATAAGATATTGTGTTATATGTCATAACCTATATCTAGTTGTAGACTAGCTCACTGTGTCAAGGTCTAGGTAATGCACTGCGACTAGTGCATACAGCTGCATCTCCGGTATTACCATAAGGCATAAGCCGAGCACTTGTGGGTTATGAATTCTCATCCGTCGTTTATGTATTTCAAAATACTTATCTATCATCGCAGGTTATATTAGGAACACAAGTAAAAAATATTAATTTGTTTTACTAGATAAAGGGTGTAACATAATGAAGTAATAAATACTCCTTCAGCGCTGCCACTTTCACAGTAAACTCTATACAAGGAACACATACACAACCTAAGGTATTTTTTTCCATTTATTTAAGGTCGCTTAGAACAACAAGGTTAATAATTATTATCACTCGTGTGTTACATTCTGTATATGACGCATAAAAAGGTGCAGATTTTTGGCTACATTAACTGCATATTATGTACATTGTACATTTATTATTATAATGTTATGTTAAGGGGGCGACTAACCCAAAATTATTGATTTTATAATTCATTTTTATACTTGAAAATAAGCCGCGAATTGTTTCATTCTCTAAAATTACATACTACATTATATTTCCAAGAATCCGATCTGAGCAAAAACAAGAATTCTTAAAATTTTCTCATAAAATTTCAAAAATCACATAGATGCATAGCTAATTTTCACGAATCCGCAGCTGTACCCACTGAAACCCGACCGTGTTCCTACTTCCGCGCAGGACGGAGACGCGAGGGCCTATTGCAATTTACAAGTCTTCCGTGGCTTCCGTCCGCGCTCGCCTGCTCACCCAAAACAGGCCCGCGCTGTTGGGGTTTCTTGTCCCCCTAGGACGAACAGATGTCCCACATGGGGGGCTTGCATAGGCCGGTCGTCTTTGTGTCGCGATGCGCAGGAACACAACGCGCATCGCGACTAACTCGGGGATGAGAAACCGACCTAGAGGATTTTTAAAATGTTGTATATTCATTGAGAAAAAACTAATTTGGCGATGAATCCGCGTCGTCCTCTTTCACCTGGCATATTAAAGACGGGCGTGAATGTGAAGAGGGAAGGACGACGCATTACGCAATGTTTGATTTTTTGGGTTAGTCGCCCTCTTAATAATAGTCGTAACTGAGCAAGCTTATTTTAATTCGTGGCTATACCGAACGAAAGGAACCAAAATCGGTAGACCATCATCTTGTAATAGTAATAGTTATAATGTGTGTTTGTTTATCAAAACGATGATCTGATTCAAATTAATTTTCGATAATCGAAATCCTATTTTCGTCAAAGTCGGTATAACAGTCGGGCCGATAACGTGTTTAGCAACAGAACTATCTCCGCTTTCTTTATCTACCGACCTAGCCCAAGTGCAACAATGTAGCCTATCTCCGTATCTCGTGACCCCGTGGTCATAACAACAGTCAAAATTGACCCAGTGAGGTGAGCGCCGAAATACAATGTTGAATGTGTGTACCTACTGTGTAGCTGTATAAGAGACAAAGCAGGCGTCTATTATAAAATACTAGATGTTCCACGCGGCTTCGCCCGCGTAATTTAGGAATTTCACGCAACCGTACATTTTTCCGCATAAAATAGCCTATGTCCCTTCACATGGTCTATTCTTCATGTTTGCCAAATAACATAAAATTTGCTCCAGTAGTTCTTAAGATAATAAGCAATTTCATATAATTTCCCCCGTTTTTTCCACATTTTCCTCTATTTCTTAGCTCCTATTAGTCTTAGCGTAATAAAATATAGCCTTCCTCGATAAATGGGATATCTAACATTGAAAGAAGTTTTCAAATCGGACCAGTAGTTCCTGAGATTAGCGCGTTCAAACTATTACTAAATAGGCAATTTCATATAATTTCCCCCGTTTTTTCCACATTTTCCTCTATTTCTTAGCTCCTATTAGTCTTAGCGTGATAAAATATAGCCCATAGCCTTCCTCGATAAATGTACTATCGAACACTAAAATAATTTTTCAAATCGGAAACTAACAAACTCTTCCGCTTTCTAATATTAGTATAGATAAATAAATTATAAGGAATGGGCATCGCTTTACCAACCACTATCTCCGTATAACAGATAGCTGTTACCTCTTTATGTTCAAACTGCAGAACCGATATATTAAAACTAATTTGAAGCTACTCGGAGTCCCTGGATGGGATAGTTTTTATCGCGAGAAACATACTATAATATTTATGAACTATACTATACTCGGCGAAACATGGCGGTAGCAGTTATTGACTTCCTGTCAAAAACTTGTCATTTTCTATATAAACCACGGATGACAATGAAATATCAGATGTTGTCAATCGCGGCTTATATAGAAAATGACAAGTTTTTGACAGGAAGTCAATGACCGCTACCGCCATATTTCGCCGAGTAGAGTATAGTGTTTCACATCCTGCGCAACGTAATTAGGGATGGCATCTAAATTTTTAATAAACAATTGTCATTATAAGGAGAAGGGGGAATAAAAACGATTTGGAACTATTCAAGTTTAATCTACGACTTGAATTAGTTGTTTGTTACCAGAGTGTCGGGCGGCTGCGAACATCAGGTGACATATCACATAACCCAGCTAGCGCAGCGAAGTCCGAGGTATCGGCTCTGGCAGTTGGCACTTGGCAGGCAGCCAGCCGCTACTGGCACAACACAACTGGCATACGGAAATCAACTTGATTTACCTCTTGGCGCAAATACCTTTACAAGGCTTTGAAGAACAGTTTACGTTTGTTTCGAAAACTACTTACGACTTACATTACTAGTAAAACTATCGTAATGGGGTTGCACCGTACTCCGTTCCGTTTGAAAATTTGGTATAGGCGACAATAAAACTTCCAAATTCATATATCCATCGCGTAATAAAGATTATGGGACTATTTTTATACATATCACGCTATAAATATTAGTTTTAAGTTTTTTTCTCACGTTAAAATCAAAATTATTCGAAACGGAGTATCATGTAAGTAATAATTATGCTAATTTTACCAGCATATCAAACATTCGAGTTTAAATTTTGAAATAATGAATCAAGTTATAATTTAATAAAGTATCTTCCAGTTAAGTAACTTGGTAATTAGTTGTGATGAATCGACTTCCAACTTAGAAGGGGGATCGGCTTGTATCACTCCCCATTCATTATCGAATTCATATTTTAACAAACTCGAATTTTCAGGAATATTGCGATTGGTAGATTTTGATAACACTTTCAGGGACTTTCGATGTGATAAGAGAGTCGGACAACTTGTTGATACATAATAAAAGCGTACATAGGCTGCACTAAAAATATCGGGAATGGAATACTTCCACTATTCCTGTCATATTAAAATCTTTTGAATTGAAAACTCCTTGGTTTTAAAAATCGAATACCATTTATTTACTTATTTAAAAAAAGATTCTCGGTCTTGTCACAAGGTCTTGTCAAACTTGTTTAGTCGTTGAGAAAATGGAGTTGACTCGAGAAAATTCTAGAGCGATGATTTGTTATGACTTTCGAAGTGGTTTAACACAAAAACAGTGTGTTGATCGGATGATTTCTGCATTTGGTGATGAAGCCCCATCCAAAACCACAACTTATCGCTGGTTTGCTGAATTTCAACGTGGACGTGTTAGGCTCAGTGATGATCCCCGTCAAGGTCGTCCAAAAACTGCAGTCACCCAAGAAAACGTTGATGCTGTGCGTAGGCTGGTTGAGGAAGTTCGACATGTGACATACCGCGAAATTCAGGCAACTTTAGACATTGGCATGAGTCAAATACAAATAATATTGCATGAACAATTAGGTTTAAAAAAGTTGTTATCCTGATGGATACCGCATTTGCTCTGTGAAGAGCAAAAAGCGGCTCGCGTTACTTGGTGCGTCAGAACTCTCAAAATATTCCACGCAGGATCCTCAAATGCTGTATACAACATCGTATCAGGTGACGAATCCTGGATATACGCGTACGAACCCGAAACTAAAAACCAGTCACGAGTTTGGGTGTTCAAAAAGGAGTTAAAGCCAACAAAAATTGTTCGTTCACGGAGTGTTGCAAAAAAAATGGTGGCCACGTTTATCTCCAAAACCGGCCATATTGCGACTATTCCTCTTGAGGGACAAAGAACGGTTAATGCAGAATAGTATGCTAGCATTTGTTTGCCACAGGTCGTATCTGAACTCCGTAAAGAGAACTGCAACCGCCGCATCATCCTCCATCACGAAAATGCGAGTTCTCACACCGCGCACAGAACAAAAGAGTTTTTAGAGCAAGAAAACATAAAATTATTAGACCATCCGCCGTACAGCCCCGACTTAAGCCCTAATGATTTCTATACTTTCCCTAAAATAAAGAATAAATTGCGTGGTCAGAGATTTTCATCATCAGAAGAAGCTACAAAACGGCCATTTTGGAGACCCCAACTTCCGAATGGAATGGTTGCTTCAATGATTGGTTCCATCGTATGGAAAAATGTGTCAAATTTCACGGAGAATAGTTCGAAAAGCAATAACCACATTTTTAAATAGTACTGTTGTGTCACCTCCTAGATTCCCGAAATTTTCAGTGCCGCCCTCGTATTGATTAAGGGAACAAATCAAAACTGCGTGAATTTTGTAAAGGCAGGCGGTCCACAAAACAAAAAACTACGTGGCCAAGGGCGAAGGGTGGTTTTTGTCCAAAAGTCAACATAATGAAATATCGCGCGACGGTCATTTCTAATATTTTCGCTATTATGTTCTGTATATAATAATTGGGATTTTAGGTTATATTATTCGTAGGATTTTACACTAATTTTATATAAAAAATCTAAACTTTTGAAGGCAATCATAGCCAACTTAAATGTGACTTCTATTTTGCAATTTTTGGGGCTTGTACCAACTTCAAAGGTTGGGTATGTCACCTATATGTAAGCAGCTTGTAAAGAATGCTTAAATATTATGTTTCATATAGATTTGAGATAATACATTCACATAATATATTATGGTGAACAAAATTTAATGTTTTACGTATATATTCATTAAAATAATTAATACTTGGGTGATTTTAATTAATTTTGGGACTAATTAAAACCACAAAAAGGCCTGTTTCGTATTTAATTAAAGTAATTAATAAAATCACTCCCGGATATTATAATAAATTTAATCTCTTCGAGTATGGCCTAAACCATGAAGCAGGGAAAATAAAATATACTTATTAAATTTAAAAAATATGAAACTTGATGTTGCTCGTAATTTCATTGCCCAAAAATAACATTAACTATCGGTCGTAACCGTACATGGAAAAAGGAATAAAACTATCTTACATTCTTTCGCGCGACATCATCTTAATTAATCGGTTCTGCGGTTTATGGGCGTATAGGTAACATAGTACATAGACTTATGTATAGGAAAACATTACATTTAAAATATTAATGTATCACAAAATGTTACTCGTTTCGTTACCTGGACTATGAAATCGTCGTTTATTTTGATATCTAAATCCACTATGAGCTGTCGCCGTTTGGAACAATTTTCCCGTAAACTTCGTAACTCGTAAAATCTCCCGTAATTTGTGGGCTAATGAAATATAATCTGAAACTTATTCAATTTGCCCCCGCGCTGGGCGGCTGGGAGCGGGGGCGGGCGGGGAATCCCCCGGGGGTAATTACCAAATTTCCGGGACGAAATTTCAATTGAAACCTTCCGTCAATACAGAAATTAATTTTATGTAATAATTTGTGTGAAAGTTCGTGATTTTCTCTTGCTATTCCAGTAAATGGAAAGGAACATTTTTAGTGTAAGCTGTTAACTGGACAATTTCTTGAGTAGCAGATGACAGTACCAAGGATCAAAGGTTTAATCCATGAGATACTTAATGGCTGTACTCTCAAGTCGCGCACTAGCTGGTGGTTGACATACACCCAGATAATATTTAAAAATCTTCATAAACTTATAATAATTATTATTGTCCTAATATATAATTATAATTAGGGCAAGCCATACCATTTTTGCGCTGGTTCTTCTCGTCGGCTAGTTTCTCAACCGGTGGCAGGCCTCATGCAGACATTTTAAAAGTGTTTTTTTAACCGATTCAGAAATTAAGTTTCATTTTATTATATCCTTTGACCCGTTCAACCCAGAAATCCCGCGAGATCACGCAACCTCTCAACCCAACTGCCTAGCAACAACAAGTTAGCAACCTTAACTTGCAACCTTCAAGCCTCAGAAGCTTTGAGAATTTTCATAAAGACTGCTCCGACCCTCTCAATAGCACTCGACTCGAGAGAACTTTACATTTCTTACTGAATAATATTGAAATACGACATTTAATTTCAGAGATTTGTCAAGTGACCTCGACGACAGCCTTCATTGCTTCGAATATATTCCACGAGTCACGAGTACATACTCTAGTCTAGCGTACTACTAGAATAAGCACACATTTATTTTGTACGTGTTCTGTTATATAATTATTTAGTTGCGTTGACAATTGTTGAAGTTAAAATAAGTTGCAACTTTAATCGATTGAAAAACGTGTTTCAGTCGACAAAATATTAAACAATAAAGCCTAGAACGCCTTTCATTTTTATGACTTTGAACTTTAAACGAAATAGCAGTAAATAAGTTTGGTTTAACGATTCCGACTCGTACTTAACAATCAACTTTACGCCTTAGCTCAAAACTTTTGGCATAAAGCTTAGAGAATACAATATTAAAGCCAAAATATACAAGGCTGAAAAATAATTGAAAACCTTTTTAGCAGATCTTTCTAATCTCACATCGGGTACATAATTTTCCAATTTATTTTCATGACGCGATACACGAGAACAATAAAAGATTATCTGTATCTGAAATTGCGATCCGACGCGTGTGGAGGCGTGTCGGTGTGTGGTGGCGTATTGTATCGCGAGGTGGTTAGCTGATATTGTTTATTATGTTTACTTTTACATACGATACTTGTAATAATATACAAGAAAATCATAGCTAAATGTATGAAAAAGTCGTGAATTGTGAATCTCGATGTTGTTATAATGAGCCTTTAATTTACGTCTTTATCATTTAAATAAGATTTGCAGTTTCGACGCCACAAAGGGCAATATTACGCAAAGGTCGTAACAGAGAGCGCTACTGGCAAATATAAATAAAGTACCCCGCAAACGATCAAATTGTTTGTCAAATTTTACGTGTTTGTCAAACAGTTTGATTGTAAGCTGTACAGCTTTGTTTGAAGCGTTTGTCAAACAAACTACGTGTGTGACCTGTTTGAAGAAAATTTGCATTGGCGTAGCGTTTGATAAACATGTTTGAACGTGTTCTGTTGTATTTGTCAAACAAGATCTCATGATCTCAAACCGATTCTAGCTAATTGTTTGACAAACTTGTTTGATGCACGTTTGTTCGTCTGCGCTGCTGTTTGATGTTCAAACGTAAATTACATCAAACATGTTTGTCAAACAAATTTGATCGTTTGCGGGGTAGGCACTCTATACGCTCAAAATCCTACATGTTGCACACGTCATATCAGAATATTGACAGAAACGATATCAAACGTCGAACAAAACTTTTAGTTTACTTACTGTCTATGCTGGTGCTGCCTCTAGCGTGATAACACTGCAGTAATCTATCCTATTGACCAAATAACTTATCTTTAATATCAATTTAAAAGTCATAAGTTTAAGTCGTATAGTAATTACAGCGGGGCTAAAATGGTAATATTTTGCAATTCCTCCAGAAAATGAATTGTCAAAACTGACAAACTGACAAATGTCAAATTAGTACAAATTGTGCAAATTACTAGAAATATGAATTGCAAGCAGAGTGATTTTTAAAAAATAAATCATAATAATTATGATTCGTTTTTAGGGTTCCGTACCCAAAGGGTAAAAACGGGACCCTATTACTGAGACTTCGATGTCTGTCTGTCTGTCCGTCTGTCCGTCTCTCCGTCTGTCCGTCTGTCCGTCTGTCTCCAGGCTGTAACTCAAGAACGGTAATAGCTAACGGTAAAGCTGAAATTTAACAGATTATTCAATTCAATTCAATTTCTTTATTTGCAAAATGTGAGATTAGTAAAGATGTTAGTAGATTTACAATGGTACCATCACATTTGCCCAATCGAGCATGCAAATGTTTATAGCTTATAAAGTACAATATAATATGACATACTTATTAGTTATTACTATTCTTACAAATTAACAAAGTATAAATTAATATATATTCCAAATGTGTTATTAATTATTATAAAATAAGCTAATTATAATTATGTATTTCTGTTGCCGCTATAACAACAAATACTAAAAACAAAATAAATTAAATATTTAAGGGGGGCTCCCATACAACAAACGTGATTTTTCAAACATTTGGAAATACTTAGGCACTTGAAATTTTCACAAAAGCCTTAGATAAATGTGTGCTTTTATAGTTTATAATAATATTTAAATAAAATAAAAATTTAAGGGGGGCTCCCATACAAAAAACACAATTTATGGCCTATTTTTGCTACGGTACGGAACCCTTCGTGCGCGAGTCCGACTCGCACTTGGCCGATTATTTAAAAATCACTCTGCTTGTCTAGTAATTTGCACAATTTGTACTAATTTGGCATTTTTCAGTTTGACAGTTTTGACAATTCATTTTCTGGAGGAATTGCAAAATATTACCATTTTAGCCCCGCTGTTGTGACGTCACGGTAATGCTCAAGTGCGGGGTACGGGGTGTTTGAGGGGTGCGGGGGGCAGCGGCCGCAAATGGTCATGTAACATTTTAATAAGCTCACGACTCACTCTTAGTGCGCTCGTGTAAATAACTGATATCACTAAAAACACGTATAAATTATTAAAATTATCAAGACGAGCCGCAGTCAGTATACTCTGGTTATTTTTGCTGTCTTTGGTTACTTTAGTTACTACTAAATGACGCCCGCAAATCCGTTGCGCCAAATTCGTTTATAATTATATTATAAGGTTCAATTCAGACCGCAACGCGACGCGTAGATGCATGGCTAAATTTGTATGGATTTGACTGATTTGCAAGACGTTTCACGCTCACGAAATCTGTCAATTCAGTACAAATTTACAAATGCATCTACGCGTCGCGTTACGGTCTGAATTGACCCTAAGACGTATGGAATAATTGTACATTTCGTTAGTTGAATTGTCATTACTGCATAAAATCTACAATTTTTTAGTTCGCTTAAAAATTAGCATAACGAAAAATTTTGTAAAAATAAATAAAATATATGCTATGTATATCCCTCAACTTAGTATCTTCATGCCCATCTAAGAGCGAAGGATGACAGTGAAACTTGAAAGGCAGACAGATCAAAACACTTGTGTACGGAATATTGGTCGCCTATGGGCCGGGATACAAAAACACGGCACGACGTCGTACGGCGTCGTACGGCGCCGTATCGGATGCGCGTCGTAAGAAACCACGGCACGGCGTCGTACGACGTCGTGCCGTAGAAACTCATCTTCAATTTCTACGTGAGTTTCTACGGCACGACGTCGTACGACGCCGTATCGGATGCGCGTCGTAAGAAACCACTGCTCTATCATCGTAGCTCGCAGCGTAGCAGTGGCGTAGCGGCGGCGTAGCAGTGGCGTAGCGGCGGCGTAGCAGTGGCGTAGCGGCGGCGTAGCAGTGGCGTAGCGGCGGCGTAGCAAATACTCGTAGCGACGATTCTGTGTGTCAAATATTTTTGATGTAATTTCTTTTCAATATAATATTTACGCCAGTAAATATTAGAGAAAATAAATATATGGCAAACTACCTTATTATTAGCTGTCATCCTATTATTTTACCTTATAGTATGAAAATACTAGTAATGCCAATAAAACTGTTTTCTTTAGTATGTCTTACGGCGCACTCAGATATTACATTTAATGATACACTTGACAACAAGTTTGACAACTTCAATCTATTGAATAGTTTGACAGTCTATGGGGCTAATTAGAGTTGAGTACTTCATATTCGCCTTTGAGTGTGGCATTTAAAGTGCCCATAATTAATTAATTGGGTGTTTTACCGTAGTTTACATTGCGTAGCAAGCGACTTAACGATATTCACCCGATATTCTGCAGTAGGTCCGTGTTTGCTGCATCCTACCGACTGTGCCAACTCGACATGTTTGTCGACGCCATTTGCAAAATTGTACTCCTACCTGCATATAACATTTAACATAATATGTATTTTGCGCAGACTTGACAACATTCTAAAATGGAATACGCCTGCTGGATATCTAGAACAAGAGATTAAATATTGTAAAACTAGATGTGACTACAAGTTACAACTTTGCTGCGTAAAACATGTTTTATCGCGCTAGAACCGTACATTTTCATTGATTAATCTATAAAGCCCCATAAGATCACCGGTGATCGCGACAACAATAGAATAACAATCGATTTCCAAGAATCCGCGATCGAAGGATTAAAACTATCCTATTATCGTTTACTGGGACCAATAGAAAAATCATACAAATCGTCTAATATGAAAAAAAAGGTAGTTTTTTTACATAGAGAAATGCTTTAGGCTTCGTTCAAACCTACGCGACCAAGCAACTGCGAAGCGGGAGCGTCAAGTTACGTCAAGTTGTCAAATGTGTGTTTTGTATTGACGCTCTCGCTTCGCAGTCGCTTGCTCGCGTAGGTTTGAACGAAGCATAACGCATCCCCGGCAAATTGGGGATATCGGCCGGGGTATGTGGGGCTCCTGCGTAGTCTACCCACTAAAACCCCATGGTGCTCCACTCATCGCTTAAGGCAGAGTTGCGGGTGCGATGGAACCTACCGCAAATCTAATATGCTACTTATAATACAATCAAACATACAAGTAAACATACGTTTGCATTTACATTATCTATACTAATAGTATAATTGGGAAGAGTTTGTTTGTTTGTTTGAACGCGCTAATCTCAGGAACTACTGGTCCGATTTGAAAAATTCTTTGAGTGTTAGATAGCCTATTTATCAAGGAAAGCTATAGTCTATATTTTATGACGTTAAGATTAATAGAAGCGAAAAAATAGAGGAAAGTGTGGAAAAAACAGGAGAAATTATTTGAAATGGCTTATTTGAACGCGCAAATCTCAGGAACTACTGGTCCGATTTGAAAAATTCTTTCAGTGTTAGATAGCCTATATTTATTGAGAAAGGCTATAGGCTATACTTTGTTGCGCTAAGACTAATAGGAGCGAAGAAACAGACGAAAGTGTGGAAAAAACGTGGGAAATTATTTGAAAGGGCTTATTTGAACGTACTGGAGCAATTTTTATGTTATTTGGCACACCTAAAGAATAGACCACGTGAAAGGAAATAGGTTTCTTTTTTGCGGAAAAATGTACGGTTTCCGTTACATTCCTAAATTAGGCGGGCGAAGCCGCGTGGAACATCTATCATATCATAAAAATATATTGTCCCACACATTATACTTTTATGATTTGCGCGTTAACTATTCAATCGATTTACGGGAACAACTATAAACTAAAGTCCACGCGGACGAAGTCGCGGGCAACAGCTAGTTATACATAAAGAAATCTTTAAAAAGATGTCAATGGACGTTTTTTCAGTGTCTCTTTTAATTACCTAATAATTATACGACCAAAAATTAAGTAAGTACATTCCACTATATTTTTACCATTATCTATCTAAGTTCTTTGTAAGGTATGGTTACAGTGTGTGCTCGCCCAAAACGATTACACAGCAGTCTGTACACACGCAAATTCCCATTTCCATAGCCCATTTCCATGTTTGCGTGTTTTGTTTTAATTCGGGCGGAGTGCATTCGCGACAAGATGCCTTCCGAGCTATTTGCATTACTCTAATCACTAATGGCACACACGACATGTCTTGTACACTCTTGTACTACAATTTTGCGGTTTTGAGCCTTATTGCCATAGTCATACGATCGAAATGTGGTAAACAGTGACACCGACTGGTACGCCCGCGTAATCAAAGACATGAATGGTAGAAGCCGGTAAGTAACATCTTACAACATATGAACAATTACTCATTTTTTCCCTTATAATTTTAACAAACCTTGTAACTTACCTACTTCATCATCTAGCTAATATATCTATTATCGAGCTATACATAGAAACCACATTTTTTATTTCATTTTCCCGGTCCTATAAAGTAGTTTTCAAATTGTTAGTTACGTGGTTCATCCACTCATGTATTCAGTTGTAACAAAAGTTTACCTCGGTGTTAAGATTACAGCTTTACAAAACTCTTGTACACACATAGTCCTGCAGCCGCGGTTTTAGCCTGATGATATGGAAAACTGAGCTTACAATTACATAATGTAAGTGTGGAGTCTGCGGCTTCGGAGAATTAACATTTGGAAACGATTCCACGACTTAATATTAATCTCTATGCTTGGTAAAGCGAGGATAATCAGTTGGAATTACGAATAGAAAGCTAATATTTAAATGTATAATAATATGATTTGGGTGTAATCTGTTTTCCAGGTATTTACGTACTTTGTTTTATCTCTAAGTTTTTGATCACTGGAATCGTCATCGAACATCATAAGTATTAGTCACTTATAATCCTGTTTCACTAGATTTCCGCGCTATATCATCACTATATGACAGTTAACATTATCCGGCATCCAGAATCTATAATTCTACTGTCTTTTACCTTATAATTGAGTTTTTACCGTTGTCTTGAAGGCTTAGCCTGACTGCAGTTGAAATACTGACTTTCAGAGACAAACTTGCATTCCTTTATCAATCTATCCTTTGGTGTATTGTTCTACCATAAAAGGTGTTCCTTTTTATGGTGTCCATGCTAAACGTAGTCTACCTTACGTGGACACATACATACCCTAAAGTACAACCGATGAACAGTTCACATTGGCATGAAGAGTTTAGTAATGGAGACTGTATTTCTTCATTATAATGGGACTCCTCAAGAAAAGTGTTCAACGCTGATATTTCTAGTTGTGCCAGTTCATATCTTTCGGTAACTTTCGGTAGGAAGCAGTGGCAAAGAGTCCATATAACCCGATTCCCGTCGGCTTCCCTTAGAAAAATCGAATCTATGGGCCAACGACATTTTTATATCTAATAAATATTTTACATACCTACTTAAAAAACTTTGAATTCACAATGTTATATGCAATAAATTTTTCTCTCACTTGAAATACATACTTTGAATTAATAACTATCGCCTACAAATTTTAAAAGGCAATGCAATGTGCAGGCGTAGAGAATCAAGCCGTGGATTAGCGGCTTATTTCTCTAGTATAGTTCATAGTAAGCATCTGTCCTTTTCATTCCTGTGAACTGGTCGTCATGTTCTGTCTAGTTCTAGCACGCGCGAAATATACTTGGAAATAACTCGATGCCCGACGAGTTATTACAGTCGGGGCATTTTAAAAGGCCACATTTGACATCTGTCAGATTAATCTCCATAGTGAGGTGAACTGCGTAAAAACATCGACCAAAACGAACAAATTGATACGGACTTAAAATAAAATATTTGAATTTTATACGTTTGAAACACCCTCGACTGTCGCATTATAACTTTTTCTTTTGCAAATTCAAGGAGCAAAATAAGACAAGTACATAATTTACAAAAAAAATGCATTTATTCGCTTGAATTATAAAAACTGTTAAATGTAGTATTATCATTATTCATTTCACATAAATATGTGTTACTTTTCACAACGTGGTTATTAATTTATGGGAATATTTCGTTACAAGTAATCAATGCATCGATACTATTTATTCGCTTTCGATTTTTAGGGTAACTTCCCTAGAGTTTAAAAAGAAAAAACGTCAGCTGACGTAACATTGTGACGACGTGCAATTATTAAGATCAGAATTTGTTTATTACGTTTAGAATTGTTTATCAGTAAAAGCAAATAGTTAAATAATTCGTATCGGTCATATTTACAATAAATATGTAATCGTAATAGAAAAAAGTTAATCAATTGTGCAGTTAAAACAAAACGAAAATATTTATTTTTTAAGTACGTCGCTATAAGGTTACCTGGTACAATTTTGATGAACTGTCAAATGTGGCCTATTAAAATGTCCCGACTATACGGAGAAAGGTTAATTAGCAACGCACAAGTGCAAGCGAGATAGATGAGTCATGAAGTAAAATAGGCATGATGACATTTTTTTTTCATATTGGTAATTGAAAGACCCTTAAAAATTAGAAACATCGCTGAAAGAATGACTCTGATAGCTTAAAAATTCACCAAGATATGACAATTTCAAATATCTCATAAAATAGACCTGCCCGAAACGCTCCATACAAAGTGCTACGAAAGACTGACTGTAGGGGCGAGGGCCCTACGACGTGTATTTGAGGGGAAATTGGGATATAATGAAGGAAGACAAAAATGACGTCACTCTTTCGTAGTTTGTATGGATCGGGAGAGAATTTTGTTCGGTAGGTATATTAAATATTGCGTTTATGAAAGTGGTTTTGTAACAAAAGTTACTTTTAATTGCATAAGTTATCGAATGGTATACAAATATTAAGAAATTTAATTGAAAAAAAAATCGACTTGATTATCCAACGTTGAAGGCGCATAACAAAAAAATACAAATGCTATCAAGCTGAAATTTTGGGAATACTTATTTTTTACCGTGATTTCTTTATTGTATTAACAAAATTCGCTAATCTTGGACCTTGTCATCATCCCTAAGGGAGTCATGTAAATCTGTAATTTCTATAATCTATAATAACTGGAGACTGCTGTATTATCACTTAGTTTTGTTCTTGTATGTCGTATCAAACATAATTTCCTGAGTGAGCACAGACTGGGCGGTCCTGGCGTGGACGCGCACGCGCGACACGAGGCCCCGGAAGCGGTGCTGCACGCGCGCTTCCTCATCAACGAGGGAGCCCTGGTGACGGCCACGGCCGACGACCAGCTCCACCTGTGGACCTTCCGCCAGAAGTGCCCCCAGCGGGTGCACTCGCTCAAGTTCCAGAGGGAGAGGTGAGTGCTTTTAAGTAGACTAATTCATACTCTATCCGTCTTCCTTTCAGTTTTGTTTCACTTACGAGAGTTTCCTTATTTTTTCCTTTTTAATACAATTTGTGTGGCATTGGTGATTACTTTTTTCAGTGTAGCCACTGTTTTAATGCTATACTAACTATACCTACTAGTGTTTTTTCTCTTCTCTTACTGTCTGTTGCTTCTTTATTTCTTAGAATGTTTTCAAAATTCAATTAAATAAACGGGCGGAAATTTATGTTCAATTAAATAAGTTTAAATATAATGAATTTCCACCAAGAAGTGATAGTACATTCAATATCATATTATGTTTTCATAATAATTATTAATTCTTTATTTGCTAAACAAAAACATAGTTATAATTATATAATAGTAAGTAGGTGGTAGAAGCTACATTGTCACGCTTTGGCTTCTGATAAAAGTGCGTTAACTGCAAACCTTTAAAAACAAAAAATAAATCATTTTCTGCGATCAATACATCGTTTGTTTATATTATATACTTTTACATCGCTAATAAAATCTTAATATTATTAAAATAATATGATTCAAATTACATCGAAATGGAAGCTTGAGATATAGCTTTATCCTGTTTCAGTCAAATATCCTTTTTCCTGTACTATTTTCAATTTTTCCCGTTCAAATTGTAATTTATTTAGTGCCCAACCGTCGCCCCGTCGATTCACACCTGTGACGTAAGCCAAGTCGACCCCAGCGCAGCGGGAAGTGCATAATTAGATCACCTGTCCAGCGCTGGGCGACTCGACGGTGGACGGTGGCATTTGACAGATCTTTAATTGGATTTGCCGGCTTAATCGGCTCCGACCTGGCATTTTACTTGCCGATAATTAAGATCGCCAGCAAAATTGAGAATGTAATAAGCGGAAATGTCGTATTTAATTATTACAAATTACGATGTCATTTTTACGTCTCAGATGAGGTTGATAAGATATTTACTTAATTAGCTTAATTCTGACTTGTTCTTCATTAGTAACAAAATAAACTGAATTAAATTCAGTGTTGATAATTTAATTTGGTAATGTTTTCAAATTTTTAATTTTTTGTATTACTTTGCACTTGTCTTATAACTATAGCATTCCATTTTTAGTATAGTGTAGCCTGTAGGCACTATACAGTATTCTAATAGCGTTTAACAAAGTTTTAAATCTTTTGACACTTAGGGTTGATTTAGACCGCAACGCGACGCGTAGTCTATGCATTTCTAAATTTATATGAATTTGACAGATTCGCAAAACGTCTCACGTCAAATCCATACAAATTTATGCCGCGCCGCGCCTCGCCTCGCCCCGTCACGTTGCGGTCTGAATTGACCCTTAAGGCACAATCTTCAACTACTGATATAATAAACAGTATACGCACTAGCGACTAAGTATCTCTATAGTAGAGTCTAGAGATATTCTGTAACACAGTACAGCACATTACTAGGTGGCAGGCATTGTTGCAGATACCGCATCAAACTGCATAGAATATAAGCACTAGGTACTAAGTATCTCTATAGTAGAGATATTATGTAACAGAGCACCTTACTAGGTGGCGGGCATTGTTGCAGATACCGCATTAAACTAACACGAAGCACCAAGTTGAAGGGGTGAGTGCTAGTTTGATGTCTGTATGCTCGACTTGGCGTATTCGCTACCGTGCCACCATTATGTATATAGTTGCACATAATTGGGAATTATATGGATTGATTTTGTCGTACGACAAGTCGGCTCATCAATATATGTATGTGCACAATAAAGTATATTGTTTAGTCAGTCTTACGTAGACTGGCTATGTCCAGTTCCCATTTTTACATCTACGGTAAAGTCAAAGGTATTGATTTTTGACAGTAGATTTGCGACGTGCGACTTGAAAATCGATCCAAGTAAATCTCAATGCATGGCATGCGCATGATAGAACACATCTAGTAACGCCCACGGACGTAATAAAATACGGACGTAGCATTACACTATAAAGAGGTGAAGCATGCAAGGTACGACAATTTCGTTTATTGTACACGTGACCGACACACACACGCAACTAGGTACTACAACCCGCTGTCATTGTACATAGAGTGACGGCGCCAATGACACGCACACATCCTACACGGGCAGTCATAACTATGCTTCACTCGTGATTAGACAAGATTACGTCCGTATTTTTTTACGTTATAATTATACTCAGTGTAACTTTGACATACAATCCCTACAGTATAGTTGTACTAGTTACGTTTTTCAGACCTTCTTTTATAGAAATAACCATCCATATAGAGTACGAACATAAAAAGAATAGCTCAGATTTACTACATACAATACAAAGATTTTGTAATTTTTCCAAGGTTTTGTCTGTTCACGACATCGTAGCACGTAGCCGCCAAATAGAGAAACCGATCTAGATATTATGTTATGTATAATGTAAAAAGACTTTCATAAATACTTGTAGTCCGAGTAAACTACGTAATGTGACGTAGTTATCAGTACCCGTAGGATATTAACGTCCTCAGAACGTAGTCCCGTAGACAGTTACGTTATCGCTACGGCGGACTTTTACGGCCACGTTAACCGTTTACGGTATCTTTTGAGGGTTGACCTCCAAGCTTTCAACCCTCCGGTGATAACCCGCGGGCAGGATAGTTTTATATAATAGACCCGAATGTGATTTTGTATTGTGCTTAGAAAAAATTAGGTACTTATAAAAAAAATACAAAAGAGAGAAATACCGCGGAATAAAAACATGCCTTATACTATTAAAAACTTATAATAATTTTAGTGTGTTCATCCATACTTCTATACTAATATTATAAATGCGAAAGTGTGTCTGTCTGTCTGTCTGTCTGTTACCTCTTCACACTCAAACTAATTTTGCTGAAATTTGGCATGGAGATACTTTGAGTCCCGGGAAAGGACATAGGACACTTTTTATCCCGGAAAAATGTACGGTTCCCGCGCGATAAACGAATTTTGGCGCAACGGAGTTGCGGGCATCATCTAGTACTATTTTAAATATCACTTTATTACCCTATTGTAAAGAATTACAATAATTTTAAATCAACTTACCTTTAACAAAATATAATACAGCTGAAATCGTTGTTAAACCTAACAATTTATGCATTAAAATTGTTAGAAACGTCATAATAATTAAGGGAAGCGTTGCTTCGGTGGAATAATTTAAATTGCATTTATGTTCGGAGTTTAATTATGCATCAGAACATAATCATGGTTGTCAACTTTGTTAATAGTTAGTGTTAATTAAAGTGTGTAATTTAATACTTGTTGTAGAAATCAGTTGGGTGTTGGAAAAATGTTCTGGAATATGTTATTGTACTTGATGCTTTATGAGTGTAGAGTTGTAGACGGTGCAGACCATTGTAAACCCACAGATAACCCGAGGTGTGATCATCATATAAACTGACACTAATTTATCTGTAAGAATATTATATGCTTTTTTAGGGTTCCGTAGCCGTAATGGCAAAAAACGGAACCCTTATAGATTCGTCATGTCTGTCTGTCTGTCTGTCCGTCTGTATGTCACAGCCACTTTTCTCCGAAACTATAAGAGCTATACTATTGAAACTTGGTAAGTAGATGTAGTCTGTGAACCGCATTATGATTTTGTTTTGATACAAAGATGGAAAAAATATTCAGAATTTTAGTACAACTGAAACAAAAAATATTTTTTCGTCTAACTTATAAGGTATCTATGGATAGGTCTTCAAAAATTATATTGAGGTTTCTAATATCATTTTTTTCTAATCTGAATAGTTTGCGAGAGAGACTCTTCCAAAGTGGTAAAATGCTGCGGAACCCTTCATGGGCGAGTCCAACTCGCACTTGGCCGGTTTTTATTATTTAACAGGCAAAGGATCCGTACAAGGTTGAAACCTTAAAAATTTACCGATTGTTATTATTAAGATCACAGGCGAATCTAAAAAAACAATTAATTTTAAATTTTGTTATACACTCACTTTCGAGAACGGCTGAACCGATTTGGCTAATTTTAGTCTTGAAATATTCGTGGAAGTCTAGGAAAGATTTACATTTGAAGGGAAGTGATACGAAATTCGCCGGGTCATCTAATTCAAAATAAAACTAAGTACTCAGGTGACACTCCAGCCGCCGTGCCGGCGTCCTACAGCATTACAATATCTGGTGTGAGTTTGATCCCGGACCCGGGCAATAGTATGTTTTTGTTGCGTCATACTGCTATTATATTGTTTAATACAAGTGTAATATCACCTGAACACTG
This sequence comes from Lysandra bellargus, assembly GCA_905333045.1. NCBI lineage: Eukaryota > Metazoa > Arthropoda > Insecta > Lepidoptera > Lycaenidae > Lysandra > Lysandra bellargus. Next base: position 345,702 of record HG995353.1, on the reverse strand, counting down.
TCACTTCATCACCGATATATTAGACACTGGCAGAGGTCATTATTTATTATATATTATACTACGGGCTCAATAACACCAGCGGGACGTGTATATAAGAGAAAAATTGAAATAAATTTTGATAAATAAGATAAGATAAGATAAGATTTTAATAGATAAGATAAGAAGAATACTAGTTTTCAGGAAACATAATAGGGGATAGTCGTTACTCGTTACGTTATAAACTCGACAAAGGCCGTGACACCAAACCGACTGTGAGCCGCCGAATGTGAGCGAACGTAGTTACGCAGTTTATTGTATTTCCATATATATTCATTTTTTCGTTCACACCTAACTGAGAATACGCTATTACGCTAGGCGTAGGCGCAGACATTCGATACCGTTATTTTCACGTCCACACTGGGGCTCACAGTGATCCTGCTCACATTCGGCAGCTCACAGTCGGTTTGGTGTGAACACGGCTTTAGACCACATACGTCCGCGTCAGTCTGAGTTAGTTGATCATAAATATAATAAAAAGAGACAGCATGTTTAGACAAGCGATTAGCAGTAACCCGAGTGGTGTATGTCGGCCCAACGTCCTCAAATCTCCTCTAATCTCCGTTGACAGGAAACCCGTTATTGATACAGGCCCGCCTGGTGACCGCGATAACGCCGGAACAAATATTATTTATCAAAAATAGGTGAAACGACCACTGAAAATCTGAAATAAAAACGTAGGTGGACCTGCTCGTTATGTTGTTCAACCAAATTTCCTTTTCAAATCTGAAAGAGCGTTCAGCTGCAATTTTGCTCTGTTCAAAAGGCGACAATTTACTATTTTAAAATCGAAACAACTTTAAAAGTTATAAAAGTAAACCAGTTTTCTGTTCCGGACGAATTTGTCCCACTTCGAGAGAACAGGTTAAACAAACGAATCTTTAACACCTACAAACTAACTCGAGAAACCAACGAAATCTCCAACTATTAACTCGCCTAGAAGTTCCAAAAACTCGCGAAAACTTGCCGAAGACTCGCGAAAACTCGCCCAAAACTCGATAAACTCGTGAACTCTCCGCGCCATTTACCTCGGGAAAGTTGCTGCTCGATCTCTCAACTTTCCTGCTTCGAGTCGCGATATTTGATCTGCCACTTGCTGTATTGCCATTTGGCAGCTATTCATCTGGACTCTTGAGGTGTAAAATGTTTTTGGTTTTTTTTTTTTAATTTTGAAATTAAAATGATCTAGTAAAGTTGTACTTACTAATAAAAAGTAATATAAGTAATTTAATATTATAATGTTATTTGCATTATTATTTATTACATAAGAACAATAGATGATTAATTTAATTAAATAATGATCTTCTTCCATGGAGAACAAGCGGTGAAATAACATTGAGTTCCTCTAAAAGTGTTTTGAAGGAGTAACGCGAGTTTCCAAAGCAATAATTGCTTTCAACCGATCCGCTTTCGTTTGTCGATTTAATAAAAAGCTAATAAAGTGCAATCCTAAATAGCGATCAGGTATGAAGTGGGGGGAGAGGGGAGAGGGAGGGGGGAGGTATTTGGTCCAGCTCCGATTACTCGTTCAAAGGATCTGACCGGGGTTGGAACTCGGTAGCCAATCACCGCCCATTCATAGGTTCTAATTAAAATTTCTCATTCACTGCTCTGCTTTATGCTACAAAATATCACACTTTTCAACGCTCAATACGTATAATATTTCGTTGAAGTTTATTAAAAACTAGCTGTCCCGGCAAACGTTGTTTTGTAATTTAAAGTATTTCTACTTCATCAGTTGATACAAAATCTTACCCCCACTTTTGTCCCCTAAGAGGAGTGGGAAAGTTTTATACAACAGATGTTAAGTTGGAAAAACAGTTAATAATATGAAGTAATTCCATTAAAGAAAAAAGTTTGATACAAAATCTGACCCCCTCTTTGGTCCCCTTAGAGGGGTGGGGGGGTGATTTTTATACACCAGATGTTGAGTTGGGAGAAGGCAAATATATCTGCGAAAATCGTATGCAAATCGGATCAGTAGTTTTCATGTTAAAGCAAAAGTCTTATACAAAATCTGACCCCCTCTTTCGTCCCTTTAGAGGGGTGGGGGGAAAATTTTTTATACACCAGATGTTAAGTTGGAAGAAGACAAATATATCTGCGAAAACCGCATTTAAATCGGATCAGTAGTTTTCGTGTGATAGTGGAACAAACATACAGACAGACAGACAGACAGACAAAAAACTGACCACATTTTTGGCTTCTATAGCGATGTAGTGACACCCCCCGCTTATTATTTTTTGAATATCTTTAATGTACAGAATTTTCATTTCTACAGTTTTATTATATGTATAGATAAATTCTAAGTAAAATGTATATATTTGTTTCATGATCAGCAGTTGTCGTGCTTACTAAAATCATAATTATAAACTTTATTTGCAAGAATTTCGTGACACGTTAAAACACAATATAATCTGCTAAACATGTTTGTATCTTAAGGGGCCGGGCTACCCTCGAAATTCTCATACATACGTAATACCAAAATCATTTTCTCATACAAAAAAGAATATTTTTCAGTATTTAAATATTTTTGTGTTTTAAATGGAAACATTTTGCCTTTATCTGTGCCTTAATCTCTGTATTCCCTATATTCAAATAATCGGCCAAGTGTGAGTCGGACTCGCGCACGAAGGGTTTCGTACCGTTATAGAGCAAACACAGACTAAAAATTGTGTTTTTTGTATGGGAGCCCCCCTTAATTTTTTATTATATTTAAATATTATTATGAATTATTAAATAACACATATATTCAAGGCCTTCGTGAAAGTTTCAAGTGCCTACCTCTTATCATTATTGATTACGAGCAAAAAAGGCCAAAGAAATCACGTTTGTTGTATGGGAGCCCCCCTTAAATATAAATTTTATTTTTATTTTAGTAGCGGCACCGGAAATACACAATCTGTGAAAATTTCAGAACTCTAGCTATAGCGGTTCTTGAGATACAGCCTACAGGACAGTACTACAGGACAGACAGACGGACAGACATCGAAGTCTCATGAATAGGGTCCCGTTTTTACCCTTTGGATACGGAACCCTAAAAATTATATATTTTTAGCACAGCTAATATTTTATTGATCATCACTAGGTTATATTGACCTAAATTCTTGACAGCAAAAACTAACAAACTGTAACAAATATAACTTCTGCTAAATGTTAACATGAAAGTTTAATTTTAAACTGCACGGAGCGCGAACTGAGCTAATTTAAAGTACCTGAGCGAAGTATGCACCTTTGAGGACGGTTTAGTGTTTAACCGGGGTATGCTAAACGTTGGTTTACCGGCCTTTGTGCTACAGTAAACACGGCCCGAGTGAACGCGCCAAAAATATTACTTTAATTTTACATTACTTACATATTTAGTTAGAAAAAAAATCATCGTTAGAATTTTCCTAAAAAACACAAAGAGACGCTGTTAACAGAAGTACAAACTCTCAATTCAGCTACGTAACATAACTTTTAATAATTCATAACTTTTGTTACCACTTTACTCTCAAACACTCTACAATCTAGCTTAAAAAAGTTTCAACTTTTTTGCTATCTCTACCCGTCCGAGCTCTAGTGGAGCGAAACTGCGGGTAGATTGTGCTGGAAATCGAACGTGATAGGGCCCTGTTTGTGTGTGTACACGCGTGTATATGTGTGTATATAGTGATAGGCCCAGTGTGATGTGTGTGTGAACAGAGTGGGCACGCATCACCGAACACCGGGCAAAGGAAATGGCCACCGAAAACAGCGCTGTTGTGACTACTGATAAACGCAAACATTCACTAACGGCACGCAGAAAATGGTTGAACGTTTGTAATTCGTTTACAAATAGGGATAGGCTAGTTTTAGGAATAATACTCATGAAAGCCCATCTCCAAAATCATACTTCAAATGATATGCTGAACGATTAAAAAAGCTTTATTTTTTATCGCCTTGTTAATAAATACTCCACTTTAACGCTTATAAATATAAATAATATTATGTATGTTGATGTCTTTGTTGAAGTTGAAGACATTATGGAAACCACATGGATAAGACTTACACTTATCCATGAGGTTGTCATCATGGCTTTTTTGTATGAATTAGGTATTTTATGCCAATTTTCGTTCTTTTCTCTCTCTTTTTCAATAATGATAGTTTTTACTCTCGAGTATCAATTATTAGTAATTATTATAATTATAGATGATTTACTTGCAGCTTAAGATATGAAATATCTAACATTATTAATATTTAAAAAAAGTAATTTTACTTTCAAAACTACTAACAAATTTTGAAAGTACACACCTATAACAGGCAAGTTGAAAAATTATAGCCATGAAATATCGTCCCCATTCACGGATCACGAGGTAACGTCACTAATGTGACACATTACCGAAGTGACGTCACTAATGTGACACATTACCGAATTACATGAAGCCCACACGAGCCCGTGTCATGTGCTACTTAGCGGCTGATTTCATATTTACCGAGAATTGTCGTAACGTTTTTATGAACTCTTTATTATATTATTGCAGGAATTATTATTTTTTAGGTCTTTAAACTATTGGGTCGGTTTCTATGAATTTTACTACAACTGTGGTGCTAAACTTTTTTTATATGGGCCACAAACATGTTTTAGGGTCAAAAATAACGTTCTTCAAAATAAATAATTTAAACGGTGAAAAATGTTCACGACTTTTACGACGACTTCGCATCATTTTGCCGGTGGCCGGTGAGCGTGAACTTTAAAATGTCGTAACATCAGGCTGGCCACTGATAAATTCCTGGCAGGCCGCACGTTGAGTAAAGCTGTAAGTACTACAACTTACTCCTGAGTTCTGACATATCACATAATCGAGAATCGAGTTAATCTCAGTAACTTTCGGTTTAAGACACCTTGACTGGCGCACGATCATCCGCGTCAGTGTATCTATTTTGTAACGAGAAGTTTGATGTTTAATCAACGCGATGGCGACTTGATTTGAGTTAGTTCAGAGTACGGATCACGATTGAAGCTAAATCAGAATCGAAACTTGAATGGACTTCAATTGCAGAATGTACTGTTCCCAAAATATTTGTTTTTCGCCCACAACATAGTTATACGAGTTACTTTGTGATGATAAACCGTAGTCTACGGTTTATACGGCGTAGACCATAAATAAAGAACGATGTGACAATATCACAATCTACACTTTCTGAATAAGTTATTGAAATCGTCCAACGGGGAGCTGTTAAAAGTGTAATATACTCCTAATTATGTCCTACCACAAACCTAACGAATATAATTCTATAATAGATGTTGTTGGCGATGTCGTGCGCGTAAAAGATACCACAAGGAACAGTGCATTTTGTCGCGACGATAAAATATGCCCTATATATTTTCCTTTGGTCTACTATTTTTCTTACACACAGGCCTTTTATCAAAATAGGGTCGGTACTCGGTAGTTTCGACTTTCGAAGCTTACTTACATAGTCAACAAAATAATATGAGTTTAAATATTAATTACTTTATTTCTTTGTATGTAAGTACTTATATATAGCCTTTAATACATAGCAAACGTTGCCTTTTTGTAATAGATAACCTATAGGTACAGAAAATAAGAACATACATGATAAGAGCATGTAATTTGATGAAGCAGCTGCGAGCAAAAGCCGGTTATAGACGTTCAGTAATTACACAGACGTAATTTATTTCAGGGCGTGCTTAATGACGCGAAATAATATTTTCAACGATCATTATAATATTTATTCAGCGTTTCGAGTGCCGCAGACAACACATTCCACACAAACATTGTTGTTGATGTAACGACACAGTTATTGTAATGAACACGGCGCAAACGTTCACCAAATAAACATACATTTTAACTGAAGTCTCTAGAACAATAATTATTCTGTAAAAACTTTTATTTAAACATGAACGAGAAAAGAATATTCTAAAACAATAATTAAAAGGGGAAACTCGCAAGAACTCTCGAGCGAAGTTTTTACAGCGCGGTGCGGCGGGCCGGCGGGCGGGAGCCGGGAAGCGCTAGTTTTTCAACATCTTTTCTTCTGTTCCGGTGGAAAGTTTTTAAGAAAATACTAATCAAAATGCATCTTGTTTCTGTTCGTTTAATATAGTTTTTAAAGTTTGTAAAATACCGCCTTTGAAAGCCATACTTGCACTTACCAAGTTTGACTTTTTGACTTGCAAAGTCAAAATATACTTATTTAATGCCCGGGACACACGAGGCTAGTTTTTCAAGCTAGGATAGCAAGCTAGTTTTTTACCAAACTGTCCTGGCTTGCTGACCTAGCTTGGAGCATACTAGTTCTGTTTTACAAATGAAGATAGTTTTGTCTACACGAAGCCAGAAGTACTAGCTTGCTAGCTTACTAGCACTAGCTTGCTATCCTGGCTTGAAAAACTAGCCTCGTGTGTCCCGGGCATAATGGATATAGACATATAGACAGACAAAAAGTAAGAAGTTCACAACTCATCTTTATCACTGTTGTGTGTTCAATCATTAAAACATTGTACTCACAAAAATACCTCGCCACAAGAAGAAAATATTATTTTCATCATTTTAATCTCTCGTCTTTCTAAATAACGTTTCTATTTGAAATTGTGTGCCCTAGTATATCTCTGTGTTTTTATTTTAATCCTGTAATACGACGGCCTGTAAAACTAAACTTTAATGTCGGCTTTGTTCGTGACCGTAGCTCCGTACCGCGGCTTCGTGCTGCGCCGACTTTTTACTTTATTACTTTTTAGTTTCGTATTTAATCTTGAGGTTTCAGTAGTTATTAAGTTGTTTAAATTGAATCTTAGTTGAAGATAATACGTTGTAGAGGCCACACTTCGGACAATTAGTTGTGCAGCATCATTACACTTTAATTTGTTCTAATTCAGTAAGTCATAAACTTCAACTCTCTCGCTGTATTTCCATACAACAGCTGTAATATGCATTTTCATTTGAAGAGAACACTAAACAAGACATAACGTTTTGCTAATTAAAGATCTATAATATAGTTTTCACAGAGCCAGTACTGGCTGCCAATAAAACTGGCAGCCAGTATTGGCTTGGTACATGCCGCGTCTAAACAGTTTGGCCTGGCTTGAAAAACTGTTCATACGCGGCATATACCAAGCCAATACTGGCTGCCAGTCTTATTGGCGGCCAGTACTGGCTCTGTGAAAACTATACTTAAGACCTTGGAGTAAGTAACATTTCTGCATGTATATGTGGAAAAAGTTGTTGTCTTTAGTTACACTTCTAAAACACTCTGCACATTTTTTACTCGCTCCTTCTGTACCTGACCTACCATACCAGAACTTGCTAGCATTCATATTAGCATTGTATTAGCATTGTATTGGTTTACTATTCCCAGATCTCCAATATTTGCCTACGTCTCTGCTCTGCGAATGTTACTAATATACGTACTTACTTTCTGATCTTTGCAGTAAGCGACCGCGACCGTAAAAAATTCAAATACAAATTTTCTACCGACATTGGTCTAGCGACCCCTGATGCCGCTGCTTTGTAGTGACGTAGAGCAATATAAAGCCTATATCACAAAGTGGAATTTTATTGAATTTGAATTTTTGTCGGTCGCGGTTGCTTGCCGCGTTGATCGGAAAGGTATCTTAACACTAAAATAGAAGCTCATTTAAATGTGGCAGAAATCTGTTAAAATATCCCCTCACTGATAGAAAATAATATCATTTCATTGGTGTTTAAATTGCTAGTTGGTGTTTATGTGACTGTCCTAAAACCCAGCAACTATTTCACAACAGACTTTAACAAAACTTCGAGACGAGACGTTACGTGACCCAATGCAAAATAGGCATATAAAGTTAACATTTCAAGCAGCATTTAAGATTTAACTCTTGTATTACTTTTACTTTGTTGCATTTTGTTTCTGACCGTTTATCCTGTATCGTCGCGCCATACGTATAAGCCCTTAGTTAAATGTACATTTAAGTGATCCTATTATGAAGTAAATATCGCTGGGTTATGGGTCAGCCTCTGCTCTATATCTCCTCCTATAACCGTACTCCTTGCCCGCAGGATCACCTGCCTGCACCTGCCGCTGCAGTCCAAATGGCTGCACGTGGGCACGGAGCGCGGCAACGTGCACGTCGTCAACATCGAGACCTTCGCGCTCTCCGGATACGTCATCAACTGGAACAAGGCCATCGAAGTGTGAGTACACCCTGCATAACAGCTACAAATACAGAGTAATGCCTGGGTTACACGGTTTTCTGACCTGTCCCGTCGATCGTTGGAAAACGAGACACAATAGATATTCTATTGTGTCTCGTTCACCGGTGACCGTATGGGGCTTGATGAATTAATGTAAGATCCATCCGTTCCTCGGAACATATAGGTATCGGGGGCTTCGCTGTTTAGCTTTAGGTTAGAAACCGTTTATTATCACAACGGCACATTAAAAGGGTTATAATATTATGTTGCCACGTGTGTACATTTTTAGTATTGACTTAAAAATTGATCTGACAAGCAATCAGCCCCGGATTTATAAATAGGTCATTAAGGGCCACGGCCTAGGGCCGGCAGCGTCCTAGGGCAGCGTCCATAGAGGCCCTTCAGATTGAGTATCATCGAGAAATACGAAACTACGTAGGTCCCCCATCTGCCTAGGAATCAACTTCTCTGATAATAATAATAGCTCCCACACCGGTTTCCGTGACGGTGGCCGGTTTCATTGAAACCAGGCCAGCTACGCAGGAGTAATTTTATAGTACCCAAGTGTGTGCGCAGTACACAAGAGCACTCTCTATTCCTTTACTCTCATAACCCAGTGGGACGGAAGACCGACACGACTGGCGAGAGATCAGGCGCAGGACCGACTTTTTACATGCCCATCCGACGCATAGATCATCTTACTTGTCAGACAATCAGGTGATCAGCCTGCATTGTCCTAGCCAAACTTGGAAATAATATGTTTCCAACGCGGGAATCAAACCCACGACCACCGAGTCAAGAGCCGCGCTCTTTAACACTAGACCACGCAGGCTTCTGTTCTCTGATAGTATATGGGGCGGCGGAAATAATGTGGCCTACTCTGATAATAAATACAAATTCGGAACTGCATGCAATAGTTGCTTCTAAATTGAGATGAGAATCTCTATCTTCTCTGGAAGTAACTTCTATTTCATGATTGTTAGTTCAGTGAACAAGACCACTCGGCTAGCGCAAGGGGACGTTATAAGATAAAATTCTCAATACCCCTCAGTATCGAGTCGTCGAATAGTGTAGTGGCTTTATTGACCCGTCAGCTGTCACGCCAGCGTCGGGTCGCGACCTTGCCCGATATCGTGTCCGACCAGCCCCCGTAGACAAGTGGCAAAACGCTAACGCTTTTTTTTATGTATCCTGCAACCTAGATATCTGTTTATTCAAACAATGGTCTAGTGTGATGTGCGATTGTCATCTGGGGTATTGTCTTCAGCAAAGATGTGCATCCAGTGAGCACAATCTTATTTATTCTCTACAGAAGTATCTTGTCGACAGATTTGGTACACTGTTCCTTTTGAGGCGTGTGAAGGTTAGACTGCCTGATCCCTTTAAGTCTGCAGCTAGACTGTTTGTATGGCCACCCAGTCTTTCCTGATATTTTTTGCTGTATGTTTCAATTTCTTCCTTGACTGTTTGTAGTCTCAAGTCAGCATTGATGTGTTTGTTGCTGATATACGGTGGGATATCGAACATCGTCCTCATTGTCTTACTCTGGAATCTTTCTAAGATGTCAATATTACTGTTACTGGCAGTGCCCCAGAGCTAATAATAATAGTGGCCATAGGTCCACACTGGTTTTAAAATGGTTTTGTAGATGACCATTTTGCTGGCATCTGATGAAATATGAACGCATCCTAATATTACTCTATTTTATAATGAACGCATCTCTTGATCTTGTGTGACGTTTATGTATCTGTTAAGTGTTGTCAATGTCTTTTGTCTATTGCTCTTGCGAATACACGATCTGTCTAAAACGCTCTGTCCTGTTATTTTATTTAATCCAATTTAATCCTTAATTTAAACTAAGCTTCCATATCAGTTTTCTTTAGGTTATGGGCCTTTGACGCCCGGATAGTCAGAATTAGGGAAAATTTTTAATAGTTCTGCGAAATAAAGTAATTTGTGGTATAACCTCAATCCGGCTTAGGTAATTTCGCGAGGTTTCAGGTATTTTTTCTTTCAGCACCGAAATAAACTCATAAAATTTTTTTACTGACGAGATATTTCCATCGTTATTTATAATGGCAACGAATGGAAACATGGTACAAATAGAAAAATTAAAAGGGCGTGACAATTACGCCACATGGAGTTTTGCTGTTAAGACGTACCTAGAACATGAAGAACTCTGGAAATGCGTTGAAGACAAGGAAGAATCAAAGTTTTCACAAAGTGACGACATCAAAGCTAAGTCAAAAATTATATTATTGGTAGATCCGATCAATTATATCCACATTCAAGAGGCAAAAACTGCCAAAGAAGTATGGTGCAATTTGCGTAAGGCTTTTGATGACTCCGGCTTGACAAGAAGGGTTGGTTTGTTGCGAGAGCTGATTACTACAGATCTGGAAAGCTGTGGTAACGTAGAGAACTATGTAAATAAAGTAATAACTTGTGCACACAAGCTCAGGAACATTGGGTTTCATGTCGATGAAGAGTGGCTGGGTACGCTCCTCCTCGCAGGGCTACCAGAAATATACAAGCCCATGATAATGGCAATGGAAAGCTCAGGTGTGACCATAAGTACAGATTTAGTGAAAACAAAGATACTACAAGATGTCAAAAATGAAAATGACTCCGGTGCTTTTTATACAAATTACAAAAGTTATAAAACCAATGCAAAGGCTGGTAAGTCTTCAGGCAAAGGCCCCAGGTGCTTTAAATGCAACAAATATGGGCATTTTGCTAAATATTGTCGCTCACTAAGCTCAAGTCAAGGTGTTACAACTTATAAGAAAGAAGGCAAGTCGAATGAGGCTTCTGGATTTGTCGCTGCTTTTTCTGCTTCCCCTATTTTAACAAAAAGCTGCTGGTACCTTGACTCAGGGGCTGCAATGCATATGACTAACAATAAAGACTGGATTTATGATTTTGAACCTGCTTCAATAAGCTATATCACTGTTGCTGATAATAAAACATTGCCCGTGAAAGGCTGTGGCAAAGTAAATATACAAAGCTTTGATGGACAAACTAAGAAATTAATTGGCACTGTACAGGTAAAAAATGTGTTGTATATTCCAGATTTGGCTGTAAATTTGCTTTCAATACACCAGATCACTAAAAATAACTGTAAAGTAAAGTTTGATGAGAATTGTTGCAGAATATACCATAATTCAAAGTTAGTTATGACAGGATATATGCAAAATAACCTATATGTAATAAATAATGAAACTTTTGCTCTGTTGTCTTCCGCTCACTTATGGCATCAAAGAATGGGTCATATGAATTATAAAAATTTACAGAAACTTAATCAGTCTGTTACAGGAATAGATTTAGAAATGAAAGAGGAGAAAAATGTGACATGCAATACTTGTCTACAAGGTAAACAAACAAGAAAACCATTCAAGAATGTTGGCACAAGAGCTTCAGGCCTTCTGGAGGTAATACACTCGGATGTATGCGGCCCCATGGAGGAAAAGTCTCTCGGCGGTGCCAGATATTATGTCACATTCATAGACGACTACTCGAGAAAGGTATTTGTTTACTTTATGCATTCTAAATCTCAAGTTCTCAGTTACTTTAAAGAATTTAAGACATTTGTCGAGAACCAGCTACAGGCTAAGGTAAAATCATTGAGAAGTGACAACGGGAAAGAATATGTCAATGAAGCATTTGATAAATTCTGTAAAGAATCTGGTATCAAACGGCAGCTCACTGTTCCATATTCACCCGAGCAGAATGGTATGAGTGAACGAATGAATCGTACTCTGGTTGAGCGAGCCAGATGTATGCTTATTGATGCTAATTTGCCAAAGAAATTTTGGGCAGAAGCAGTTGCTACTGCAGCTTATGTAATTAATCGCTCACCAACTAAATTAATAAATTTTAGAACTCCGGAGGAAATGTGGACAGGTGTGAAGCCTAACCTACAACACATGAAAATCTTTGGTTGTCCGGCGATGATGCATATACCCAAGGAAAAGAGACAAAAATGGGATTGTAAGTCAAAGGAACTAATATTTGTAGGTTATTGTCCTGAATCTAAAGGCTACAGACTATATGATAAAGAACAAGGAAAAATAGTCAGAAGTAGAGATGTAGTATTCTTAGAGGAAGTTATTAAGAAGGATTTTGCACTTGTGCCACTTGAGAGTATACCTAGTGAAGAACAAAAGACTGATAGCATAGATGAAACCATAGATAGTGAAGGAAGTTCATATGAAAGTATTAGTACAGTCGTAGATAATGATAGTTATATAAACTATGAAGATGATAAAGATGAAGATTACTTACCTGAACGTGATGTCAACCTGAGCTCCACCACCTCCATCAGCCACAACCTGAGACCTAGAAAGAATAAGACACCATCTACTTACCTGTGTCACAATATATTGAAGAATAGTGCTCTGACGCCTGACCCTCAGACTGTGAAGCAAGCTATGGAGAGTAAAGATGCACTAGAATGGAAAAATGCAATGGATTCTGAATATAATTCGTTGATAGAAAACAACACCTGGACGCTCTGTAAGTTGCCGCCTGAAAAGAAAGCAATACCATGTAAGTGGGTTTTTAAAACTAAGTTAGATGCAAACGGAAACATTACTAAATATAAGGCGAGATTGGTAATAAAAGGATATGAACAGGTATATGGAATTGACTATAATGATGTTTATGCACCTGTAGTACGCCTAACATCTATCAGATATCTTCTTGCAATGGCAGCTAAATATCGCCTACAGATTGAACAGCTGGATGCCATTACAGCCTTCTTGCAAGGTGAAATTAATGTAGAGTTGTACATGACACAACCACCTAGTTATGAAAAAGGAGATCAAGTTTGTAAACTGAACAAAAGTATTTATGGCTTGAAACAGGCAAGTAGAACATGGAATCAAAAATTAGATAAGTACTTATTCGAGATTGGATTTAAAAAGTCACAGTTGGATCCATGTGTTTACTATATTCATACTGAAGAAAATATACTATTATTAACTGTATATGTCGATGACCTGTTACTGTTTTATAACAATGCAGAATTTGCAAATGATATTAAAAGTAATTTATTAAGAAATTTTAATATGAAGGACTTGGGAAAAGCTACTTACTATATTGGTCTGCGTATTCATTATGATGAAAGTGGAATTTACATAGATCAAACTAAAAACATAGAAAATGTACTAAAATAAAATAAAATAAAATAAAAATTGTTTTATTTCTGAATAGATTTTAAAAAAATACTTTCAGAACGTTGATACTACTGGTGCCTACCACCGGTTCGGGAACTAACCCGGCGAGAAGAACCGGCGTAAGAAACTCGCACGGGGTCCCACTTTTTACCAAAAAAGTGAGAAAAAAATTAATCTTTTTAAAATAAAATTTACAAAATTTGTAACTTAAAAATATACAATGTCAATTAATAATTAAATTACATAATTATTGTAAGTCATATAATAATGTAGAAGTAGCCTTGCAAGCAGCCATCCTACTCCCAAGATGTGCCATCGTTTATGAAATCATTGACCTTATAATAGGCTTTGGCACACAAACGCTCTTTGACTACTTTTTTAAATTTATTAATGGAAAGATTTTGAACGTTTTCTGGGATTTTATTGAAAAGGCGTATACATTGACCTTTAAAAGATTTACTGACTTTACTAAGTCTGATCACTGGCAAATCTAGCTTGTGCTTATTTCTGGTGTTTCTACAATGAATGTCACCTTTGACTTTAAATTTACAAATATTTTTTCTAACATATAATACATTATCCAAAATGTATTGAGAAGCTACTGTCATAATACCAATTTCTTTAAACTTTTCTCTCAAAGATTCAAATGTAGACATTTTGTAAATCGAACGTATAGCTCGCTTCTGCAGCACAAAAATAGTATTTAAATCGGCAGCGTTTCCCCATAATAGGATACCATATGTCATTCTACTGTGAAAATAGCTAAAATAAACTAATCGTGCAGTGTCTTCGTCAGAAATTTCCCTAATCTTTCTGACTGCATATGCTGCAGAACTGAGTCTATCTGCGAGTTTAGCAATATGAGGACCCCACTGTAATTTGCTATCTAGTGTAATACCTAAAAACACAGTAGTGTCCACCAAATTCATTTTCTCATCATACTAGAAAGATTTGGAATGGAGACATGCAAACCTGTGGGAACACCGATGGAGTGTGACCTAAAATTTTCAGATAATGTTTCAGTGGATGTACCCTATCAAGAAGCCATAGGTTGCTTATTATATATTTCTCAGGGAACACGCCCAGACATTTGCTATGCAGTAAATACACTTAGCCGTTATAGTAAAAATCCTACATCAGAACACTGGATAGCAGTTAAAAGAATATTTCGCTATCTTCAAGGAACTAAGAATCTTAAGATATTATACAAAAGTACTGTAAATCAGGAAATTATAGGATACTGTGACTCTGATTGGGCATCTTCTACAGAAGAAAGAAGATCCTGTACTGGATATGTTTTTATGTGTCAAGATGCTGCCATATCTTGGAACTCAAAGAGGCAGCAAACTATTGCTCTGTCAACTACCGAGGCAGAATACATGTCTATCTCAGCTGCGACTCAGGAGGCTCTGTGGCTGAGACAATTACACTGTGAATTGTGGCCTACCACTAAGGCTACTAGTATAACTTTATTGTGTGATAATCAAAGTGCAATTAAACTTACAGGTAATTCTGCTTATCATACTAGGAGCAAGCACATTGATGTACGTCACCACTTCATACGAGACAAGATCAAGTCCGGTGACATCCATGTTGAATATATACCTACAAACATGATGCTTGCTGACTGCCTGACCAAAGCCTTGGCAAAACCGAAGCATCATCAGTTCCTGATCGGCATGGGTCTGCGTTCAAGGGAGCATGATGAAATATGAACGCATCCTAATATTACTCTATTTTATAATGAACGCATCTCTTGATCTTGTGTGACGTTTATGTATCTGTTAAGTGTTGTCAATGTCTTTTGTCTATTGCTCTTGCGAATACACGATCTGTCTAAAACGCTCTGTCCTGTTATTTTATTTAATCCAATTTAATCCTTAATTTAAACTAAGCTTCCATATCAGTTTTCTTTAGCATCTGTCAGCTGCGACTTTCGTCCAACTAACCAGTACATACTGCGTAGTTTGCAGTCTAGCTGTTTTCTTTTTGTCCATATGTGCTTGCCCCAGGTGAGACGGCGATCAAGGTGCATACCTAGGTATTTGGCATCATCTGCTTGAGGGATATCTGAATTATTTAGTTTTACAGGTGGACAGGTTTTCCTTCTTAGTGTGAAGGCTACTTGAACCGATTTGTTCGTGTTAGCTCTCATGCGCCATTTCTTTAACCACTCTTCTATGAGGTTTAAGTGAAATTGCAGTATTTCAGATGCAGTGTCAGGATTATCGTGGGATGACAGGAGTGCAGTGTCGTCTGCGTAGGTCGCCGTGGCGGTATCGACGTGAGTCGGCAAGTCTGCTGTGAATATCAGGTAAAGAACCAGGCCGAGAATACTGCCCTGTGGAACTCCAGACTTGATTTCATGCATAGTTGATGTTTCATTGTTGTGTCGCACTTCATAGCATCTTTTGTCGAGGTAGGACTTAAGAACGAGATAGAAGGAGTTAGGTAGCGTTTTCTTGATTTTGAATAGTAGTCCCTCATGCCACACTTTATCAAATGCCTGGCTGATATCTAAGAAGACTCCGCAGCAGTATTGTTTGTTTTCTAGTGCTCTCCCTATAATGTCAACCAGTCGATGCACTTGCTCAATCGTTCCATGGCCCTCTCTGAATCCGAACTGATTTTTTGGTATAATCTCAATAAGGTGTTCTGTCATTCGATTGAGGATTATTTTTTCCAATAATTTCCCCATAACCGGTATCAGACTGATAGGTCTATATGATGACGCTTCATGTGCTGGTTTACCTGGTTTCAGTATCATCACTACCTGTGCTATTTTTCAGTGACTAGGATAGTATGAGAGTCTAAGGCATGCATTAAATATGGCAAGTAGCGATAGAAGCCCTTTTTTGGGGAGGTGCTTTAGGAGCGTTGCATCGATTAGGTCATAGCCCGGGCATTTTCCCTCAGAGAGTCTAGCAACTTCTCGCCTTAATTCCCTTACCGTAACAGGTTTTAGTGGGAGGCACATTTGAGTAGGTGAGGCAAGGTATTTTTGTATGTCACTGTCTTGATTATCATTGTTGCCAGTATGTGGTTCGAAAATTTTTCGTAAGTGTTGAACAAAAGTATTTGCTTTTTCGCTGTCAGAGCGAGCCCAGCACCCTGATTCCATTTTCAAAGGTGTAGTTTGTTGCTTGGGGCGCTTCATATTTTTCGTTGCTTTCCAGAGAGAATAGTTTGTTTCCGAGGTATGGGCTAGTTTTGAAAGGTACAGTTGTAAGTTATCATTTTCTAGTTCTTTGATTAACTTTTTTAGTTTCTGTGAGGCTTTATTAAAAGCGGTCTTGTCGCTGGCATAGCGGGTATTGTGCCAGACTCTGCGAAGTCTTCGTCTTTCTCTAATGCGGATTGCATTAATATGCGTTGGGTATATGTGTTCTTTAGCGATTCCCATTTTCCTGTGTGCTGTGGCTCTATTTGCAGCGTCATGAATGGTTTGATTGAGGTTTTTTATGGCATATTCCACCTCTTCAGTTGTCTTCAGTGATACTTTGAGCTGAATATCTTCGGTAATTATGTTTTGATATGTTTCCCAGTTGGTATTCTTGTTGTATATTCTAGGTTGTGTTTCCGTAAGAATCACCTTATTGTGTACATGAAGTACTACTGCTGTGTGATCAGAAGTGAGATCTGAATCTGATTGAATGCTTGTGTTGTTAATTACAATGCGATATAAAAAAATCTAAAAGGTCGGGTATTTTGTATGGGTCTGTCAGCCAGTATGTAGGCTCACAGGCTGAGAGGCAGTCGAGATTGAGATCTCTTACTGTTTGGTAAAGCTGTCTTCCTCTAGTTGTTGTTAGCCTGGAACCCCAGAAAAGGTGTTTGGCGTTCCAGTCACCTCCAATTATAAACCGATGTCCGAGAGAAGAGAAGAAATTTTTATAGTCTTCCTTAGATATCTGATGTTTGGGGGGACTGTAGACTGCACCGAGTGCTATTTCAGAGGTTCTATCACTCACTTGAACAAGAGTGGCCTGTATCTTATCGGTCGAAAAGTTTTCAAGAGGATAGTGTTTTATGCCAGATTTTATTAGAACTGCAGTCCCCCCATGTGCGTTTCCTGATGGGTGGTTTGTGGCATACATAGTGTATCCCTTAATGTGAAAGTAGCTTTTATTTGTAAAGCGGGTTACGTCGACGTCCGACTGGTCCATTGGCGTTCCATGTTATTATACTGAGGTGTGAATTTATTTCTTCATTTGGCTACTTAAAAGCTGGATAAAGCGGTCCATCATGTTGTCTACCATGTTTATCATCATGGTTTGAATTTTATCAAACATTTGTTCGAGAATGTCACTGAGTTGTTGTATTTGGATTGGTTGGCTTGGATAGATTGGGTGTTCCTCCTTGTTTCTTGCTATTTTTGCGTATGTTTCGCTCGTTCTGTAGTATTTTTTCGATTCGGTTTATTTCACTTTTTCAGAGTCTTGTTCATTTTTATTAGGGGCCGCATATTTATGGGTTTGTTTTGGATGTAATTTTAAAATATGTTCTTTATAGTGTTTGTATTTCATGCATCCTCTGTAACTAGCAGGATGGCTCTCTTGACAGTTTGCACAAGTAGCTTTCGTGTCTCTAGTCTTAGTACATGTACTTGTTGGATGGTCATTTCCACATTTGACACATCTGTATGGCCGAAAACATTGATTTTTTGAGTGTCCAAACCTCTGGCATCTTTTGCATTGCAGGATTTCCTTTTTCTTGTGAGGTGGTTCGAAGGATACCTTCATGTTGTTTAGGTACTTAACTTTGAATATATCTTTGTTATTTGGCTTCGGTTCTAGGTCTACAAAGAATAACGGTAAAGGATCTTTGGAGACCCGGTGGCGCATGTTTTCAAGTTGCCGAACTTCGTGCCCTTGAGCTCTTAGTCCTTCTTTTATTTCAGAAGCGTCTTCTGAGCTATGAAGGCCTCTTAGTACAATTCTGTAGGGTCTTTCGCTCTTAAGCATATAGGTATAGTGGGTAACATTATCTGTGATGAACTTTTCTCTTATAAGTTTATACGCTTCTATGCTTGCAGGCATTATTTTGACAATGTGTCCTGATTTTAATGTTGTCATGGTAAAGTTTTCTGCCGAGGTTATTTTAAGAAGTAGACTTTTGAGGCAAGTGATGTCAACGACCCCAGTGACAAAGATTGGTTCTGATTTTGGTGGCTTTTCTGTTTCCTCGATGTTATGAGTGTTATCTTCCTCGTCGCTCAGGATTTCAAACTGATTTTGAGTTGGTATTGTGTAAGTGGGAGTCATTTTGACTGATATATTTGTCTTTTTGTTCGCATTTTCTGTTGGTGGAGATTTTGTGTCAATTCTTTTTCTCTTGTTTTGGGGTACTCGATCTTGTTGCCAAGTGTTTGTATCTTGGGCATGTTTTTCTAGTGATGTGGTCATTAGATCTTTATTTCCAAGTGAGTTGCTTCTTGGCCATGTTTTAAACAGGCTGGGGTGAAAGACTTGCTGCATCATCTTCTTGTTTGAGTTTCTCACTTCCTGTCCAGTTATGTCTCCTATGCTTTCTTCTTCCTGTTGTGTTCCTTTCTCCTCGCGTGTAAGCAAAATTTTGTCCCCCCCCAGATACGATGGGACTGCCTGAGTTTCCCTGTGGGGTCTTCTCAGGGAAGGATTCTCCGGCTTGGCCGGTACCTTCCTGGGGTAGTTTGTTTTTTAATCCTGCTATCATGGTTATTTCGGTATACGTATCGGGTATACATCCTAGCCTTTGGTGATTCAACACCTATGCACAAGGCAGCACATTGGTTTATTATTCGGAGTACCTTCTCCTAGACCAACTGCCTTTCAGGGCTCACGAGGTTGGTCTCCCCGGGTCAGAGCTTATATTATAGTGGCGGCTCCTGCTCGCCACTGTCGCCCACGTATCATTGGGTTTGGTGTCGCTTTATAGGAATTACCCCGCCATTAGTAATCCCAACACCCCTCCATATGGACCGCCCGATTGTCCGCGACTGCCCAAGGCAGCTAATCCCCATATCTGGGGACCGTTTCGCTATCCGCAACCTGCGACGCGGGTGGTGGCATAAGGCCATGCCTCTGGGATGTGTTCACCCAGAACCACCTAACGAGAAGAAAAAGAATGCTAACACTTGCGCTACAAAATGTATGGATTTGACATTAGTATTCGCTAGCGAAGCGATGACTTATGTCAAATCGCATACATTTTGTAGCGCTAGCGTTAGCGGTAGCGCTTTGCCACTTGTCTACAGGCCTATTACTACTGACTTCCGCGATTAGATCGAACTCTATCGATACGCTTGTGAGTTGTGTGGGGTCAATTATACGTTATCGATCAGTAATGGTTATTTAATGACAGATTTCAATTACTGTGATATTATTTTTGTTTATTATAGCGGCTTTTATGTTTCCTGTTGTTAGTTGAAAACAACTTTCAAACAAAGTTCTACTATTATACCAGAGACAGATGTATATTTACTCTATGATTATACTTATTTTTTAAAGTTATTTTAAACAACCTACAAGACAATAAGTAAGTGTAACTTTGGGTCGCATTTCGCAAGATTTATATCACTAATTATATCCTTAAATAAAACATAATGCAACAGATTCTACCGTATTATCGAAAACTTTCATTTGAGTTCCATCAGCCGTCAAACTCACGTCTACAAAGTTATTGTAGTTCACCTCTGTATGTAGATCACGTATCAACCCGATCTCTGCCGTCAATTACACCCCCTGTACCCCCAGAGGTCCCGGGGGGTCGCGGGGGGTCGCGGGGGGACAAATCGCTGACAAATGGCCCGGCACGAAGTGATTGTATATTGAATCTGGAGACAAACCATCCGTTACATCTTCCGTGAGAAGTTTCAATTCCAATTTTGAAACGGAAAAAACAGAGGAGGTTTTCAAGTTTTATTTAATCTGTAATAAGTTTTTTTTTTTTTTTTGTATGATGCATAATATGATGATAACGTACAACAGAGAACATTTTGAGTTTCTGATTTCATTACAAAGTATTAAATACTTCTTGGTTGGTTTCAGTTATCTCTAGACTTACTTACTTCGAAGACTTCTATTTTTACTTACTTAAGGAAAAATCAAGAGAAATAATTTATAATTTGACTGCCAAAATAGCCGTACAAAAATTAAAAACTAGTATTTCAAAGCAATCTAATAAAGCAAGGAAATTTTAATAAGTTCTTTCAAATTTAAGCACAGTTTTTAAGCTTTTCCGAAACTTTCCCTTAAATATAAAATTAAAACTTTAAAAATTACTTGTTTATCTTGGTGGGTTTTTTCATTAAAGAGTTACAATATGAAATGGGCCGCGATTTGTTTACGCGATAAAAATTTTACTCCCAAACTTTTTGTGGCGAAACCTCTTAAAGTATTTAGGAACTTTTCTCGCAAAGTTGTGAATGCTTTGTTTATCTTTTTTTATTTTTGAACGAGTTAAGTAATATTCATTATTATTTTAAGGTTTTTAAAGATTGTCCGCCGTTTTTTTTCAAGTTATTCATTCGTAAGTTTCTACGTAAAAATATTGATTGACGATTATGAAATGAGCTTTTGCGGGGAAAGAGAAAGTTGTATGAGTATTTATATAAGTAAGTGATAGGGAAAATGTTTAATGTTTGTTGTATACCTATAATCATTTATTATTAAAAGAAGCCTAATTAGTTCTTTACCAATTTAGTTTTGAATTGTTCTGGAATCCGACGGGTTTGGATCTAATTGTATTAGTTTAAATTGAGTCGACCACAGATTGAGAGCTGATGAGTGATGGGCGCTAATGAATAGTTGTGATGAGTGGTTCGCCCGGCCTGTGGTCACCACTAATGTGCACCGGTTAGTGATTAGTGGTCAGATACTTAACGATGAATTAACGATGAGCGGTGTCTACTTGCTACGCATAGTTAGTGGATTAATGGCATTTATCCTTGTTAATATCAAGGGTATGGTAAATATAAATGCATAACAATGTTTTATTGTCTATCTGCCTTATCTTTAACATTGTTTCTTGGTTTTAAGTTGTAGGGAGAAATTGCTACTAGAAATAAAGCCGCTTGCAGGTACTTTGCTTAAAAGTTTTGTGTTTAAAGTTTTTATTTCTCTACGCTATATATGACGTGACATGTATAGCGTAGAGAAATAAGAACTTTACACGTATTACATGTAGCTGTAACCCCAATAAATAATATGAACTAAAAAGTATTAAATAATTTTTCCTATCGAATAGTGCCTTTTTCCGAATTCGGCAAAAACTCAACTATTTCTGTACTCAATCCTTCATCATTTTGAAGTCGGTACCAGATATAGCTGAATCTTCAGTATGCCAAAATATTTGAAACATTTGTAACTGGCACCGACTTCAAAATTATGAAGGATTGAGTACAGAAATAGTTGAGTTTTTGCCGAATTCGGAAAAAGGCACTATTCGATAGGAAAAATTATTTAATACTTTTTAGTTCATATTATAAGGATGTTATTATTGTTTTTACCTTGGAAGTCGGTTTTAATTTTTTGTTAAAAATAATAATTTCACTGTTTTTAGTTTTTAGTTACCTAGTAAGTAGTAAACTATCGCGTACTATGTACTATCAAAGAAATTGATTCCTATGCAGATCGGGGACCTAAGCAGTTTGGTTCCGTTACGTCAAACCCAGCCGACAGATCACAATTAACATTGAATTGACATATTCGACCAAATAACGTTGGTCTATCAATTATTGCATAGGAATCAATTTCCTCGATGGTACGTAGAATAATACACCTGTATTATATTATTCTACGTATCTTATTACAAGCTCACCGGTGAGCGAGACACAATAGAATAACAATATATTTCCAAGAATCCACGATCGAAGGATACAAACTATTAGCAACAGATTAGTATCAAATCATAAGTATCGTGCAGAGACCGGTCTCGAACGCTTCAACTCCCAAGCGGCCACATTGTGGTCTTATACGAATTCGGACATTTATTAATAACCGGCCCCACTCGTTCGACTCGAGCGATCTTTGCACGAAATATTTTGAATGTGAAGTTTTGAAAATAGACAAACTGTGTTACGCTCGTAAAAATCTCATTATTCGGTATTTTATTCGAAGATGAACTTTTCTCATGTTCTGGGAATTGGATCCCAGGTGCGCGAGGTCTACCGTCTATGGCGGTTGCATACTAAGGTATAATATTAATATATTATCTATCTCGATGGCCGTCGCCGTGCGCCGCTGCGGCTCGGCCGCTAGTGCGCGCCCGGTCGCGAATTTACAAAGGCTATAATATCATTAGAGTGAAAGCGCAAACTGAACTGGCTTAGCTTTTGTTAGACAAAAACTTGACAAAACCCTTATCTGTTTTAGTACAGAAAATGACCGAAATCGCCTAGAAAGAGATTAGCTAAATTGTTTCTAATATTGCAGCAACATATTATGCTATTCAATTTGATATGGTAAATACATCGTCATTGTTAGCTTTAAAAATATGTAGGTGGATAGTCACATGAAAATTGTTATTACTTATTATTTTAATGTTACAGTAATGAAATTACTTACTCGTTTCTATTCTGTATTTAAGGGTCCGTATACGAAATTTGTCGATTTCGCTGATTTTACAGACGTGATTTAACAGTTAAAATACAGTATTTATATAAGTTTTAATGCACAACATGTAAGATCATTTCAATTATAATATAGTGTTGGAGCTAGATTTTTTATTTTTTTAAGTATCTTTAAATAATCCAACTCAAACCCGCGACAGTTTTGTGATTTTTGCTGTAAAAGGTTTAGAATATCACCTTCTTATGGATTGTATTGACGTCTTAACGGTATGAAAAAAATACAATGCACTGTTGAGAAAGTCGTCTATAAAATGTTGGAATTACTTTTTACCACTTTAATATAAAAAACCCTTTAAAAACAGAAAACCTCTATCTGCCCGCTAACTTGGCGATCGTTCTTTTTCACCTGGCATATGAAAGACGGGCGTGAGTGTGAAGAGAGCAGTAAAAGAGAATACGGGCTCTTAAGTGACAAAAAATACTACTTAATTAACTAACAAACTTTAATTAATAGGTAAGAAACAGGTATGTACATAACTACACACTTGTTGAGAGTACAAAATATAATTATAAAACTATCTTAGATAAATAAACAAAAGCTCATCTATTAGCACTGGTACTTACTACCTCAGTGTCTATTAGAGTCTGGCTCGTGACTCAAACGGTATAGCCTTTGTAAATACGCCGCCCGGTCTGGTACTCGGCCCCGCGCCGCGCCGCCGCGCCGCTCGCTTGACAGCCCTAGCAGATTATAGCAAGCGAGACGCCAGACAGTTATTGTACTATGAACGCTAAGCGCAATGCAAAAGGTTGAAATTAGGTTGTTTTCATGTGTTGTTGTGAGACATGCATGTTATTTATATTAATTATCGAAGCAGCTTACTTCTCAGAAGTAATGTCAAATGTGTGCCTTATGCTCTGGACTTAAGGATGAATTTGTTTTGTTCAATTTTGGTGACATCGGTGACCCTAATGTGGTAATGATGATGATGATGATGAATGTAATTTGCATATTAGCATATGCTTTCAGTTCTTAAAACAGCGCCTAAACCCCCAAACTTGTATCTATAAGGAATCCGGAGTTCTCTTAGTATCTTCGGAACCATGGTATACCTCGGTGCAAAATCTTGCGTTTTGGTAGCATATGCTTAGGACGCTTCTCATAAAACCAAAATCACCATACGTTTCCATATAAATTTCGAGGAGTTCCCTCGATTACTCATGGATCCAATCATCAGGTCGACACTTTTGTGAATATGGTACCAAATTGGAGTGAAATCTAATACAACAAAACAAAAATTTCGAAAATCGGTTCACAAACGCCGGAGTAATCGTTGAACATACAAAAATAAAAAAAAATAAAAAATATATCCACAGCCGAACATATAACCTCCTCGTTTTTTGGAAGTCGGTTAATAACTTAACTTACTTGATTATATTCGTATGCTTAATGTAAGTAGAAACAAAATTACAATTTGGTCGTCATAATTAAATGTGTAGTTACTGAAATAATAACTAATGATGCGTAATAACTATGTAAGTAAGTCAAAATTTATTTTAGCTAATAGTGTGCCAACACTATCTTATTATAGAACCTACACAAAAGCAATTTGCTATAGTCCCTCCTGTTTTACCTCTGAGTTTGTATGAGAATGGTCCTTATGTCCTTGGCGTAAAAGTCCTATTATAAGGAACGAACCCTCTGTATTACCGTATAGCGCCTCGGGTGAGTACAACGGGCCCCAAGATGGCGCCGACGCCTTCCAATTTTGAATGTTGTGCCGTCGGCGCTCATTACGCATTTCCGGTGTTGAGGTTCCGGTCGGGAACAATAACTCCCAAGTGGGGACGAGTATGTTATAACGAATTTTAATAGGCTGTATGATAATTTTTTCAAAATAATGAGATAATTATATTGCTGTGTTTTTAAAAAGTAAGCTATATTCGTGATCTCTCTTTAAGCCCGGTTGCATTTGGCGAAACTGCCTTGTTTTTGCTCTTCTTGTGATCCGAGTGTCTCCTCATTCGCTTAACTATGAATACCTAGTCTATGTCTATTCGAATAAACAACAAGAACAAAACACAAATTCCAACCCGCGTCGATGATCATGGTATTCATGGTTTAGTGAAGTACCTACTTAAAGCTTTCTTTATGAGTTTCAGAAATAGAGCTGTACCTCCTATATTCTATTCAGAAACTAGAAGTATAGAGTATACTACATAGCTAACACAAGGGTGAGACGTCAAATTACCCGTGTTAAAGTGTAAACTAATAAGTCGCGTTAACACTTCGCACGTGGCCGGGACTGGGGAGTGGGGAGTGACGTGGGTAACTCGATAGTGCCAATCTTGTTGCCGTAATGAAGTTGTTAGAGCTCGCATCTTGTCTTAGACTCAGTGCTTGTTCAGACACAATGGGAACCGCGCGGTTTAGACCCGTGCGTTTTAACCGCTCGCAGCTTATTGCAAAGGCGTTGTGTTACAACTTACAACGTTCACACTTTAACTACACGGGAAGCACGCAGTTTCCGCTTTGTCTGAACTAGAACTAAAGCGAGGATAGGGTTTAGGGTAAACCCACATTATGGTGCGTTTTGCGACTTCTTCATCGCATAATGGACAAGTACAAGCGTATATAATGTTCGTCTTTACTTGTTCCTGCATACAGTAGACGAGTGTAGTAGTCATGACCTACCATGCAGAGAGGCCTTAAAAGTAAAAGATGTGTCGTATTACCGATACGGAGAAACGCATTGTATGCCAAATATCTGCATTATGGCGACGTATGTCAACAAAGTAGAATACAAAACGAAGATAGCCGACGTACGCCCTCCTACTTCATCTCCTGTCCATCGCTCCGTCAAAACACCGTGTCCGACGACTCAACGCATCAATGTGGCATATCTAAACTTGTACTTTGAACGTCGGAGCGGCGCCGCGACGTAACGGAGCAATATGTCTTCGATCTTACCTCGTCTTGGCTTTTCTCGCGTCTGCCAGCTAATATGTCACGTTTTGACGCTACACGGAGACGCTTGTTTCAGCGTCGTACTGATTATCCTCGTTAGGGCGGCGAGGGCGGGGGCGGGCGGGGACACGTGTCTATTCCTATTAAGTTGTCCCCCTCCACGAATGTTGACAGTCATTGTCCTCGGCCCCGGGAGACGGGAACAAATTGAGGAAAATGTTTAAAAACAAATTAAGAAAGTTTGACGTGCATTTGATTTTATGACGTCCACTTAGCATTTTTTCTTTCTTTACCTTTTAATGTCGAGTATGAGCGCCATTGTTTTGCGTTATAATTATAAGTGAATAAAAATGCTTTTCTGAGCTTCGCAACTTTAAAGTGGAGCACAGAGTATTATTTGCAAAAATACAATAAACTGTCGTACTGTCTGTCGGTTTGAAACTAACAAGTTGAATATGGATTGTGGCGGTCTCACAAAACGCGTCCGGCGCGCCCGGCGCCATCTTGCCGGCCGCCATGTTGGACAGTGTGACGTCACTATCTAGTATCATGTCAAGTGCTTTTAAAACATTCAAAGACTTTTAAATGGATATGGTTTATTTGAATACTGAAACTTTTCTACGTACCTAATAGCATTATTTCTTTGCAAAATTGGGCCTAAGTTTTGAACTTTTGACCAACTATCAAAATATAGAGAACCTTTACAGTAAACATTAGGCCCTTAGTAGACTAATGAATCCAAATGACAGTATTTGGGCAATTCAATTAGTTATATTATGATTAAATTAATGAATAGCACTCAGCAACCATAATAATATAAGACCATAGCTCATGGCGGGCTGACTGCGGAGATAACGTCAGTAATTTGCTGACCCTCATTTGTGTCATTATATAAGGGCCGGTATAATTCATGTCTCCGTCGTGATAAGCCCCGGTCGAGGAAGGGTACAGAGATGTGGGAGTGATAAAGACAGATCTGTCGTTCCCTATACGATTGGGAGGCAGTAAATGTCAATAAATAGCTCGTTTACATCAAGGATGGCTTCCTTGTTTTGATTGTTTGGCATTTTACTGCAGTCCTAACCCGAATAAGTCTTAATAGCATTTTCGGCATCTTAAACTGCCAGCTAGAGTAAGGATTTATAGCTCAGAAAGAACGCCCAAAGGTTGTGTAACTCAGGACTCAGGTATATATCAGGTTGAAATCACAATATCACTGAAGTCTTTGCAGATAAGTTTCCTTTAAAATTTGTTAGCAACAGTAATTTTGGTTTTTTAAACTGGGACAACCTCAGAAAGAGCATACAGGCGAAGATATGTAGGGACTTTGCCTTTGATGTTATGCGAAAATAATAAATAGCTGCTTACGGCCACTTCGCTTAGCACTTCCATAGTTTTAACCTTCTTCCGTGCCGAGCCATAACTATCTGACATTGTCAATACGATATCGGATATAATATACTTTAATATTATGTACATATTAAGCTATAATGTACACATAATATTATAGCACATAACTCCGAAGTGCTCGCAGTAAAATATCAATTAGCGTGTTATGGGCGGCCGCGGACGTGCGCGCACATTATGACACCTACGTGCCGCCACGTACTGCGGATGTGTGTGATATTGTAGGCCCTACAGTGCTGCCTACAGTGTCAGAGCTAGGTTGGAGATTTTTGCTTGTACGGAATTAATGAGACATAGGTACCTACCTACATAGGTGTAGATATTGTAGACACACAAACACATACAACTATGGAGATATTCGTTCGGGGTTCGTTATAATAAATCATTTTTTCAAACACTCAAAATCAAGGTCAAAAGATTCCTTCGTCAACTTTCATTTACTTCCTTGGAACAGCTGTTGACGTTTACTACAGTCTACAGCACTTAACACCTTCACTGCGGCAAGTAAAATCTTAAACCTTCGTCTGGTGCGGCGGCGGGCCAAAGTGTGCCCCCAATGATTTTTCCGCCAGTGCGGGGTAGGCCTTTCTCGACCCACCAGCACAAGGTTAGATTAAATTACTATAACTTTGCGAAAACATAATGTAGGTGTACAGTTTTTGGACTGTTGGAATAACCTTGAACCCAACTACTTTAGATTTGATTCGCCCCCGGATCTGCCAAACAGGAAATGAGAAATAAACCAGGAAAAGTGGCGGGCCGATATCGACCCGAACCGCACTAGAAAGTATTTTTAGTAGAGATGGGAAAGACAAAAATAAGGGGATATCGAAGATATATATTTTTATAAATATATTTAAATTCCTGTCTTTAAAACACAAAGCCCGTTTTTGTTTGCACATTCTGCAGTATGTTTTTTTTTTTTTTTTAATTTCTTTTTTGATTCGACACTCCTCATGGTTTCTCCCAGTTTTTCATATTACCCTGCACAATTTCACCGTTTAACGCTCATCTCGTGGACATGATTTTTTGTTTCCTGCTATCGTCCGTTGTTAATTTTATAAAATGAATAATTATTGTATTTTAAAAAGATAAAACCGACTTCAAAATCGTACGTAATTGGGAATCAAAATTACCTATTTTAATACTTCAGTCGGAATTTCCAGGAATTGCTATTGTATTCTATTGTTGTCGCGATCACCGGTGCTCGCGCGGGGCCTGAAGGATTAAACACTACTGAACCGATTTTGATGAACAGTATTCCCGAAGTTAAATAGTACCCAGTACGAAAAAAGAATTACTTTAATCGGACTAGTAGTTCCGAAGATGTGCGAACACAAACATAAAAACATACATGAATATGTATGTCACTTTAGAAATTTGTCACATTTGTTCAGATGCTGATAATATAGAGTAAAACATATCAAAACTAGGCAGTTCTGTAAATAATACATATATAATATAATATACAGGTTGAATTGATAACCTTTTTTTGAAGACGGTTAAAAAACGCGACTTACTTCAGCTACGATTTACGATAGATTGCACATCACTAACTGGCGAGGCGGACGCTCGGTGCGGTATCGGGTCGCCAACCGCCTGCTTGTACGGCGGACCGCAATAGGCCCACTGCCGCACTGAGTTGATTTTTGACACCTCCAGTGCGTGGTGGGCCGATAACGACCTGCCATAATTTTTTTATAGGAAAGACCTATAATTTTAAACACAATCTCAAATATATATTTGCCTCTGTCGTACCTTAACAAACACCTGAGATAATCGTTCCGCACCGAGTGAGAAAACATAGTTTTCTTCGTCCGCACCAGCTGAAATTCCGCGGCGAGCCGATTTCGGCCCGCCCCGCAGTGAAGGTGTTAAAGTGAAACCAAAATATAACTGCAAAATTGTACGAGGATCGAAAAAAATTTTTTTTGAACTTCGCATTTATCATCAATCAGTTCTCTAATTATAAAAAAAAAATCATAAATATTTTTTATATACTTATTTATGATTATGGCGTAATTTTTATAACGAAAACCCCTATAATCCCATATCGCGGGTACCGGGGCGCAACAAGTGGCGCCAGGCGGAGCGCCGCGCCGTCGCGTAGGACCGTGTTGTCATTAGTTAAACATAATATTATTACATACTGTTAAATTCATTATGTGTATACAATCCATGAACTATTTTTCAGCCTTTTTCATTTATACTGTTATTTATTGCAGTTCACGGTGCAATAAATGACGCTCTATTCATAGGAAATGTGGGGTGAACTGTTCAGTTTTCACCCCACATTTACTATGAATTGAGCGTTCCAATGTTAAGTTAGAACTTAGCATAAATTTCGCCTACTTTTGAAATGTTCGATTATTTTATAAATAAGAAAACTTACATCAGCTATCGATTTAAGATTTCGTTCATTTACTCAACAATGTAATATACAGTACGTCGTATAATCAACAAAAACACGAGTAGACTGTAATAAGTACATAGAAATCCTACTCGTATTTGAAATTTTATCGTTGTCATCTCGGCACGTAGCGATCGTGTCGCCACATCACATGTCAGGGGGTGGGAACTGGGAGGCTGTACACCCGCCATTCAAAGGACATGTTGACCTAGTAATATGACGTGATGTTGTTGTTAATGTAACTATATTGAAAATTGTGTTTCTCAGGACATTATTAGCCATAAAAACGGTCAATGATGTTTAACCGCGCGCAGTATAGTGCGAGGCGTACTGGCTACAGCAGCTAGGTGCCCAGTTAGCGGGGAATCTGTAATCTTTCACATTGATAGAGTAGCCACTAGCCAGTCTTCGATACTACCTCTAGATGCTGGGCAAGACTAAAACATGTTTTCGTTAATACTGTGCTCAGTAGGGCCGGGTTCCAGGAATACTACTCTACTGTATCAATATAGTAAGTGCCGCCGTTAGGCTGACTGCGGTGCGCTTAGCCAGCGAGTACAGAGTATAGCCAATATGGGACCATCCATAAAATACGTCACACGATTTTTATCATTTTTAGACCCCCCTCCCCCCTTGTCACAGGTGGTCGCATTGTGACGTAACAAATTTACAATTTTACATCTAAAAAATAAAGCCACCTCAATAATTTAAATTTCCCTGTTCAATTTATTAACGGATGACCCCTGTGTTATATGGTGAAGCTAATTTGTGTATCTGTTACAGGACGAGGCCGAACCACCCCGGCGCCGTCGTCGAGGTCAGCGACAACCCACTCGACGCCAGTAAAGTGAGTACTTAACTTATACCATTATACATTCATTTTGTAATTAATATGTTAGCTATTTGTGTGTGTAATTTATTTATATTTCGTAACAACATAATATTATTGTACTTAAATTTTGAAGTACGTACTATAATATTATGGTCATAAAGAGTCAACAAAAAATGAGGGTGCTAGTTTTTTTGTAGCTTAAATTTTTTTGTAGCCTAAGTGTGGCAACAATTTTGTATGGTAAATTTTCAGTTCTACTTTATGTTAGACAACAATATGATAATACCTTACGTATTCTGAAACTCCACTTATCTAACAAAAAAGTGTTATGCTGGATTTACACGGGTGACCAAAGCCGCACGATTTACGCCGCACGATTTACGCCGCACGGCGAAAATCGACTGGGTAAATGGCAATTCGACTACGCCGCATGCGGCTAAATTCGCAAGCCCCAAAGTCGTGCGGCCAATGGCTGCATGCGGCTAGTGACTAAAATCGACCGTGCAAACCACAGAACGCATTAAACTTTTAATGTGTTCTGTGGTGCAAACGCTCAGTCGCAAGCGGTCGCTTGCTGCGAATACTACTGTAGAGAGCGCAGACCTCGGGCGGCACTCACAAAAACATGGACAAAAATAATATTATACATTTTTTTGAGTGTAAAAGCGAAAAACACCCATGTTTATGCGATTCGACTGGTGACTTGCCGGGTGACTAAAATCGATCCGTTAGTCACCCGTGTGAATCGACCATTACGTTTCAGTTGGCGATAGCGTTCGAGTCGGGTCTAATAGTGGTGTGGGACCTACGCGCGCGCGCGGCTGAGTGGCGCGGATTCGTGGGCGGGCCGGGGGGCGGTGTCGGGGACGGCGTGCGCGCGGCCGCCTGGCAGCACGACGGCAAGCTCATGACGGCGCACGTCGACGGCGCGCTCGCCACGTGGACCATGCGATCCCCTCGGCCAGCCACGCTTACGTATCCTCATGGTGAGTACACATCACCATCACCACTTAACAGTCCTGGATTTATGTGTAGGCAGTATAGGCCATGGCCTATGAGCGGCAGCGTCCTATGGCGTACTAGAGATGGGGCGGCAGAGTCCAAGGATGGCAGCAGAGTTCGTATCATAGAGCAAAAGAATACAGTATGGTTCGTACATAGGGGCGGAGAAATTAAAGTTGCCTATACTCATACAAAATATAAATCAGGCACTCCCGCTTAACTTTCCAAGGTAGACTTTCGTGCTACAACAATAATTCTTGTGCCACGAAAGTCTTATTGATGACAAAGTTGTAACTGTTGAATAAACCACATAGATTTCAGTAAAGTTATAATGTCCTAAAAGCTCTGGCGCATATTTATATGGTGATCTGATGGATGGATCATCATACTTGTTAGGTAATAATATGATACTCACTTGTAACTTAATAAAGCTGACGATTATCTCCTTTTCAGCAAAATCAAACAAAGACGGCAAACCGGAGCCCTGTAAACCTATCCTCAGGCTAGAATGGAAAACGTCAAGGACAGGGTAAGTGTTCTTAATTGTCACAATTCAAAATATGGCACTTCAAGTACAGTCAGCGTCAGCTGCTTAGCACTCATTTGAATCTGGTCATAGTTTTGAATTTAGTCGAAAAAAATTCAAAGCCTACCGAAAGATCCAATTGTAGGGCTATATTATAATGTAATTGAATTCCTGGTGCTGGGTGTTTCAGGGAGAGCCTGGTGATATTCTCGGGCGGTCTGCCGACGGACAAGGCGGGGCGCACGCACAGCGTCACCGTCCTCAACGGCAAGAGCACCACCGTGCTGGAGATGGAGCACAGCGTCGTCGATTTCGTCACGCTCTGCGAGAGCCCGCACGCTGCAGGTACAACCTTTTTTTAATCACCCACCCATGGCCCACCACACGTATGCACACGGTCTCTGAGAAATCAACCAGATGCAATGGCCGTTCTGACTGTTACGCCTCGCTAGCTTATTGCAGGATCTTGGTGTCTAACTTGAAAGCGAGCGGTTCCACATCGAAGAAGTTGCGCGACGGCTCCATGTATTTTGGTCAGGTCTTTGTGCTGAATCAAATCTCGACCTTACACGACTTTCTTGCGTTTTAAATCTGACACGAAACTTCTGTTATGATGAATATTAGTGAAAGCCTCAATGGAAGGCGGTATTTACTCAAGACGCTGTATTGATAAATAACCTAGCGACTTCAAAAACGTCAAATAGTTTTAGAAAACTTTATTAACATTGTTATGACTTGCCACCCGTCATGTTTCAGACTACCAGGAGCCGTACGCGATAGTGGTGTTGCTGCAGAACGACCTGGTCGTGATAGACCTGCAGACCCCCGGGTACCCCTGCTTCGAGAACCCTTACCCCATGGACATACACGAGTCCCCCGTCACCTGCTGCTCATACTTCGCTGACTGCCCCTCGGATTTGGTGAGTTATTTGCTACCTAAGGGTCAATTTATATACTAGCGCCGAGTCGAAGCGTATCGAAACGTCTTACCAAAAACTGAACATAACGAATTCAACCTTAACTCCAGAGCGTAACGCACACATTACTTCTGCGATTCTGCGCGAGACCAGTCAGCGGTGGTCGCGTGAATTCACGAGAATGCGCGCGCCTTTTTAAAATTTCAGAAGTAATCAATTACAAGAAAAATTACGCTCTGAAGTTAAAGTTGAATTTGTTATGTTAAATCTTGGTAGTCGCTTTGATGCGCTTCGACTCTGCCTTAACTATAAGTTGACCCTAAGGGAACGAGAAGCCTTCAACAAACGAGGTTACTGGTTAAGTAAAGTCAAGAAGTAAGAACAAAACTGACAAGGCACAATTTACAAAAGTGTGTGGCGGTACCTACAATTCGCCTAATAATCCTGCATCGCGCTATCGAAGTTTCGGAGAACGGCAAGATATATACAACATGAAATGACGTCAGTGGACTTCGGCCTGACCGAGCATACCACCTCGCTCGGTCGGAAGATCTTCCTTTGCGGCCTCCACACATATCCCATAAGTAGACATAGACCCAGCTGCGTTGTATACGCGTGGTCTTAGAAGTCGATTCAATAATAATATCTTGTTATAATATAAAAATAAGTCGGGTTTTCTTTCCTGACGCTATAACTCCAGAACGTACGAACCGATTTTCACGGTTTTGCATTCGTTCAAAAGGTCTCGGGCTCCGTGAGGTTTATAGAAAAAAAAACAGAAAAAAATTTCTTGAGAAAAGCAGGAAAACAGGGAGAAGCCATCTGGTGGCGAAACGGAGTTCGCCGGGTTTGCTAGTGTTGTTATATATAAAGGTATTATTACAAATGTTTTCA
The DNA here is from genome assembly GCA_905333045.1 of Lysandra bellargus. NCBI lineage: Eukaryota > Metazoa > Arthropoda > Insecta > Lepidoptera > Lycaenidae > Lysandra > Lysandra bellargus. The sequence goes on along the minus strand of HG995353.1, from coordinate 311,830 downwards.
GATACCGGCGTTCTACTCTGTGGGTCGGCAGGGCAACAAGAAGGCGGCAGGGTTCAGCGAGAAGCTGTGGCCGATAGACGGCGGGGAGTGGGCGCCCGCCTCCTGCTCCTACAGCGAGATTATACTCACCGGGTAAGCACCCACGCGGGACGCTATCATGCACGTATGCGGTACGTACGTAAAGTAAAGATAAACTACGATAACATGGCGCGCCCCTCCAAAATTCAAAACGTTTGAAGTGCGTTGTCTTGCGCAGTCGGCTAGTTATTATTAGTTGACCAACAAATCTTGGTAATAAAGTGACATTATCATTAAGTGAAATATTACGAATACTGGTTGATTGGTTTGAATACTTACTACATACAAACTCTTTCATAAGGATGTGCTACACACATTGAAACAGTCATTTGAAGGGGCGCGCCATATTATCGTAGTATATCTCTACGAACGTCGTACGTGTATACGTCAGCACTCGTACATAATATCAAACAAATCCAGTCATCATGTCAGACAATAATGCGTCCATCAAAATTAATTGCGGTTATTTATATAGTTAAACGTGTGTGACAAATGTTTCAGGCACGCGGACGGCAGCGTCAAGTTTTGGGACGCCAGCGCGGGCACACTGCAAATATTGTACAAATTAAAATGCTCAAAAGGTAAGAAAGCTTTATTTTCTGTCACTTATTAAAATTATGTCTGACATTACGTAATATGTTATCTAACCATATTTGTCTTACTGTCGCACTGGCTTTGATCACGCGGCATTGAGTAGTTTTGGCCACATGGTTATCACTAAAATTTCACTGTTCATTACTTGCTACTCTTACTTACTATCTTCAAAGGTCTATAATTCAGGCGTCGAAGAAGCTTGGTGTTCTTAACAGAGTGAGACAGTACTTCAGTCCGGACCAACGCCTACAACTCTACAAGGCGCAGGTTCGGCCTCATATGGAATATTGTTCTCATCTCTGGGCAGGGGCGCCAAAGTACCAACTGCTCCCTCTGGATCGTATCCAACGAAGGGCCGCTCGAATTGTTGACTGCCATAGTGTTTCAAACAGCTTGGACCCCTTGGAATTACGCCGAGATGTAGCTTCACTCTGCATCCTCTATCGGTTGTATCACGGGGAGTGCTCTGAGGAATTGTTCGGAATCATACCACCTGCAACTTTTCGCCATCGTCACACGCGAAAAACATACCATCCTCATCACCTTGATGAGTGAGTCTTCCACAGTGCGTTTTTCGCGTAACTTTCTGCCGCGCACTATAAAACTCTGGAACGAACTGTCACCAGCAGTATTTCCGGACCTATACGACCTGCAAACCTTCAAGAAAAGAGCGTATTCCCTCTTAAAAAGCCGGCAACGCACCGGCAGCTCTTCTGATGTTGCGAGTGTCCATGGGCGACGGTAGTTGCTTACCATCAGGTGACCCGTTTGCTCGTTTGCCCCTTTATATAATAAAAAATAATAATAATAAGCATGTCTTAATGTTTCAGTATTCGAGAGGCGGGCGAGCGGGTCCAGCGGCTCGGGCTGCGAGGAGGAGCTGGCCGTCGGCGCGCTGGCGCTGTGCGCGGAGTCGCGGCGGCTGGCGGTCGCGCTGCCGCATGGACACGTCGTGCTGTTCAAGTTCCGCAAGACGGAGACGCAGGCGGAGACGCACGTACGTACTGCGGGCGGGGCGGGCGTGGAGCTAGCTGTGGGCGGGGCGGGAGGAGGAGTCAGCATCACGCCAATGCCTAAAAACGTTATGATTTAGCCACTAACCAAACCTATATTTAACCTAATCGGCAGAATGGTGTCTGGCTACATCATTATTTACTAGCCGTACTGACTAAGCGAGCGGCCTCGCGAGGCAGCCTCGGACATTTGCCGCAGTACGCATGCCGCGCGAGGCGGCCTCGGTTTTCTAATCCGAGGCTGCCTCGCGAGGCATGGCTGAGTCACCAGCCAGCATCGATGTTCAGTTTAACTTGAGAGTTGAAATGCACAACTAACACGCAATGAATAAGCGAGGCAAAACACTACTTGCCGTCTTGAGTGAGCGCGCAAACGTACCGAGACGCCTTTGAGCATCGATAAAAATCGACAACGCTCGGCTCGGGCTGCGGTACGCTCGGGCGAGGCAGCGCGTGCGTTTGCCTCGGGTGAGGCTCGTCTTGACCGACCGAGGATTTGCCTCGCGATTTTGCTCGCTCAGTCAGTATGCGGCTATTAGTTAAATAATCGAATTTAAGCATCAGGTCAACGCATTGAAAGTTAATTCCCTGTAAGACATTGTGTATTGTGTAAACATAAACTTTCCAGACTTTTTCTCATGATCGGCCAATCGTTCCAGGTACTAGAGATCCCTGTGATAGCGGACACGATGGACGAGGAGGTGTCCCCGGAACCGGAGAGCGGCAGTCGCTCCGCCTCTTTCAGCCGCGCCCCCGACAGCCTCGAGGGGGAGGGGAGAAGGGTGAGTGGGGACCTCCTGTCAGAGACAATTGAGTATTTCAACAAACTTTTTTTTTGATAAATGGAAAGATCATATATAAGTTTTATAACAAAACATTTTGACGTGATAACGTCTTATAATTCGATATGGGGTGCGCGCCCGAAAAACATGACAGTTCATGCGGCGTTGCCTCGCTGACAGCTCTGAGGCGTTCCATTTACACTTTCAAGTCTTTCAACAACCGTAAGGCCCACCTGGGCCGTGCTCTTTGTTTCGATTATATTACGTATTTCGATGACTTAGAGAATACTTTTGTGTGAAGAAGTTTGGTTAGTTATGACCTTTGATACATTGACCACACTCTGAATGAAAAATAAATAAACAATCTGTGAGCTATTAGTATTATTTCGGCTATTTAAAATTGTGCTCTATTTCCTACGTGTCAAGGTATGACTTGTGCTTTGTTCGAAGATTTTACTGGATTTCACGAATGTATGTAGCGTTTTGTATTGCGAATAGTTTATTTTACTCATTATAAATATTTTTAGACAGTCATTTGTAAGAAATACATCGAAATAACTTTAGGTTACAGTCGAAAAAGTTTGTTTCTATTTATAGAGATTCGGAAGCGAGGGTTAAGGGGTCAAGGATAGTTGAACGTGACAACGTATGACTAAGTTATTTCAAAATAAAAATTGGAAAACATGCCGACAGCTCCCAAGCTTTTAAGGTTCTTGCATTAAATATCAATATTATTAACCTCTTGAACCCCACCGGCACCTTAACGTGCCACCCGTAAAAATACCTCTGTGCAGGTGGACGAAATTCCCGAACAAAAAAAAAATTGGGTTCCAAATTTAAACGTAGCTACTAAACTTAATCCAATAATCTGTGCAAGGTCGACTGTGATTGGCTGATAAAAAAGACCATAGAGAATATAAACTACATCAGAAAAAAGACGAAGAAGGAGTTTAAAATTCAAAGTTCGATTTTCATTTTGTGAAAATTATTTTGTAGCAACTCATACAAAAATTGTAAATTAAGTGGATTAATTAATGAAAAACGAAAGGTAAGCCATTGTAAAATGTAAATGTAACCGTAAATTGATAAATTGAAGCAAAACATAACTATGTCATACCATGTTCTAATACAAAGTATGTCGTAGTATTATTTGCATATTTGTACAATAATTTACAACTTAAACTATATTAATATGAAAAAAATAGATTATTATTTCATAGAAAATATAATGTATATCAGTATGCAGTTAATTTTGAAAATGTTAAAATGTGTATATTATATATGTTAGATCGTTCGTTCGTCAACCAGAGTGGACGTGTGTAACTTTTCACAATAAAAATTAAAATAACCATCATTGTAAAATAAACCTTATTCTACTAGGCATTGGAAATAAAACCGTACGTGCAGTGTTTTGTAGTTAAGTCGTTGCCGCTCCGCACACATCGCTAGCGAGTTTAATCGTGCTGCCCCCGCCTGACCGCCTGCACCTCCGCGAGAACAGGTTGGTTGCCATTTTTCATCCTGCTTGCACTTGCACTGATAAGGGAATGAGTGCGCAAAGACCGCCCGCGCCACCCCAGTCGGTAAGCGTATCGGCTGGTGTCGGAGGATCGCAACCGGACTTGTCTAAGATAAGTAATCTTAGTATGGATACGACCATGAACATGAACATCACCCAACGTATGAAACGCAAACTTCCAGAAAATTGCGAATGTTCTAGGGACATTACAGAAATCAAAGGAGAGATGACTAGAATAAGTTCATCAAAGTAGACGGCGCGATCTCGCAGATTAGCGACATAAAATTATCTACTACTAATGTATTGTCAGACTATAACGACTTGAAAAATCACGTTAAAACATTAGAAAACTCTATTAATATCGGCGAAAATAAGATGAAGACGTTGGAGTTCGATCTACAGAACATCAAGTTATTGCCGCAAACTGCTAACCTTACTGGGGATAGTAACCACCACTTATTGGGTCAGAATGTTAATGAACAATTAATTCAAGAATTTCAAAACCGAACGGCGAGAGAGAAAAATGTCATTATTGTAGGTTTAAAAGAAAACAGAACTGAGGACGGATCACTAAAAGATGAACATGACGTTATAAAACTACTCTCCTCTGTTATCTCAGACATACCAAACCCTGTTAAAGTGTTTAGAATTGGCAAACTGACTCCAAATAAAAACCGTAGTATTAAAGTTTGCTTCGATACACCTGAACCTGCTAGAAAACTTCTAAGAAACAAACCTAAGCTTCCGGAAGGCATCAAAATATACTCAGACCAGACACCGATGCAACAAAATTATCTCAAAAGTCTAAAAGAAGAATTAAAACGTCGAGAAAACAACGGCGAGAAGGGATTTACTATTAAATACATCAAGGGATTACCAACTATCGTACAAACTAATACAAAAAACTAAACGTTCAAACCCCCCTTCCTCAAGTTACAGAAAAGAACACCTATGAACTACTAACCAGCTATGAAACATTTCCTTCTAATAGATCTCGCTTAAGATTTCTCTACTTAAATACACGCAGTATTTGCAAGGAAGGGAAGTTCGATGAACTTAAATGCATTATAAAGTCCATACCAAATAAAGTTCATGTCATTTTACTAACTGAAACGTGGATTCGCTCCGAAGAACAAGCATTACAATTTCAACTTGATAACTACACGCATTATTACAACTATAGGACAGATACTACAGGAGGCGGAGTATCTGCATACGTGCATAATGACCTTAAGCATTGCCTGTCAGATTCCCGTTATATCGGAGGCAATAACTTTCTATGGATACATTTAAACAACTACGGGATTGACATAGGAGTGGTGTACAATCCTGGACACACAAACTTTGACCATTTTATAGAGGAGTATGAAGCCCAATTAGAACCACGACGAAGGGCGATCGTGTTTGGAGACTTTAACGTAGATCTTTTAACAAGCGATAGTAAAACCAAAAAATATAAACAACTACTTAAGGAATCAGGACATACACTCATAAATAAAATATCAAGAACATATTGTACACGTGAAGGAAACATCAAGCAATCTATACTAGACCACGTTAGCACCAACCTAAGGGAAGACAAATTTCATATGATTATCATTAATTCATCATTATCGGACCACAAACAAATATACCTAGAAATTAAGAAAACAAAGCCACCGCGGAAGGCCTACCTACATTATGAAGCTATAAATTATGTGCATCTTCTTAAATCTATGGAAGAATCTTTATCTGAAGAATCAAGTGACACTATCAATTTTATAAAACTTGAAGAACAAATTAGACGTTGCATAGATAGCAGTAAAGTAATGAAAACCAAAATTTTAAATACACCAAAGAAAGACTGGATAAATAAAAATGTGATTTCAGAAATCAACAAGAGGAATATTTTATGGACAGAGCTTAAAAATAATAAAAACGATGAACTATTAGAGCAATTTACAAAAAAGAATAGTGAAGTAGCCAAACTAATACAAGTCACAAAGAATACCTATTATTATAAAGAGTTTACTAAATGCTTAAATAAACCAAAGAAAATGTGGAGTCTAATAAATTCACTCGCGACTAATAAAACAAATCAAAGTTGTGCTCCTTCGAAACTTATATTAGAATCTACTGAAATAACAGATCCCAAAATCATCTGCGAAGCATTTAATAATTATTTTTCAAATATAGGGCCAAAATTAGCAAATGAGATTCCCAAATACTTTCATGACAATCATTCACAAGTGTTACCACAATCCATGCCCCATGTTCAAAATATCTCAATTTTCGAACCATGTACAAAAAGTGAAATTCTGAATATCATTAAAAGCTTAGACTCTAACTGCAGTGTAGGGTTAGATGGAATCAGTACAAAGATAATCAAATCTACTAAAGACCTAATAGTGGCCAAGTTGACCGATAGCATAAACAAATTATTAGAAGATGGTACTTTTCCAGACTCACTAAAAACGGCGAAAGTTACCCCCATTCATAAATCTGGTCCTAAAACCGATCCAGGTAACTACAGACCTATTTCTGTTTTACCGACGTTGTCAAAAATACTCGAGAAGGTCTTACACACAAGGCTTGTAAAGTACTTAAGCTCAATTAACTACATCTCGGATCGTCAGTATGGATTCAGGCCTAAAAGTAATACATTAACAGCCACTATTGATCTGGTTACTAAAATTAAACATAATATTGACCAAAAAAATATTGCATTAGGAGTATTCATAGATTTAAAAAAGGCATTTGATACTATAAGCCACAGCCTTCTCCTAAGTAAATTGGAAGCGATAGGAATAACCGGTAAAGCACTACAAATACTCAAGTCTTATCTCACCGGACGATCCCAGATTGTAAAGCTTGCCCATAATACACAAAGTAGTGCACTACCGGTTACCTTTGGAATACCCCAAGGCTCTATTTTGGGCCCCTTACTGTTTTTAATTTATGTGAATAATTTGCAAGAACTGGGCCTCAAAGGCCACATTACACTCTATGCCGATGATACCTGTCTGTTTTACTTTGGTTCATCTATACTTGACATAATATCACAAGCCCAAAGTGACTTAAATTCTATACACATTTGGTTCAACATAATCTATTAACTATTAATATAGCTAAAACCTGTTATGTAATATTCAAAGCTAAAAATAAGCGGATCCCACAACATCCTCCATTAACAATTAATAACATACCTCTCCAACAAAAGGCTTCAGAAAAATATCTTGGGTTAACCATTGATGCTCAACTTACTTGGAATACCCACCTAGAAAAAATTAAAAATAAACTTGTAACACTTCGGGGATCTCTGCGTAATATTGTACGATGTATCCCAAAAAATATACGCTAAACGATTTACAATTCCCTAGTAAAACCGCACCTTACCTATCTCATTGAAGTCTGGGGATCAGCCGCTAAAACTAGATTAGATAAAATACAAATATTACAAAACAAAATTATCAAAACCCTTTTTAATTACAAACGATTAACACCAACATCTAAAATCTACGACGAAACTAAAATAATGAACATTAAAAAACTATACAAATACCACATTTGCTTTTTTATTCACAAAACGCTCAATAAGAATATCCACACTAACCTTTCGTTCACTAAACATAAACAAGTTAGCGACCGCCGTACGCGCCGAGCGAGCTATCTCGTCATACCCAAACATCGCACAAATTACGGCAAGTCGACACCTACTGTCGAAGGAGCGCAACTATACAACCGCATACCCTCGCGCATAAAACACTCCCAATCTTTGAATGTTTTTAAAAAGCAATTAGCCGAACATATTATTAACCAAAGTAATTAATGCTTTAGTTTACTGTTTATACTTTTTGTAATAACACAATACCTAAGGTTTTATAACCCCTAACCAGTTAGCTATATTTTGTTAAATGTGAGGTACGTACAGACTTTTTTTTTTACCTGTTATAAGATTTAAATGCTTGTGCCTTTGTGTACCAGTAAATTTAACTGTACATAATAATAAATTGTATTTTCGACGACGAACGATGAAATTGTATCTAGACATAGTAATCATTGTTATCAAATAAGTGGCAGCTTGCCTTTGTTGATAATAAAGAATCTTTAAACCTATATTGTTTTATTGTAAGAATACATAAGGTTGATAAGTATACTTAATAATTTATGTAAACTGTATGGAAATGTAGTAAATGAAAAATGTTTCATTAATTTCAGATTTTTAGGTCCCTATACTAGTTTGCAACATTTTAGTCTGCAAGCAATAGCTGTTATGGAGATTTTAGGAGGAGAAGGAAGGTATGGGATTATGAGTGGTACGGCCACCAAGGAAAATCCTCTGATCAAGACGTGAGGTGGTATTCAGCTGGCCTGAGCCCACGCGATAGATTTCAGCTGTCGTATACAGGGTGTAACAAAACAAAGTAATGATACTTAAGTGTGTATGTATAAAGGTGCGCGTCCACTGGATCGGAATCGGAGCGTAGGTACGCAGCGGACGAATTTGTTGCTTTACTATTTATAGTATTGACTACTGTGAACTGCACTAGAAGTACTGGAACGTCATTCTGCGTCTGACAAATATATGACTACACGACGCGCCGTCCGCACCGTACGTCCCGATTCCGACCTGGTGGACGCGCAGCTTTAATCCCCTCCCTATATAGAGTTTACTGTATAAGCCAATCAAGTAGTTAGTAGAGTAGCATAGACAGCTATTCTATTATATTAATTATAAATAAAATACATAAAACTGTACTGTAATATTATTAATAGAAATCAACAAAAGCTTGTGGATTAAATCTGTTTTATTGTTTAATTTACCTTATTAGCCTATTTATTTATCTATGTACAATATTTTTTATTGAAATAAAACATTTATTTGAGCTCATTTCTTTTATATTTTATTTTTTTAAATTTTTGGTATGTTTAGAGTGAAAGGTTTTGCACTTAAAATTTTCTAGTTTAGTTTCAAATAAAAAAAATAACGGATGTTTATTTTTTTCTTCTAAGTCCGACCTCTTGTAGTATACAGCTTACATCCTCTTTGTATACAGTTTACATCCTCTTTGCCTCTGTGTACCACCGGCACGTTAATGAGCCGCCTGATACACTCGACCTCACGCAGTTTTTTTAACTTATTTTAATGAACATAAGAATTAATTTTGTTTGTTTGATGCATTATTTTTAAGAGTATGAAGTTGGCTACAAAATGTATGCACTAAATTTTGTTTCTGATTGGCGAATTTTTGTAAAGAAAAAAAAATTACGAAAATTTAAATGGCGCCATAGAACTCGGGCTTAACAGCTGAATCGAATTTTGATATCCCGGTATTCGAAAGGTTATAAAATGCATTTAAAAAATTAATAATATTTTTTTTGAACTACTCAATTGCGTTTATTGTTATTCCCGCAGGTTATTCCCCTATTATTATTTTTAAAGTGACATTGCCTTACAAATTACAGGACTAATTATTCAAAATTAAAATAATGTTTTTTTTCTGTTCACATATACTAACCTATTGTAAATAGTATTTTATGTAAGTATACTTTTTATTTGTTGGTCAGTGGGGCGGAGTTCTGCGCGTGCGCGGATGTGCGGGCACGGGCGGCGTGCGGCGCGCGGCCGGCTTCCAGCCCGCACTCGTCGCGCTACAGACCGGCGCCGCGCACCCCGTCACCACACTAGCGCTGCACTCCGCCGCCGGCCTGTGAGTACACACACACTACTATACACTCTGGTTAACATGTGCCATTTTCGTCAAAACCTGATCTCATGCACCGAAAATTATGATTTTGGTCTCATTCGATTCGGAATACCATCTAGAACATTCTATCAAAATTCCAAGAGGGGCTGAAAAAAATGCAAAATTTATAAACAATTAAGTAAACATAAAAAGAAGGGTTTGGTTTTTTTTAATATTTCGAAAACTGTTTGAGATAATCAAAATTTAAAAATAGATCCTTAAAGAGCAGGAAGTTTCCTAAAAAAATCTTAGATCCTGGAACCTTATCAATAATCCTTATAGCTTTAATTGAGCGGCGAAAGTAACGGTAAAAACGCGTGGTTCATGTTTCGCGTGATTTGCCGCAATCTGCTACGTGAACTAAAAAATATTTTAAGTGATTAAATATTAATATTACGGAATAAAAAAAATGGTACTAAGAAGACATATCAATAAACAATTATCCGTTAACAAAAATAAATTATCACAATTTGTTTAATTGTTATGCTAATCTTTATTTATTAATAGTCACCATTTTAATGTTAACATAAAAACGCTGATTATTTCAAAACAAGAAATCTAGAAATTTTTATTATTCTTTTGAGCTAATCTTAAAAGAGCTTAGAAGAGATATCCGTTGGAAAAATTCAACAATTTTGATTTTTCACTTTTTCATGAACAATCAAAGGCATTCATGAATTGTGCATATAAATAAAGCAATTAGGGTTTTTTCATTATTAAAAATTATTATTTAAATTTTAATAATTATAAATAAATAAAAATATTTTATCTGGCTTCTAATAATAACAAAACAAAATAGTAACAATAATTGGATATAGAAATACCGTAATTGCTTTATTTACATGACTAATTTTTGAATGCCTTTGAATGTTAATAAAAATGTGAAAAATAAAAAAAATTGAATTTTTTCATCCGGGATCTCTTATAAGGCCTTTTAAGATTAGCTCAAAAGAATAAAAAAAATCTGGATTTCTTGTTTTGAAATAATCAGCGTTTTATGTTAAAATTAAAATTGTGACTATTAATTTTTTATTCCGTAATATTAATATTTAATCACTCAAAATATTTTTTTAGTTCACGTAGCAGATTGCGGCAAATCACGCGAAACCCGAACCACGCGTTTTTACTGTTACTTTCGCTGCTCAATTAAAGCTATATTTTTTTTTTAGGAAATTTCCTGCTTTAGGATCTATTTTCAAATTTTGATTATCTCAAATAGTTTTCGAAATATTAAAAATAAAAAAAACCCAACCCTTCCTTTTATGTTTACTTAATTTTTTATAACTTGTGCATTTTTTTTCAGCCCCTCTTGGAATTTTGATCAAATGTTCTAGATGGTATTCCGAATCGAATGAGACCAAAATCATAATTTACGGTGCATGAGATCAGGTTTTGACGAAAATGGCACTTGTTAACCAGAGTATATAGTAACTCACCTATACAACTGAGATTCATGACTTATGTGTATTTATTGAACCTCTTCTTGTGGTGTTTGTCAGCATGTCGTGGGGCGGCGAGCGCGGTGTGGTGGTGGCGGACGTGTGGCGGCGGTGCGTGGTGGTGGCGCTGCCGGCCGCCGCGCTGCACCTCCCTGACCCCGCGCCGCCGCCGCGCCCGCCCCCGCGCCCCGAGCCCGACCCCGACCAGGTACGCACCGACACCCGGACGCCGCCCGTAGGCCGCCCCGACTAAATTACGTTTCGAACTCGAGATAGTCGACGGCATCCGAAACGAAATTCGAGTAACAGAATCGAACCTGAACGTAGACGGGTACCGATTGCACCTAGACGAGTGAGAGTTAGCGGCATGGAATAGAGTAGCCAGTAGACCGCGGCCGCCGCGGGCGTTTTCACGTTATGATTGATTTGCATTTTTATTTGTTTGAGTTTCGTTCGCTCGGGTCCGGTCGAGATCGGCCGGCCGACATCTCGCCGACCCCCCGATAGTCGATCGCTCGCCCACCTCGGTAGCGCTCGCCGCTCGCCGCCCGCTTGTCCGTAGTGTAGCGCGCAGCACCGCCTCGCCGCGCCCGGCGCCGCCCGGCTCCCTCCCCGACCCCCCGCGTCGGCGACGGAGCCGCCGGCCTCGGCGCGACCGCATCCCCCGTAGCCCATTATCTCCATCGGTCGCCTCGTTTACTCCCAAAATTATGTGTTCCCTGTCCCCGAAGATGGAGGAGCCGGCCGACGCCGAAGCCGCCGAGGACGCCGACCCCAAGCTCGACGCCCGCCGAAAGTCCACCCCGTGGAAGAACTTTAGCCTGAAACGACAGATCTCGCGAGTCGATCTCAAATTGAAAGCGGCGTTCGCGCCCGCCGAGACAGAGGAGGAGAGGAGCGCCCCCGGCGAGAGCGCGGCGACGGCGCCCGAGTCCCCGGCCGAGTCGCCCGCGGACGAGGGCGGGGCGTCGCCGGTGGCGGCAGGTGCGGCGGGAGCGGACGTGTTCGAGCGCATGCACCGCGAGTTGCAGGAGCGGCGCGCCGACCCCTACGACCGCATGCACCGCGAGCTGCACGAGCGCTGGCGCGAGCGCGACGCCGACGCGGCCCCGCCCCCGCCCACCCCCGCCGAGCCCGCGCCGCGCCCCGATGACCTGCCGCTGTTCGACGAGGAGGGGGCGCCCGCCCGCCCGCCGCGCCGGAGGAAGGAGGAGGTGCGGGACCAGCGCCTACTGTCCGTGCCCAACATTAAGTATCGCCAGGAGCGGCGCAAGACGTCGGCGGCGGCGGCGGCGGGGGGCGCGTCGCTGGCGGGCAGCCTCATGCGCCGCTTCAGTGAGTATCCCCGCGTCACGCCCAAGTCACCGCTCGGGTCTCATCGCACTCATCATCCGTAGCGTAGATCGATTGACCATCGGATTGGAATGGTAATGGTTGGCGAGATATCATGTTTCCTACTAACGTAGATACTAATCGGGTAGCGGTTTTGGCTAGACAGCGAGTAGCTAGATTTTATCTAACGTTTGAGAAATGACTAACTCTGAACTGACGATAGTTACCTAGGTTGCGATAAAAGTGGATCGTCATGCTTTCGCTTCTTGTGATATTTGGCTTTTTATTTATGTTAATGTTTTATTTGTATTTTATTGAGGATATAATTTTATTTATGTATGTTTTTATTCGAACGGTACCTACTCGACCGGGCCGCCCCGGCCGCGGTCCCCCGGATAACCGATGTATTTTTCTTTCCCAAGGACTCGTCCGACGACGACTCGAACTGCCTCAGATATCTGTTCGCGGACCTGCTCGGTAATTCGATAACCCGAGTTTTTCTGCATCGATATAGTAAGACCTCTCCGTGTTGTCGAATGTCCGTTTGAGATGTTTTGAAGTACCGAGCTACCAGTAGTGGGCTGTGGGACCCTAGCTAGCACCGCCCCGCTTCGCTCCGCGCCGACCGCGCCTCTGACCGATCTCGTTTCCCCAGGGGAGTTGCTAGCGAGACTCTGCCCGCGGGACGAACCCACCGGGGACGCGAAGCACGAGCGGGCGATAGCGGTTCCCCGGCGCATAGGTATGAGCACCACGGGCACCGGCGGAACTAACCGAGGGCAACGATCTCTATGTCTCACCCTTGACTAATCCAATAACGTGGTGTATGTCTCCCGTCGAGTCGCGTCCGTGGTCCGGCGGGCGAGGGCTCGCGCGGGGCTGCGCGGGCGGCGCGGCGCTGGCACGTGTGTGTGTTGTAGATGAACGGCGGCGGCGGCGGCGGCGGCGCTGCGGCGGGGGCGGCGGGGGCGGCGGGTGGCGCGCGGGCCGTGCGGCGCTCGCGCTCGCAAGGTACCCGCAAACTGCACAAGTGCCTCTCCACTGCGTCCGACGTGTACGCCGCGCCCCCCGCCCCGCAGCATTCTCTGCTCACGACGCGACAGTATTGCAGTTTTGGTAGTACAGTCACCTTCATAACCTCGGTCTCGCCTTTCCGTTCTGAAACAGTCGCAATTTCTTCTTCTGTTCTGTTTCGTTACTTTCCGTTTTGAGTTTGTGTGTGGGGCGAGTTTCGCCGGTGGACTGATGCTCGCGAGCGTCGGCCGACGCCGTCGCTCGTGCGTCGATGGCACCCTCCGTGTGTAGGGCGAACTCGCCGCAGTTTTCATTTTTATTTCTTTTAGGTTTTTTCTCGTTCTGTACTGATACTTCCGTAACTATTGACCTCTTGTGAGTTGTGATTGTTGGAGCTTGAAGATATTAATACCATAGGAGGTGTTCCAAAAAAAAACAGAATCGATGGATTGACAATCAAATACTGTTGCGCGAAAGTAACCCTGAAATCAATATAGAATACAATCTATGAGCAAATTAAAAATTCACATTTAATTTCCGTCGATTCTGGGTTATTAGTCCTTCATTTTTTGACATGTCCGATAAATTGGCAAAAAAAAATTTAACATCTTCATTCTCACGAAGGGATCGTTAAAGATCCGTAAATATTTGGCATAAAATCACCGTAGACTCATTGGCAAAAGCAATAATCACGCGCGACAGAGACGGAACGATGAGGAACGGTGTGAACGCTACATTTACGTTACTCTACTCCCGCATAATTCATTTGGCGAATTTCCAATTTCAGATCGGAATCATTTAATAGGTAATCATTGCAGTACCACGCCTTCCTCTGTATCTTTACTCTCTAGATGTTAATATCGAGTAGTGTTCTGTCATCCTATGTTGTGACCATTGCCAGATAGAATTTTCGACAGTGTGTGTTCGTGTGAAGACAGCGTTAGCGATGACCGCCCGCCGCCCCGCCCCGTCCGCAAGCAGCGAGCGCGCGCCGGCCCGTGCGCCCGCACGCCTGCACGCCCGCACGCCCGCACGCGCGCACGGGGCGGGGCGGCGGCGCGGCCTGCCCGGATCGTGCTTGTAACGCGTCGGTTTGTTTGTTGTGACAGAACCGACTATTCCGCAGCCTCTCGCATCCATGGAGTACTTACAAATAATGCAACCGAATGGTATCCGACCGACGCATCAATTTTTTCGTTCTTTTTTCTTTAGTCGTTTTATTTCGGCTCGCGGGCCCCGACTCACCGTAGCCGTCCGTCATTAGAGTCGAAATTGTGGCTGTGTTCGTAATGTTTCCTACACTGCACCTCACTGCACTCGACTGCGGCATGACTATTAGACCAAAGGTGACGTACTACTCAAAACTATCTCTGTGTCTGTCTATCCCTCGCTCCGGGCCGCGTCGTGTCCGCGTCGTGTCCGCGCCGGCTGCGCCGCGACGCCCGTCGGCCCGCTCCTGCGAACTTCCCACGTGCGGTCGCATCGTTTAATTTCATTTCGTCCGCAACACATTTATTTTCTCTCTTTACGCATCGTTTTAATCCTCGATTGTATTTCTAATCCCTAACATGTAATCTCCTCACTCGAAGCTGCTCTCGTATCTAATCGCTGAACACGTGTCATTCTCTCTGTTTCTAGCCTGACGTCAGAACCAAAAGATAAAATGGCTCGTTTTCGGCTGCCTCTATATACGGCTGTCGTTATGTCTATGTACGCTTCCAGTATTTACTATTTACTGCACTAGTGCATGCGCTCACCGTGTGTATCTCGCTAGCAGCTTGACGTCACCGACTCACATGCTTGTCTGTCCGTCCACCCTCCCCGCTTGGTTTACGACGATTATATTGCTAACCGACGACGACGCTTATAGACAAAGGTTTGGGCAAATTTTTGCTTTTTTGAGGTAGTCGTAGAGTACTATAGAGGTCCGGCCCGCGACTGCCGGCCGGCCGGGCCGGAGCCCCGCCCACCGACACGACCACCGCACATCGCTTCACCCCATCTCCGCGTAGCCGGGAATGTCGTACTCCTAAGTCGTAGTCTAGTCCACGAGCTAACGAGTGCCCCCCGCGGATCGTGCTAATGAGCTGAGATTGGACGGGCATGCAACCAAATTTCCGGCATGACTACTCAGTATCTGGCACGCGCACCTGATCTGGTGATTTCAGCTAATTTCACATCCGACACCCTCCGTAGCTCTAGATGTGTAGCCGGCGACCGCCGGCGGCCGGACTCCGCCGTCGACCGAGGGCCCCGTCGCGCATCGCACCCTCGAGGGGCTCCTCCGGGGCTGCCGGACGGCTGAATGAAGCCGGACACTTTCGCTCGACGTATGTTCCACTTATCAAAGTCGCGTCCGGCTTCATCCTCGGCCGGTGTGCGGCCGTGTCGTCCGGCAACCCCGGGGACGGCCTCGGTCGGCGGCGCCGGCCCCGGCGCTCGCGGCGGCGCGTAACGTGTTGTCGTCCTACCGGCCGCGCAGACAAGCTGGACAGCTCGTTCTCGCGGTCGCGCAGCAGCAGCATGTCCAGCCTGGAGAACATCGCGCAGGAGGGCATCTCCTGCCTCGCCTTCGCCGACAGCTACACCAAGAAGACGGGTGAGTTCACATAGTACTAACTGAATCTCTTCACGACTGACCTGAAAAGTCTAGTTTAAAATTAATGACATATTATCTCAGAAAAAAGTATCCATCCATCAGTCCATCTTGAATCCGATGCTAGTATGCTGTATCCTAGACCTCCGCAAGTAGGCCTCGACGAACGCATCATGGCAATTATGCAGGTTCGAATCCCGCTGATAAATTTTTCTTATGGTATATGAGGCATTTACTGCCCGCTTATGGTATATACTGCCCGTAAACGCCGCTTACAGCTATGATGTACTTGACATAATGTAACTTAACTGCACACCTTTCTTATGACAAGTTCAGTTGTCTGGAGATGTTTTAAAATCCGGCGCGTTTGCACCATTTCTATGTGCAGCCTTTTTCTGATTTTATAAATATTCGATGAAGTCCGGAGAAAATTGTATTCGGAGGGAAGTGATACGAAGTTCACCGAATCATCTAGTTGTATAGTAACTTTAAAGTTTATATGAACGTGGCGAAAAAAGGAATTAACGCCGCCATCATAAGAAACGCCATTTTTGTAATGTCCCAGACCCGACGTCGCTGCAGCCGACGCTGTGGGTGGGTACGACAGCGGGGTCGGTGTTCACGATGACGGTCGCCCTGCCCGACGCCGATGTCAGACACACGCAGCCCGTCGCCGTCACCACCAGCGGTTCGTAACATTCTTATAATTTATTGACCCTACACACTTTTAATGTAGCCTATCATGGGGTATTGTTGTTGAATTTCTATTTGCCACCAGGTGCATGCCGCGATGTAGCCTAAGAACGTTTTCACATTATCCGATCCGATATCGGTGTCGGACGCCGATCCGATATCGGGGTAAGAAAAATGTATGAAATATGTACATTGTACCTGTCTTTCATATTGTGCGGCCCGATATCGGATATCGGTTCATACATTTTATTTATCCCGATATCGGATCGGCGTCCGAAACCGATATCGGATCGTATAATGTAAAAACGCTCTTAGGGTCTATCGAAATGCACATACAGTATATTTCGGTTGTAACGACGCCGAAGGCCCCATGTTAATGTCGTCGCTATATCCGGAGGATATCCGAAATAATAAAAAAACAAATACAATATGTATTTACTTATTATTTAAGTATATTATACATGGGTCTTATTGAAAAACGTGCACTGTTTAAGTTTAGTTTTTTGTGCACGCTGTAAGGTGTATTCCAATTTTACAATTCCTTCTAAATCTTTTGGCCTTGGCCTAGTGTTCATAAAAATATTCGCTACCCTCCAAATCGTCGCTACATCCGAAGTCGCTACTACCGAAACAATTTCTTACGAAAATAGGCTTTAAATTCAAGGGGCGTAAGTTTGGCGCCGCTATAACCAAAATGTCGTTACAACCGAGGTCGTTACTAACGAAATCCACTGTATTATTATCGTGACACATGACAGTTGTATCGTGACATATTATGACAGCAGTTTCACAGACTACATCGCGGCACCTGGTGGCAAATAGAATTTCAACAACCCTCATTTACATCGAATATGTTTAGAAATTACAAATGTTACTAGACCAAGCGATTCCTACTCATCCACAAAAAATATTTAAAAGTTTATTCACTATAATTAAAGTAAATAATATTATAGACTTTCTAAATCTCTCCAACTTACTAATCTGTGGACCATAAACTTGTAAGATTAGTGGCAGAGGAGATCCAAGAAAGGAAAGAAAATATTCCACTTCCGAGTCCACTAATTGCTTCGCCTTGCGGTGGGCATAAATAACTATCCAGGCATTATCAATTATTATCACCTGCAGTCTACGAATATATAAATAAAATAAAAACTACATGTAGTCAAACAATTTTGTAAATATACCTACTTACGACGACCTGATGACCTCTGTGGCTCAGTTGGTGGGCTGTTGGTGCTCAAGCCGGGGGTCGCGGGTTCGAATCCCGCCGACGGAACAAAAAGTTTTCAAAGTTCCTGGGTCATGGATGTGTATTAAATATGTGTATGATATAATAAAAATCTTAAATATATTTATGTAGTATAAAAATATTAAATATATTTCCGTTGTCTGGTACCCGTAACACAAGTCCTTCAGGTACTTAGCACGGGGCCAGACTGACGTAGTGTGAAGCGTCCATATATTATTATTATTATTAATAATAAAGTTAATAGAAAACCTAAGAGAGGATTTCTGGAAAAGGTGGCATAACGAGTACCTATCCGAGCTACAAACGAAAACGAAGTGGCGATCTCCATACCGAGAACTCCGAGAAGGATCGATGGTCGTCTTCAAGGAAGAGAACTTACCTCCCATGAAGTGGAGACTGGGCAGAGTTCACCGGCTATATCCTGGCAAAGATGGAGTCTGCCGCGTTGCCGACTTCACCACCTACAGGGGCGTTGAACGTCGCGCTCTAAACAAAGTGTGCCCCCTTCCTAACGATGTAGATGCTTTGGAAGAAGCACCAGCTTCTTCCAAGGGGGCCCAGGATGTTCGAGACCAAAGCGAGAGGGGTGCGGCGAGTGGGGCGCGGAAGGCGGCCCACTGAACGAGCTGCGCGGGGACCGGCAAACCAGTCCACGGCGAACGAGAGGGGCGGAGAGGCGCGCCGGCGCGGCGGTGGCCGGCCGGCGCGCGCGCCATGAGACGAGACCAGACCAAATTCGATCCGCGGATTGTAAACACTTTTGTTGGCATAAATAAAACACTTATATTTTGTGCCACGATTTTCATTCTTGTCCCTTAAATTCGCAGACAATTATTATTATTATTATATTACCTACATGACTGGCAAGTTATATCACAAGTTTTTAAACTGACGGGGTTTTTTTTATAACATTGACAGAGTATTGTGTATTATTATTTTATTACTTTTTCAATCTTTATATATGGAAGTACCTAATAGTTGTATGTTAGACCACGTATCTATTTCTGTTTCAGGAGGGCCGATATTTAGGTTAAGAGGGTCAATACTGACAATGGCGTTTCTGGACTGCAACGGCGCCCTCATCCCCTACTCCTACGAGAGTTGGAAGGATGACAGTAAAGATGTAAGTTTTGGATCTTGTCGAGTCTCTAGGAAAATTAAGCGTTATAATCTACATAGAAAGATTTTATGTAACGTTTTTTATTTCCATTTCATTTTAATTGTGATAAAAAATCTACAATATCGATTATACCGATGCTTTCGTGCAGTCCCGTAATCTACAACTGACGAACAAAAATATTGTATAAGTTAGTGCTGAAAAAAGTGTGTGGATGATGTGGAAGAAAAATGGATGTTGTAGTAGGATTTTGTAGTATTATTGTTTGAGGTATAGTAACGTCAAACCTAGCCTTCAGATCACGACTAATATTGAATTGATATTATAACCTGACTAAATAACGTAGTTCCGTCAACTGCCTAGGAATCAACTGCTCTGATAACACCTATGTAAATATGAAATATGTATACGAATATATTGGCATGTAGGGGCGGGAGCGGCGCGACCGCACGCCGACGAAGCAGAGCTCGTCCGGCGGGTACTGCAGTCCGGGGGCGGGGGCGGGGTCCGGGGCGGAAGCGGCGGCGGACCGGCAGTTCGTGCTGGTCGCGTCGGAAAAACAGGCGCGGGTGCTGGCGCTGCCCAGCCACAACTGCGTCTACCGCCAGCAGATCGTCGAGACGGACTTCGTCGTCAAAGCCGAAGTCATCAGCATGAAAGGTCCTGGTGATGACGTTTAGAACTACATCGAATAATTTTCTTTTCAAATCTCGCCTAAGAATCTGTATAAAATTTATATTTGGATAATTGTAAATCAAAACTAGTCACGTTTATAAATTGCGCACTTGAATAATTTTAGTGTCTGAAAATTGTTTTTCTGTAAAACAAGCATATCGAAAGTGTATCTCGTTGAGTGACGTGTCGGGGTGTGGTATTTCAGACAGCGTGTGCCTGGTGACGTACCTGTCGACGGGTCACGTGGCGGCGTACAGCCTGCCCTCGCTGCGGCCGCTCGCGCACCAGGAGTTCCTGCCGCTCGCCGAGCTCAGGTCGGTCCCTGTCGACGCACTGTCACGATCGGATTTTATCGATCTTTGAATTCTTTCCGCCCGGCCTCGGCCAGCATGGAGCCCGGGCCCCGGGAACGTCGATCACTTTAGACAATTTCCGTGCACCAGAACCGGCACTAAATGATAAGGGGCCCGACCTAGACTAGCTTCGCAGTCGGCATGAGAATGCTGTACGAACGATCATGCATCGTCATACCACCCCCACCGATATGATTTATCATTTGGGCGCCGATCGATAGATGTTCCGATCGATGTTAGATGTCTCGCTCGGCGCGGACGGCGGGCGGGCGCGCCGCTCGCTGCTCCGCCCCGCCCTCCCGCCGCCCCTCGCCGGGCCGAAATTGCTAAATAGTGGGCGTTCGCAAAAATTTTTAATTTTGCTGCAAAAAAAAAATACCATTCGATTGGTTTTTGTCAGAATAATAATAAATGATCTATAAAATTTTCACAGATGTGCGTTTTAAGGCTAAAAAAAAATTAACCTATCAAATGGCATTTCTTTTTACAGCATAATTCAAAATGTTTGCGAACGTCCACTATTTAGTGACATCGGACCGGCGTGCGCCCGCGCCGAGCGAGCGGTGGCGCCGGCAGTCGCGCGCCGCCGCGGCGCCGGCCCGGTCACTAGACAAAATTTCGCAAAACTCGAGCACTTCCTGTGCTTTTGATATTTGGCACTCTTTTTTTCTATTTTCCTTTCGAACGATCGGACACGACACGAACACCGACCGCCGGCGCGCGCGACCCCGCCCCCCGCGGTCGCCCGCGCCGGCGCCGCCGCCGTGTACTCATCGGTGCGTGTGTTCCTGGTAGCTTCCAGACACAGTCCAAACAGAGGGGTATCGTAGACCCAATGCTCTCCATTTGGGGCCAGCAACTGATAGTTAACGAGGATACGGATCAGTAAGTCTCCGAGCGTAGCGCCTGTTCATGTGCCCCCGTGACCCCGTGGAGCGTCCCCCGCCCGCCTCCCCGCCCTACCCCACCGCCCCGCGACGCCCACCTATTCTGTTAGACGATAGATCATTTTATCCCGAAAGCTTTGAACCTTATACCTGTGCGGACCTGGGCGAATTAGGAATCCTATGGAGGCTGTCCGAAAGTCAGCCTCAAATTGGCATCACGAAGGGAAAATGTAACACCAGGGAAACAATTTTAAAACTGCGACATACACGAGTATAGTCACGTTCGCTCTCGTCCGTCCCCCGCAGCTTGTCAGCCCCGCCCCCTGCCCGCCCCCTGCCCGCCCCCTGCCCGCCCCCTCACCACGTACACGACACACACACCTCACCCGTCCACACCTTTTATTCTGTATCTCGTTTTGTTTTATCTTCTTTCTCTTTCTATTTCGTGTCTCCGCATGACGGCTTTTTGGTATTGTCTTTGTCTTATTTTATATTTTTTTATCCTTGCACTTTGGGCTTGTAGAATATTCCTTGTTCTAATGTTAAGATTTGCCGATGGGATCTAGACGAGGTAAGAATACTTTTTTTTTAAGTTAGATAGTTCAGATGTCCTTGTAATAGGTTCTGTTGAGAATATATTTAACAATGTTCACAAGAGAGATTGTTCTACAAAGAACAAAGTGGATATGAATTAAAACTATAAAAGACTTGTATAACCTAAAGTGATACTAGCTGTACAGTATAGCAGTTACCTAACATTAAAACGTATTTTTACGTAAACTCATATCTTTTGAACTATGCAACAAACTTTATACAGATTTTTAAGAGTCGACAGAGTGATTCCTGACGATGATTTATAGTAATTAGTACAGAATTTAATAAGTATCACAGTTAAAAAAAAAATACTTGCGATATTTACAAACTAACAAAACTTGATGTACAACTAAAGTACAATCAATTATGGATTCAGTGCTGATTTACATTGGTACATGATTATTGATGACTGTATACGAGCGCTGGCCAGAAGGAATCAAGTTATACAGTTTAATAACGAGTACAGTATTAACTGTGTCAATGTAAATCCGCACTAAAGTATACTTGCTATCAGGCTAATGGGAACTTACCAACGTTTACAGAATAGCGAAGACATTCTGCTTCAGCAATCGCGGGCACGGCCTCTACCTCGCCTCGCCCACTGAAATACAGAAGTTCACCATGGACGCTGAATTCTGGTAAATTATTGCTTTATATTGCCTTAAAATTGTCCTAAACTAGAGCCTTCATATTTTGTTTTGTTTTGTTGCCGTAAGATAGAGCAATTTTTGTTGGCTTTACCAACAAAAATTATTCGTTCACGAAGTGTTGCAAAAAAAATGGTGGCCACGTTTGTCTCCAAAACCGGCCATATTGCGACTATTCCTCTTGAGGGACAAAGAACGGTTAATGCAGAATGGTATGCTAGCATTTGTTTGCCACAGGTCGTATCTAAACTCCGTAAAGAGAACTGCAAACGCCGCATCATCCTCCATCAGGACAATGCGAGTTCTCACACCGCGCACAGAACAAAAGAGTTTTTGGAGCAAGAAAACATAGAATTATTAGACCATCCGCCGTACAGCCCCGACTTAAGCCCTAATGATTTCTATACTTTCCCTAATAAAGAATCTTTAAACCTAAAATAAAGAATAAATTGCGTGGTCAGAAATTTTCGTCACCTGAAGAAGCTGTGGACGCCTGCCTACAAAACGGCCATTTTGGAGACCCCAACTTCCGAATAGAATGGTTGCTTCAATGATTGGTTCCATCGTATGGAAAAATGTGTCAAATTTCGCGGAGAATACTTCGAAAAGCAATAAACACATTTTTAAATAGTACTGTTGTGTCACCTCCTTGATTCCCGAGATTTTCAGTGCCGCCCTCGTACATAATTCCTAAAATTCGTCAATGGTCTTATTAAAAGATTTTACAAGTTAGGAATATTATGGGGGCGTGGCACGCTTCGCTAAATGCTGCGCAATCGTATATATGTAAAAAGTGTCAGTCACATGCAGAATAGGCATGATGACAAAAAATTTTTCTTATTAGTAATTGAAAGACCCATAAAAAATAGAAACATCGCTGAAAGATTGACTCTGATAGCTTAAAAATTCACCAAGATATGGCAATTCAAACATCTCATAAAATAGACCTGCCCGAAACGCTCACTGTGACGTCACTCTTTCGTAGTTTGTACGCATCGGGAGAGAACTTTGTTCGATAGGTATATTAAATATTGCGTTTATGAAAGTAGTTTCATAACAAAAGTTGCTTTTAATTGCATTAGTTATCGAATGGTATACAAATATTAAGAAATTTAATTGAAAAAAAAAAAACGACTTGAATATCCAACTTTGAAGGCGCATAGCAAAAAAATACAAATGCTGTCAAGCTGAAATTTTGGGAACACTTATTTTTTACCGTGATTTCTTTATTTTATTAACAAAATTCGCCAATCTTTGACCTTGTCATCATCCCTAATCTAATCAGACTCACGAGATTCATACGTGTATATGTATTGTAGTTGTGTTGTTTGTGTGTGTGGCAACGTCAGCTTCCGAACAAACAGCGCTTCGTGACATTCCTACCTTTTGTTTTGTGGTGTTTGTATGAGTGGTTTGTATGAGTACAGCCACTTACATTTTGCAGCCCCTACTCTTTACGAACCTTGCAGTACGAACTCTGCCGCCATCCTAGGACGCTGGCCGATGGCCTATACTGCCTTTACCTACGAATAATAAAAACTAAGGAAGAGTAACTCCGTCAAAAAATTGCACCAAGAGGCTACAACATGTGACCCGAATACATGCACACTTTATACATGTATTCAGTACACAATTTTGTGTCTTAATACAAGTGACAATTATTTTAAACGGTTTTATTCCGTAAATTTGAGTGTTAGTGTTTCGTATATCTATTGTCATATTGTAGTGTGCGAAAAGGGACCAAATTTGAAACTGTTGAAATATGGGAGTTACGTTTCCTTGGTTTTTTTATTCGTAGGCCTATACGTAAATCCAAAGCTGGTTGTTTATTGTCTAATGTATATTGTGTTACAGCCAGCAGCTGAACGAGATGCTGGGCGAGCTGTTCCTGGCGCGCGACATGCCGGAGCCGCCCAAGGAGAGCTTCTTCCGCGGCCTGTTCGGCGGCGGCGCCCGGCCCCTCGACCGCGAGGAGCTCTGTGAGTTACACTCCATTACTGAACAATGAACATGCATCAAAACATATCTCATTGTTTCGCCATGTAAAAATAACATCAAGGCGCATTTTTCACCTCGATCAAGATTATTTTTTAATATCTGAAAAAAAATCGGTCAAGTGCGAGTTGGACTCGCCACTGAAGGGTTCCGCAGCAGCAACAAGGTTTATTTCTATAAAATTAAAAGTATATTTTAGTTGATTTAATGAAAGTAAAGTTAAAGTTTACCATTTATGACGTATAAAAAAAACTACTTGATAGATCTCGTTCAAACTAATTTTCGTTGGTAGTTTTTATAGTAATGTACATCATATATTTTTTTTAGAATTATCATGCCCCTACTTTAGAAGTTAGAGGGGGGGGACACACATTTTACCACTTTGGAAGAGTATCTCTCGCAAACTATTCAGATTAGAAAAAAATGATATTAAAAACCTCAATATGATTTTTGAAGACCTATCCATAGATACCCTACACGCGTAGGTTAGACGAAAAAAATGTTTTTTGTTTCAGTTGTACCTATGGGGACCCCTAAAATTTTTAATAATTTTTCCATTTTTGTATCAAAATCTTGATGCAGTTCACAGACTACATCTACTTACCAAGTTTCAATAGTATAGCTCTTATAGTTTCGTAGAAAAGTGGCTGTGACATACGGACGGACAGACAGACAGACAGACAGACAGACAGACAGACAGACAGACAGACAGACAGACAGACAGACAGACAGACAGACAGACAGACAGACAGACAGACAGACAGACAGACAGACAGACAGACAGACAGACAGACAGACAGACAGACAGACAGACAGACAGACAGACAGACAGACAGACAGACAGACAGACAGACAGACAGACAGACAGACAGACAGACAGACAGACAGACAGACAGACAGACAGACAGACAGACAGACAGACAGACAGACAGACAGACAGACAGACAGACAGACAGACAGACAGACAGACAGACAGACAGACAGACAGACAGACAGACAGACAGACAGACAGACAGACAGACAGACAGACAGACAGACAGACAGACAGACAGACAGACAGACAGACAGACAGACAGACAGACAGACAGACAGACAGACAGACAGACAGACAGACAGACAGACAGACAGACAGACAGACAGACAGACAGACAGACAGACAGACAGACAGACAGACAGACAGACAGACAGACAGACAGACAGACAGACAGACAGACAGACAGACAGACAGACAGACAGACAGACAGACAGACAGACAGACAGACAGACAGACAGACAGACAGACAGACAGACAGACAGACAGACAGACAGACAGACAGACAGACAGACAGACAGACAGACAGACAGACAGACAGACAGACAGACAGACAGACAGACAGACAGACAGACAGACAGACAGACAGACAGACAGACAGACAGACAGACAGACAGACAGACAGACAGACAGACAGACAGACAGACAGACAGACAGACAGACAGACAGACAGACAGACAGACAGACAGACAGACAGACAGACAGCAGACAGACAGACAGACATGACGAATCTGTAAGGGTTTCGGTTTTTTGCCACTTTAGCTACGGAACCCTAAAAACGTCGATCGGAACGTTTTTAACACAAAGTGACGTCACTCTTGTTTTGATTGCTGCATTCTTTTTAAGAATTTGTCATACAGAAAAACGATTTTGAAAATAATGAACGGTCAGTTTGAAACTATACAATTTTGCATTATGAAGGTGTATTTTAATTTTTAAACATACTACTAGTGATCTTTTCTTTCAAGAAATTAATTTAATGAAATCCATAATAAACTGCAGCTTCCACGTTCTTATTCTCACTCGCTCTTCTGCTTACTCTCACTCAGGGAATGGGAATGCTAATGAATATCATCGACCAGTAATAAAATTAAAAGTGATCGTCTCGTGTCGCGTTTTCAGTCGGCGAGAGCAGCGGCAAGCCGAATCGCGCGGTGGCGCGGCCGGTGGGCGCGGCGGCGGAGCTGGCCTCGCTGAACGCGCGCGCCGGCACCGCGGCGGGCGAGGTGTCGCGCGCGCACCAGCTCGTGGTCGAGCGCGGGGACAAGCTGTCGCAGCTGGAGGACCGCGCCGAGCGCATGTCCTCGCAGGCCGGCGAGTTCTCCAGCTCCGCGCACCAGCTCATGCTCAAGTACAAGGACAAGAAGTGGTACCAGCTGTGAGCGCGCGACCGCCGGCCCGCGCCGCGTCGCCGCGTCCACGCACCTCAACGCACAATGCCGGGGGCGCGCCCGTTGTGTCTTATAGCGGGGGGACGGCGCGCCGTCCCTCGCCCGATGTGATACTGTAAATACTTTAACCTGTCGTACTGGATCTTTTTATACTGTGTACCTAGCGGTAGTGTCGCACTCTTCCCCTCCCGTCTTCTCCCCCGGTCGCCCGGGCGCCTGCGGTCGGCGACCGCGAGATCGCTCCTTACGAAGTAGATGTAATTTTTTATAGGTCCGTCGGCCGGCCGGAGCGGCCCCGACGTCGGATATAGCGCTAGCGTCGATGTGTACAAATAGAGCGGTGAGAGGGAGCGGAGGTTTCGGAGACGGTTGGAAATCTAAGCATTGGATGACAATAATTTTCTGTCCGGCCGCGGCGGGCGACTGCGGGCTGTCGCGTGTCGCGGCGACCGTCGCACGTCGGGCGGCCGGAGCTCGTCCGCGCTCGAGCGTTCGTCTGTAGACACTCGTTATTCACTCGCGATAGTGATTCGCATCGTGGTGCCTCACCCGAGCGACTGTAGCAATACTGCGGCCGCGGGCCCAGACCAATCGGTGTCGTGTCGGTGTCGCTAGCGTGTGTGGTGTGCGCCTGTAATATAGAGCGGCTCCGTCTGTCCGCGCTCGCGCCGAGCAGGCGGGCCGGTGCGAGGCTAGTTTAGTTCGTTGCGTTGTTGTAAGTCTATGTAGTCGTTGGATGCCAAAGGATTATCTACTCTGTGCCCCGGTGGGGGCCCGACCGATGCTGTTCCGATCTAATAATATCACTAGCTGTAACCTTTTAACCAGATTATTTTGGTACGGAGGCGATTTATGACATAGCGGATGGGTGATATTTTCTTACGTGTATTTAGCGGAGTAGCGAACCCGGGGTAGCGAGGCGCGGCTGCGCGTTCCTAGCGCGACGCAGCGTGACGCAGCGCGGCGCAGCGGAGCGTACCGCTGCGGCAGGCGACTTGTCGACGACTCTCGGTGCGACAGTTGCTGGCTTGTTTGTATTTTTTTCTTCACCGTACTATGTTACTTACTACTACTAGTAATATCGTTAATTATATTTTGTCGTCGTATATTATTGTTATCGTTTCACGACTTGACTGCTTAGGTTGCACAAATAATATGTTGCCTTCCTTGAAAAACATTATCCGCTTTCTATAATAAAATATTTATTAATTACTAGCGACCCGCCCTGGCGTCACACGGGTATAAAATATAATTACAGCCACTGAAAAAATGATTAAAATCGATAGCCTATGATCCTTCACGTGATCTACTTCTTATCTGTGCCAAATAACATAAAAATTGCTTCAGTAGTTCGCGAGATAAGCCCTTTCAAATATTTTCCCCCGTTTTTTCCACATTCTCCTATTAGTCTTAGCGTGATAAAATATAGCCTATGCCTTCCTCAATAAATGGGCTATCTAACACTGAAAGAATTTTTCAAATCGGACCAGTAGTTCCTGAGATTAGCGCGTTCAAGTTAGCCCTTTCAAACCATTTTCCCCGTTTTTTCCACATTTTCCTCTATTTCTTCGCTCCTATTAGTCTTAGCGTGATAAAATATAGCCTATAACTTTCCTCGATAAATAGGCTATCTAACACTGAAAGAATCATGAAAATCCGTTGCGTAGTTTTAAAGATTAAAGGGAACAAAGGGACATGAGGGAAAAAAAGCGACTTTGTTTTATAATATGTATAGATTGTGTTTGGTGCATGTGGAATAACCGATAGTCAATATTTCATCGTTTTTTTTATTTAAGCTAATATTATACTATGGAGCTGATCTAAAAACGTTTTGGGTACTTTCGTGTTTTGTTTCTAAAGTATTATTTTAAGTTCTTAGGACTCCAACTGACGACCGAGAGTCGTCGTTTGCGGTTATAAATATAAAGTAGGTCGGAAATAGCACATTTCTCTAGTACCTATATTGTAAGTACATATCAGGTTTTATTTAGGACACAAATCTTACCGCTTCTATGTCCATGACAGGCTTCACCCGCAGATGTTAATATTGTGAATTGTACATGTGGAGGTGTATATTTATATAAATATGTTATTTTATATTTACATTTAAGCTACTTGTATTTTAAACAAATGCTAATGTTGTTACATACTTGTTTAGTTTATGAATTCAAGTTTACTTACTATTATCTACGATTCGCGCGGCCGGCCACACTCGCGCCGCCTCGTCCGTGCTGTTTTTGTGACTGTAGCATGTCAACACAGCCCGTGTAACACATACACATTGTGGCCACGTAATATTGGCTGATGGCTCCATCTGGTGTCAATATCCAACCGACTGACACGAATCCAACGATGTTAATAAGTGATAAAGGAGCAAAAGTTCAAGAACTCTGATTGTGTTGTTGTATCCAAAATATCTTTGATCCAAAACGTGAGTTTTTAGGTATTACTGTCGCGTTTAACATTAACTTCATTTTCTTAGTACCCGAATATTTCCAGTAGAGGCGCTGTAAAGCAACAAACGTAATAAAACGTGATGGTAATATATGAAAGCTGACATTTGAGACATAATATTATTCATTATATTTCTCTATGATATTATTTAACTTACTCCTAGAAGAGAGACGAGGCGCGCGAGTGATCGTCTCGGGCTCGTACATGTGATGTTAAGTTTGAACAATTCTATCGACTGTTACGTACGCGTTCCGTACTGTGTAGATCTGTCAGCGCGCCAGGCGGGGCGCGACTCGGCGCGAATTATGGGACTAAATAAATTATATAAGATTGTAAATAGGTAACGTATCGAGAACACTTGTGGCAAATTACGACTCGTTAATCATTACCCGAAGATCATTTTAACCGTTATTTTGTATCGACCCCGCCCACCTCGACGCGGGGGAATATTGAAATATAAATTATAAATATTGTATATAATGGATGCTGTTGAATTATATTATTTAGTTTAGTAGATGATTATAGTCATTATATATAAATACGATTACGAGAATAAAAACTATATCGAGCGTGTGTGGTTTTATTGCTTTGAATTTTCCTCGATGATTGGAAGGTAGCTGCTGTCTGTCCCATTCACAAGGCTGGGCCACGCGATGATCCCAATAATTATAGACCTATATCATTACTAGGAATCTTCTCCAAAATCCTGGAAAAAATTGTTAAATTTCTTGAGTCAGAAAATATTTTATCAAATAACCAATTTAGTTTTAGACAACAAAGGAGCACGGCAGATGCCGTAGAGCTTCTGGCATCCACAGTCGTCTCACAGTTGGATGGAAATAGGGCCTGTCTTGGGATCTTCCTCGACTTAGCCAAAGCGTTTAATACCGTATCAATCCCAATTCTGCTTAAAAAACTTGCAAACAAAGGTATCAATGGACATGTACTTTCCTGGTTTGAGAGCTATCTAAACAACAGATCTCAAAAAGTAAAGATAGGCGAACATACCAACTCTGTCAGGAATGTAAAATTCGGTGTCCCACAAGGCAGCATTTTAGGACCAACCCTATTCATTTTATATATGGATGATATCCATAACCTTCCTCTTAAGAATGCTGTCCTTTGTTACGCAGACGACACTGCTATTGTATTCCATGGCAGTGACTGGAGAGAGACGGTGTCTTTTGCTGGACATGTCCTATCCATGATAAGTGAATGGCTAGAGAATATCTTGCTAACACTAAACACAGACAAGTCTAATTTATATCTAATTATTAATTAATAAATATATCTAATTTTGTATGATTCCATACAAAATTAGATATATTTATTAATTAATATAATTAATTAATATATCTAATTTTGTATGTTTCCATAAAACAGTAGTGACGAACCCTGTATCTTTAATAAGTATAAATTTTATAAATTGCAACGGACATAGTACAAAAATAAAAAGATAAAAAGAAACGAAATATCTAGGAGTGATAATAGACCAAAAATTTAGCTTCCACAAACACATTGCTCAACATCTGCCCGTGTACGAAAGATTATATATGTCACAGGGAAAAGAGGATATCAGGGATTTCACGAACTCCCGGTAGATGCCGAATATTCTTGTTTGTTACGTCTTCTTACTAAAATATCTAGTGATATGTCATTTCACTAAACTAAATCTAGTGAAATGTCAGAAACGCGGATACCGCCGAATAAAAATCGAGCCATTCATTTCTCTCGCTCGCTCTAGTTCTCACACGTGACACGGGCACTAGTGGGAGTGAAACAAATGTGTCGCTCGAGCTGGCGCGGCTCGTCTAGCCTGGAGACAGACAGACAGACTAACCCTTTTGGTACGGAACCGTAAAAACTAGGATAATCGATCAGCTGGAGTACCTGTAGTGCCTGTGCCTGTACAAGAGCCTAACCAAACAAAAGATCGACATGCCACCTTTACAAAAAATATTCAACTTGGTCGGCCGCTTCATTAGACGTCAAAAATCAAAGGTCTGAAGTATCTGATTAAGAACCCTCAGTTGGTTTCAACTGTATGATTCAGAGATATGGTGATGCCCCCTCAGATCTGCTATAGTTGCATTACACGTGTGATAATAATGATAATAACTCCCACTCTGGTTTTGGTGACGGTGGCCGGTTTCATTGAAACCAGGCCAAGAGTAATTTTAAAGTGCCCAAGTGTGTGCGCAGTACACAAGAGCAATCTCTATATTCCTTTACTCGCAAAACCCGGTGGGACGGAAGACTGACAGGACCGGCGAGATATCAGGCGCAGGACCGACTTTTTACATGCCCATCCGACGCATGGATCATCTAACATCTTACTTGTCAGATTCAGATGTTAGATGATCCTATCAAAGTACCCATTGTATACTAGAGAAAACAAGAGAAATGCGTGGCTTGATTTTTACTCGGCGGTGTCCGCTTTTCAGACGTTTCACTAGATTTAGTTTAGTGAAATGACATATCGCTACATATTTTTAGTAAGAAGACGTAACAAACAAGAATATTCGGCATCTACCGGGAGTTCGTGATATCCCTAGGGATATCGTGAAATCCCTGATATCCTCTTTTCCCTGCGACATATACATCATGAAACAGTTAAATAAATCTGCTGAAGTGAATCTGCTTAAAACTATACTCTACTCACTATGTCAGTCGCTCATTACTTATTGTATATGCACATGGGGAGGGGCGGGGAAAACAACCATGATTTGTCTGAGCGCGCTCAACGAGCAGTTCTAAAGGTTATGATAAACAAACCATTCCGGTTTCCCACTACCATATACAAGGAGTGTGGTGTTCTAACTGTCCGTCAACTTTTTATACTCAATAACACTATCTTCACTCATAAGGTTTCTTTGCGTTCTAGTATACTTAATATCCTTCTTATTAGACGCATCTATCGAATTCCGAATGTGACCGTAAAAAGCACATTTGCAAAACGTTTTGACCCTTTTATAGGCATTTACATGTACATAACAAAATATGTTTGAAATGCAACATTAAACGAAGGCTAAATTTTTAATTTCAAAGTACTTAAAATCCCTGGATTACGATGACACAGAAAAAAATTTAAACTTCTAACATCTAAAATTATTTTCTAATACTTATGGACACAATAGTTGAATCTTTCCCATTTTATCTTTAATTTACTAAAACAATATTTTATATAATATGTCACCGTAAGATTGTAAACACCGTGAGATTGTAATATGACGAAGTGATGGATTGTAAACAACCAGTTTTCCGGTGATTTATTTCGTATTTAAAATAATTTTAATGCCAAATGGTATGAGATGTATAACATAAAATAAAATTTAAATATATTTAAAGTGCTGTTTAAATGTTCGGTTATTAAAATTAACCTAATTTATAATTGAAACTGCACTTTAAATATATTATCTAAATTTTATTCGATGTTATACATCAAATATTAAGGCAATTGAAGTTATTTTAAATACGAAATAATTAATTTAAAATTACCGGAAAACTGGTTGTTTACAATCCATCACTTCGTCATATTACAATCTAGCGGTGTTTACAATCTTACGGTGACATATACATACCTTTATTAATCATATTTTTTATTTAAGTACATAATCTTATATACCTATTTACCGTTTATTTTTTCTTATAGTGGTGGTGGTACCTACCAGGTTTAAGCATATTGATTAAATCACATCAGTTCTCACGACACAGATTATCCTAGTGTGAGAGCTACAGTTAATCATTTGGTAATTTAAACAGCAAAAAATGACACTGTATTATTTATTTTTTGGATTTTGTATGTTTTTGCTGAAATAAAGAATTTTTATTTCGTCCATTCTCAGGAGAGCAAAATTTACGTGTCCCGGGCTTGTTTTTTTTTTCTTTGAGGCTTCGTTAGTTCTATAGGTGGACAACGTAACGTAAATACTCTGAGTTCTGAGTCGATTATTATATTCATAATTACATAATTGACTCATAAGCTAATACTTGAAGGTTTTTAGCATTATCGTTGAATACATAGAGCATCACTGATGTAAGCGTCGCGTCTCGACGTTCCTCGCAGAAAGGAGCACACCTTATTTCATGTCATAATTTAAAACTCCTATACTTAATATTATATCGAGCAAGTAAGGAATGAATATCGCAGTACTGATTATATTTATATTTAAATCAAATTTAATTATTGTTTCATTATTAACGTTGTTAATATTATTTTTTATTTAATTAATACAATTTCATTAAGTACCTACATAACTAACTCAAAGCCTTTTGTACGTCAAACAAATATGCAGTCGAAACTCATACTGTTCTTGCAAAGTTACAAACATAAAAATCTTTTATTTTATTTAAGAAGGTAAGTAAGTGTTAATATTATATGTGACGTTATCTGGGAAAAGGGACCTTATGGAGGGTTTTAGTTTCCGAGATAATCGCATTTAAAGTAAAGTGTCGAAAAAAATCATTTTTTCTTTTTTTGCTCCATATTTATTAATATGGAGCAAAAAAAGCAAAGATCTTTGTCATACCAAAATTAAGAGTCTGTTTATTAACAGACTCAAAATTTTGATATGACAAAGACACAGGTTTTAAAAATGATTTTTTATAGGTTAAAATATATCTTAAAGTTTAGTAAACTTATTGTCGGTGCTGCAGTCGAGAGTCGGTTGCGGCTTTCTGTCGGCACGGTATCTACTGTTATACTACTAGTAATTTGTACCAAGCTGAAAATCGGTAATATTGATTAGAATATCTGGGGGCACGGCAGTGCCCCCGCTAAGTAGAGCGCGAAGCGAACACTGCCGTACCATCGTTTACATGAACCATTTCACCGCATTTTAGGCCCCTATTTGAGAACCTCTAGGTCATTAATAAGATTAGTAGAAGCACAGTGTTTATTGTTTAAAATTTTTTTTAATACAATAAACAATGTTTAATATCGAAGACGTCTCTATTTAGTAAAAACTGATCCGTTTTATATTATTCTTTTATAAAATCCAGTAGAAAACATACTATAAATGAAATATTTAATAAAAACCATATTGGGCATTTTCATTACATCATGCAATTTGGAGTGGTAAACAACAGGAATAGAGTTATAAAATTATGTAATTGAAGTTAAATTCTAAAAGACCATATAACGTACTTCTCAAAAAACATGATATCTATGTAACTTCCTACAATAACATACTTTTTTTGGGTGTCGAAGTTTGAATGCGATTTTCTCAATATCACCTTTTACGACTTTCGAGTTTAAACATTTTTTAAAAAAATATATTCCAGACTTACACGCATGTTATTTACATGGTTCGATAGCCTATTAAATGTAGACTATGGAGATACTAATAACTCAATACCGACAATAAGGTCCCTTCACGCTGATAACGTCACATATTATTTTTCAATTTAAGTTTTTAGGTTTCCCTGCCCAAATGATGAAAACGGGGCCCTATTATTAATAAGTCTTCGCTGTCTGTCCGTCGTATATAAGTATGTCACCACTCACCAGGCTGGATCTCGAGAATTGCAATAGCCAGACATGGGCGCCGGCAGGGGGGTGCCAGGGGGTGCACTTGCACCTCTTGGGAATCTCGGGATCAACAGAAATTATTGAAATAAAAAGCCGTCTGTAACCCTATTACCATGCCGTACAAAGATAGTTCGTAATGTTTAGGCAGGTTTCGGCACCAAATGTATTCTGTTGACGTATTATGACGTATCATAATATATATAGATAGTCACTGTTGTTCGTAAAAACTGAAAAGAAAAGACAAGAAAAAAAAACTAAAATCTGCACCCCTTGGAAATTATTTCTGCCGGCGCCCATGTAGCCAGATAGTTGCGATTTTCAGACATTATGTATTTTTGATGTCGGTATAAAAGCTAATAGTCCAATCAAAATAAAATAAATTATTAATTGGGGGCCTCATACAACAAATTTCGATTTTTTCCTTTTTTTTTGCTCTATATCCATAACGGTAACACTAAGGTTTTTAAAACATTTCAGAAAACGCTAAATTGTATGTTAACTTTAATAATTAATAATAAAAATTAAATAAACTTATTATTTAAGGGGGGGTCCCATACAAATTTACCTACAGTACGGAACCCTATGTACGCCAGTCCGACTCGCACTTGGCCGGTTTCATAATTTTTCCTTTCATTGTAAATAAATACCTATCCGGGTATATACCAAATTTTAAGGTTCTAAGTCTGCTAGAAGTACCTTAGAATTTTGATGATCTGTCAGTCAGTGACAAAATGTAGTAACTTTGACCATCCGTAACTACTAAACTATATATCGAAATTTCATATTATTTAGAGGTTAAGCTAGTTTTAATACTTGCTCCTAGTGACCGAAATTTTAAATCCCTAGCTTTGTTAACATTGAAGATAAAGGGGGTGTGAAATAGCCGCGAACCGCTTCGAGAAAAGTATGGTACGGCCGTGCCTTTGCTAAAAAGCTTGGCTGGGGCACTGCCGTGCCCCCAGATGAGGATGTTATGTTTTTCGCGTGGGACGATGGCGAAAAGTTGCAGGTGGTATGATTCCGAACAATTCCTCAGAGCACTCCCCGTGATACAACCAATAGAGGATGCAGAGTGAAGCTACATCTCGGCGTAATTCCAAGGGGTCCAAGCTGTTTGTCCGTGGGAGAGCCATGTTTCGGCACGAATGGGCCGGCTCGACTGGAGAAATACCGCGGCCTCACAGAAAACCGGCGTGAAACAGCGCTTGTGCTGTATTTCACCGAGTGAGTGAGTTTACCGGAGGCCCAATCCCCTACCCCCCTAGAAATGCCGCAGTTGAAAAACAATTTGTTACCCCAGGAGGGTACCAACTGCGTTGGAGAATCCCTCTCTGGACGTCCATGCTCAGGAACCCCTGGAACCGAGCGTGGACGTCCAGGCTGCCCCTCGTATTCCGGGGAGGGCAAAACTGCTCTCCAATCTGCTCGGAACAAGAGCAAACACACAAAGGCACCCCCCTCGATATTAAACGTGGACTTTTGCAATATCAGGGAATTACACTCCAACCTTAATGCCGTCCATTACCACCTTGAGACGGCAAAGCCGGCTTTGCTCTTTTTAACCGAGACGCAGATATCATCTCCGAGTGACACATCATATCTTTCCCACCCAGGGTATTATCTCGAGCACTCTTTTCTACCTAAAGCTGGAGTGTGTGTGTATATCAGAGATGATATCTGCTCTCGCCGCCTCAGCAATCTTGAGGTCATGGACCTGTCCATCTTATGGCTCCGCATAAATTGGGACGACCACCCTCGCGTCTATGCATGCCTATATAGGTCCCATAGTGGTGACCCAGAGACAGACCGACTCTTGGAGCACCTGCAAGCTGCTTCAGATTTTGTGCAGCAGCAGATCCCATCCGCAGAGATCATAATACTTGGCGAGTTTAATGCCCACCACGCCGACTGGCTCAATTCCAGTAAAACTGATCATGCGGGGAGATCTGTCTGCAACTTTGCCCTTGCGAATGACTTGACACAACTGGTTACTACGCCTACGCGAATCCCAGATGTGGATGGTCAGAATCCTTCCTTGCTGGACCTCCTGCTGACTTCAAATCCTGACGGCTACCAAATATCCGTAACCGCACCACTTGGTTCATCGGATCATTGCCTTGTCAGGAGTTCTGTGCCACTTACGACGGTGTTAAGACAGCGTGCTGTTAAATACCGTCGTGTGTGGCACTGCAAGTCGGCAGACTGGGATGGGATGCGGTCGTTTTTGCATCCTATCCTTGGGGGCACGTGTGCTTCTCGCCGGATGATCCCGACAACACTGCCAACTCTGTTGCCGATGTGGTGATGCAGGGGATGGAACTTTTCATTCCGTTCTCTGTAGTGCCAACTGGCGGCAGATTTTGTCCCTGGTTTGGTTCATCCCCTAAAAAAGCTTCTCGCCGGAAGCAGGAGGCTTACCAATCCTGGGCCAACGTGGTTTCTGCTCGGGATTTAAATACCAGCACATATAAAAAGGAGTACAACCTTGCCTCTAGGTCCCTCAAGAAAGAGATTACTCGGGCAAAGCAACAGCACGTCAATAGAATTGGCAAGAGACTTGAGCGCCTCCCCTCGGGAACCCGTGCATTCTGGTCTCTGGCCAAAGCTATTGAAGGAAATTTTTGCAAGCCAACACTACCATCCCTACACGTAGGAAATGGGTCGTTGGCCCAAGACGCAAAAGACAAAGCCGATCTTCTGAGCAAGCTCTTTGCGTCAAACTCGACATTGGATGACGGGGGGCAAAAACCGCCGACCATACCGCGATGCACGAGCATCATGTCGGATATTCGGTTTCATCACCGCTCAGTGCGAAAAGCCCTCCGTTCCCTTGATATCCAAAAGTAGAGTGGGCCTGACGGAATCCCGCCTATTGTGTTAAAAAAGTGTGCTCCAGAGTTGGCTCCGGTCTTGACGCGTCTTTTTCGGCTCTCCTATTCTACTGGCATCGTCCCGGCTTCCGGGAAGACAGCCTTGGTGCACCCGATCCCCAAAAAAGGTGATCGCTCAAATTCTTCCAACTACAGACCAATCGCTATAACCTCTCTCTTCTCGAAGATAATGGAATCCATTATCAATAGCCAGCTTCTTCGATACTTGGACGACCAGGGATTACTAAGCGACAAACAATACGGGTTCCGTAAGGGTCGCTCGGCTGGTGATCTCTTGGCGTACCTGACTCATCGTTGGGCTCAAGCAATTGAGTCGAAGGGAGAGGCATTGGCTGTTGTTTGGTCATTGCGAAGGCCTTTGATCGGGTTTGGCATAAAGCGCTGCTTTCAAAGCTTCCATAATACGGGCTGCCTGAGAAATTATGTAAGTGCGTCACTGGTTCCTTAGCAGACAGAAGCATAAAGGTCGTAGTTGACGGCGAATGCTCGGAAACTCAGTCTGTTGATGCTGGTGTCCCTCAGGGCTGTGTGCTATCGCCTACTCTATCCTTACTGCATATCATGACATGTTGCAGACCAGCGGCATTCATTGCTATGCGGATGACAATACAGGTGATGCTGTATATACCGGCTCCCCCAATATTTCTCGGCAAAATGTCACTGTGAGTCGAAACGAACTTGTGTCTAAGGTGGAGAATTCATTGGAGAAGGTCTCTGAATGGGGTATACGTAACTTGGTCCAATTCAACCCCGCCAAGACACAAGTCTGCGCGTTCACCACTAAAAAGTCAGCAATGGTCGTATGTCTTCGTTTCGAGGGCACATCTTTAACCATCTCCCCTAGCATTGAGATACTTGGCGTCAACATATCGAGCAAAGTCCAGTTCCGATATCATCTAGAGGGTAAGGCCAAATTAGCCTCGAAGAAGCTTGGTGTTATTAACAGAGCGAGACAGTTCTTCAGTCCGTACCAACGCCTACAACTCTACAAGGCGCAGGTTCAACCTCATATGGAATATTGTTCTCATCTCTGGGCAGGGGCGCCAAAATACGAACTGCTCCCTCTGGATCGTATCCAACGAAGGGCCGCTCGAATTGTTGACTGCCATAGTGTTTCAAACAGCTTGGGCCCTTTGGAATTACGCCGAGATGTAGCTTCACTCTGCATCCTCTATCGGTTGTATCATGGGGAGTGCTCTGAGGAATTGTTCGGAATCATACCACCTGCAACTTTTCGCCATCGTCCCACGCGAAAAGCATACCATCCTCATCACCTTGATGAGTGGCAGTCTTCCACAGTGCGTTTTTCGCGTAACTTTCTGCCGCGCACTGTAATACTCTGGAATGAACTGTCACCAGCAGTTTTTCCGGACCTATACGACCTGCAAACCTTCAAGAAAAGAGCGTATTCCCTCTTAAAAGGCCGGCAATGCACCTGCAGCTCTTCTGATGTTGCGAGTGTCCATGGGCGACGGTAGTTGCTTACCATCAGGTGACCCGTTTGCTCGTTATTTAATAATAAAAAATAAAAATAAAAAAAACACTATGGCAGTCAACAATTCGAGCGGCCCTTCGTTGGTTACGATCCAGAGGGAGCAGTTGGTATTTTGGCGCCCCTGCCCAGAGATGAGAACAATATTTCATATGAAGCCGAACCTGTGCCTTGTAGAGTTGTAGACGTTGGTGCGGACTGAAGAACTGTCTCGCTCTGTTAAGAACACCAAGCTTCTTCGAGGCTAATTTGGCCTTACCCTCTAGATGATATCGGAACTGGACTTCGCTCGATATGTTGACGCCAAGTATCTCAATGCTAGGGGAGATGGTTAAAAATGTGCCCTCGAAACGAGGATATACGACCGTTGGTAGCTTTTTAGTTGTGAACGCGCAGACTTGTGTCTTAGCAGGGTTGAATTGGACCAAGTTACGTCTACCCCATTCAGAGACCTTCTCTAATGAATTCTCCACCTTAGACACAAGTTCGTTTCGACTCTCAGTGACATTTTGCCGAGAAATATTGGGGGAGCCGGTATATAGAGCATCGCCTGTACTATAATCCGCATAGCAACGAATGCCGCTGGTCTACATGTCATTGATATTCAGTAAGAATAGAGTAGGCGATAGCACACAGCCCTGAGGGACACCAGCATCAACAGACTGAGTTTCCGAGCATTCGCCGTCAACTACGACCTTTATGCTTCTGTCTGCTAAGAAACCAGTGACCCACTTACATAATTTCTTGGGCAGCCCGTATGATGGAAGCTTTGATAGCAGCGTTTTATGCCAAACCCGATCAAAGGCCTTCGCAATGTCCAAACTAACAGCCAATGCCTCTCCCTTCGACTCAATTGCTTGAGCCCAACGATGAGTCAGGTACGCCAAGAGATCACCAATCGAGCGACCCTTACGGAACCCGTATTGTTTGTCGCTTAGTAATCCCTGGCCGTCCAAGTATCGAAGAAGCTGGCTATTGATAATGGATTCCATTATCTTCGAGAAGAGAGAGGTTATAGCGATTGGTCTGTAGTTGGAAGGATTTGAGCGATCACCTTTTTTGGGGATCGGGTGCACCAAGGCTGCCTTCCAGGAAGCCGGGACGATGCCAGTGGAATAGGAGAGCCGAAAAAGACGCGTCAAGACCGGAGCCAACTCTGGAGCACACTTTTTCAACACAATAGGCGGGATTCCGTCAGGCTCACTCGACTTTTGGATATCAAGGGATCCGTTCCGGGCCTCTCGCACTGAGCGCTGATGAAACCGAATATCCGACATGATGCTCGTGCATCGCGGTATGGTCGGCGGTTTCTGTCGGTATATTTACAGTAATAAGACCATATTCTACCTGCTAGCTTAAAAAAAAAGTTTGTATCTTTATTAATACCGGAAATAAAATGACGTATACAGAGTCAAGTGTATGACCTACTTATTTTTGCACATACATGGAACACTGAGTCAAGTTGTATTCCACCAGTATACGCGGGACGCGAGCGCGGGCATTTTGGTTGAAATTGAAAGTTGACTCAGTATTCATTTGGCCACCGCGAAGCGAAAAGACCAAAATACCACTCATTTAAGGCAATTAGGAAGCTCAAAGTGCTTTTTATAAAGTTTGTCGAGTGTTTTGTAGGCCTAGTAAGTTTTGAAGAATAGGTAAATGGATAAATAAAATTATATGAGCATTTTTATTCTAGTGTTGAGTTCAGAAGCTACAGCCAATTTTATGTCATAAAATATTGAAAAAATGTATTAAATAGGTAATTTATTATCAGATTTTAGTCGACGAAGAATTAACCATTTAATCAAGGCTTCTTTTCTTAAAAAAATATGTTTTATGTTTTGAAATTTTAAAATGTCCCTGCAGGCTAGTTTACTTTTAAATCTTTACGTACAGCTTCCTTAACAGTATACTTAACATTCCCATAATCTTATAGATTTATGACATTTCAATAATAATAAAAAAAAACAATCCGCCAACTAGGGAATCAGATTTTCGTACCATGCTGATATTTGGGAACCCGAGACGATGAAACGGTTTGACTCAAACACATAAATTTTGGTTTGACTTGAACCATTTTGATCGTTTACAAAGCTAATTTGAACGGTTTGTCAAACATTTACGTGTTTGAAGCTCGTTTGATGAAATTTTATATTTTTGTTGTGTTTGACGCGCCGTTTGATCGTGTTCCGATCCGTTTGAACAAACTTTGTACTATTCTTAGGAGTACATTATTTTTAACCGACTTAAAAAAGAGGAGGTTATCAATTCGACGCATATGTATGTAATATTTCCAGAACTGCCCAGTTTTCGTATATGTTAGTCTATATCAGCATCTGAACAAATGTGCAAAATTTCAAAAACGTGTTATGTTTTATGTTTGTGTTCACATATTTCCGGAACTACAAGTCCGATTTAAATATTTTTTGTTGTACTATACATGACGTATTGTTTAACTTGGGAGACTTCTGCAAGTTTCATCAAAATAGGTTTAGCAGTATTTGAGATAAGGAATTTAATTCTCAATATCGTACAATTTTTAAGTCAGTTTTATCTTTTAAAAAATAATATTTATTGGTCACAAGACGTGTACTTCACAGCGCGTATTGAACCAAACTGCGCAGTGTCGTTTGACAAACCGTTCAAACCGACATCAAACGGTTGCATCAAACACGTAAGGTTTGAATCAAACCGTTTGATCGTCTCGGGGGCCCTTTATAGAAGCATAAATCTGACATAAATAAATATGGCTCAAAATTCTCTCTTTGGCTCCTTTACTTTATTACTAAGTGATCCATACCCAAAGGGTAAAAACGGGACCCAATTACAGAAACTTCGGTGTTTGTCCGTCTGACCATTTGTCTTTCAGCAAGTTGTATCTCGATAATCACTATAGCTAGACAGTTGAAATTTTAACAAATTATGTTTTTCTGTTGCCACTTGCCGCTACAACAACTATTAAAAACAATATTTATACTAATATTATAAATGCGAAAGTATCTCTGTCTGTCTGTCTGTCTGTCTCGCTTTCACGCCAAAACCACTGAACCGATTGTAATGAAATTTTGTACACAGATAGTCTAAAGCCTGAGAAAGGACATAGGCTACTTTTTAACCGGAAAAAGGGGTTGTAAGGGGGTGAAAATGCGTAAATTTGTTCAAATTAAGTTAGTTCCAAAAATTCATAATAGATGGCGCCGTGCGTCTCCTACATCGCGCTATCGCTTGCTCATGCATCTTTCTATAAGAGGCGGTACCATGTTTAATAACATTTTCGATTCTTGCGATTGTTATGCACGTCGATAATGAATAACTCACTACTCAGTACTTTATCTACGCAGTGATGAGTGACGAAACCTTAAAACTACCAATGCTAAAATATAGTTTATGGGTAAAGCTACAGTTGTCTAATGGGGGGGGGGGATAAATAAGCTTTAGGTTTAATTTTAAAAAATGAAATATTATGTGCACACTGCACAGCTGTTTTTGGGTATTTTGATTTAAGGGGTACCAGGGTCTGTGAAAAGCTTTGAAATTTGACACCAATTCTGTTGACACCGCGCGCTATAAACTAAAGTCCACGCGGACGAAGTCGCGGGCAACAGCTAGTACCTTAAATAAATGTATAAGGGATATCTCCCATGCCATA
This sequence comes from Lysandra bellargus, assembly GCA_905333045.1. Taxonomy (NCBI): domain Eukaryota; kingdom Metazoa; phylum Arthropoda; class Insecta; order Lepidoptera; family Lycaenidae; genus Lysandra; species Lysandra bellargus. The sequence goes on along the minus strand of HG995353.1, from coordinate 269,309 downwards.
AATATATTTTTCCCCTTTTTGTTGGGTCCGTATACGAAATTTGCCGATTTCGCTGATTTAACAGACGTAATTTAACAGTTAAAATACAGTATTTCTATAAGTTTTAATGCACAACATGTAAGATCATTTCAATTATAATCTAGGGTTGGAGCTAGATTTTCTATTTTTTTTAAGTATCTTTAAATAATCCAATTCAAACCCGCGACAGTTTTGTGATTTTTGCTGTAAAAGGTTTAGAATATCACCTTTTTATGGATTGTATTGACGTCTTAACGGTATAAAAAAAATACAATGTACTGTTGAGAAAGTCTTCTATACAATGTTGGAACTACTTTTTACCACTTTAATATAAAAAACCCTTTAAAAAACAGAAAACCTCTATCTGCCCGCTAACTTGGCGATCGTCCTTTTTCACCTGGCATATGAAAAACGGGCGTGCTTGAGTGTGAAGAGAGCAGTAGAAAAGAGAGTACGGTCTCTTAATGGTACCCATGCCCAGAAATATTAAATAATTAAAAATAAATGTGGATTAAACTAAAAACTAAAATAAATGTGGTTTTGATCTTTAATAATCGATTTACATAAAAAAATGGGTTAAAAAATGCACAACGTTAGTAATCAAGTTTTCACTTCTGCCGGCACTCCCGGAGTGCAACCCGTCTTTTTTTTCTAATAGATTAAATAGAAATGAAATTTTACGAAAATAAAGATTTTTTGATTTTGATCTTTGATGTTAGAAAAGAAAAGACGGATTGTGTGTGAGGACCCTAATACAGAGTAGGTATAGTGTACGAGGTCGCGAAAAATACAATATCAAGTAGACAAAGACCTGAATGCAAGTAGAATATCAAGATGAAATGTATCCACAAAGACAATGCTATGTAAATTGTAATATGTATAGTGATAAGAAGGTACTCTGCAAGGCTTCAAATAACGTTATTTTTTAGGGCATAGATAACGTTATGAAAATTTACCCGATATTAAAAATAACGTTAAAAATTGTTACTAATAACGGTTAATGTTATAACGTTATATAGGATTTATAACGGTAATTATATGTTATTTGTTAACGTTATAGTCCGTCAAGAAAGTCATGACAGGCGGAAAAATTTTCTAAACGTAATCACGCTTTTAAAAGGTGTATTTTTTCTTTGTATTTTCACAGAGAACGCTTATTACATTTTAAATATTGTCACCTTGCACATTTTTATCTCGAATTAATAAAGTTCTCATATTTTTTATTTTATTTAAAAAAATTCCCGCCTGTCATGACTTTCTTGACTGACTATACTTTTTTTGTAAAATAAGTACTTAATTTTATCAGTCAGTTCAGTATGCAGTATGCACAAAATTAGGACGTGTCTGGTCTGCAGCTGCCCTCGCCGCATAGGTACACAAAGCACACGACGGATGGAGGCAGTCAGTTCAGGACGTTCGTACTAGTGGAGATAGAGAGAATAGAGCTAGCTGCCGCCCCGCGCCGCCACCCCGTCTGCGTTACTGCATTTTTTTTATGTAATAAAAGGGCAAACGAGCAAACGGGTCACCTGATGGAAAGCCAAAGAAAGAAAAGGTCGCCCATGGCATGGACACTCGCAGCATCAGAAGAGCTGCAAGTGCGTCGCCAACCTTTTAAGAGGGAATAGGGTAATAAGGGAGGGAAGGGAAGGGAATGGAATGGGGGAGGGTAGGGAAGGGAATAGGGTAGGGGATGCTGATTGGGCATCTGGTAAACTCACTCACTTGGCGAAACACAGCGCAACGTGGTATTTCTCCGGTCGAGCTGGCCCATTTCGTGCCAAAGCATGGCTCTCCCACGTATACTATACGCATGTAAATTGGTTTGTGTGTGTGATCCACGGTGGGCAGCCGCGGACATGCCGCGCCACCAGAGCCCGCCGGGGACCTGTGGCGCGGTCTTTTTGCCCTTGGTGTGCGTTGGTAATACTAAGGCGCGCCGCAGACGTCACACTTTTTATGTGATCGAGTCTGCGTCTTAAATATAGTCCTCATGGCACGCGTCATGCAGACTGTATGTAAGCCGCAGACTCGATCACACAAAAGGTGTGACGTCTGTGGCACGCCATATTATAGGATTCCCTTTGTGCTATCGTTTAAAATTGAACCATATACATTAGGGTTTCTGTGTGTTCTGTCGTAGTGTATTGTCATTCGTCGCATACGACCTTTCGACAGCCTGCGTAGGCCGTAGCTAACAGCTGATCGTACTGTTATAGCTTTGGTATGTATGTAACATCCCTTAGTCAGCCCCTTTCCTACCTATCCAGCATTTCCTTTGTGTAGCAGCTTCGGTTGCATTCCCAGTCCCACACTCTCCATCCAGTATCCAACCGCGCTAGACGTGTGCATCAAAAATCAAAATTGTTTTTTTTTTAATGCCAAATTCCTTGTGCGTTGTAACATTGGTGGCAGCGAAAGGGGATTTTAAAAAGTCCCTGGAAAACGTCTTCCGAAAACTCTTCTAAATCCTCAGTATCCTAAATATCCAGTGAAAAGTGTTTCGTGAAAGTGCTAATTCCAATCAACAACAAAAAACAACTCGAACTCTTACATAAAAAATAATTATTCCTATTCTTGCACACTTTAAGTCTAGTTAAATATTCGAACTTTAATCGTACTTAAGTACGTCGTGCATTTCGCCGAAGTAACCTGGCCCGCCGAGCCCGACGACTGCATCGAGATAAGCCGAGCTCCAGTCTAAACATGATAAGGTGCATCGCTGTAGCCAGATTCCTGTGAGTGATTTACTATTCTATTTCTGGTCATTGCAGTTTAATATTAAGAAATATTTTTGTTTTGTTTTAAAGAAATTACAGCTAACTTCTATTAAATATAATTTAAGATGTCGGAATCTAGAGAAAGACCTGAAATAAATGTGAATGCCATAGATGACGAAGCAGGTCCGTCTTCCCAACCGGGACCGGTCACTGGTCCCAGAAAAAAACTAAAAACACTGCTGCACCTAAGGTAGAGTTAGATTTATCAACATTATTAAAATTTATAAAGCCTTACGACGGTGCTAGGGAATCACTAAATTCTTTTCTGGTAAATTGTAGCAATGCCCACGATCTCGCCACAGATAATCAAAAAGATATTATATTTAAGTATATTTTATGCCAATTACAAGGGAGAGCACAAACTGCATATTCTATTAAAGAATTCGTAAATTGGGCACAACTTAAAGAATTCTTGAAGACGCAATTTAGTGAGCGCAAACACTACGCCCACTTAATAACCGATCTGCAAGAATGTAGACAGCAAACTAACGAACCCATAAGCCAATATAAGGGTAGAAACGTGTTTGTCACAATTATTAACAGAAATTTCAATTGCCCATGGAAATAAAAGTAGGGAAATGATAGGTCGTACAGCTGCGATGGAGGAACTAGCACTCCATCACTTCCAAATGGGTCTTACGCCGAAGATTTCAAACATTGTCCGATTTTGCCATATCCGAGGAAAAAATCCAACAATTTATTTATAAAAATTCTCAATCGCAACCGAGACCGGAAAGACCGCGAATGATTAAGCCAAACCCCGGTAATTACATTAGCAACCAACCAGCCTTTAGATTCAATCGTAATAATATGCAGTCGCGATCACCACAACCTAATCAAACAAGCAGTGGGTCAGAGGTCATATGCAGATACTGCAAGGCACCCGGGCACATCCTAGAAGAATGTAGGAAGCGTCAATTTAATAATGAAAGATTTAGGCTCAATCAAAATCCGAGATCGCAACGGGTGAATTTCATATCTGAACCTACCGAAACTGATTCCGTCGATGACACTAACCCTACTGAAGGCTACGACACTGTCGATATCGGACCAAAAAACGCATAAGCGTCTCGTCCTGTTGCCGTGCGGGACCTAAAAAACTTCAAACCGGCACAAAATTATCCTCTGTTTCCTCTGTTTCCTCTAGAGTCACGTAACAGGGTAACCAGCCCCAAACTGAAGACTCCTTAATTTATAAAATTATTAAATCATCCACTGTATCCTCTAGAGACACGCGACAGGGTAACCAGCCCCAAACTGAAGTCTCCTTGATTACTGATAATTCACTGAATCAAAAAAATAAAATATTGTCAACATTTGAAATCACTAATGACCCAAGCATTATGCTCTTACCTTATGTACTAGTCGAAACTTCTATATCCAAACTTCCTATATCCTTGCTTGTAGACTCAGGTTCATCCGCAAGCCTAATTAAACATTCCTGCCTACAGATTCAACCATCCCTTAAAAAAGAATTTATACAACTCAAAGGCATTGACTCTTCTGAAAATCCTATCCTTACTATTAGTAAGGATAGGATTTTCAGATAGCTTAAGTTCAAAATGTCCATTAGGACATTTTGAACTTAAGCTAAAGATCCAAAAATCCTCCGTATCACACATATTTCACGTTGTTGACAAAATCCATTTACCCTATGATGGTATTATCGGGTCAGATATGCTCAATGCTCTTAACTGTAACATAGACTACAACAAGGACCTACTTTATATCGGAGAATTATCACTAAAACTAAATTTCAATGAACCGGCATATTTAATTCCACCCAGGACCGAACAAATTATTGAGTGTTCAGTATCAAATCCTGAAATAAAGGAAGGTTTTATTTTAGACCAAAAAATTTCTGACTCCTTATTAATTGCAAACTGTGTTGTTAGTGTAAATCAAAATAACAAAATAAATTTGTCCGTCGTCAATCTTTCAGAAAAAAAAGTTACTCTAAATTCAAACCTTAATTTAAAAATAACACCGTTAGAATCCAATAATTTAAACTGTCATCATACTGCCTCTGTAAATCATTTAAGTAGCTCACCTCCTAATTTTACAAAACGCACTGAAAAAGTTCTACAACAATTACGTATTACACACCTTAACGAAGAAGAGGCTAATGCATTAATAGAGCTTTGTTCCGATTATTCAGACATATTTCACTTACCCGATGAAAAGCTTACATATACAAATGCTCTTAAACATGAAATTAAAACTACTACCGACATCCCGATCCACACGAAAACTTACCGGTTTCCTGAAGTGCACAAAGCAGAAGTCCGTAACCAAATCAACAAGATGTTGGATCAAAATATAATTGAACCATCTAATTCACCATGGTCTTCCCCGATTTGGGTGGTACCAAAGAAACTAGATGCGTCAAACGTTCAAAAGTGGAGTCGTGATAGATTACAGGAAGCTAAACGACGTGACTATTGGTGACACATATCCCATCCGTCAAATTACTGAAATCTTGGACCAACTGGGTCAAAGTACTTACTTTTCCACGTTAGATTTAGCATCAGGTTTCCATCAGATCCCTTTAAATGAAGAAGACAAATCCAAAACTGCATTGTGTACCTGTACCAGAAGGTCACTACCAATTTCTAAGGATGCCGTTTGGACTGAAAAATGCACCGGCAACCTTTCAAAGACTAATGAATAACGCACTTTCCGGATTGCAAGGCTTACGTTGGTTTATTTATTTAGACGATATTATCTGTTATTCTCACGACTTGTTATCACATATAAAAAATTTAGAACTAATTTTCCAAAGAATAAGAAAATTTAACCTGAAGTTGCAACCCGACAAGTGCGAATTCTTGCGTCGTGAAGTTTTATATTTAGGCCACATTATCACAGAAGATGGCGTTAAGCCAAATCCGGATAATATCAAATCTGTTGTCGAATTTCCTATCCCGCAAAGTCCTAAATACATCAAATCCTTCCTTGGTTTAGCATCCTATTACCGAAGATTTATCCCAGATTTTTCTAAACTAGCTAAACCTCTAACCAGCCTTTTAAAGAAGGATCAGCCCTTTATTTGGAAAAACCAACAGCAACTAGCCCTAGAAGCACTTAAAAATAAACTTATCTCCGCACCCGTCCTATGCTATCCCGACAATACCAAACCCTTTATACTAACAACAGACGCTTCAAACTATGCTCTCGGAGCTGTCCTTTCCCAAGGCCCCTTAGGTCAAGAGCGCCCCATAGCGTATGCCTCTCGAACCCTTAACAAGAGCGAGAGTAATTATAGTACGACAGAGAAGGAGTTGCCTAAGTAGCCATCCTATTTGGTTACGAACAGTTTAGACCGTATCTGTATGGACAAAAATTCCAGATAATCACTGACCACAGGCCTTTAAAATGGCTTTTCAATCATAAAGATCCGTCTAGCAAATTACAGAGATGGCATCTCAAGCTCGAAGAATACGACTATGAAATAGTGTATAGGAAGGGAAAGCTCAATTCAGCAGCAGACGCCAAGATATCCAGTTAATCCCATATATCCTGAAAATCCTACACCAACTGAAAATAATAATCCTATACCCCCTACAGAGCCATATTCTGACGTTTTCGACGATAACGAATGGACCACAATAACGTTTAGCCCAATAGACGAAAAAGACTTAGACTTCTCACTACTGAATCCTCCTACTCCGGTTGAATCCGATCCTCTAAATCAGCAAATTCAAAATTCTGTAACTGACAACCTTAACCCTGACTTGAATTTGACATTTGATCCACAACCTTCAACCAGTAGACAAACTACTGTGCAACCCGAAATCGATAGCCCTGTAGTTAGTCACGCTCCCTTGGTACCAACCGATCAGTCGGAACAGCCTCAAGAACGGCCAACAACACCGGATGAAACCTATAATAATTTCCTTAAATCACCGTCTAGATCTTTTAATACCCGAATTTTAGAACATAACAGCAGCATCTTGAAAAGCAATTATAAAATCATAATTATACCAACTTCAATAGACATGGACGAAAATATACCTTACGTCCAAGAAATTATCAACAATTGTCCTGCATCTATACGCAACGACTTCGAAAAACTCGAAAGGACATTATTTGAATATTTATCACTCGAATACAATAATAAAATATACATTTTCCTGTTTACAAAAGTACACCATTTTGACTCTTGCACTTACCCGGACATATTCAAATCGCTTAAAACTATAAGAGATCAAATAATGATAAATCACCCAACCGTAAACGATATTAGTATAACAGACTTCCGAAACCCTTTTGATAGGATATCGTTTGTAAAAATCTATAATATACTTGGTCACATTTTCGACGGAACAAATATTTCCATCCACATTTACCATAACAGCTTGATTTATCCTGTTCCATCTGAAATCCAAAAAATTCTTGAAGAAAATCACGATATTCCTATTGCTGGACATTTAGGGCAGAACAGAATGCTTAGGCGCATTAAAGAAAAGTATTTCTGGACAAACATTCGTAGCGATATCGAAAATTATGTCAAAACTTGTTCATCATGCCAAACAAATAAGGCCTTAAGAAAAATTTATCGCGCACCCATGGTTATTACGTCTACTTCAACATCTCCTTTCGAAAGGTTGGCAATAGATATTGTAGGAGCTCTTCCCGAATGCGGCCCTGCAAAATTTTAACAATGCAAGACGACCTTACAAAATTTAGCTTAGCATATCCGATGCGGAGCATTACCGCTGAAGAAACCAGTGAGTGTCTCGTACACTGCATCTCATTATTCGGAATTCCCAAGCGCATACTCACAGATCAGGGCACGAATTTCACTGCAGAGTTATTTAGTAAAACATGCGAACTGTTCAAAATCAAACATCTTTTCTCATCTCCTTATCATCCCCAAACTCAAGGTGCTTTGGAAAGATCGAACTCCACTTTAAAAGAATATCTTAAATCATATATTACCGAAAATCAGGACAATTGGGCTCGCTACGTATATACAACTGTATTATCATATAATACCGCTGTACATTCCACTACGCATTACTCACCTTATGAACTATTATTCGGACACAAAGCCCACATCCCGACATCAGTTTACGACGATACATCATCCACGACCTACCCGGAATACGTTAGAATGTTGCAACACCGTTTAAAATATTCCCACGAAAATGCTTTAGAGCATATTAGAAAATCTAAACAAACATCAAAAGATTACTATGACTCACATACTCGCCCAGTAGAATACAAAGTCGGAGATTTAGTATATCTCAAAAATCATTTAAGACTAAGAAAAGCCCTATCTCCTATTTAGAAAGGATCGTACAAGGTAGTTAAAATATATTGTCGCTACTAATTAACAGACGTCATGTTAAACACCATTATGACGAAGTAAAACTTGCAGACATCCAAGGAGATACTCCAACCTGAAAACTTGAAAAAGAAAAGAAAGAGGGTTATACTATTTACATATTTAATTTACACTTTATACAAAATTATACAATATATATATTACTTACCTATTATACATTATACATACTTACCTTAGTCGATAAGGAAATACCTAACGGAAGCAATCATCTTCCCTTACAGCATACTGGCTCACGCTCTTCAGGAGTTTATCCGTCGAATCGACACGAGTCCGGGCATATATTTTGATCCAATTGGCGAACTCAAGATCAATATTGGCCGCTTAGATCTTATCACACCTTATGATATATCATATATGGAACCGAACATTAAGACCATTAACTCAATCTTAGGTACAGTACGGTTTTTATGTAATCAAGTTCAAATTGAAACAATAAAAGACCTGGAATGCCATAATATTCTGGAGCCACTTAGTGTAACTTGTAACTTGTAACTTAGTGTAGGAATATTCTTCCATTTCACATCTTATTAGTATTATTATTAGTAATAAGAGATTTAAACGTGCTTGGATATGTGCCGTAGGATCTTTGTCTAAAACGGTATTTGGTACTTTAAACGAAGATGACGCTATCAGATACGATAACGCCATACGAGATGTACAGGATAACGAAAAAAGACTAATTTTATTGATAAAAGAAAACATATTGGTTACAACTTCAGTTTTGTCAAAATTTAACGATACCCTTTTTAAAATAAAGCTCAATGAAATTAGTGTTACTGAGGCTGTCGACGACCTCTCACTAAAGATGAAAAATATTTCAAAAAATTCTATGGAACTAAACTTTAAAACTAGCATTGATTCTATATTAACAAATCTGGAAGCATCACTACTAACACTGTCTTTCCAAATGGAAGATATAACAAATGCCATTCTTTTTGGTAGCCGAAACATTTTACATCCAGCAATTTTGCCCCCAAAACAGTTGTATAAAGAGCTCGTCGACAATTACTATAGGCACCTACCGGCTGACGTTACATTACCTTTAAGTTTAGATCTATTGTGTCTCGTTTTTTCCACGATCGAGGGATTAAGAAACATTTATAAACTATTAAATGTGTCTAGTATAAGTTGTTTTAGCCTAAACACTAAGATAGTATTTGTAATAAGATCTTTGGTGTCCCCTAAACTGTATGATCTATATCATAACATAGCATTACCAACGCCGCATGATGATGTTAAACCAGACACTTTTAGTCTTATTAGGCCCAGTAGTAAATTTATCGTAATGACCAGAGATAGGTAAATCAGAATATTGTAAACTCGATTCACTCACGGACTGTCTGGCAATCGACGTCGACGACTACATCTGCAATGTAATGACTGTCTCTCCGACAAGTGCAAACCCCAGCTGTGAAAGTGAGTTAATGTCAAAAGTTATCAGTGTATTACCAGTGCAGTGTCAAACCGATTCTATTAGTGGAATACTCAACGTATGGAAACCGATTTCCGATAATAATTGGATATATGTACAATCTGAAAACATTAAAGTATATCTAGACTGTATTGGCCAAAAGATCATAGAGCTAGACGTAATTGGTACAGGTATCTTGAAGGTGCCGCAAAATTGTGTAGCATTCTGTAAAAATACAAAATTAATACCTAGATACGCTGATGTTACCTTACCAAGCAACCAATAATAAAATATGGGACCCATTATTCAATTGTTTTAATTGTAATGTTAATTTTAATGTGTACTTATTTTGTAATTAGGTTATATTTTTACATTAAAGAGCACCGTCTATCCTATCGTTTCCCTAGGCCCTTTCAATCACCTCAAAATACTACTAATGCTATAATACCAGATTTAGCTACTTCCGACACAGTTGATTCAAAGAGAAATGTTGATGAAAATTCCGAAGTCGCACCGAGCAATTCGAAAACTACTTCACGTGAAATACCCTCACCAAGCATTAGAATCAATATCTAAATTTCTCATTTTTTTTCTCTAAACTTCAGGAACATAGGCCCCTGAAGTTTATTCTACCCCGGGGAGGTGTTATAGCTTGGGTATGTATGTAACATCCCTTAGTCAGCCCCTTTCCTACCTATCCAGTATTTCCTTTGTGTAGCAGCTTCGGTTGCATTCCCAGTCCCACATTCTCCATCCAGTATCCAACCGCGCTAGACGTGTGCATCAAAAATCAAAATTGATTTTTTTTTAAAAGCCAAATTCCTTGTGCGTTGTAACAGTACGAACGTAGTACGAACACGAGATCGTTAACCGCGCGCGGCACGTTTCTTATTGCTTATTTGGAGAAAAAATAATAAAATTTTAAAAAATATTTTAAATTATTTTTCTATGTGGTTTATTATTATGTTTAAAAAGTATTAATTATGAAAAAAAAACAAAAATAAAAATTTTAAAAAATTAATTTAAAATACATTTTCGTAATCAGAAAATGTAGTATTATAATCATACCCCAAAGTTATCGAAAGTGGTCTTATTACACCTTGTATACAGTGTTTTGCTTTTTACGACCCATTTTTAGTCCAAAACAATAATTATTATTTTATTATTTCTCCATGTATTAAACTCCTAAAAGTAGGTAAGCACAAATCTCGCAAAAAAGTGGGCTGCGAGTGAGATTTAGTGCACCGTGCACGATCGCATACCTGATACCAGAAAATAACGTTATATTTACCGTTATTATTATAACGATATATGTTCGTAAATAAACAAAAAAATATCCTTATGATAATAACGGTAAATATATAACGTTATTTTACTAGATATCGTTAAAAAATAACGTTATCTGGCTACCATTATGAAAATAACGGTACGTAACGATATTTTTTCTGTTATTCGATAACGTTATGAAGCCCTGGACTACTCTGTGACCGGCTGTCTCGAGTCATTCATTGCTGCATTGAAGATCTACTTAATAAAAAAAACTGTCAATCGATGTCAAATGTGAAATGTCAATTGTCTTGTCACAACTGTCAAACAGAAAAAATAATCGCTGTGTCTCGTTGTGTTCTAACTTCTACAATTTAATTTTTATCGGAAAACGACTAAATACGAAAATATATAGCATTTTTCTATGGGTTTAGATTAATTATACTGTTTGTACTCCTTTTGAATATGTTTTGGAGAGGGAATTTTATCGCCGTAAATGACGTAAATTTTCTTCTCAAAGAAGAGGTGTGTATTGTTGTTAAAATTGGTGGCTAAGGATCAAAACACAAGTTTGATGAAGTTATTCAAATGTTTCTGATTGTAAACATGCTTAGTTTTTATATTTAAATAAAAAGCTGAAGTATGTACTTACTCATTGAAAGTAACGTTTAGGCGAAAAATGATTGTTTGCAGAATGTAACGTTGAGTCAAGTTTTGGAGGCGGACGATATTTTACCGGAATGCAGGGCGGATAACAAAGCACTTCGCACGTTGTAAGTCAATTCGTTAAATTACTATAATTTAAGTTTATAATGGTATCAATACCAATGAATACAAACCTATTCCTTTATGTATCTCATGAGAGGACATGTTTCTTATTTCAGTTTAACAAAGCCAGAAATCCGAGCGGAGCTCATAACTCTGATAACAGAAGAGCCATCCAAGAACCTGGAGCTGACAACGCAGTACCGTCATGCGCACATTGCTAGCGAGGTGCTCACGAGCCAGCTGCCGACACTCCGCGACCAGCTGGCCATGGACACCGTCCAGATGAACAGGCTCTGTGACTTTGTCAACAAACCTCCCCCACTGAACCCGCTACTGGCATCGTACTTCAGTAAAACAATTGAAATGCTGTTCCAGAGGAATCCTAAACAGGTCATTTCTCTTTTGGTCTTTTATAGATGTTGTTATATTTTATTCATCATTATTATTTTTTAATTATGCTTTGGTAGTTATACTTATACACCAGTCTTTCAAAAATCTATAGAATATGTTTTCAGTTCAAAATAGTTCTATTAAACTTTAAAGACTAACTGTTGTATGAATAAAAACTTAGCAAGGGTTTATAACAGGTTTTAACATAGTAAAAACGTAGTTAAAACCCTCGCTAAGTTTTTATTCATATGGACGTATAACAACATTTGAATAGTATTTTTATATATCTACTGAATGGTAGATAACTTTAATTTACTATATTGTGTTTTTCTTTTCTTGGTTTATTTTTGTCTTGGATTGGATTTAAAAGGTAGCATTGCTAACAACATTTTTGAGTTGAATTTTAAATCAAAATCAAAATATTTATTTCTAAATAGGTTAACAAAGTAATACTTTTAGAATGTCTACATGAAGCCTACCACCTGTTCGGGAACTAACCCGACGAGAAAAACATTCTTTAACAATTTATTAATTGAACCTTTGAAAGATTTGCTCACTTTGCTAAGCAGATTATTATAAACTGTTGTAGAAAAACCAAAAACACTAGTTAATTTAACAATGATTTATTGTTAACCTTTAATGCCAATATTTTTTTAAATTGGCAAGTTACAATCGCATCTTTTTGGCTAATCTCAATGCAACGCTAGGTTTTTCAGTGAGTAAAAGTCCGTCGCTCCTCTGATAAGAGAAGTTACATTTTTGCTTATGTGGGGGTACCTGCAGACCCCACCCGTGATTTAACGTATGTACTTTTTTCACATTGGTTATGTATTTATTTGTTTGTTTTTTTTTAATTGTCTATGTATAAATGGAAAATTTGTTGCCGACTAACAGAAAATCAAATTGCTCAAATCATATTATGCAATTTAATGTCTCTGAAAGTTTTTGGAAACATTTTGAAAGAGTTAGAGGTAGCTAGACCTAGTGCACCCAAAATGAGGCAAAGATGCTATTATTGTCCCAGAACTAATTATTATTGCCCGTAAGCCTTATTATTAAACTATTTGCAAGTCTCATCCAGTAAAATTTTTTATTACTTACCTACTTACTCAAGGAATAATTTTAATTTAGGGTCGCACTTTTCAAGGATTGTCAATTATTTTTCTGTAAATTTTAGTGTTAATTTTTATTTTGATTATTTATTTCTAAGTCTTATTTTATGAGAAAAAAACAATGAGTTAGTCAGAAATAGACATTATTGTTGAATTTTAGTACATTAAACATGTGCCCTACAAATTCTATGCATGAGATTGGTTAGTTCATAAAAATGTTCATTACTGTCTAAATAATGGTTAGTTTATTATTAATAAATGCTTTTCATAAATAAAATAATATCTATTCTTATAATATAAAACGGGTTTTAAAAATTATTAAACCATTCTGAATTTATATGTATATTTGTATTGGGGTACCTCTAGACCCCACGCGTGACGGAACGTTACCCAAAACAACGCGTGTACTTAAAGGTTAATAAGTAGAGCACTGGAAAATATTGCTATGCTAACCTAAATGATAATGTTATAGAGGTGTAATCTATTGTTATCTTAATATTGACATAATTTATATAATTATTATCATACTACTTTTGTTGAAGTATCTAATTAACCGATGTTTGTACAGACAGTTTTGTATGGGCCATATTTCATACATGCAAGTAAACAAAAACAAAAATTAGTCTGACATTACTCTGACTAGTTGTTGCAGTCATCGCGACCTCTCTAGATCAGTTGGGCCCGACTGCAACTTGCGGCCCGTCTATGGTCAGTCTAAGTATTAATATGGTGTTGCAGGACTGGTACGCGCACCACATCGTGTGCCTGCACGTGCTGGACCTGTTCAAGTCGCGGCGGGACTTCCTGCCCAACCTGCTGCGGCACATCTCCACGTCCGCCATCACAGACGTCTTCAAGTGCCTCTTCAGTCTCAAGGACAACTTCGACAAGATCATCATAGATGTGAGTCACAGCCAAAATGTGCTGCGGTCAAGAGAAAACAAACATAACTGAATTTCATCAAAATTCATTTTATTACTTTAATACATTATTAGATGTTCCCAACAAACTATCGACATGTTACACAACAACATTGTTGATGAGCTGCTCTGCAAAAAAAAAACGAGATGAATCTATATTATACATAAATAAAAATGAGTTTTAAATTTTGTTAGTCTCGCTAAAACTCGAGAACGTCTAAACCGATTTGCCTGATTTTAGTCTTGAAATATTAGCGGAATTCCAGGAAAGGTTTTTAACAAGAGGAAAGTAATATGAAGTTCATGGGGTCATCTAGTTGGTGTGTATAATAACATAAATAAATGTTTATTTCTAACTTAAATTACAATAATAGAGTAGAACACATAGTCACCTAGTAAGCTCACGCCTGTATCAGGTGACTAGGCTCTTCCATCACTAGTTTTACAAGATGTCTTATCAAATTTTATAATAGAGACTTACATACTAAATTACAAAATAAAAGTACTTAAAGGAGAAGAAAAAAAAAGAAAAACTACATACTCATTTATAAAGTAAAAAGGGGAAAAATCCAGCTTAAATGACTATTTATTTGTGTGTGTGTGTGTGTGTGTGTGTGTGTGTGTGCGTGCGCGTGCTTGCGTGTAGATGTGGATATGGGTATGAAAGAGATTTATATTTTAATGTTTTTTACAACTTTTCGGTTTTTTCATAATTTAAGTTAGATAAATTGTTACTTAGTGTTGTTTTTGTATCATAACATGATTTATTCCAAAAGTCTAAAATTTTATTGAGCTTGTTATACAACAGAATAGATTTATTGGCATATTGATTTTTTGCAAACTCCGTTTTTATAATAGGTATATCAATTTTATGTTCAATACGTTTATTTTCATAACATTTGTCGCCTTTATTTTTATGTTTTTTTAGTATTGTTCGTAAGATATATAGTTTTCTAATCGATAGGACCTTGCTGATACTATATATAACATAGCGACTATTACTCAATCATTTCCCTTATTGTTGCACAGATTATGTGCCAACTGCAAGAATAACAATAATAACAAACAAGTAGCTCTATGACACTATGAATATGATTCAACAAACATTTTCTTAAATATTATATATAATTTGATGAATTTTTGTTTGTCAGTGGTTGGACGAGCACCAAGTACTGGACAACCTGATCCACATAATATGCGGGACCTACGAGCCGGAGCCCCTACTGCCGCCCGTCGCGCCCTCCGCCGCGACCCCCGCGCCCCCCGCACTCGACACCAACCACAACGACAGCCAACACAACGGCGACGCTGATCCAGGTTATTATCCCACTAACATTAAAAATATGAGGCCTACGTGTCACAGGACACGCTGGTTACCAACCTAGAACAAGATGCGACAACTTTGCTATGAAGCAATACATTATAGTTGGTACCAGCAAAAAGGATATAATAAAAAATATAAAGGCGAAAGTTTGTGAGTTTAGATCTATGTATGGATGTTTGTTACTCTTTCACGCAAAAACTACAGAACGGATTTTAATGGAACTTTACAATAATATAGCTTAAACATCAGAATATTTCGATTATTTCCGGTCCGGCGATTATTTCCAGTCGAACTTCCTCTCAGCCACCACCTCGAACGTGGACTCGGTTCCAGCTCCGTCGTCTATCGAATCACGCGCGGACATACACTCCGTCGAAATTCGGGAGCGAGAAGTCAACCAACTCCTGAAGTCGGTTGACTTAAACAAAACCGCAGGCCCCGATAAAATACCGCCCCTCCTAGTACGCCACTGCGCCGACAGCCTGACGTTGCCGCTTACCAAATTGTTCAGACGCTCGCTCAAAGATGGCATCGTTCCTCCAGTGTGGAAGGCGGCATTTATTACCCCGGTCCATAAAAAAGGTCCCAAAGACATGATCGAGAACTATAGACCCATCTCAAAGCTATGCATATTTAGTAAGATATTTGAAAAAAATATTTATAGGCAAGTGTATAGCGCATTAAAACACAGTTTCGGTGAACATCAACACGGTTTTCTATCTGGCCGGTCGACTACAACGAATCTGACGACCTGCGCCGACTACCTGTCGAGCTGTATATCGCAGCCTGCACAGGTGGACGTCATATACACCGATTACAGCAAGTGTTTCGACCGCCTCGATCACACTGTCCTACTCCACAACTTGTCAGCTATGGGCATAAGAGGGGATCTGTACAGATGGTTCACCTCCTACGTACACAACAGATGCCAGACGGTAGTACTCAATGGTTACTCATCCAGATGCTCTTATATTCCTTCGGGAATACCTCAAGGATCTCTCTTGGGACCCTTATTTTTTAACATTTTTATAAACGATGTGTCTTCCGCCTTCTCTTTCTGTAAATTGCTTCTATTCGCCGACGATATGAAGATACTATGTCTAGTGAGAAATATAGATGATGCCGAAAAAATTCAAAAAGATCTTGATAATTTTTACCGCTATTGTGTCATTAACAAATTAGATTTAAATGTGTCAAAATGTTACGTATCACCCGCAAATCTAATATTATAGAATATCCCTACTACTAAGCGATACTACCATAGCGAGAGTAAATGCTAGCAGGGACCTAGGTGTTATCTTTGACTCTAAACTTCTATTCGACTCGCACATTGACCACATAATTAAAAAGCTCGTAAAGCTTTAGGATTTATGTTTAGACTCTCCTCTGATTTTAAGCGTATTAAAACAATTAAAATACTTTATTGTGCATTCGTTCGCAGTCATTTGGAATACTGCTCGCCCCTATGGATCCCCAACTACCCTATATAATACATTGATAGAATCGAGAATATTCAGAAAAAGTTTTTAAAATTTATACAGTTTAAGTCAAATACCCACACCTACCTAACTATATCGAAAGATGCAAAAAATTTCACATCTTGCCTCTTGCTGAACGAAGAAACATTGCCGACTTCAAAATATTCAGTGGTTCAATTGATTGCCTGGAACTAGTCAGTAAATTTGAGCTCAAAATACCCACCGGCTCGCTCCGAAGACGTCAACTACTACACGTTCCATATGCCCCTACCATCTACCGGCAAAATGCGTACATCGTGCGAGCTAGCAAAGCGTACAATACAGCGTCTCAAAGTACCGACGTAGATCTATTTAATACTAATATTAGAAGTCTCAGAAAAGTATTAACAGACCATTTCTTTAATACTATTGATACAAGCTAATTTAGTTTATGATAATAATTTACACATTACCAATAATCCAAGGATAAGCTATCATTTTTATTGTTCTCTTTTCTTTCTTTTTTTATATAATATACTAGCGACCCGCCCCGGCGTCGCACGGGTATAAAACATATTGCCACTGAAAAAATGATTGAAATCTATAGCCTATTATCCTTCACGATCTTATCCATGCCAAATAACATAAAAATTGCTCCAGTAGTTCGCGAGATAAGCCCTTTCAAATAATTTCCCCCGTTTTTTCCACATTCTCCTATTAGTCTTAACGTGATAAAATATAGTCTGTAGCCTTCCACAATCATATCTAACACTGAAATATTTTTTCAAATCGGACCAGTAGTTCCTGAGATTAGCGCGTTCAAGTTAGCCCTTTCAAATAATTTTCCCCGTTTTTTCCACATTTTCCTCTATTTCTTCGCTCCTATTAGTCGTAGCGTGATAAAATATAGCCTAACCTGACCTAACCTAACCTTTCTCGATAAATGGGCTATCTAACACTGAAAGAATCATCAAAATCCGTTGCGTAGTTTTAAAGATTAAAAGGAACAAAGGGACATGAGGGAAAAAAAGCGACTTTGTTTTATAATATGTATAGATTACTAGCTGTCCCAGCAAACGTTGCTTTGCCATAATATAAAATATTTCGCCCATATAATTTTATTGAATTGACTAAATAAGTATGTCGCCATGGCAACGTCGATCGCTATCCCGTCGCACAAACAATGGTCGCCCTCAGTGTCGAGTTGTAATAATTTACTATTATTTATTCAACAAATGCACTTATCAATATAAAAAGTAGATGTTGTCCGATTCTCAACCCTAGCCGATATGCTCGCTAAGATTCACGAAAATCGGTCGAGCCGTTTCAGAGGAGTTCAATTACGCACACCGTGACATGAGAATTTTATATATTAGATAGTCATCACAGTGCGTCAATTTGACGTCAACCAAATTTATGTACAATTTAAACAAATACCTAGTCGCGAAAACTTTTAATTGGCATTTGTATTGTTACTTTTTAATTCTACCTTTGTACTAGCTGTAAGTTTTCCTTTAAAATAAATAAATAAAAAAAATAACACATAGGCTACAATTTTAACCGACTTTCAAAATGGGGGAGGTGTTATGTTCGTTTTTTATGTTCAACGATTACTCCGCCGTTTGTTAACCGATTTCCAAAAGTTTTCTTTTGGTGTATAGGGTACTAGCTGTTGCCCGCGACTTCGTCAGCGTTAACATATATGCATATAAGTATATAGACTTTCATTTAAACTTTCAACCCCTATTTCACCCCCTTGTGGGTAGAAGTTTCAAAAACGCCTAAACACGTATTCATTCATTTTTAATCAGTAACCCAAAAATAAAATTTCATGTTCCTAACTTAAGAAATGACGGACTTTCATTCAGACTTTCAACCCCTATTTCACCCCCTTCGGGGTAAAATTTTCAAAATTCCTTCCTTAGTGGGTGTCTACTTAATAAACACGACACTACTCATAAAATTTCGTGGCTGTAACTTTAACAGTTTTTGCTCAGCGATGATGAATCAGTCAGTCAGTCAGGACATGTAATTTTATAAGTATAGAAGATAGATAAAAATCTATACTAGATATCCTACTAATATTATAAAGGCGAAAGTTTGTATGTATGTATGGATGTTAGTTACTCTTTCATTATAGATACAAGTTTGGGAGTTTCGGCGTTGTTTTAAGAACGGAAAGCATACGCTACTACGCAAATTATATTAATCATCATCATCATCACTACCATATTATACCATACATTGTCCCATGATTGTGTCGAGCATATTATGACCCTATTATTATTGATACTTTTCATAGTCCATTGACTATTGAGACTCGAGTATGTCGAGCGATTAAAAAAAATCTATACTAGATATAATATTGTTTCTTTGTTTGCTTGAACGCGCTAATCTCAGGAAATGCTGCCGATTTAAAAAATATTTTAGTTTTATATAGCCCATTTATCAAGGAAGGCTATAAATTATCACTCCAAAACTAATAGGACCGAAGAAACTGGCCATTTAGTCGAAATTTTTTCGTTTTCGCTTTGTTATAGAATCGCCGATCAAAATGTATGGAATTGACATAAGACGAGTCGAACGTTAACGTCATATTAACGAACGCTTATGTCAATTCCATACATTTTCATTGACGATTCTATAACGAAGCGAAAACGAAAACATTTTGGCACAGAAAAATGTGGAAAAAACGGGGAAAATTATTAGAAAGGGTTTATCTCACGAACTACTGGAACAATTTTTATATTATTTGGAACAGATAATAGAGAGTAGACCACGTCAAGGGACTTAAGCTATTTTTTACAGGAAAATGTACGGTTTCTGCAAAATTCCTAATTTACGCAGGTGAAGCCGCACGGGACATCTAGTATTTAATAAAATTGGGCTCAATCGGAGAAACGCCACCGTTTAATAACCTTTCTTTTAAGTACCTAAAATTGTAAAATAGATGATGTAAAACTTTGAGAAAGAATCTTAGGGTCTAAACACACTAGGCTGAATTACGCCGGCGTAATTAACGTGGCCGAAATTACGTTCAGCCGCTTACGTCTAATGCGACACACTATAAATTACGCGAAGAGCCAAAATTTCGCGGCGTAATTTCCGTTGCGGAACGCGCGCATAAGTGAGTATTTAAAATTCTCAGATGTAAGGGTCTACACAGATATGCGGTCCATTTCAACTGCAATCCAACCGCAAATTGCAGTTCAAGTGCAGTTTGAATGCAGTTGACACGACTGCAATAGAATTGCAAACCATTATTAACTGCATTCAAACTGCACTTGAACTGCAATTTGCGGTTGGATTGCAGTTGAAATGCGGTCAGTCTGTATAGACCCGTAAGATTGGATTTGCTATGTTCGGTTTTGATAATTTCGTCGCGTATAGTGTGTTGCTATACAAAACATTACCGCCGAATCGCTGCCGAATTTCACGCTCGACTCGGCTCGACGAAAATTCGGCTCGCATAGTGTGTCGTCCATCGCGTTCCGTCCGTATTTTGTATGCATTTAAAACGCGGCGTAAATGCGGCGAAATTTACGCCGGCGTAATTCAGCCTAGTGTGTTTAGATACTT
Source organism: Lysandra bellargus (assembly GCA_905333045.1). Taxonomy (NCBI): domain Eukaryota; kingdom Metazoa; phylum Arthropoda; class Insecta; order Lepidoptera; family Lycaenidae; genus Lysandra; species Lysandra bellargus. The sequence goes on along the minus strand of HG995353.1, from coordinate 248,934 downwards.
AGACCGCGACGCGACGCGCAGATGCATTTCTAAATTTGTATGGATTTGACAGATTTGCAAGACCTCTCATGAAATTGAAATCTGCCAATTCAGTACTAGAAATGCATTTACGCGTCGCGTTGCGATCTGACTTGACCCTAACTTTATTAGTTTAGAGTTCTTTATTAAAAACCTCTTAATTGTAAATGTTTGTACAAGAATAGCGGATTAATATTTAGTAGGTTTTATCACCTAAAATTGTGCTGAACCATTCATTCATGCTTGACCGTTTTTTGTAAGCACCATAAGACAATGTGTCACTGTTTCAGGGAACCAAAACACGAACGACAGCGGGGAGAGGACGGAGTCGAGGGAAGTGGAAGCGGAGACGTCGCGCAAGACTCGCGAGGCGCGCATCCGGGAGGTCGCCAGCGCTAACGCCGCCGCGCTGCTCTGTGAGGTGACTTCGAATATCGTTTAGACCTACATTTTAGATAAACCTAGAATTCTCATGGCATCGCAAATATTTGCGACAAAATTCATAATAAAAATTCTCATTTTTATTATGAAGCTTACGATGCGATTCGAATTCTCAGTTTTGTGCGGGAGCCCTTATTCTCATGCTTCGAATGTTGCTTCCATGGCAGACGTTCATTCGTTAAACAACCTATTGTGTTCGTTGTGAGATTCAAGGAAGAAACCAAAAATTTGTTTCTTTTTCTTATTTTGTACTTTTATGATATGCAAATAAAGAGTTTATTATTATTCAAGAAGTAAAAAAAAACAACAAAAAAATTAAATTTGACTTATCCAACATAACACAAGTCAAATACTGCAACCCGGCTACGCAAATTCTAACCCGGCCACTATTACGATCCCATTTACCACTCACCTTTATAATAATACACTGGACTGGCTATGCCGTACACAATGACAGCTATTTTTTGTGTCGATTTGAAGCACCACCTTGGTCTTGGTGGTGGCAAATGGTATGTGGTGGTGGAGAAGCAACCGAACTAATTACATAGAAAATTACAACCACCATTTGCAAAATAGTAGTTCCAAGTACACTCACTATTGCTTTCACATAGCAATCAGCGAGAATATGGCGACTTTCAAATAGGAACATTTTATTGATAGCGATCGCCGCCGGTCCAGTGTATTATAGAGGTCAGTGCCATTTACACATCGAAGGCGATCGTGAATACCACTTTTTACCAAAAAAGTGAGAAACAAATTAATCTTTTTAAAATAAAATTTACAATTGTAACTTAAAATTATTATACAATGTCAACATCCATACATGATTATTGTAAGTCATATTATAATGATGTAGAAGTAGCCTTGCAAGCAGCCATCCTACTCCCAAGATGTGCCATCGTTTATGAAATCATTGACCTTATAATAGGCTTTGGCACACAAACGTTCTTTGACTACTTTTTTAAATTTATTAATCGAAAGATTTTGAACGTTTTCTGGGATTTTATTGTACAGGCGTATACACTGACCTTTAAAAGATTTACTAACTTTACTAAGTCTGATCATCGGCAAATCCAGCTTGTGCTTATTTCTGGTGTTCCTACAGTGAATGTCACTTTTAGCTTTAAATTTACTTATATTTTTTCTAACATATATTACATTATCCAAAATGTATTGAGAAGCAACAGTTAGAATACCAATTTCTTTAAATTTATCTCTCAGAGATTCAAAAGAAGACATTTTATAAATAGAGCGTATGGCTCGCTTCTGCAGCACAAATATTGTATTAATGTCGGCAGCGCTTCCCCATAAAAGGATTCCATATGACATTCTACTATGGAAATAACTAAAATATACTAATCGTGCCGTGTCTTCATCAGAAATTTCTCTGATTTTTCTGACTGCATATGCCGCAGAACTGAGCCTACCTGCAAGATTAACAATATGAGGACCTCACTGTAATTTACTATCAAGTGTTATACCTAAGAATACAGTGGTGTCTACCAAATTCATCTTCTCATCATTCAATAGTACATTGGTTTGGACTTGCCTAACATTGGGCAAAGTGAACTTTACACATTTAGTTTTACTGGAATTTAAAAGTAAGTTATTAGCATTAAACCAATGTACTATTTTTGAGAGAGCACTGTTTACCTCGTCGTAATTTGACTGTTGTCGCTTCACTTTAAAAATAAGTGAAGTGTCATCAGCAAAAAGTACTATCTCATTATCATTTTCCTTAACAAGGTAAGGTAAGTCATTTATATATATGAGAAAAAGAAATGGGCCTAAAATAGATCCCTGTGGGACACCTAATTCTATTTTGGTTCCATTGGACCTGTTACCGTTTACTTCAACCCTTTGAGTCCTGTTTATAAGGTAAGAAGTCAAGAGGCTAAGAGCTGAGTCCTTTATGCCATAGTGGCGCAATTTCCTGATCAATGTAGCATGATCCACACAATCGAAGGCTTTGGAGAGGTCGCAAAAGACACCTAGAGCGTCCTGCGACTCCTCCCAAGCTTGAAATATACTACAAAGAAGACCTATACCAGCATCCGTTGTGGATCGACTCTTAGTAAATCCGTATTGATTGTCATGTAATAAATTGTTTGAATTAAAATGTACCAATAATTGTTTTAAAATTATTTTTTCAAAAATTTTACTAAGAGTTGGTAAAATCGATATAGGCCTATAATTTGTTGGATCAGATTTAATTCCTGCTTTAAATAATGGTACAATCTTACTGTGCTTCATTAAGTCAGGAAAAACACCACTCTTTATGCACTCATTGAAAATCATTGCAAGATGAGGAGCTATGATGTCAATTACAGATTTAATAATTTTTGTAGATATTCCCCAGAGATCAGTTGTATTTTTGACATTCAGCAATTTAAATGTATCAATAATGTCTCTGGGGTTAATTTCCCTAAACTTAAAATTGACATCACATTCCTTTACATTGTCTCTGAGTAGCTTTTCAGCAGCTTCAGGTGAGGAATTTAAATTTTTGGTAGTTGAGACCGGAATGTCAGCAAAGAATTTTTCAAAAACCGTCGCAACTTCTAGATTATTAGAAATCTTTTTATTATCAAAATATAGTTCGAAATCTGTGTCACGACAGGTGACGTTTCCAGTCTCATCAGCTATAAACGTGTAACAGTCTACAATATTGCAATTTTGTGTTGCAGGTGGTGCTATCGAACTGCATCGCTAGCGGTTGGGGGGCGGCGGAGGGCGGCGGCGCGGGGGCGGCGCTGGCGGGGCGGCTGCGCGCGGAGGCGGGTGTGCGGGGGCTGCTGCAGGCCGCCTTCACCGCGCCGCCGCACGCCGCGCGCGCCGCCCTGTTGCACGCCGCGACGCTGCTGCGCGCGCTTCTCGTGCTACCCGAGTGAGTACAGCTAAATAAAAAATATATATTAATCATACTTATGTAATAATCTAACTGAATATGTGACGTGTACGTCTAGCGATGCGGGCGCGGGTTGCGGTTGCGGGGCGGAGGGTGGGGCGGAGGCGGCGTGCGCGGTGGAGCACGCGGTGGCCCCGCACGTGCCGCTGTTACACAACGCCCTCCTGCGGCCGCCGGGCGCCGACGCGGGGGCGGAGGCGGCGCCCGGTGTGGGCGCGCCCCGCGTCGCTGTCGCCGCCGTCATCGCGCGACTCGCCAAGTCAGAGGCCGAGGATGTGTTCAAAGTGCTGCTGAGCCTCGGTGAGTTGATATCAGATTGTAAAACTGTAGTCTGATTTAAATTTAATTTAACAGATTGTAAAAACGCGTTATAAAGTAAAGCTGTGTCTCGAACAAAATGTGGAAATTGACCATTGATTTACTGTCTTGACTTGTTTGAATACAAGGTAATTGGTACCATTATCTAGAAGCAGTTGGTACATACAAGTATTAGAGCCTGTTTCACCACTTTCTGATATTCACAGTTTTTTTTTTTTGACAGATTCTCCATACTTGTACGTACGTGGATAGCCTATTCGGCACTTATCAGGAAGTGGTGAAACAGGCCCTTAAAGTATTAATTTATAATCTAACTACATCATGTTTAATATTTATCCTAAGTTGTTAATATAATCACAATTAGCGCGACTTTTCTGCATCGCGCTATCGAAGTTTTCTAAGTGCGGCGGTATAATACAGGGTGTAACAAAAGTAAGTGATAATAATTAACTGAGGTAATTCTTGGGTTAAGGTGTTTTCAAAAAGCAGTACTAAATATTTGTACGCAACCCGACTTTGGAGAAAAACGCATTTGAAATCTTTGAAATTTTTTGAGTTACAGCCCTGTCCACTACTGACGTACACTACTCCACGTGGACTTTCATTCATTGACTCAGATTTGAACGCATCGATTGGTCAAACGCGAGTGTATCGCGTGAGCGCATGAACCGATCAATGCGTTGAAAATTTTTCATTCAATGCTAGTACTAGCTCCACATACTTTTTAATTCTGTGGTTCCGTATAATTAACTTAAGGAAAATAAGATTCCAAGTTTATTCTTATGGTTTTATTTTAATGTTCTTTTTTACATTATTGTTTTGGATTAATCGTAGGAAATAATTTTATTATCTATATCTATACATATTATAAAAAAGTCGCTTTTTTCCCCCATGTCCCTTTGTTCCCTTTAATCTTTAAAACTACGCAACGGATTTTGATGATTCTTTCAGTGTTCGATAGCCCATTTATCGAGAAAGGCTATTGGCTATATTTTATCACGCTAAGACTAATAGGAGCGAAGAAATAGAGGAAAATGTGGAAAAACCTGAGAAAATTATTTGAAAGGGCTAACTTGAACGTGCTAATCTCAGGAACTACTACTGGTCGGATTCGAAAAATTATTTCAGTGTTAGATAGCCCATTTATTGAGGAAGGCTATAGGCTATATTTTATCACGCTAAGACTAATAGGAGAATGTGGAAAAAATGGGGGGAATTATTCATTTGAAAGGGCTTATCTCGCGAACAACAGGAGCAATTTTTATGTTATTTGGCACAGATAAGAAGTAGACCACGTGAAGGATCATAGGCTATCCATTTTAATCATTTTTTCATTGGCTATATTTATTTTTATACCCGTGCGACGCCGGGGCGGGTCGCTAGTTTAATAATAAAACATAATTATTTTGAGTACAAAATGATGTAAAATCTATCACTTTTACATTATTTTAAATGAGAAATCAAATATGTAAATGTGTTACTCTTTTTTAACTCTAACGTAAAAATAATAATGCATCTAACACGCTTCTCTTTCAAAAATAAAATATCTTTCGTTATTGAACCCTAACTTCCAGATCACCTGTTGCGCTCGCACAACGCGCTTGTACGATGGTTGACAATTGTTGTACAATGCGGTATTTAAATAAAAATGTATGGAATAAAAAAAATTGTCTTTCAGCGCTGCTACTTTCACAGTGAATTCTATGTAAGGGACACATACACACCCTAAAGTATTATCACTTAGTTTTGTTACACCCTGTATACAACAACTGAAATCAATCACGTGGACTTCGGCCTGACCGAGCATGCTATCTCGCTCGATCGGAAAATCTTCCTTTTCGGCCGCCACGCGCATTGTTAAATTGGTGTTTCCGGCGTGATATGAACACGAAACCATCTGAAACACGTCCGAATCATCGTGGATGTGAATAAAATAAATGTGTTCTCCACTTGCAGGCACGGCGGGCGTGCTGGCGGACATGGTGTTCGCGTACCCGGACAACAACTTCCTGCACGCGCAGGTGCTGGACTTCGTGCGCAACGCGCTCGCCAACCGCGTCTACGGCGACCGATACGCCGCACACGTGAGTACCATCGAAGATATAAGCTTTGTCCACACTGTGCCTGTTTCTGTTCGTCAAGGGCATGCGTTATAGCGCAGTCAACAGCGAACGTGAGGTATGCTCGCGACGCATGCCCTCTGACCGTCCAAAACTTTCGCTTTGTTATTAAGAATGACAGTTGGCGTTGCGTTCGTTGACGCATCCAATTATTGAATGCGTCAAAACGAAAGTCGAATGAAAGAAGATGACGAAAATTGAAGACGAAAGCGCATAATGTGGATATAGCTATTATATATATATTATATATGAGTAGATATTATATATGAGTAGATGGATGACGGATTTGGTCGGGTTATGTCACTCCAATGTTACGCGTGATCTGTCGATTTGGCTTGATATAAGCCGGCCAAGCTGATTAGGTCTGCGATCTTCCTATGAATCCATCTTTTTTTTTAATGAAATAAGGGGGCAAACGAATAAACGGGTCGCCTGATGGAAAGCAACTCCCGTTGCCCATGGACACCCGCAGCATCAGAAGAGCTGCAGGTGCGTTGCCGGCCTTTTAAGAGGGAATAGGGTAATAGGGAAGCGTAGGGATGGGAAGGGAAGGGAATAGGGGAGGGTAGGGAAGGGAATAGGGTAGGCCGTAGGGGATTGGGCCTCCGGTAAACTCACTTACTCGGCGAAACACAGCGCAAGCGCTGTTTCACGCCTGTTTTCTGTGAGAACGTGGTATTTCCCCGGTAGAGCCGGCCCATTCGTGCCGAAGCATGGCTCTCCCACGTGTAGTATAGCCATACATGGGAGAGCCCTCCCACGTGTAGCATGGCTCTCCCACGTGTCTCTGGTAGTTACTTTTAATATGTGAATTTTTGTGCATCCTCGGCAGATTGAGGATATTTTAGTAGTTAACACACATCACCATATACCCTTTTTTATGTTAAAATAAGGGTATATGGGGATGTGTGCTAACTACTAAAACTCCATGATGCTCCATTCCCCGTTTTAAGCAAAGTTGCGAGAAACGATAGTTCCTACTATGTACACACACCGGCATATTTAGCGGAACATTAAAAAAAGGTTTGATATAAGTATCATATAAGGTTGCTGGCTGGTTTATACGTCATTTAATTAAAAAAATAATAATTTCAAATTAGGAAAACAATTAAACATCACATTTTATGCAATTGTTTCCATTTTATTCGAATATACCTTATGTAGAGTGAACTTCGAGTATTTCTCCCTTCTGAATTTTATTTAAATTTTTCATTCAAATATTGTTTTTTTGTAAAAAAAAAAATCTTGTATCTTTTTGGATTTGAGGACTGAATTATGCCTGACTTAGCCCCAACGGAGATTGCCAGGGCACTCGAAATGCGAAGATTTGGTCTAACATACAGATGAATAGCCAGACATCTTCGTCGATCGATTTCAACAGTCCATCGCAGTGTCAAACAATTCAGGGAGACTGGCACTTATGTGAGAAGAGCAGGACAAGGCAGAAAAAGACGCACTTCGAGTAGGGATGATCGTTTCATTCGGCTTCGTGTACGTAGGAAGCCCGTATATTCATATTCAATTCTGCACTCATCACTAAACAATACCTTACTCCATTGGTCCGCATTCCAAAGTGGATGTTCCTGAGCAAACGTTAACCTGATTCTACGATGATTTAACTCGAGCCTTGGAGCCTTGGCGGGCACAAATGAACCCAAATCAGCTTCTTCGAACCTTCTTCGTACTGTACGCTCACTTACTGTTACTCCCTGCACTGCTTCTAACTCATGTCGGGCTTGGACGGCCGTCAAGGCCTGCAGAATGTGCAGAATTCTCTTAAATCAAATTGACGGCAGGCAAAGAATATACAGACGCAAAGGAGAACGTTACATTCAAACAAATTTTGAAACTACAGTTGCATACGGTGGTGGATCAATAATGGTTTGGGCGGGCATTTGTTTGGGAGCTCGCACAGACTTGGTAGTGATTGACAGAGGGAGTCTGACTGCGGACCGCTATATCAGAGAAGTTTTAGAAGAAAATGTCGTACCGTTTGCCCCATATATCGGTGACGATTTTGTTTTAATGCAGGATAATGCTCGGCCGCATACCGCTCGGGCAACTCAAGCTTATCTTAATGATATGAATATCACTGTTATGGAGTGGCCGGCGAGATCACCGTATATGAACCCAATAGAGCACGTTTGGGACTTGCTGAAAAGAAAAGTTAAGTCAAGAATTCAAGCTCCTGCCAACGTGGGTGAACTGCGAATCGCCGTAGTTGAGGAATGGCGGAGACTATCCCAGGGGACAATCGATAACATAATTCTCAGTATGCCTAGACGGTTAGAAACTTTAATAAGAGCACGTGGAGGAAATACGCGATATTAATCACCATTTTTTAAATTTAATTAATTGTTATTTTAATAATAATTTTTACTTTTCCCGGTTACATGAAAAGTTCAAATATGTACCATTTTTCACAAATAGCCTTTACTCGCAAATTTTGTTCATAATGTGATGTAATTTTAAGTACAACAAATGAAATTTTAAATAACAAAAGAAGTGTAGTAAGTAGATTTTAAAATAAAACCATATTTTTTTAAATTATGGACCTTTTTTTTGTGTTCCGCTAAATATGCCGGTGTGTATAGTTGTAACTTGTATAATACGGACACCAGCTTGCCGCACGCGAATGTGTGCGAATTCGAGCGTGTGTGCATGTGTCATACGTTGCGCATGTTTAAATGTTGATTAGACAGTTGGTTTTGGGTTACAATACATCTACAAGTTACAACAGTTCGCTAGTGGTTACTATAGGCTATTTGACAATAAGATTTTTTTGTGATTATTTGTTTCAAATGCATAAAATGATAGTTTTTTTATGTGATTTAGATAAGTTTTAATAAAAATAATAGCAACTATGTACAATATAACATGTATCCGAAAACACAAAAGTATGTTTGGCTTTTTGTTTCTTGCGCCACTTATTCGAAAACGATCTGGACTGGCTAATGTCATGATGACGTCATAGGCGAGTAATGTCGTAAAACAACAGATTGAAATATTAAGGCCCCCCGAGACGATCAAACGGTTTGATTCAAACCTTACGTGTTTGATGCAACCGTTTGATGTCGGTTTGAACGGTTTGTCAAACGAAACTGCGCAGTTTGGTTCAATACTCGCTGTGGAGTACACGTCTTGAATATTATTTTTTAAAAGATAAAACCGACTTAAAAATTGTACGAAATTGAGAAAAATTCCCTATCTCATAAACTACTAAACCTATTTTGATGAAACTTGCAGACGTCTCCCAAGTTAAACAATACCTATTATAACACAACAAAAAAATATTTAAATCGGACTTGTAGTTCCGGAGATATGTGAACACAAACATAAAAACATACATACACTTTTGAAATTTTGCACATTTATTCAGATGCTGATATAGACTATCATTATATACGAAAACTGGGCAGTTCTGGAAATATTACATACATACGCATCGAATTGATAACCTCCTCTTTTTTAGTCGGTTAAAAATAATATACCTACTCCAAAGAATGGTATAAAGTTTGTTCAAACGCATCGGAACACGATCAAACGGCGCGTCAAACACAACAAAAATATGAAATTTCATCAAACGAGCTTCAAACACGTAAATGATGACAAACCGTTCAAACTAGCTTTGTAAACGATCAAAATGGTTTGAGTCAAACCAAAAATTTACGTGTTTGAGTCAAACCGTTTGATCGTCTCGGGGGGCCTTTATACATTGGTCCACACGCTGGTGACGTCACTTACAAAGCGCGATGCCATATTGCTGAATAAAGCGTTTCGGCGGTTTATTCGAATTTTGAATTTTTATTTACATGTTTCTTACGAAATACTTATTTTAAAATAAAAAAAATTACTTTCGATGAACTTCTTAATCGCAACCAAGTAATTCAAGATAGAAATTAAAAATCTGTCAAATACTCTATAGTATGAGCGTTTCTCAAAAAAAAATGTACCATTTTTAGAAGATACGATAAAATAAAAATGTTTAAATAGCAGAGTTTTACCTACCAATAAAACTCTTATTATGTCCGGAACCTTATTCAAGGCCTTTAAACAAAATTGAGATGGTAGTCTTTCCGTTTCCTGCCGTAATATTGATCGTTGTAGTTCCTTTCCGGTCTTTTTGGCGGCAAGGTAACGCTGCAATGGCGGTAAGATGGCGGTTTCCGGTGTTCACACCACACACGGTGAGATATTGTTTGTTGTCGCCTGGTGAACAAGACGCCAATGTGAAGAATCAAAAAGATTATGAGACACGAGTTAGTTGTATATTTTTTGATGATTTAGTATTTTAAGTTGTGTATTTGCATTCCAAAAAAAAAAAAACAATTACTATTTATTACATATCTGTAAACATTTTAACAATTACAATTTGTTCAAAAAGATTAGTAAAGAATTACTGGTAAAAGAAATCAGCTTACAAGCTTCTTCCTATGTATTTAGGTACTGACCTATTTGCTCTGTCTAAAATTTTATCTGAGGACTCTTTACCAAGCCAACTCCGGAAACAAATGGAGACCGTACGCTTCCCGAAGTTGCTTCAACACCGCTTCTTTTAAAATCAACTTAACCCATTCAGAAATTACTGTCCTAGAAGCTGCTTTTGCTACTCCCCGATCAGATACAAATAAATGTTCGATGCCGGCTTCTTTCAGTCTATCGCAACCTATATAAACTTCATGTCTTAGGTATGCCACTACAGATTTGTTATCGCACTGCATAAGCAGATAGGACTTACTTATTGTAGGACCGTGTTTACGTAAACATTTAAAACATTTTAAAAAATTGTTAACATTTCTTTTGTCAATTGGAAAATCATTAGGCCAATCTCACGTTTAAAATACACCATTTAAATCAATCCGCTCCCCAACCAGAATTGGAAGCGTCCGTAGTTAGAAAACTAACTAATTTGGGGAGGTGAAATCGAGAAGACTTTACAATTAGCTAACCACCATTCTAAAAATTTCTAATGTGAGACACAGTAAAATTGTACCATCTTATATGACCATATTTTTGCAAATAAAAATTATTATTATTATCAATTCAATAGCGTGAAAAGGTAGACTGCTTTTCATGGGAGCTACATCGAAGTAAACTGTTGCAATGGGTAAAGATTTCGATAATTTAAGCGACCTTGTGGAACTGCTAGTCGAGCGAAATTTAGACGACCGACAATGCTCTGCATTTCTCTAAGTTGCTTTTCTAGATCTTAACTTCTGAACTTTTGAATCTGGAATGGATTTTTGATTGTTCCATGTGTCCCAAAAAAGACCTAAATATTCTAAATCCTTTGTGGCTGAAGTATAGGATTTAATCTTATTAATAATTACAACCATACCTAGCTTGAGCATTGTATCAAGTGCGATATAAATCTGGTCTAATATTTTCGTTTTATCCTGTTATGCAATTAAGAAATCGTCTAAGAAAACAACTATATTATATATCCTGTTCTCGTAATTCTGCTGTACAATTTGTCAGGGACGTGAAAACTTTGGGGGCAGTGGCCAGCCCAAATGGCAAACAGGTCATTTGTAAGAATTGGTATCTGTACATTAACCTCAGAAAGCAACGATGGTGTAGAGACACCGGTATGTGATAATAAGCCTGCGTTAGGTCTTTCTTTACTAGCCAATCGTTGGGCTACAGAAATTCTGGTGTTCGATCAATCGAAATTTGCTTATCTTTAAAAACTAGTTCAATCTTTTTGAAATTGAAAATAGGGCGCATAGTTCCGTCGCTTAACATTGTTGATAAAAAACTCGTAGTTTTCGGAGGCAAATTCTAAAATTCTGTCCTTTAACAACGTTTGAATAACCTATCCATTTCTGAGGACGAAGTTATCTGATAACGTGACTAAGAGTCGAGGTTAAATCAGTGACGGTTTTCGCAAAAACGGAATTTTATAACCGGTTATTATTTTTAAAAAGGGGAGAAGGAGCACCCCACATTTTCCAAACATAGCTATCCTCCCCTCTCGAAACTCCCGTTGAGAGTAAAAATTTACTGTCACCTCTTCCTCTGCCTCTCGGGGCATTGGATTGATTAAAGACTTATTCGTACCCAGGACCTGTTGTCTTGGAAGAAGAGACGTTGGTGGCTTATAATTATGAGATCCGAAAAACCGCTCATTATTGGCATAGGAGCCAAGTGGCCAAAATTATAATTAGAAGCATAGGGGTGGAAAGGTCGCACCGCCTGTGCTTAAGAATATGCATAACTTTTATTATTTAAAGCCAAACGGTGCTTGGAAGCGACCGGTTTGTTTGTAATAACTGGAGCCTGGTTGCGCAGCCAGAGCACCCGAAGTAGGACGCCTCTCTTGCGCAGAGAAGGCTGGCTTTTGATAAATGAAAATTTTATGTACACCTCCATTATTATTAATAAAATCGGACAACAGCGGGGCTAAAATGGTCGCTTTGGAGAGTCATATTATGAATCAATATTATGGTTCATTTTAAAAAAATCGCAAATTCGTCATTCTGCTCGCAATTCATATCTAGTAATTCGTACTTATTTGATATTCGTCAGTTTCACAGTTTTGGCAATTAGTTTTCTGAATTGATTTGAGATGAATTGCAAAATATGACCATTTTAGCCCGGCTGCTTTTATTAAATAGATATTTGCATGACGGAGGAATTTTTAAATTTCAAAAACTATTCCTTTACTAGATTTATGAAAAATTCCCCTTGTTCAATAATATCAGCACGCCTAACGTAAACTAATTGTAAACAGTCCATTTTTTGGAAAATTACCACAAAAACAATCTTTCAATTGGATAATAACGATATTTTACTAATATTGTCACTTTCTTTAGTCCATACTCCATTGTAATAAATCAGAAACACCCTTTTTTAACGCATCATTTTGTATTATTACTGAACTCATAATAGCACCCAAAGACTTATCACTCGTATTCAAATTAAAATGATTTGCTTTCTCAAATTCTATTTCAACTCTTCGTTAACCTCCAATTATTCGACAAAACCAGGCCGGGCGTTATAAGTTGAATAACGGATATTTGACCAATTGTCAAGACTCAAGAGTTAAAGTGTTGCAAGTAAATAATCGAGTGTCTGTAAATGCTCCGCAGAGGCATTCTGAATAGACGGTACTTTGAGGTTGGTCGTCACATCAAAATTAAAAATTGTTTGACGTATTAGAAACAGCGTCATGTTCAATATTTTCGTAAGTGTTATTTAAAACATTACTAGCACAATTTTGCATCCTGCGCAATCGTATCCAAAAGTGGATAGACACAAGCTAAGAAATTTTGGATCTGACTGACCTGCTTGACAAGGTTATGCAATACCTCGTCATCCCGTTTTCGCTTCCGTTGTGCGACTGGTTCTTCATCTGACGATGGCGATGTAGAAGAAACACACTCGCAAGCACTTTTATCACCATTATATTTCGACAATGTAATGTTAAAACTTAAATTACAAATTTTCGAAACCACGAACGATCTAAAATAACTTAATAACTGTATAAGAAAAAGAATATAGTTATTTGCAAAGAAACTAAATTTCTTACAATTTTAATAACTTTAACGAACGCTAACAGCGTTATACGTCTTTACGGCACAAAACTCAAGACGCCAATGAAGAAGAAAGCGCGCGCGCCTCCCCTGGTGAACACCGGAAACCGCCATCTTACCGCCATTGCAGCGTTACCTTGCCGCCAAAAAGACCGGAAAGGAACTACAACGATCAATATTACGGCAGGAAACGGAAAGACTACCATCTCAATTTTGTTTAAAGGCCTTGAATAACGGTGATAGGACATAATATTACTGATTTTTTTTATTTTAAGCTATGGGTCTACAAAATTTATGTTAATATAAAGCAAAATCTATTAAAACAAACCCGAGGCGCAGAAAATTTCCTATTTTGTTACTTTTATTATATTACGTAAATTCAATGTTGAATTGTGTTATTAGAAATTTTATTTGATTAAATGGGATACTAAAACATAATTTAATTTGTTTTAAAAAAACTATTCTACTATCTATTTTTATTAACACAAATTATTTATTATTTTTAACACAAAAATCTTAAAATATAGGCGGTTACGTTTCCTTTACGTTACTATTCGGCCACAACTCTTTATTATCTTCACAATACTGAGTCTATATTTTTATCTTGAATTATTTTTTTATACATATACAGGGTGCAATTAAACCTTCCTGCCAAATTTTTTCCAGGGCTTAGGTATCATTAGGAGAATCCATTTAACCAAAAAAAAAAAAATTGGGTGTTATTTTTTTGTTAATGACATATTTTATCCCATTTAAAATCGTTGCAGAATGCTCACTCGCGGCGGTGGGTATGATCGGGGGTGACGCGGGGCGAGGGGCGCGCGCGGGGGCACGTCACGCGCGGGCGACGCGTAGTGTCCATTAATTGTAGTGTTTTTTTAGGATAACTTTCGGAGGCTATTTCTCAACATTTTAGTACTGAGTGATTATAAAAGAAAAAATACGTGTATTCTTATTTTTATCAAGGATCAATATACCAAAATTTGGCAGGAAGGTTTAATTGCACCCTGTATAATGCAAAAACGAAGTATTTATTTTTGTCTTCATCACAAAAACATAATAATATCCTACTAAAATATTATAAAAACAAAAAATATGCGCCCACTTTTATGGGACAGTAACCAAATTGGAATTCTGGTAACAAAACAGGATTTCTTAAGCCTAGTCTACACAGTAGTACAAATAAAAAATCTGTGATATATTTAAGAGTATCATTTTTCTGTTTCTTTACGATCCTTTGGTTAATCTGGTATCTTGGTATCTGAAACAAAATATTGTTTGTCTAATCTTATTAAATAAATCATAATAATCAAAAATATCAATGTTGCTCAAAATTATGTTAATACAAGATGAGCAAATAATAAAATCTTTAAAAGCTTGGCTACGACTCATGTAATTTTCATAATTATTATAATAATAATCACATAGTCAACACTCTGCCTTACAATTTCTTATTTTGTTACCTTATTTTCCTTACATACGTTACCACTCAAAAGGAACAAAAAAGGAAGTAACGAATCGAGTTAAATAAACTTTTCAACTTGTTTACGCATACAACTAAAACTAATACTTACTTTGACTTACGAAATCAAAATTGCGAGCTTTAATCGATCTAAAGGCGAAATAATAATAATAATAATATTAGAGCTTACCTGCATTTCTTGGGTAACAAATACTGGAAATTTCTTGGACCATTACGCTAATAGACAACCTTCTGTTCGCGCACGTGGAACGTAAAAGAAATATCAAAACGAAAATAAGATGCATACCAAGTTTAATAATTTTGCCACTATACTAAAACATAAACTGCAAAATTTAAAAAAAATATGGTCACAAAAAAGGAATTTAAAAGAGGAACATTTTCCGCGATACAATAAAATCATTACTTATTTATTAAATAAATTTGTTCCAATGCGACCAAATATTCTTTTTGAATGATTTATGGTCTAGCAGCCCTAAATAAATACATAAGCTGTTTCAAAAATTTCCGCAAGGCCTTACAAATACAATCAATTGTTTGCGAAGGTATGAAATTGGGACACTTCACTTTTCATACAACTAGATTAGACGGATTTTCAAAATATTTTTATAGTTAATTATTTATTAATATAATTCTAATTTGTAAATGTTTTTTATTGAATTTATTTAACTTACTACGTATACAATTTAATAGAAATGGGTAATGGTCTATGTTATCTATAGAAAAACATATTTTAAAATGTGGGACAAAGAATTAGATAGAAAGTACATTTTTTTTAGAAATGTTCGTATGCATCTACTGGTGTTGTTATATTGATGTGGTGTTGCAGCTGGTGGAGGAATGCCGCCTCCTCACGCGGCTGATGGACGCCTTCGAGGAAAACGAGGACAAGTTCTTTGCCACGTGAGTTGTTTTTTTATTATTACAATGTTCCACTACACATTGATGCTTCGTTTCCGTCCTCCGTGGCTTGTCATTCCTCATTAAGTTTTAAAGCATAAAGTTTTTAAAGCATAAAATATGTGAGATATAAGGTTCAGGATTGGTCAGATCATGTAAAGACCACTTGGTAAAACAATAACTGTGATACTCGCACAAAAAGTACTATTTTTTTTTCGCAAATGCCTTAATATAGGCGTAGGTTTTAATTTAGATCCAAAATATTTGCAGGGGTTTTTGTAAAACTTAATGTTTTAACTGACTTAAAAAAGGAGGGGGTTTCTCAACTCGACCGTATAAATGGCTGTTCGCATATAACATCTCCGTGCTTGAACCGATTTTGATGATTGGAAAGAGGATACTTCACAGGTGGTCCCATGATAAGGAAAACTGTTTGAAGTCGGTTTTTTGTTAAAATGATGATGTGGTCAGGTCATCGCGGCGCGCGGGCTACATGGGTCATGTGGTGGCGCTGCTGCGGGCTCTGGATGCGGCGGGCGCGGGCGACGCGAGCGCGGGGCGGGGCGAGGGGCGGGGCACGGCGGGCGGGGCGGGAGAGGAGGAGGCGGCGCGCTGGGAGCGGTTCGTCGTCGCCAGGCTCCACCCACACCTGCAGAGGTTGGACACGCCCCTGGTGAGTGAACTCTCTACGCCGATTATATTAATTCAATATGAATATAGCTTCGGTCATACAGAACATAAATGTTCATATCCGTAAATGAAGTAAACAAATTGTCGAGTTTTGACCGGTCATAATTCAGAACGCGTTTGACATCGGATTGATATTTTATGAGAATATGATTTATGTACCGGGAATTTATCAAAAATAATTTTAGATTATATTTTAGTGGAATAGATTAAAGTTTTAGTAAGTATGCTCTTTAGTTAAATGATAGAATCAAAAACTAAAAAACGTTATATTCTCAGGGCGGCGTACACCCCTCGGACACACAGTATGAGGTAATTTTAATAATTGTTGTTATTTAATTACAGTGATTTCAGTTTTAATATTTTTAAAAGTCATTGTACAGTCTTGTTTTATAATAATTAATTAATTAATATGCTCCTGTCAATTTCAGATGGAGGAAAGTCCAGAAATGCCCTGCGGGACCTACGATGTAAGTTAACGTCTACTCGGAAGTAAATCAAATTTCAACTAAAATAAAGAACACGCTTGTGATGTCGAACCGAAAGTAGCATATTATCCATACCTATATTATTTATTTATTTATATAATATGGAAAACTTACAGCTAAGTAAAGTCGGTGGCAGTCACTGACCTCCATTAAATACAAGTACGCTGGACTTGTGATACCCAACTGTTTTTGTGCCTATTTGAAGCGGAATCAGCGCCCCCAATGCGGGGGAAGAGAACTAAATCTGACGTAACATGCAAATGGCCGCTTAATTGCTATTGGTTGTAGAAATAGTATTAGTTCCAAGTACTCCCACTACTGCTATCAGCGCCAATATGGCGACCTTTAAACATCATTTTTACGTCAGATTTAGTTCTCTTCCCCCGCATTTGGGGCGCTGATTCCGCTTCAAATAGGCACAAGAAATAGCTGTCATTTCAAAGGGTATCAGCGATCCAGCGTACTTGTATAATGGAGGTCAGTGGTGGCACTTTTATGTATAATTATCAGAAAGCCAATTATAAATGCAAAAGTGTGTCTCATGGTAGAAGCATTGTTTTTTTTTTTTTTTTTTTAATAAATGATGGTTTGGATTTTGTTGAAGTTGGGCGAGGGCGTGGAGAGCGTGGAGGCGGAGCTGGCGGAGGAGGCGGCGGAGGGCGACGTCGCCGCGCCCACCAACCACGTGAGTACACACACAACCCTTAGCCAAATGAAGACGTTCATTTCTGTGCGGGATACTTACTACGATGGCTCAGCGACTTAAAGTGGATCTTGGCTTGCGACGCGAGTTTGCACCACTTGTCGCGGTCTTGCGCAGTTTTGCTAGAGGGATATCTATAATATATTGTTTTTGCAATAAATAAATAATCATAAAATTGATTGAGTATGTGTTCTAACTAGAAGCGAGATAGATATTTATATTGGTAGCAAATAATAAATTAACGAATTTTTACCTGCCCTGTGACTATATTTTATGTTTAATGAAGAATCTCATCTGTTTTGTCGCTATCACATTTACAATCTCACAAACTTATAAGACTCTTCTTTTATTTCAGATGCAAAATGAAATGGACTTCATGCGTCTCTCGGATCAGCGATTCGATGAGTGAGTAACAGTTTATGGTTAAATAACTACGTGGTGTGTGTACCTACATAATATATACAAACACCATTTAAATATGATAATTACTTCACTTAATGGCAATCAGCCATTAAGTGAAGTAATGAAGACACAGAACTGTTTATTGCTCAAAAATTGTGTATTTATACATCCTTTACTATTAAAAATAATTTGTCTGATACATTGAATAAGTCGTTCGATAACAAATGCCAAAACATTTATCCACTAACTAATAAAAAATCTAGACAATTACTAATTTACATTACTTTTTCCTCGTCTAAAACCTTGAAAAAGCTGTTTATAATGGAAGGGAAAACGTCGTATCACTCATGCGTCGTAATATCCTAAGATCCCAAGATTCGATCAAATATATTTTAAAATAATCTTTAGAACGTATGGAATGGATTAATGTTGGGTTCCCTTGTTAAAAGTAGCCGCAAGTACCTCTAATTGAGCAAAATGAAAGCCCGTAATACAAACTTGCGTGTATTCAATAGAAAAGTAAGAACTAAGAAGGAATGACATTGAGGAATGACAGGACACTACGCATAAAAATAAAAATGCCTGTTAAATAAAAATAGCAATCTTGCGGGTTCTCGACGTCCTCAAATCCTGCCAGGCATAATAATTGTAGGCCTGCACATATTTTGTCATATACAAAAGTGATGGCAACCCCAGTTTGCGGCTATCGTGCAACTGGCAACCATAGATATTTATGTACAAAATGCATAAAACTTTAATTATGTATCAAAATTATTTAAAAAATCGATGCTTCAATTTTGATGAAGAACTATGTCTGTTTACGGGCTGGCAACCCTAGGTTGCGGCCGACTTAGAGCTGGCAACCATTTATACCTTATTTTGTTACGTCATTTTCTTTCAAATGACGTAAAATTTGTTGAAAAAAAATATACATGCAAATTAATGCATTTATCTCATGAACATTAAACTTAATTAGAGGTATTTGCGGCTACTTTTGACAAGGCAACCCAACATCAATCCATTCTATACGTTCTAAAGATTATTTAAAAATATATTTGATCGAAAAAAACGATTCATGCTGAATTTTACGGTCGGATCCAATCCATACTAGTATTATAAATGCGAATGTGTGTCTGTCTGTCTGTCCGTCTGTCTGTCAGTCTGCCTGTCTGTCTTTCTGTCTGTCTGTCTGTTACCTCTTCACGCTCAAACCGCTGAACCGATTTCGCTGAAATTTGGCATGGATATACTTTGAGTCCCGGGAAAGGACATAGAATACATTTTATCCCGAAAAAATGTACTGTTCCCGCGCGATAAACGAATTTTGGCGCAGCGAAGTTGCGGGCGTCATCTAGTATTATATAACTTTTTTGATAAACGAGTAGATTGTCTCTACTGTATACTTATTTTTTAATTTATTTCATTCATCAAAGGCCATCACAAATACCTTATACATACATAATATATGTTTGTTTCAGCATGTGGGGCGACACGGCAGACGCGGACGAGGACGTCGTGCAGCAGGTGCTCACTGACGCCTCGCGTGAGTCACACAACATTATATCAGTTCTTACCATGGCTATTACAAAATTGTTACGTAGACAAAAATATCGTTTAAAGCCTGCGAATAATAAAAACTAAGGAAGAGTAACTGTGCCAAAAAATTTGTTCCGATTCAGACAAATGTGACCTGAGTCCCGAACACATACATTAAGGGGCTGGGCTACCCTCGAAATTCTCATACATACGTAATACCATAATCATTTTCTCATACGAAAATTTTTAACATGTTTGAGTTATTTTTCAGCTTAAAATAGTAATTACCTAGGTTCCTCTACAAAAATTAACTTCAAAATATTTAAACATTAAAAAATTTTTTTTTGTGTAAGTATAAATTTTTTCGCCAAATTTACTACTAAATATTTAAACACTAAAAAATAGAGTAAAACACTAAAAATATATAAATAAATAGTAACTTTACTACAAAATATTCAAATACTAAAAAATATTTTTTATAGTTGAAATATTTTGTAGTAAATTTACTATTTATTTATATATTTTTAGTGTTTTACTCAATTTTTTAGTGTTTAAATATTTAGTAGTAAATTTAGTAAAAAAAATTTATACACAATTATTTTTTTTGTGTTTCAATATTTTGAAGTTAATTTTTGTAGAGGCACCTAGGTAATTACTATTTTAAGCTGAAAAATAACTCAAACATTTTAAATATTTTCGTATGAGAAAATGATTTTGGTATTACGTTTGTATGAGAATTTCGAGGGTAGCCCGGCCTCATAATACTTTATGCAAAAAGAGACCCAAATACATGCAAGAATTTTGCGTAATTAAGCTTTGAACAAACGTCAGTGACGCGGGACGCGGGACGCGATACGGGAGCGTCTGCAACGCGAAACTGGGCGTGCACACCTGCGCGACTACGGTGCGAACTGAAGACGCGCAACTTTATCTGGTGCAAATTATGCTAAATTGTTGTGGTAATGTCATCCTCATACTTAACATCAGAGTCGGTTGGGAGGTACTAAGCTTGCTTTTGATTTGGAAGGTGCAGAGGAATAAAACACGTCCACAATTATGGTCAAGTCGAATTAATCTAATATCATGTCACAATCTATCAAAACATAAACAAATCAAAAAATCAAAAACTAAAGAGATGTACAAAATAATATAAAAAACGGTTGTCTGTAAAGTCGGTTTACTGACGATTGTTGAACGTGACAACGTGTCTCTTTGTCGCTCGTTCCGCGCTCTCGCTTGCACTTCAAGCCCTAAATGGAACGCCTCAGAGCGAGGTAACGCCGCATGAGTCATGTTTTTTTCGTGCGTGCAGCCGGCTCCATCGAATTATAAGACGTTGTCACGTCAAAAAGGTTTTAAAAAGAAGTCTAGTTAGTTGACGCGCACGTCCCGTTTCGCCGACGCGAACATCCCGCGTTCGGTCGCGCAGGTGTGCACAGCACCTTAAGATTACATGGGCAGCGTCCGTCGCGCGGTAGACGCTCCCGCTTCGCAGTCGCTTTGGTCTCGTAGGTTTGGCCTAAGCCTTATAGAAGTGACAATCAATTTACGAAACACTATAATATTCATTATTCAATCAAATCAATTTGAATATAGTGTTTCGTAGCTATTGCCGTAGTCAAAACGATTGAATTATGGGAGTTACGTTTCCTTAGTTTTTAATATTGGTAGTTGATCGGAGTCACCCAACCCACAACACTACACTTGCCGGCTTAGCTACTTATGATAGGTTTCTATGAAGACAAAGAAGTTGATGAAAGAAGATGCATAAAACTTGTTGATAGAAAAGTAGTAAGTATATTAATCAACAACAAAAATATATTTAAAACAGGGTTTTATCAATTAATAAGTTCTTTTTTTCATAAAATTTGAAATGTAGATTTTTTTTGTAATAAGTAAATTAGATGCAAGTATGTAACATCACATAACATAACATTTAGTTGCGTGTGTACGGTAAATTATACGGCTATTGCTGAACCAAAGATTTTCTTTAGTAGGATTGGTCCTTATGGCCCAAGGATAGATTTAAGATGTGGAGCCACCGCGATTTTTGATGTTAATTTTTTAAAATTTTAGCAGCTTCTGCTCTGGAGGAAAATAGAGTCTCAATCTGTATAGATGCATTAATTATGGTACTATTCCAAGTTCGGTACCATATTCGGATGACTTAAGAATGCTTAATTCATTTTAAGACTCATATTTGCACGATAAAGATGTTAAACAACGTAAAAAGAAGACGAAGAAGAAGCATTATTTAAACGCGCTAAAGTTAGTATGAGTCGGTAATTACTGGTCCGATTTGAAAAATTATTTCAGTGTTAGATGGCCCATTTATCAAGGAAGGCTATAGGCTATATTTTATTACGCTAAGACTAATATAAGCGAAGAAATAGAGGAAAATGTGGAAAAAAACGGGACAAATTATTTGAAAGGGCTTATTTCACGAACTACTGGAGTAATTTTTCTGTTATTTGGCACAGATAAAAAGTAGGAACATAAAGGATCACAGGCTTTTTATTGTGGACTAATTTGTCTGTGAAATATCTAATTTACGCGGGCGAAGCAGCGTGGAACGTCTAGTAATATTATAAAGCTGAAGAGTTTGTTTGAACGCGCTAATCTCAGGAGCTACTCATCCGATTTGAAAGAATCTTTCAATGTTTGATAGCCTATTTATCGAGAAAGGCTATAGCTTACATTTTATTACGTTAAGACCAATAGAAGCAAAGATACAGAGGAAGATGTGAAAATAAAGCTGAAGAGTTTGTTGGTTAGTTTGTTTGTTTGAACGCACTAATTTCAAGAACTACTGGCCCGATTTGAAAAAATCTTTCAGTGTTTCATAGCCTACTTATTGAGGAAGGCTATAAGCTATATTTTATCACGCTAAGACCAATAAGAGCAAAGATGCAGATGAAAATGTAAAAAAACGGGAAAAATTATTTGAAAGGGCTAATATCTCACAGACTACTGGAGCAATTTTTGTGTTATTTGACACGAATATATAGTAGACTACGTGAGACGTGAGTTGTTAATTTGTGAAAAATATACGGTTTCCGTGAATTTACGCGGATTTATTTCAGATTTACGCGGACGAAGCCGCGCGGAACGTCTAGTATTATTAATATTATATTTATTGCTCCATTCATCACCATGTCTTTGGAATGCAGAATAATGCGGCTATCAGCCTCCTTATATTAATTAAGCCCTGACAACAGCGTTTTCGTTGGTTGAAAATCATATATTCTAAATTTTTTATTTTCTTTTTACTATCTTTTATCTAAATATTATTCCAAAATTGGCATTGAGGCCCCCCCATCTGCATGAAATATACAGGTGGCTCCACATCGTAAACCCATCTTAGGGATAATGTAGGGGCGAAGCCCTACGACGGTTGTAGAAAGAATATAATGAAGGAAGACAAAAATGGGTACCTGTTGATGATATATGCTGGCGGCCGGGCTGAGATGAGACGAGCTGATAGTCACACTGTCACTGTGGTCTATTAGTTTATTTCACTGTATTCACTGAGCTGATCGCGACATGGGATATGGCCAGTCGAGAGGAGATTTTCGTATGTTTAACGAGCGCGCGCCGTTCACGGTTCAAGGCGGAAAGTCTTATATGTCACTCGCGTGTCTAGCGTATGACGTCGACAGCACAGAGCAAACTCACGCGCGGCAGTGTTGCCAACGTCACGCTAGAGTTTGGCGCGAACAGATATAAAGGTCAATCAAAAGGAAATCTTCCTCGTTTTTTTGTCTTGTACGACTAATTATGTTATCTATATATTAAAAGGGAGCGAAAAACTTTGTATCCCTTTTGACGAAAAATGGGGAAACGTAGGTGAATGAAATTTTGCACAGTTATAGTTTATATGGTGAAGGAGTGCATCGAGCTAATATTATTTTGAAATTATGCTTTTATCATACATTTTTTTAACAAATAAAACATTACACACACTAGGAAAGATGACAGATTTTTGAGTGGGTGAGTATTTTATTTATGGTTGAAGTCTGTTGACAACAACTTGACAAATTGAAAATGGATTATAGTTTTTATTGAATCTTATAAGCTAGAAACAAATTATCGGACGCATCCATGAGTCGCGGCTGATGGATGCGGCTTAACAATATGCACGGTTCATCCGCGGACTTCAAAGACCTAACTTATTTGTAAATGGCAGACGTCCGCGGATGCAAAAACATCTGGCCAGCCGGATTCTATTCGGACGTCCGAACGCTCAAGGTCGCGTCCGCGACTTATGTCAGACAATGTGCACAGTTTAGTAAATTTTGTATTGATCAGATAGAAAAAAGCCGCATCTGATGAAAACGTCCGCGGACGTTCGTCCGATAATTTGTTCCCAGCTTTAGATACCGTACTATTAGCCAATGCTTACACGGCCAGTCTGAGATCAGCTGAGTCCCAGAGACAAGAGTTGAAAAAAATATGATAAAGTCAATATTTTTTTTACAAAATATAAGTATAGTCCGCGCGGAACTTGTTGGCCGCGCCTTGGGTATGTGAGCGGTGCGTACATACCAGAGGCGGGGGCGCTTGATTTTGACAGTTCTAAGCAGTTCTGGCTAGTAAAGACAAAAAGCACAAGAGATTGAAATAGCAAGATGAGTCCGCCGATAAAAATACAATCTATGGAACTAATATTTAAAGTGCATAGGTTTTAAAAAACGGAAAGCCGATGTCAATAATTTAGAATATAAAACTGATCAATTGTCTTTAATTTATTCTTTTCAATAATTAAATAATATTATTGTTCAAGATATCTCGAGATTGGTCGTCACTGTCTAATCTCATGTGCGTTGCGAGCAGCAAGCAATCCGCCCCCTCACCCCCGTCCCTACCTAAGGCGCGGCCAACTAGTTCCGCGCGGACTATAGTAGTCCTCATATCGTTGAAACTAAGGTCGAATTTCGACCATCAAATAGGTTTTTTTCTACTTTTTTTATTGATACTAGAAATAATTTATATGGCAAAACAACGTTTGCGGGTCAGTTAGTAATATTATAATATAGTGTGTGTTAGAATTAGGTTACACGATCAGTTTTTCATCAATCTGATCCATCGATCTGGTAAAGATTGACGGAAAACTGATCGTCTAACCCACGGGTTGATGGACCGATAATATTTTTTAATATGTACTGTCAAATATTGATGGATCAGATTGAATAAAAACTGATCGTGTAACCTACGCCTTACAGCGTGGGAGGAGGCGGGCGGCGGCGGCGCGGACGACGGTGGCTGGGCGCGGTTCACAGACGCCTTCAGCTCCGAATGGCCCGGTATGCACGAGAATTATTACAGTTTTGGCTTGGTTCTCGGGCTCCCTGATATTGTATCCATCGTTTCTATTATTGCGCCTGCGCGAAAGCTGCACATGAAATATGAAACGAATATGTCTAATCTAACAGCTGTATTGCCATTACTTTTCGAAGGATACTTTTCATAATTAAATCATCAATTTCAATTTGAAATATTTTCGCAGAATTACCGGTGAACCCACTTTTTTGGGCTTAAAAAATCGCAAATCGTACAACAAATTGATAAGCAGTTTTTTAGCCGTTTATTTTTGATACAAAGTTCCCAATTATGACGAATTCTCAAAAATTGTAACACTTCCGGCAAAAATTACGAATGAATGAAAGGTATTGATTTTTTGGTATCAATCCATGCAGGGTGTTTTATTCTACTATATATTTTGAATTCAGGTCAGAATCTTTGAATTTATCAAAATCAAAATCAAAATCAAAATATTTTTATTCGGAGTAATTTTTTTACAAAAACATTACCGAACGTCGATACTACGGTGCCTACCACCGGTTCGGGAACTAACCCGGCGAGAAGAACCGGCGTAAGAAACTCGCACGGGTCCATCTTTTGCTAAAAAGATGGAAAATTACAATTTAAAACATACAGTACAACACGGTCACATTAACCTGACGCACCACTGGAATGTAATACCGTGAGTCTAGTTAATTTGACCCTGTTATATAACAATATTATAAATTAGAGCTATTTACAATAGGAATTATAAAAAATATTCTAGTACCCTGTAAGAACCACCCTATTCCCAAGGTGTGTTGTCGTTGATATATGTATATAAATGTTCTAGTCTATACATCCTTTTTAATTTTTATAAAAGACTGGCTGTTGCCCGCGACTCCGTCCGCGTGGATTTCAGCTTATAGCGCGCGGTATTTCCCGTTTCCATGTAGGCTACATTACTGCAAATTGCAAAATTTCTACGACAGAGTTGCTTCCGCAATACGCTTATTTCAAACTTCAATGTTTACAGACAGAAAAATATGTCACACTTAAAACGCCCCTCTTTTTGCGTCGGGAACTGGGGACTCGGGTCTCGGGGGTTAAAAACTGGGGTCAAACATCAACTCTTCTTAAAACTTAAAAAAAAACGCGAAACAATCCTTCATTCTTACCACCTCTTTATCTTACGGCACAGCGCCATCTATTATGAATTTTTGGAACTTACTTATTTTGTACAAGTTAACGCGTAAACACCCCCTTACAACTCCTTTTTCAGTTAAAAAGTAGCCTATGTCCTTTCTCAGGCTGTAGACTATCTGTGTACAAAATTTCATTACAATCGGTTCAGTAGTTTTGGCGTGAAAGCGAGACAGACAGACAGGCAGAGATGTTTTCGCATTTATATTAGTATAGATTTTGAAAATAAATTACTCTGTATAAAATGATTTAATATGATTTGATAATATCATATCATTTCAATAATATCATTTCAGAAGACGTGACGATGGAACAGCTGGCGAAGAAGATGCTGGACGCGTGCAGATCCACGCTCGAACTCGAATACCCGGGGGAAGCCTTCGACGCAGCGGAACCCCCCGCGTCGGAACTCCCCGCGCCGGAAAACCCCGCACCAGAACCCGCTACCGTAAACTCGTCAACGGACCTTTCTGCGTCTGTGAACTCGGCAACGGGACCCCCCGCACCGGAACCCCCATCTGTGAAGTCGGCAACGGAACCCGCCCAGGCACCTCCCGCGTCTCAATCTCCGGCGCCGGAAACCCCGACATCGGTACCCGCGTTGGAGCCCCCTGCGGCGGATTCCTCCTCGTCGGAACCCCCCGCGTGTGACCCTCCGGTGGACGACGCCGAGAGATGATCCGGCCCGCGCCCCCCCTTCCCCCTCTACACGTAGCTCACACGCGCGGAACTGCGGACGCGACGTCGCTAATATAATCTAACCCAACCCTAATATGTTACTGCAATGTTTTCACGCTAGAGGCAGCACCAGCACAGACAGACAAAAAGTTTTATTCGACGTTGGACAACGTTTCTGTCAATGTTCTGATATGACGTGTGCAACATGGCGGATTTTACTCGGATTAATTACTGTATGCGCTAGTGCCGCCCACTGCTCCTTTGCGTAATATTTCCTATTGGGAGCTTCCTTATTATTGCTGTCCTACTGTTTTTAATTTGCTGCGGAAAATATGTAATTTATTGCATACAAAAAGTCAAGAAGCTAAGTGACGTTAGCCGATGTTGCGTGAAGTTTTAGTGGAAACTCGTAGCAAACTTCGCAATAGTAAAATTTTTGTTGTTTTTTACATTCGTTTGCATCTTTTATGAGCAAATATGAAGTTAATCGTCGCCGCGTAGTTCCGGGCGTGTTCCATATGTTTAAGTGCCCTTAGTACTCTCCGCAACGAGCCGCGACGGACGAAATACAAATTTTGTATAGATGTAGCTTTGTATATTGTGTCACTTTTGTATCGACCGCTTCAGACCGGCATATAATGTATATAACAACGAAACTCATCGTCATTCCCTCGTCCGGGTTACCGTCCGCGCCGAACCCTAGCTCAGTATTTTAGTAAATAATTTTAAAAGTCGCACGTATACATTATGTTTTTATATAAGTATTAAAATCGTTTTATTTTGATAGGTTTTATCGATATAGACCTAGCCGCGATGGCGGTTCGGTGGAACGGTAATCTTTCTCTTCGCTAAATTTTAACGTCAATATTTTAATGAAATTTGCTATTCGAGCCCTTTTTACAGTGCATATTATACAATGAAATGTTTAAATGCACCTCACTGAATAAGGATGGAACATCACAAAAAATTACGTGTAGTTTGGAACGATGAGTTCGTGCGTAAATTTTGCGTACGTAACTTGCGTGCACGTGTAATGCTGTATTCACACATGCCGCCGGCTTCGGTGGCAAGGCAGGCTGAAATGCCATATGCAAGTTGCGTGCTCGCGTCGCAACGTGCGTCCTTATCCGGTGAGGTGTACGTAATTACGTATGTAGTGGTGTAAGCACATGTGTGATGTCGTGCTTCGTATAGTTTGGCGCCCAGCCATATCAGTGTTGACATGTCAAAGTGCCCTAAACATATTGGATTCATATCGTTAGTTGTGTCTGTTCTGTTGCCCACGGGCGTCGTGTGTGATCAGTAACTCATGTGATTAGAGACGCGCCGCCGTCGACCACTCTACCGTACGTGTCGCAGAAAAAACATTAATTGTCTTTATTATTTCTTTTCATACAATATGGACTTAATATAGTCTGTAAACGGAATCCTTATTAGGTTCTTTTGAATTAGATGCTTCTATTCATTGATAACATTTGGACCAGCATATATAAAAAATAATTACGCTATCGATTTGTTATAAGTCAACTCGAGTTCCTAAAGCATGTCTCGTAAAGACTAAAAGGTTTTTCAAATCAGACACGGATAATAGACGGCTTACGATTGACTTGTTACGACAAAACAAGAAAGGCATGTTTTATTCTAACTTCTGTATTAAGTATCGTTGTGTGTAGCGACACCTACGATGCGTTGAGGCGGCGGCGCCGGCGGTGCTAAATATAAGATGTACTATTAGACAGCGGCGGCCGACCGGGATAAAGTGTTGTATGATAGCCTGACCAGAACTATACTAAACCTGGGGATTATTGTAATTAGTTGCAATATATTTGTCAATTTAAAGTTAAACTGAATCGCTATTTTGAGAGAACGCATCGTGTCGTGCCTGCTTATGGGCGGAGACTAAAGCGCTCGTGCAGGCTTTTTATATCGCTGATCAGGTATCTCTCGGATAAGTTGTGCGGGATAAAGCAAGATAGGGTACATAAGTTTCAGAGCATAATAATAACTACTTATAAAATAAATCTTGTCAACGCTCTGAACCTGAGGTATCGTATTGCTACACCCTTCCCAATTTGGTAAATTGGATATGCCCCGCGCGTACAGCCGACAGATATGTCTCCATTCTGATTATCGATTCTAGTATACAGATATTAAGCATAATTTTCCCCAAAACGTCGATGCTTTCTTGTAGATATGTACTCTCAACTTTTATGAAAATGAGACTCTTTTTTTGTGTGTGTCAGAGTCGATAATCGGAATGCAAGGACATTTGTGTGCGGCGTGCTTGCGGGTTAGTGCTTGTAGTGCAGTAGGCGTGTCGGCCGCCGCGGGGCTGTATATAGGGCGTAGTCGCTTATAGCGTCCCAGTCCGAGCGCACTGCCTCCACCCGGTTCACCCCTCTACAGTTACTGTCTATTTGTTGTACGATCGAGTGCTGTACTCTGATTTATAATAATAAAGGAAATAGAAAATTTTAACAACTCTTAAGTCGTTGATTAAATATGTTATAATATAACTCTTTGTAATAGTAAAATAAATGTATATTTTGATAACGTTTAGAAGTTACTTAGTATATCGAGCATTGTTGAATAGTTAAACTCTTTTCAAAGAACCTCAGATACCGCGCGGACATTAGTGTCTTACATTCTGTCGTTTTTTTTTTATTCGGCAAACAACACAGTGGTAAACATAAATTAAAACGAATGAAAAATTGAAATAAAACGAATGAAATTATAAATCAGAGTATAGTTTAGGCGGCCTTATCCGTCCGATCGTTATCTTACGATGTTTCGTTTGCATTTCAACAGTTCCTATATGTATGTTTGTTGTGAATGTACGTGGTGCGTGTCCTGTGATTTGTCTGTTGGGCCCGAACTCGAGCGGTCGGTGCGCTAGAAGCAACGTTCACATAGAGAAGGGGATTACGATAAACGAAGTCTCAAAGTCTCAAGGCTGATCTCAAAGAAATTTAGCATGAGCCCAAACGACCGTAATTTTGTGAGTCGTGAGTCGCAGAATCTTGGTCGCCTAAATATTTTAATATACAAATCATGACTCACAAAATTACGCTCGTGTGAATGAAATAGGAATTTTGTATGAAACTGAATGCAGCAGAATTTCTGCCCCTCTCAATTCTGCGACTCGCAACTCACAAATTACGCTCGTTTGGCTACACCCTTAATAATAATTATTAAACTTCAAATTAAATGAAGAGTTTGGCAGATAATGTATGGGGCTTACATCAAAATATTCATTTAATTACAGTTATGTAATTCATTTTCGTCTCCGATTGCGGCAGTCATCTCGTTCAATTCAGTCCCATTCTTTATGTGACTTGTCTTCGCCCGGCGGGACTTAACAATTAATTATATTTAGTGCAATTGATCGCCTTGATATTGTTGTCGACTCGATATATTATATGTAAGTAGTATAGCTCTTGTTGATACGGCGCATTGTACATATACCGGCGTAAACATTTCATATATAATATGTCGCAATCATCTGGTTCAATCTGCGATTCGATTGAATGACTAGCGCATTCATTGCTTGACACCATTCAATTGAATGACTCGGCCGAACGATCGTCACTCAACGTCCAGCTAGTTAGCGATTTGTAATATAGCGGACATGAAATCAGTTAGGTAATTGAACGTATTTGAATTTTTTCCCACTGCGGCGCTAGTAGTCACTAAGACAAATATGGCGTCAAACAGCTCGCACAGCTGATAGCACTGTATTGATATTTAGTCGATTAAATTAACTTTAAAGTGCTATATTTCTAATAAAATATTATGACAGCGTGGATTTGCCCATAACTACCCCGTCAACGGCTACTTAAAAAAATTATAGCATCCCATTTAACGACTTCACTATATGACTTTTAATCAAGACGTTAAACGTCACAGTCAACGTCTTGACGAGTTGTCCTTTAGTCATTCGATTGAATGCTGTCATTCAATAAACGCGCTAGTTATTCAATCGAATCGCAGATTAAACCAGACGACTGCGACATATACATTACATATGCGTGTACTTCGTTCAGATACTATGTAATCTAAGCGTAAACAGAAACACATTAATATCAGCCGGGCAGGCTCGGGAGACTCAAAGAAAAATCTTCCGATCGAGCTACGTGTAGTTGTTTCAGACATTGTATACAGGGTGCAATTAAACCTTCCTGCCAAATTTTGATATATTGATCCTTGTTAAAAATAAAAATACACGTATTTTTTCTTTTATAGTCACTTAGTACTAAAATGTTGAGATATAGCTTCCGAAAATTATCCTAAAAAACACTACAATAAATGGACACGATGCATCGGCCGCGCGTGACTTATCCCGCGCACCCCCTCTCAATCCCCCGCGCCGCGAGTGACCATTCTGCAACGATTTTAAATGGGATAAAATATGTCATTGAAAAAAAAAATAACACCCGATTTTATTTTATTTTTTGGTTAAATGGACTCTCCTAATGATACCTAAGCCCTGGAAAAAAATTGGAAGAAAGGTTTAATTGCAGCCTGTATTATGTCGCGTCGATCCCAGAAACTTCGGTACAACTCACTAGAGATCAACTACGATAACATGGCGCGCCCCACCAAAATTCAAAACGTTTGAAGTGCGTTGTCTTGCGCGGTCGCGGTAGGCTAGTTATGATTAACTGACCGACAAATCTTGGTAATAAGACGTGACATTAAGTGAAATATTACGTGTACTGTGATTGGTTGAATACTTACTACATACAAACTCTTTCATAAGGATGTGACTACACACATTGAAACAGTCATTTGGAGGGGCGCGCCATGTTATATTAGTTGATCTCTACCAAAGTAACAAATAATGTTTAGATCGAGGGGGTTGAAGTTAAAATTACGCTTATTTACCGTGCAATAAAGAGAAGCAATGTTATGTCGGAATATCCCCAAAGAGAGTGCTCGATCGAGACCGGAGATCGAGCGATGCCCGGTCACCGGTGCAGTTCTCTATTTTGAATAAAATCTGGTTCTGATTGGTCTCTGATGAACTATATTTGGTCGAATTAAGTCTTAGATGTATTTGTTTACGCTAAGATGATGTATATGAGCGCAGTACACACTACATATTACATAGCATTGTCTCTGTGGTTACATTTCATCTTGATATTGTATTTTTCGCGACCTCGTGTACTCTGTATTAGGGTCCACACACACCATAGACTTCAAAAAATCTTTATTGTCGTTAAATTTCATTTCTATTTAATCTATTTGAAAAAATAAAGAAATAAATTATTGTAAGTAACTGAAAATCTAAGGTGCAATAATAATTGCGTCTAATTTGTCGCTAATTAATCAAAATATAATTGTGTCCTTAATCTTTGAAATGCCTGCCAACATTGGGTCTATGGAGTGTAAGGACTTAGCTGTCTTTGAGTAGCTGTGCCAGTGTGTCCACTGTCCACTGCCAGTGACCGCCGGCAATGAGCACGGTGAGCACGGTGGCAGTGACGGCGACCACCGGCACAGGTGCTGGCAGCCAGCGTCGCGCCGTCCGAGCCGGCCGCGCCGGTTTTGTAACCGTTTACTTAACTATTATAATGTAGATAGCTAAATGGACCTTTTGTATAAAACCTCTAACGTATTATCGACAGATTGAACCGCGAGAGGCGCCGTTGATATGATAACATCCAAAATTTGATAACAATAGTTAAGTGACAAAATTGCCTGGCCAGAAATATTCGAAGCTCGTGTCGTGTTTCGGACGATTAATGAGGAAATGAAATGTTAAATATCATAATATATCTTTCTGTATTGTAAATCGTAAATAAAACAGAGAAGGTGTGATGTTACAATCAGTAAAAATCAATTTTAGAAGTGAGTCGTGGTACGCGAGGTTTCTGTATTTGTGGCCAGGTTTTACTTCTAAGTTTACTACTAAAAATTGTCAGTAACCTGTTGAAATTGGTCAAATTTTTCCAATCCGTTGTTCAACGGATATTTTGTATGTTACGAAAGTGTTATACTAGATATCGTTTACATTTGAATACTGTACTACTGTATGTGATATTGGCATTATAATTTGTAACCTACTACCCAGTGAGCCGGTTTTAAAGTCAATGGTTTTTAGACATTAACAAGCACATGCACGCTGGCGACGCGACACGTCGCTAAGGACCGATTCATACTACTAGACCTATCAGAGTTATTTGTACCTCGAGTTTCTATGAATGTGTTCTTTAGGGTAGTTGGCTTAAATACCCTGTTAGTTTGTCTTTGGATGTAGGGGCGTATTTGTGGATTTTGCATAATGCATTGTCTAGTATGAATCGGTCTTAACAGTTGAGCTACTGCTGGTTCTGCGTTCTGCACTGATGCTTCTTTTTCTGTTACTAAGATCAAATATGACGGAATCTCTTTATGATCTGTTTTGAGTAATATTAGGATGGAAGTCAAGGTGCAGTAAAGCCAGATGTACCTTAGAAACCTATGTCTGTGTGCGTTAAGAGTGACGTCATCAGCGAAGTTCAACAACTGACTAGTAAAATATTATGTACTGACCGATCATGACGTTGCTGGTTGACTCTGCTTGACGCGAATAGACTATAGATGTTAAGTATGAAAGTGTAAAATTCACCAATACTCGACAGTTGTGTTCTGACGTGTCGCTGTGTGTTGTTGCGTGTCGCGTGTCGCCGTGTGTTGTCGCGTGTCGCGTGTTGTGTCGCAGCAGCGGGTAACGACAGAGTGCCTTCCGGCCGCCGGCCGAGAGTGAAGCTCGCGATGTATTCTATTGTATTTATTATATCATAGTTACAAAAATATTAAAAAAAGTTGCTCAACCCCAGCCTTTCATTTCTCACCCCGGGGCCGCAATAAAACCACACACGCTCGATATAGTTTTTATTCTCGTAATCGTATTTATATATAATGACTATAATCATCTACTAAACTAAATAATATAATTCAACAGCATCCATTATATACAATATTTATAATTTATATTTCAATATTCCCCCGCGTCGAGGTGGGCGGGGTCGATACAAAATAACGGTTAAAATGATCTACGGGTAATGATTAACGAGTCGTAATTTGCCACAAGTGTTCTCCATACGTTACCTATTTACAATCTTATATAATTTATTTAGTCCCATAATTCGCGCCCCGCCTGGCGCGCTGACTGATCTACACAGTACGGAACGCGTACGTAACAGTCGATAGCATTGTTCAAACTTAACATCACATGTACGAGCCCGAGACGATCATTCGCGCACCTCGTCTCTCTTCTAGAAGTAAGTATTAAGTCTCAAATGTTAGCTTTTATATTATATTATTACCATCACGCTTTATTACGTTTGTTGCACTGGTTTGTTGCTTTACAGCGCCTCTACTGGAAATATTCGGGTACTAAGAAAATGAAGTTAATGTTAAACGCGACAGTAATACCTAAAAACTCACGTTTTGGATCAAAGATATTTTGGATACAACAACACAATCAGAGTTCTTGAACTTTTGCTCCTTTATCACTTATTAACATCGTTGGATTCGTGTCAGTCGGTTGGATATTGACACCAGATGGAGCCATCAGCCAATATTACGTGGCCACAATGTGTATGTGTTACACGGGCTGTGTTGACATGCTACAGTCACAAAAACAGCACGGACGAGGCGGCGCGAGTGTGGCCGGCCGCGCGAATCGTAGATAATAGTAAGTAAACTTGAATTCATAAACTAAACAAGTATGTAACAACATTAGCATTTGTTTAAAATACAAGTAGCTTAAATGTAAATATAAAATAACATATTTATATAAATATACACCTCCACATGTACAATTCACAATATTAACATCTGCGGGTGAAGCCTGTCATGGACATAGAAGCGGTAAGATTTGTGTCCTAAATAAAACCTGATATGTACTTACAATATAGGTACTAGAGAAATGTGCTATTTCCGACCTACTTTATATTTATAACCGCAAACGACGACTCTCAGTCAGTTGGAGTCCTAAGAACTTAAAATAATACTTTAGAAACAAAACACGAAAGTACCCAAAACTAGTAGTTTTATGGCTCTTAAAAAGTTTTTAGATCAGCTCCATAGCATAAGCTTTAATAAAAGACGATTTAAATATTGATTATCGGTTATTCCACATGCACCAAACACAATAAATCTTTTATTATAGAAAGCGGATAATGTTTTTCAAGGATGGCAACATATTTGTGCAACATATGCAGTCAATTATAGTGCGTTTCATCAATTAGTTCCTTTGCCGCCATGTTGGCACTAATGAAAATTAATGTTGCCACATTACCCTTACTGTGCTACCTTAAATTAGGGGAGATAATAATATTATGTTATCACAAAATGCACTTAAAGAAAATTGTACATAATTCTAATGGTGCCTCCATTAGAATTATGTACAATTTTCTTTAACTTCACGTGGCTATTTCTATTTCCGTATTTGATGTATTTGCCAAACAATCACCATGTGTAGACGGTATGTTTGACAAATATTGGCCTTATTTGCCTATTTGACAAATATGACCAATACACGTATCCGTAACTTTGTCGGTTTTTGACGCACATCAAAGCAGTCAAATAGGCAAGTAAACAAAATCAAGTAAAAGTTTGGTACGGTATTAATTGACGTCCATGTGTGGAAGGTCGTATTTGCCTTTATTTGCATGTTTGCGTATTCGTCAATAATGTTGGAAAATACAACAAATAGCCAATAGCAAATACAAATAGCCATGTGAAGTGCCTGCATAACAGCTTTCGCCCGCTGCTCTGCCTACGTTAACGTCTATCCCTCGGGGACTGTTCTTTTTCCCGGGATAAAAGGTACCCTATGTCCTTCTCCATACTCCAGACAACGTGTAGGTAGGTACCTATGAAAGTTTTATGATGATCCGCTTAGTACTTTATGTGTGAAGACGTAACAACCAAAGTCACTTTCTGAAAGTATTTTTTAAAAATCTATTCAGAAATAAAACAATTTTTATTTTATTTATTTTATTTTACCCTCCTCTATTACCCTATTCCCTCTTAAAAGGCCGGCAACACACCTGCAGCTCTTCTGATGCTGCGAGTGTCCATGGGCGACGGAAGTTGCTTTCCATCAGGTGACCCGTTTGCTCATTTGCCCCCTTATTTCATAAAAAAAAGACTCCATCAAGAGGTCCATCAGATTCTGGTAGTTTAATAGTTAACGTGTTTACCAATACTCTTTTTGAGTCTTAACTCTTTAAGTTTTGACTGCTATTTCAAATAGGGGTCAAAAATTAACGGGGGGACAAATACCTAGCCATTTGTCCCCCAAAACACCATAACTATAATATTAAGAATCTGATGGCAAAAAGTGAGAAAAGAAATTGACTCTAGCAATACCGCGGTAATTGGAATAAAACATTTTTATCCTTTTTTTCCTTATAGCGGCTGATTATGTGTGTGAAACATGCAAATATAAAAATTTATTCAATGATCAAGGATATTTTTTACAATCCGCCTGCGACATACATATATTATGTAGGTAGGGTAAAAATCAATTTACTAAATCAATAAAACTGTAAGTATATTTATTAGTAATACTTTAATGTATGATCTTATTTCGCCTTGAGTAATTGCATTGCAAAAGCTTCGGCTTCTTGCACTGAGAGTGCAGCTGAAATGTCTTCTAGTTTCTTAAGCTTGTGTGGCTTGACTTGGTCTTCGGCTTTGCTCTTTCCATTTGTTAATTTTCTTTTAGGTGGTCTGAAAATAATAATAATAATTGAACTAATTTTCTAAATCTAAATAACAATAATTAAATTAATATTCGAAACTTACTATTGTGTAAAATAAAAGTAAAAAGATTATTAAAAAAATATATTCTTACCTCACATCCTCAACATCATTTTCAGATTCAGAATTTTCTGATTGAACATCATCACTACGTTCACTACTTTCTTTAGAGCCATCCTCATCTTTCTTATAAACTTTATCTGGGTCAGGCAGCCAAGATAGGTCTGGGCCATCAGACTCAGACTGTGACCCAAAGTCATCTTTTTGTCCCTCATCCTCCTTCTTTTTGTTTTTAAGTTTTCTTTTTTCCTCCCTGTGTTTCGCCTTAACTTTCTCCCTAAACCTGAGAACATCAAACTTGTCCTCTTCTCTGAGTAATTCTTTAGTTTTTTCAATATCTAATCCTCCTCCACTTTTCTTGGATTGTCTTGCAAGTTCTGACTTCACATCTTTTTTCTCATCACCAATAGCATCACCTTCCTCTGTGAACTTTACATTTGTGTTCACTTTTATTTTCTTTTTGAGTATTTTCTTAACTAGAGCTGCATTAGTTAAAGGTTTACCACTCGCCTTCGATGGCATCGGGGTCTTCGGTACCAGGGTCGGCACAGCATTTATGTTCTTCTGCTTAATTTTTAAAATATCATCATCACTGTCATAGCCCCCTGCATGAAAGTTGAACTTTGGAATCTCCTTCTTTTCCTTTTTCTTCTTTAAATCTTCAAGTATTCGTTTACTACTCTCATCATGGTCACTTTCTGATTCACTGTCCTCTGATCCGCTGGCATCTTGTTTCTCTTTTAACTTACTAATAGTCTCGTCTGCATCATCTCGTACTTGGTTTTTAACTTCAACGGGCTTTCTATGTTTATTTATAAACTTAATCACAGGTGGAACTATCAGGCCCAGAGACCTCGCAAAAGCATCAGTGTCTAGCATGTGCACATTGAATATTTCTTTGTTTTTCATTAAATATACAGATTTCAAATAATTGACGAAAGCCCTTTGGGCTGTCTGTTTTAATTCCGAATTATCTGATAACAGTGTTTCTATCTTTTTCTGTGGGTACATTATTTTGGAGGGATCAACGGATATTTTGTTAATTGGGATTTTGCTCTGTTTCAAACTGTCTACAATTTTCTCCTCCTGCGGCAACAGAATCAGAAGTCCTTCTCCTTTACCCAGCACTCCCCTGGCAGTTCTGCCCGCTCGGTGGATGTAAGTTTCCACATCCTCCGGACAATCATACTGTATAACCCAATTGACACGAGGAAAGTCCAGCCCTCTAGAAGCTAAATCAGTGGCAAATAGAACCACATTTGATTTCCTACAAAATTCTTCATATATTTGCTCTCTTCTTTCCTGATGAAGGGTGCCATATAGAGCTAGCAGGCTGACGCCGGGCCGGAGCTTACAGAATAAGTCATAGGTATATTTCACTTGCTTGCATGTAGCCATAAATACTAGAACTTTTTGCTTTAAATGATTTCTAATAAATGACCACAAAACTGTCAGCTTTTCTTCGATCTCACAAACTATGTAGCTCTGTTGTAATGACTGGGGAGTCACTGTGGCCGCTTGTTCGTGAGGAGCCACGTATGTTGGAAATTTTAGACTGAGACGGGCCAAATCTTTGACGGACTTAGTTTGTGTGGCTGAGAACAGTAGTGTTTGCCTCTCTTCTGGCAAATTTTCAATGATAGCATTCATAGTTGTTTCAAAACCCAAATCTAAGCAGCGATCTGCCTCATCGAGAACTAATATTTGTAAATGACTACAATCAAACAAGGGGTTTTCATCCATGTGCTGCAGCAGTCGACCAGGTGTACAAATAAGGATGTTTATTTGATCCATTCTCTTCCTCTCAAACTTTAAATTCTGCCCACCAATTATGAGACCAGCAGAGAAATCATGCAAGCCACCAATTTTCCTCAGAGTAGCGTATATTTGATATGCCAATTCTCTAGTCGGTGATATGACTAAAGCTCCCACACCATCCATTCTTGTCCATTTTTTGCAAAACAAGTTCTCTAGAATTGGTATTAAAAAGGCTAGGGTCTTTCCGGAACCCGTCTGGGCCGCACCTAATATGTCTTTACCTTGCAACGCATAACCGATGGCCTGCCTCTGTATGTCTGTTGGATGTATGTAGTTATTGTCTTTGAGACCCTTTAGAGTCTTTTGAGATAAAGGAAAGTCTTTGAATGTTTTGATTTCATCTGCATTTATCTGAAAAAATACACATAAAACTTGAGAATTTTGCATATAAAATAGCTTATAATTGTAGTTTACTAGGAAAATTGTTATTAAAGTTACCGTATCATACTGTGATTGCAAATATTTTATAGCTGCATCTTCTTCTACACTCTTTTTCTTTCTAGGTTTATAAATCCGGTGTTTTGATTTACTTTTCTGCTTTTTATCGGTTGAACTTTCTTGTTTCATTTTGTTTTAAATTCTAACCCAAATAAAACACATGTATTTTAAAAATTACACAAAATACAAAACGTAGTCAGTTCACAGTTGTATTGTGACACTGTCAAATGTCAATGTCAAATTGTCAAAAGGTCCCAGATGCATGTACCTTTAGATGTACCTACAATCTACTTTTTCAGTTCAGAAATCTAGTCGACCTCGACTGCCTCGACAGTCGTTGTGAGTTGTGAGTTGTGAAAATCTTATTCAATAAAATACAATCGGGTGTTTTCCAATAAAAGCATTATAGCGCATTATGCGGCATAAATCAATGCTTAACGTTGATTGTTTCAACAACAACACCACTCCGCACAATCGAGCACTATCAATACATACAGGGCTTCATTATTCAAACAAAAGTATTATACTTACGAAGTAACTAGTTCTTGATCTGTGTATTATAATTTATACCTAGGTAGTGTTTTTGCCTGATGCGTGCAACTTGCAAGCAGGGCTTCAAATAACGTTATTTTTTCATAACGTTATTGCTTCAAGCAGGGCTTCATAACGTTATCGAATAACAGAAAAAATATCGTTACGTACCGTTATTTTCATAATGGTAGCCAGATAACGTTATTTTTTAACGATATCTAGTAAAATAACGTTATATTTACCGTTATTATTATAACGTTATTTTTTCGTTATGGCATAACAAAAAAATAACGTTATAATAATAACGGTAAATATAACGTTATTTTCTGGTATCAGGTATGCGATCGTGCACGGTGCACCTAATCTCACTCATATTTAAAATGTAATAAGCGTTCTCTGTGAAAATACAAAGAAAAAATACACCTTGAAAGCGTGATTACGTTTAGAAAATTTTCCCGCCTGTCATGACTTTCTTGACGGACTATAACGTTATCAAAGAACATATATTTACCGTTATAAATCCTATATAACGTTATAACATTTACCGTTATTAAATACATTTATAACGTTATTACTAGTATCGGTTAAATTTTCATAACGTTATCTATGCCCTTGAAGCAATAACGTTATGAAAAAATAACGTTTTTTGAAGCCCTGCTTGCAAGCAGACCACAGATGCAGACTGCTACACCCGTGCTACACCCCTATTGGCATTTGACACTTGGCAGTGTGTCAACTGCCACTTCTTCTACTTGACAGTTGACACAAAATAATCGAGTGCTGATAAAAACAATAATCGATATCGACTGTTTACTGGCAATAGGTCCTATCAGTTTTTTTTAGGTTTTGGGAATATTACTGCAATCGATCCTATCTGACTCCCTTATTCAGAGGAGATTCTAAGCTGGTATTGGTTTATTTGAAATTCGCGCTAAAATCTACGTCAAACGTAACGTCCTATCAGAGCCCCTTTTGGAGTAAGAAGCAAAAAGTACTATCTTCATGTTTTTACTTGTTCTTCCTGCAGTGTGCGTAAGTGCTCGTGACTATTTGAAGAAAACTTAAGTTTATCGTTCGCGAAACGTGATTCTGATTGATACCAGTGCTAGATAACTGTATTTCACTTCATCGGATATAAATCAAAAGTAAGATAAGTTATGTTTTAATGTCAAAATCCGTTAATAGAAAAAAAATTAAGATAGGACTTATTAGAATTCACTTTTGTAGACGAAATATTATCAGATAGGACTAATTACATCTTGAAAATGTATGAGTTGGTCTATTTTTAATACATTTTTCTTTTATTAATTTAATTTCTTATAGTAATGTCACGGAGTGGTCGCGCCAAGCAGTTAGTTGCTCTGGTTTTAAATACAGAGGTAACAGAAGAAAATGAGACCAATAAAGAAAATCATCCCGATGAAAGGCAGCAGGTAACTATCACCTGCCTAATCTATCTTACAGCTTACTACGTATTTACCTTCTTCTGTGTCTATCGTTAGGTACCTAGTCTAACCGATATTTTAGCAATGTACCTAATAGTTTTTTCACCCAAGTTATATAATAACTTAGGTACAGTTAATTTATGTTATAATGTTTAATATTTCAGAGTGGAATCGGAGAGTGTGAGACCGCTACACTGATGGTATTAGAAGGTGATTCTCTGAAAACACAACAAATTTTGATCCAAAAGTCAGTAAATATTCAAAATGAGGATCTAATCTTACCTGAAGACCTAAAATTAATAAGCCACAATGTTTGGCAAGATCCAGGTTTGTTAAAAAACTGATGTGTTCAGTCTTTGCTATTGTTTTGATCAAGAGAACTTTCAAAACTATTTTATTTTATTTTTTAATGTTTCAGATTTCAACGTGTCTCCAAACACGTTTCAAGAAATCAGTTCTTTCGATCACTATGACACTATGCTTGACGACGTTTGCAGGGATGCCACTGTAGGTGAAACATCTCCTTCTATACTTACAGGCAATGAAAGTCAGGATGCTGGAACTAGAAGTTCCGCTCAAGAAAATTTGCAATGCGAAGTCCCCCAAACAAATGCACAATGTCTCGATGAGAATAATGATCATCCCGAATCATCAAACCCAAGTACAAGTACCACTGTTCAACCATTGCACGTCATAGATGAAGATCCAAATAATCATAATATGGACGAAGGACGAAAAAGAAAGAGATTTGCAGAGCCAGATCAGTGGAAGCGCAACGTAAATAAAAAACTAAGAATGCAAGGAAAACCATACTTGGGGTTTACTCGAGAGTCTGAAAAAGTAGTTCAAAACAAACCAAAGCAAGGCCGTTGTATGAAAGAAACATGCAAAAGTGAAGTGTGCAAAAAATCGAAGTATAGACACTGTGACAAGTTTACAGAAGAACAGAGAAAAGGAATATTTGAACATTTCTGGTCTATTGATTGGAAAGAAAGAAAGGCTTTTGTATGTGTACAAGTCACGCAAATAGCTACAAAGAAAAACACGGTTGTAAATGAGGAATCCAGGCGAGGTTCTACTTTGGAATACAGGCTAAATAACGGATGCAAAGAAGGAAATTTACAAGTATGCAGAGAAATGTTTCTAAATACTCTAGGGATCGGATATAGAATGATGCAGCTTTGGGTGAAGAAGAGTACTTTTAGCATACCAAACCCAACTACAAGTGATCCTAACCACAAGACCAGCAGACGTGCGTCAAATCTAGAACGCACTACAAGTTTGAAACTATTCTTTGACTTACTGCCTAAAATGCCATCCCATTATGCACGTCAAAACTCTTCGAAACTTTATTTGGAACCGATTTTTTCATCAAAAAATGACGTCTACAAGCTATACAAAGTCCATGCTGAAGAAAAAGGATTTGAAGTATTCAGTTTCAAGAAGTTTTGTGAGGTTTTTGACAGGCAAAACTTATCTTTATTCTGCGTTAAGAAGGATAAGTGTAATACATGCTCTAGTCATGAAACAGGAAATTTACCAGATACTGAATACAACTTACATGTTGAGAAAAAAAACAGAGCGCGACAAGAAAAAGCACAGGATAAGGAAAAAGCAGAAAAAGGTGATTCTTATACAGATGGATTTTCAGGCCGTGAAATTAGCACCGTTCACATTAGCTAATGCCTTCTACTTCAAAACCAAATTAGCTTGCCACAACCAAACCATCATGAATGTTGTATCCAAACATGTTAAGTGTTATTGGTTTTCTGAGGATCAATGCAACCAATTAGTGGCATCTACTTTTGTATCTTGCTTGTTAGATTACTTGCACAATTATTGTGTCACTGAAGAAAAAATACCTATCGTTATTTACTCAGACGGCTGTACAGCGCAGAACAGGAATAACATTTTGGCCAACGCTCTCTTGAATTTCAGTATGCTTACAGGAATTAAAGTCTTCCAAAAATTTTTAGAGGTTGGCCATACTCAAATGGAAGTTGATTCTGTACATGCCTGCATAGAAAGGAAACTTAAAAACCGGGAAATAAAATTACCGAGCGATTATGTAACCTTGACTAAAGAAGCCAGGCTTTCCCCATCACGTTATGAGGCTGAAGAGTTACAATATTTATTTTTCAAAGATTACTCGGGATCAGAATGCTTGAGGTATTCTTCGCTGAGACCTGGTCGAACTGTAAGCGATCCGTGTGTCACCGATATCAAAGTAATTTTTTACAATCCTGAAGGAATTATAACAGTAAAAACAGACTTTTCAAATGATTGGATTGAATTACGTCACCGACCTAAAAAAATTAACATAATTCATGAGTACCCACCAATGTTTAGGGTGAGATGTAAAATTTCTAAAACTAAATGGCAACATCTACAAGATTTAAAAGCTGTTATCCCTAGGGACTGTCATTCGTTTTACGATAATGTGCCATACAATACTGCTTAAGTTCCTATTGCCTTCACCAAATAAGTAAAATGTTTTAGTTATTAAGTTATGTCATTGTAAAGTTGATTTTAAATTTGTTGATTTAAATTGCAAGAAATACTGTCAGGTATTTTGTTACCAGAAATTTTCAATTTTTTGTTTTAGTATTAGATAGTACATATTGCTTACGTTCAATTTGTCCTATCGTGCACGAAATTTTCGCACAATAAGTCCTAAGTACCACCCAGATTATTGCATTAAAGTTACCAAAAAGTTAATTATTACGATAAATAAAGAGTCTTAAATAACAAATGACGTGTTTTTTTTTTCAATCCCCAACGTCCCTTAAACTGATATAAAACGCATTTTGTCCCTCCTGAAAAGTTGGTGAATATGACTTAGGACCTATTGCCAGTAAACAGTCGATATTCCAATTTCGATAATCGAGATGGAAGTAAATAAATAAAGGACGATGGATTTAATAAAAAAATAAACAAACGAGGCTTTGTCGAGGTTGGTCGCTTTTCGCAACGAAGTTGATAATTTTGAATATCTGCGTTTACCAAATTTGCTTTCCTTATTTATTTACTGAAATTGCATGTCGTGCTGAGGATTCTTGTAATTCGAGGTAAATATTCCTATTATTATTATGAAAAAGCAAGTAAACTGATGAGTGATGTGATTAGTTTTTTGTAGTTCAGTGGGTAGGTATGGGGTCGGTCTTGTTCTTTGTTTGGATTTCGTCGAATCATTGCTCGATGCGTAATTTCTAAAGATTTCTTTTTGTAACCATTTTTTAATTAAACTTCTCATAAAAATCCAATGAGTTTCTATAATACGTAAAATACGTAATAATTCTACGTTAGTAACTAAGTATATCATTGTAAAAATCAGTAAAAAAA
Organism: Lysandra bellargus; assembly: GCA_905333045.1. Classification (NCBI taxonomy): domain Eukaryota; kingdom Metazoa; phylum Arthropoda; class Insecta; order Lepidoptera; family Lycaenidae; genus Lysandra; species Lysandra bellargus. Next base: position 204,847 of record HG995353.1, on the reverse strand, counting down.
TCTGCTAGGTTTTTTTGGGAACATAGGTACCAAACAAATACCTAAGTAATGTTTAGGTATCTGTTACTGTATTTGAGTATTTACTATTTCTAGTTCTATTCTTCGTTCTTTATTTCCAAAATATCCCAAATAATTTCTGCTTACCAAAATCTGTAGGTAAATTATATTTCAAAATCTACAGGTAGTAAGTAAAACCTACCTTTATTTAAGGCTTTGGATTTTTACATAGGCTCAAAGTATCTCATCAATCCCCAAACGGCAGCCAGCTGCCGCATAACAATTGAAAATATATTGTGTCTGCAGCACCCACAATGGAGGTGTTAAAACAAGGAAAATCTATTTTGACACACTTTCCTGTTGTTCCACACAACTTCCTGTAGCAAAACGGGAAAGAAAATGTTTATGTATGTTCAATAAATATTTGTTATAAAAATTAATAAATAAATAAATTTTAGCAACATGAAGACGGTAGCAGCTCTGCTGTGCCTGGTGGCCGCCACTCAGGCTGTCAGCTTCTTTGACCTCATCAAGGAAGAATGGACTGCTTTCAAGGTACAAACAAATCAAATTAACTTCTTTAATTGTCTTGAAAGCCCTAACTCCATTCATCGTCATCATCATCATATCAGCCTATATTTGTCCACTGTTGGACATAGGCCTCTCTCAATGAACGATGATGATGACCAAGATGACTGATCTCCTGCTACTCACATCCAACATGGACAACTAAACTGAGATCGTCGTCCATTATCAGCAAATAGTTTTTGACCGACTTCCAAAAAGGAGGAGGTAATATATTCAACTGTATGTATCTTTTTTTTTTATCCGTGCTTTAATTAACATGTTTTATTAAATCAGAAGTTACAAGCATGAAGTCTAATACTACAGTAATAAAAATTTTATTTGTATAAAACCCTTTGCAACCTTGATGATGCAATCACCTCAAGATTGTTTTAGTAGTTAGTTCCCATAAACATTTAAATTATCTGATATAAACCTTTCTTGGCTTCATTGCTTTATAAATTCAAACGCAACTCAATAAAAAAAAAATAAAAAGTAAAAATGTTATTAGCTGGAGCATGTGAAGAGCTACACTAGTGAAGTGGAGGACAAGTTCCGTATGAAGATATTTGCTGAGAACAAGCACAAGATCGCCAAGCACAACCAGAGGTACCAGAAGGGGCTGGTCTCGTACCGGCTGAAGCCCAACAAGTACGCTGACATGCTGCACCATGAGTTTGTGCACACCATGAACGGCTTCAACAGGACTGCCAAGTGAGTTTGTTTTCTTTTCATCTTATTAGAATGTTGGTGGCAAAGGGGTTGTAACTATTCCGTCACTTTCATCATACAATCTTATTAGAGAACTAGATGACGCTCGCAACTCCATTGCACCAAAAATCGTTTATCGCGGCGGTACCGTACATTTTTCCGGGACAAAAAGTATCCTATGTCCTTTCTCGGGTCTCAAAGTATCCCCATACCAAATTTTATCAAAATCGGTTCAGCGGTTTGGGCGTGAAGAGGTAACAGACAGACAGACACACTTTCGCATTTATAATATTAGTATGGATATTCTTTTCGAAGGTTTATAATCATTGTTGTGCTATTAACAGTTTTATTGTGGTCAGACAAAAAACCCAAGTATTGATAATTTGCAACTGGAAAACCTATCTATTAAAAAACTGTGATATCACACTTTGGTAATTTCATCACAATTACTCGTGAAATATTGTTATTGTTTTCTTATCATTTGTTTGTGATATTATCTTGAGAAACGATACTTTGCTAATATCAGTAAACCTATTTGTTATTCTACAAACTAATATTATTAAAAATAATGTGGTCACATGCTTATTATGTAATGAATATGTATTATATATAAATTTAACAACTATTGCATGTGAATTATTTAATGGATATTTAAACAATATTAATTCATGTGGTTTATAAAGGCTAAAGAATCATATATTATATTCTACATTAGAGGTTCCCAAACTTATTTTGTCTACCTTACTTAAAGAAAAAAAATTTTTAGCAACCCATTGTTTCAATTTATTATTTTTAACAAAAAACCAGTAGCAGATGAATCTTCTGTTCTCTGACAAAATATTTGAAACTTTTGGATTGGCACCGACTTCAAAATTATGAAGATTGAGTACAGAAATAGTTGAGTTTTAGCCGAATTCGGAAAAAGGCACTATCAGATAGGAATAATTATTTAATACTTTTTAGTTCATATTATAAGGATGTTATTATTGCTTTATCTTGGAAGTCGGTTTTAATTTTTTGTTAAAAATAATAATTTCACTCTTTTTAGTTACCTAGTAAGCAAATGCGTACTATACATAGAATAATACACCTGTATATTATTGTACGTATCTTATTACAGTCACACTTACAAAATATTATAATATCAGCTGCAGCCTGCAGATAATTTTAAACAATACATTAAAAAAAATCGAAGTGAACACGTGTGACGTGCTAAGTAGCCGGTCACCGGACTAGTTTCAATAGGCTGGCACTCGCTCGACTTGTCGCACACGCAGCGCACATAGTACCTCCGTGAATAATTTGTATTCTGTGCATAGTACCCGGCCCGCGCCCGCGCCGCCGCGCCGCTTGCTCGACAGCCCTGGCAGATATGCGATGCGATGCGTTATTATACTATGAACGCTAAACGCAATGCAAAAGGTTGAAATTAGGTTGTTTTCCAGAATATCTCGGCGAAGTGAAACAGAATGTTACATTATCGAAGCAACTTTAACTTCTCAGGAGTGATGTCAAATGTGTGCCTTATGCTCTGGAGATAAGGTTGAATTTGGTGACATTGGTGGACCCTGACGTGGTAATGATGATGATGATGATGAATGTAATTTGCATAGTAGCATATGCTTTCAGTTCTTAAAACAGCGCCTAAACTCCCAAACTTGTATCTATAAGGAATCCGGAGTTCTCTTAGTAGCTTCGGAACCATAGTATACCTCGGTGCAAAATCTTGCGTTTTGGTAGCATATGCTTAGGACGCTTCTCATAAAACCAAAATCACCATATGTTTCCATATAAATTTCGAGGAGTTCCCTCGATTACTCATGGATCCCATCATCAGGTCACCACTTTTGTGAACATGGTACCAAATTGGAGTGAAACCTAATACAACAAAACAAAAATTTCAGAAATCGGTTCACAAACGGCGGAGTAATCGTTGAACATACAAAAAAAAAAAATCCACAGCCGAACATATAACCTCCTCGTTTTTTGGAAGTCGGTAAAAATGCATCCTGATGAAATAAATCACCCCGCCCCCCCCCAGCCTCTACACACCAAAGGCTGTTCTAATCTGTAGATTCTAAGAACTTACTATACCTATGAAAATAAATCATGCAAATTTTTAATAATTAATCAATAATCAGCACTAATTACCATTATTTTATAGTCAACAATTAATTTAACAGTGTATTTAATGAGACTCTTATCAGTATGCAATCCAATATTTTTACGACAGGCGATAAACTTAGTCATAAAAATGAGTAAGCATCTAATAAAACAATATTTTCTGCTAAGGTAATATTTCAATATTTTTCTAAATTCCAATAAACAAGTTATGAGTCATATTATAATAGCATGAAATATGCATTATTTACAATTAAAAAGCATTATAATCTTTGAACAAGCTATGAGACTGCTGTTTACCGTTTATAACCAACGCCAGGCGGAGACGCCTTTCAATCCTGTATAATTTTTTGGCAATAAGTGTTTGGGACAACTAGTACTTGTACGTATTTTATGGATTATTGCCAGATGACGCCCGCAACTCCGTTGCGCCAAAACTGGTTTATCGCGCGAGAACCGTACAATTTCCGGGATAAAAAGTATCCTATTTCCTTTTTCGGGCTCGATATATCTCAATACCTCAGCAAAATCGTTTCAGCGGTTGGGCGTGTTAAGGCAACATACTTTCGCATATTTTATAACGTAGTATGGATTGATTGAATATATTCAACGTCAATCAATAGTTTTTGTTTTTGATCTGTCTGTAAGATATTTATAAACCACCGAAGCCTAAAATGAATGATCTACACAAATAAAGAGGTAGTTTGTTTTTTTGTTTGTATGAGGTAATCTCTGAAACTACTGGCCCGATTACAAACATTTTTACACCAATAAAGCTGGTGTGTTCCTGAGTGACATAGGCTGTATTTCATGTATAAAAAGTTATGGTTTTCTTTCTTTCTTTTAAGTTGTTCTCAGGGCGGGCACAAGCTAGTATCTTATATTACACTGTTTTCCCCAGGCACAGCAAGGGTCTGTACAAGGGTCGGGAGTCTCGCGGCGCGACGTTCATCGCGCCGGCGCACGTGGCGCTGCCGGATCAGGTGGACTGGCGGGCGAAGGGCGCCGTCACCGACGTCAAGGACCAGGGCAAGTGCGGCTCCTGCTGGAGCTTCAGCACGGTATGTACTACTAATCTATACTTCTATACTAATATTATAATTAGGAAGAGTTTGTTTGTTTGTTTGAACGCGCTAATCTCAGAAACTACTGGTCCGATTTGAAAAATTCTTTCAGTGTTAGATAGTCTATTTTTCGAGGAAGGCTATAGGCTATATTTTATCACGCTAAGATTAATAGGAGCGAAGAAATAGAGGAAGGTGTGGAAAAAACGAGGGAAATTATTTGAAAGGGCTTATTTGAACGCGCTAATCTCAGGAACTACTGCTCTGATTTTAAAAATTCTTTCAGTGTTAGATAGCCCATTTATCGAGGAAGGCTATAGGCTATATTTTATCACGCTAAAACTAATAGAAGCGAAGAAATAGAGGAAAATGTGGAAAAAAACGGGGGAAATTATTTGAAATGGCTTATTTGAACGCGCTAATCTCAGGAACTACTGGTCTGATTAGAAAAATTATTTCAATGTTAGATAGCCTATTTATTGAGAAAGGCTAAAGGCTATACTTTATTGCGCTAAGAGCGAAGGCTATAGGCTATAGGCTATATTTTATCACGCTAAAACTAATAGAAGCGAAGAAATAGAAGAACGTGTTGAAAAAACGGGGGAACGTACTGGAGCATTTTTTATGTTATTTGGCACACAAACAATAGACCGCGTGAAAGAAAATAGGTTTCTTTTTTTGCGGAAAAATGTACGGTTTCCGTTACATTCCTAAATTAGGCGGGCGTAGCCGCGCGGAACATCTATCATATCATAAATGTATATTGTCCCACACAATATACTTTTATGATTTGCGCGTAAACTATTCAATCGATGTACGGGAACAACTATAAACTAAAGTCCACGCGGACGAAGTCGCGGGCAACAGCTAGTAATATTATAAAGCGGAAGAGTTTGTTAGTTTGTTTGTTTGTTTGAACGCGCTAATCTCAGGAACTACTGGTCCGATTTGAAAAATTCTTTCAGTGTTAGATAGTCCATTTATCGAGGAAGGCTATAGGCTATATTTTATCACGCTAAGACTAATAGGAGCGAAGAAATAGAGGAAAATGTGGAAAAAAACGGGGGAAATTATTTGAAAGGGCTTATCTTACGAACTACTAGAGCAATTTTTCTCTTATTTGGGTCAGATAGGAAGTAGAGCACGTGAAGGATCATAGGCTATTTTTTGTGGACTAATTTGTCTGTAAAATATCTAATTTATGCGGGCGAAGCCGCGCGGAACCTCTAAAAATAATAAAAATGAATCCATATTTCCCTTGGTTACGACATCACGCGTAAACAGCTGGAACGATTCTGCTGAAATTTGGTATAGACGTGGGAGAGCCATGCTTCGGCACGAATGGGCCGGCTCGACCGGAGAAATACCACGTCCTCACAGAAAACCGGCGTGAAACAGCGCTTGCTCTGTGTTTCGCCGAGTGAGTGAGTTTACCGGAGGCCCAATCCACTACCCTTTTCCCTTCCCTACCCTTCCCTATTTCCTTCCCTATTTCCTTCCCTACCCTCCCCTATTACCCCTTAAAAGGCCGGCAACGCACCTGCAGCTCTTCTGATGCTGCGAGTGTCCATGGGCGACGGAAGTTGCTTTCCATCAGGTGACCCGCTTGCTCGTTTGCCCCCTTATTGCATTAAAAAAAATAGATATACCTATAATACTTTGAGTCCCGGAATGAACATAGGATACATTTTGTCCCAAAAATTTACGGTTCCCGCACAATAAACTTTTATGATTTTCGCCTAAACTATTCAATCTATTTTGCTGAAATTTGGTATAGAGATACTTTGAGTCCCGGGAAAGAACATAGGATATATTTTGTCGCGGAAAATGTACGGTTCCCACTAAATTTATCTTTATGATTTGCGCGTAAACTATTCAATCGATGTACGGGAACAACTATAAACTGAAGTCCACGCGGACGAAGTCGCGGGCAACAGCTAGTATGCAATAAATATGTAGGTACTATCAGAGAAGTTGATTCCTAGGCAGATGGCGGACCTAAGTAATCGCGTTAAGTCAAACTCATCCGACAGATCACAATATTGAACTGACATGATCCTACCAAATGACCTAGGAATCAATTTCCTCGATGGTACATAATAAAACATGGTACTTATGTACCATCGAAGAAATTGATTGATAGGCAGTTAACGGGCCTACGCCTTTTGGTCGGGTTTGTCATTTCAATATTAGTCGTCACGTGATCCGACGCTTGGGTTTGACTTAACGCGACCAAATTACGAAGGTCTGCCGACTGCCATCTGCATATGAATCAACTTCTCTGATAGTACACTTATTAGCTATGAAGGATTAAGATTTCATCAGATAAACTATTGATTTATTTATAGGCATATTGGGAATTATTTGGTGGAGTTATGACTAAACCGAGCAGTCAGATCGTCACTGTCATAATATCTCGAGTCTCGACTAACGTAGTTCCACTAACTTTATTAGGGTTAAATTTCCCTGAAATATTTCAGTTCTTCATGTGTCTGTCATTTCTTTAGATAAAACTATAGTCTACATATAAGCATAATAATGTGGGTTTTATAACATTGTTTGTATGTTTATTCTAGTTAAAAAATATTATGTAAGTCCAATAAGTAAGATATTATTTAGGGCAGTGGTTCTTAACCTTTTAGTCATGAGGGACCATTTTACTAAATGTTTGTCTAGCCGGGGACCACCCAGTTGGTTTATCTAAACTAAGGGTTGCTTGATAAAGAAAACAAGCACAGCTTTATAAATTAGCACTCATTTTTTTATTTGGCAAAAATCTAAAAGTTACAGATTTTAATTTAATGTGATTTTTGTGATTGCATAGTCCATACTCTTTACTAACTTCTGAATTCTTACATATTATTAGGATGGCTTCGCAGACCACTTGGAATGCCTCCAGGGACCACCGGTTAAGAACCACTGATTTAGGGTGTCTGGGTCAATTGCATTAAGTGCAATGTGTGTGAAGTGTGAAATGCAAAGTCTCAATCATCATTTCTGCGTGTCGGTAATTGACACGCGGAAGAGTCGACGGAGTTTAAGGGGCGTATGCGATATGAGTTGAATGTTGATCACCGATGACTCACTACAGCTAATGCTTGTGGCTAATGCGATAATTGTGTTAACGTTATTACTTATTGCTGTTAATATTATTGATTTAATAGTGCGTCACCCTAAGCGTGTGATGTTATTCATCTGTCTAGGTCATTAAACTTTTAATTAGTCTGAAAAAACGTCGCGGACAGATAACTCATGGGCAAGAAGGATGAACTTAGGGAAGGTGTCGCGTGAACTTAGCCATTTACGCCAAACTAAAATAAAAATGTATTCAAATCACATATTTTGTAAAATAAAATAGGACTTGACTGAAAAACAATATAAAGGAACAAATGCATAAAATTGATTTCATAGTTTTAATGAGTACATATTTGTAATGATTCATGATGATTCAAACTATAGTTTGTTCGTTTTATGATGATATGCGTGTCACATTATAATTGACAATAGTAGGGAAGTTACCTAAAAAATTAATCGAATAATTTAAAAATATCGAATCACCTCGTAAAGGAATTGCAATCGGAATTATCGATTTCGTACTGATGTTTCAGAGTGACGCCGGCGATTTAAGATGGCCGCCCTTTTTTATCGATTTGATTTCGATTCAACTGTGTCAAATCTCTATTGACATAAGTTCCGTTTCATGCATCTGACATTTTAAAATATTTTCGTAACAATAATTTTATACTCCTATTTCAAAGTTAATATTTATAATTTTATATCAATAAGTTAGCATTTAGCAACTTTTCATTTTTATTAATTTACAATTACAGGAAACATTTATTTTTGTAGATGGAATATAATTTATTACATTCTGATTTTTTTTGTTTTCTTGTAAAAAAAATCCGTAGCAAGGAATATGAGAACTGTCACCCATATCATCTTAGAACGAACAAACTATACCTACCAGCTTGTGAGACGTGAGTCAAAATAACCCATACATTTATGTTCCAGTAAGAACAAAACAAAAGTCAACAGATGGTTTAATTACAACATACCTAGAAGAATGTTATCACGGTTACAAGTTTGTTGACAGATTAATATTTAAATAATCCTATTGTTAAAATTGCTTAATTTATAAACAAAGAGCATGTGTAATATGAATGTCGGCAGTCGCCAGGTCAAGTGTTATGTTTCCGGCTCGTGTACCCTCGAATACTTACTACTTTACATTAAAAGCTAAAAGTGACTGATTTCTAGGTCAAAGAGTTTTTCAATGGTTTATATATTTTAATATCCTATTAGACTCTTACTGACTCGCTGTTCCTCAATGGAGGCCACTTTTAAGGAGGATGTGATGAGAATAACTATCATTTCGTATTTTACGTGCAGTATTCTACAATACTAAAGTTTCGATAATTATTTTTTTACGAAAAGAACTAGAAAATGGGCAGATGGATCATTTAATGCTAAACGAATGCCGCCGCCCATAGTCTAACTTTAGTAATGCTGCGAGTTGCGTTCCTTAATATCTGCAGCTTAGGGCCTTATCACACTGGCGATTAACGAGCGATTTGAAAGCTGTCGCGTCGCTTTCAAATCGCTCGCTAATCGCCAGTGTGATAAGGCCCTTAGATCTCTTTGTTTACAACACATAGGCGTTGTTACACGCCGTTTTCCTGCGAGACCGCGGTATAGATCCGTATATAGTAGACGTTTCGTGTATTATATTTAGGATACTTTGATAAGCAACATTAGTAAGGTACGGTGACTATGCTACAGTGACCTTGCTGTGATTAAATTTCCTTCCGCCTGGTCGCACTAGCTTATGTTTATCGAATACTAAGCTGAATCCTCGCCCACACACGTGTGACCCTTATATTATATGGGTTCGTAGCACACTACTTCCTAATAGAGAATTCTTACCGTATTTATAGCGAAAACTATGCTTCACAGTTTAAAAAAATTAGAACTCTACTAAGAACTGGCTAAGAAATAGCTCACTTGTAGTTTTAAATAATAGCGACATCTGTACATTATACAGGCTACATGCAGGCTACTTTTTTTTAGTTTGCGTGACATAATGTAGCCTGTGTAGCACATGCTATATGCTACACGAGCTACCAACTAAATGTCATCTATACTAATATTATAAAGCGGAAGAGTTTGTTAGTTTGTTTGTTTGTTTGATTGAACGCGCTAATCTCAGGAACTACTGGTCCGATTTTAAAAATTCTTTCACTGTTAGATAGTCCATTTATCGAGGAAGGCTATAGGCTATATTTTATCACGTTAAGACTAATGGGAGCGAAGAAATAGAGGAAAATGTGGAAAAAACGGGGGAAAATTATTTGAAAGGGCTTATACTTAGTCTTGCCATAAATACTGTTACAAAGAAACCTTTTTTTTTCTGTTGCAAATATTTTTTTTTACTTTTACAGTGTATTAGTTTAATACATAAATATAAAACAATTTAAAATATTAAAAGCTTATTCAATTTTGCCTTCATTGGCTACAATAACGTCTTTTAAACATTGTGGCCAGTTATCATTAGAAACACGGACTCTTTCCATGGGAAAATTCTTCACTGCCAGTCGTATGGATTGTCGTAGAGACTCCAAATTATCATGGCATTTACAGCAAGCCTATACATTTACAGAAGGTCTCTAAAACTGACCAAAAATCATAATCCAGTGGATTAAGATCGGGACTAGACGACGACCAGTCTTCAGCTCTGATGAAGTCCGAAACGTTCGTTTCCAACCAAGACCAAACCGACTGAGCTTTATGACCCGGCGCCGAGCCTTCTTGGAAGGACCATTCTTGGTTATTGAACTTGATGTTGAACCTTAGAACTTCAAGCATAAATAAAAGCATTTTGTTTGTTAAAATGTTGCTTAATTGTAAAAAAAAATCTCATCCGTAAACAAAAATTTTTTGTGACCTCCCTTTGCGTACCGCTTCAGTAGTTGTTTTAATTTTACCACCCTTTCTTTTTTAAATTATCAGTTAGGAAATAACCAGTACGTCTCTTGTAGGCTGAAAGTCCTAAGTCATCATTAAAAATACGCGACATGGTTCTAGGTGCAATATTTATCTCGTGAGATAATATCTTTTACTTTCGAACCGATTTTTTTCAAATTCTTTCCCTTACTGCTTTAATCACCTTTTTCGTACGAACACTGCGTGGACGGCCAGATCTTTTTCTGTCACAAGCAGAGGAGGTCTCATTGTACCTATAAATAATACATAAACATTTTACTAATACCAAGCATATGGAGAGTTTTAAAAATGACATTGGACTCCATACCTACTTTGTGTGATGCAATCACAGCGATTTGGTTCTTGTGATCACTTCAATATCGCAAAATATTGTAAAATACATTGGCGCCAAAACGAGAAAACACAATAAACAATCATTATAAAAATTACAGAACCCAAATTCAAATGTAATATTTTGTTTATTTTAAGTAGTAACAGTATTTATGGCCAGACTTAAGTATATACGCGCTAATCTCAGGAATTTTTCAAATCGGACCAGTAGGGTCCGATTTGAAAAATTCTTTCAGTGTTAGATAGCCCATTTATTGAGGAAGGCTGTAGGCTATATTTTATCACGCTGAGACTAATAGGAGCGAAGAAATAGAGGAAAATGTGGAAAAAACGGGGGAAATTATTTGAAAGGCCTTATCTCGCGAACTACTGGTGCATTTTTTATGTTATTTGGCACAGATAAGAATTAGACCATGTGAAGGATCATAGGCTATTTTTTGTGGGCTAATTTGTCTGTGAAACATCTAATTTACGCGGGCGAAGCCGCGCGGAACGTCTAGTTGTACTAATATGTATACAGGCTGCTTATCAATCTCATTTATAAGTTCCGTATTAGAATTTCTATTCTAGTGAGGGTATTAATAATGCGCAGATGGCGAGGTCGCGCTATCGCTTGGGGTCATTTGACCGATACCGTCACTTGAAGACCCGCTGTCACATGACCGCTATATCAACGTTTGTACAACGCAGTAACTAGAACTACTGACCCAAATATAAAACGTTTTGATTATGTTTGAACTTTGAAGTCTATTGTCTAGTCTGTTTTGGTTATGACCATATACGTGGAGCTGATTAGTGATTAGGGCATCGTTTCTAGTACCACTCTGCTGTGCAGCTGTTGCATGCTGGATTAACAAACTCAGGGAAAGTTTTTCCACCATTTTGGTAAAATTTTGGCCCCGTGCGAGTTTCTTACGCCGCGCGCCGGTTCTTCTCGCCGGGTTAGTTACCGAACCGGTGGTAGGCCTCATGTAGACGCTCTAAAATGTTAACTTTATGAACGTATAATTAGAAATAAATATTTTGATTTTTGATTTAATGTTAAATTAATAATGGTCGAATTTCGACCACTTGGCGACCACAATAATATCATTGTTATTTGTTTTCCTGGTAACTCATGTATAGCCTATAGGTAATACGCCCCGGCTGTTTGATGTCCGCTCGAGTGATAAGCCACATATTGGTTACAGGCATCATATTACATGCCTAGATTTGTTGCGAACCAAACCTTTATAATATACCAATTTGCTGTCTAATTTTACAAGCCAAAACTAGAATTAATTTCCGCCAATGATACTAAAACAAGCCTATGTTCGATAATATTGTACATACAAGGAATTTGCACATATTTCTCGAATTACTTGTTGATGCTCCTAAGCTCAAAATACGAAAATCATACTTCTTTTGGTACCTTCTTTTTTGCCGATTTAGGAGTAGTGATAAGAATTCGCTTTGAGCACACTTGCGTTGCGACCTCTCTTGTCTCTGCTTAGAGCTAGAAACTTAAGATTGGGTACATACTTAGGTATTAAGTTCCACTGACCACTTACCTATGATTTAGGTATCTACTAAGAAAAAAGGAAAGGTTTTTGAAAAGTCCACTTGGACCGTTTCTTTCATACGACTAAAATCGCGGGCAAAAAATATTATGAATGCGAATGTCTGTCTGTCTGTTACCTCTACACGCCCAAACCGCTGAACCGGTTTCATTGAAATTTGGTATGCAGGTACTTTCGAGTACCGAGAAAGGACAAAGGATACTTTTTATCCCGGAAAAATGTACGGCTACTGCGCAATAAACGAATTTTGGCGCAACGGAGTTGCGGGCGTCATCTAGTCTATTTAAATGAAAATGGTGTTAGTAACGCTATAACTCGATAACGGCTGGACCGATTTGGCTAATTTTAATCTTAAAATGATCGTGGAAGTCCAGGGAAGGTTTATAAGTGACACGAAACGACATCTGGTTATAGTATAAATGTATCAATCATACCTCCGCATTATTCCAGACCGGCGCCCTCGAGGGTCAACACTTCCGCAAGAGCGGCTACCTGGTGTCCCTCTCGGAGCAGAACCTCATCGACTGCTCGGCGGCGTACGGCAACAACGGCTGCAACGGCGGCCTCATGGACAACGCCTTCAAGTACATCAAAGACAACGGCGGCATCGACACCGAGGCCAGCTACCCCTATGAGGCCGTTGACGACAAGTGCAGGTCATTTTAACCTCTATTTATCGAACAAACGAGGCCTTTGCATCCATTGTGGATGATTTATACAGTATTTACACGTGGGAGAGCTTTGCTTCGGCACGAATGGGCCGGCTCGACCGGAGAAATACCACGTTCTCACAGAAAACCGGCGTGAAACAGCGCTTGCGCTGTGTTTCACCGAGTGAGTGAGTTTACCGGAGGCCCAATCCCCTACCCTATTCCCTTCCCTACCCTCCCCTATTCTCTTCCCTTCCCTACCCTCCCCTATTACCCTATTCCCTCTTAAAAGGCCGGCAACGCACCTGCAACTCTTCTGATGCTGCGAGTGTCCATGGGCGACGGAAGTTGCTTTCCATCAGGCGACCCGTTTGCTCGTTTGCCCCCTTATTTCATTTTAAAAAAAAATTACAGCGAAGTAACCACTCTTCAAATAATGTAGTGCTTGGGACAAGATTTAAATGTCCGTATGGTTGCCCAAACACGTATACGACATTCTCGCAACATAGTCGGCCTAGTCCAGAGGAATGAGCGAGTTTTGCTAAACCACTAATGCTGTTTCTGATCGTTTTACTCTAAATGAACCGAGGTCATTGACCACCATTATACAAGTACGCTGGACCTATGATACCCTTTGAAATAACAGCTGTTTTTTGTGCCTATTTGAAGCGGAATCAGCGCCCCCAAAATCGGGGGAAGAGAACTAAATCTGACGTAAACATGACGTTAAAAGTCGCCATATTGGCGCTGATAGCAGTAGTGGGAGTACTTCGAACTAATACTAGTCTCTACCACCGTAGTGGTTATATTCTCTTTGGGTTCTACAACCAATAGCGATTGAGCGGCCATTTTGCAAGTTACGTCAGATTTAGTTCTCTTCCCCTGACTTTGGGGGCGCTGATTCCGCTTCAAATATGCACAAAAACAGCTGGGTATCATCTGTCCAGCGTACTTGCATAATGGAGGTCAGTGACCGAGGTTGTCTGGATGCGGATTTCCAGACGCGCCATCTATCTGTTAGTAGATGACACTTTTAAAACAGTTAATAACATAATGTAAAATTCAAAAATTTTTTATCCTTGAAAATAAAAGAATATTAGGGTTAAGTTTTTTAGTGGTCGAGCAGGAAGTTGTTGACGCACATTCGTTACATGCATCCGCGGCATGCACTTTTATATTATAGTAACCACTATAACCACGCGCTTCGTTGTAGTGACATTGGTCTGTGGTAACTAACTACTAGAGATCAACTACGATAACTTGGCGCGCTGAAATGACTGTTTCAATGTGTGTAGTCACATCCTTATGAAAGAGTTTGTATGTAGTAAGTATTCAACCAATCACAGTACAGGTAATATTTCACTTACTGTCACACATTACCAAGATTTGTTGGTCAACTAATCATAACTAGCCTACCGCGCAAGACAACGCACTTCAAACGTTTTGACAACGCACTTCAAAAGTTTTGAATTTTGGAGGGGCGCGCCATGTTATCGTAGTTGATGTCTAACTGGTAATATATTATGACATAATACTACTATGTCAATACGTATATCAATTATACGTGACATAATATTTTGTTGTACGTCATAAACCGCATATATTATAATATAGGGTCTAGGGAAAATATACACTGCACCCTTTCTAAGAAAGTTTACCTCGTAGTTTCTATGAGAGTGATCCTTATGTCGTACGCATAGTGATCATGTCCGAGGTAAAATAATTTTGAATTATCTGTCATTAATTTTCGAAGCTATGACGAGTCGTCTCGTCACTACTACGTCAACTACGATTCTAGCAAGCTTGTTGAGTGTCATGTACTTACATAACACTAGTGAACGTATTTTGTCCGTGAAACGAAAGAAGGGATGGTGCATCTTATTATCGGTTTACGGCTAATTCTAGCAACAATAATATCATCCAAGAACGAACGGTTAACTTTAAGTATCTAAACACACCATGCCGAAGTTACGTCAGCAATGTCAAAGGCATACAATATAACCCGACGGAATTTCGGCATGGTGTGTCATCGGTAATTTAAAATACATTGCAGGCGGAATCGAGCCGAACTTCCGCCGCGGAAATTCGGCATAGTGTGTTTAGACACTAATTCAGACTAGCTCAGTGGGCGGTGTGTATATGTTACACTCAAAGACCGAAATCGCTCAATGAGCGAAAAAATGGCTCACAACGCGTTGTGGTCATAGTGAAACAGCCACGACGTGTTCTGGCAATCACAAAATGTGGCTGATATGCTATTCGTTTTTCTTGATTGAATTAATCATCCATAGGTATGGAAGATTATATTTGAATTACCACGCGTACTACAAAATATTTTTTCTTTTACAAAATCACTGCATATCAAGTTTTTCATGATTATTTGTAAAATATCCATAGTTCCATAATATCCGTACTAATATTATTACTGTCTGTCTTCTGGCACAAAGTGCTATTGTTTGTTATTGTTTTTTTTAATATTAGGTAATCTGATCTAAATCGATAATAAGTATTTAGTTTTATTTATATATAATTTAAATATAATACTACTAGTTGATGCCCGCAACTATGTTGTGCCAAACAGACAGACAGTAATAATAATAGTACGGATAGTATGGAAGTATGGATATTTTATAAATAATAATGATAAACACGTTATGCAGTGATTTAGTAAAAGAAAAAATATTTTGTACCTAGTACACGTGGTAATTCAAATATAATCTTCCAACCTATGGACAATTGATCAATCAAGAACAGATCAAGAAAAACGAATAGCATATCAGCCACGACACGAATTTCGCGTTATGGACTTTTTGCGATTGCCAGAACGCGTCGTGGCCGTTTTCATTAGAGCCACGACGCGAATTTCGCGTCGTGGCTGTTTCACTGTGACCACAACGCGTTGTGAGCCTTTTTTTCGCTCATTGAGCGATTTCGGTCTTTGAGCGTAACATATATAATAATCATGGTCGATGGTCGTTGCAGATACAACCCCAAGAACTCCGGCGCCGACGACGTCGGTCTGGTGGACGTGCCGCAGGGCGACGAGGACAAGCTGAAGGCCGCCGTCGCCACCATCGGCCCCGTCGCCGTCGCCATTGACGCCAGCCAGGAGACCTTCCAGCTGTACTCGGACGGCGTGTACTACGACGAGAACTGCTCGTCGGAGAACCTCGACCACGGCGTCCTCGTCGTCGGCTACGGCACCGACGAGGCCGGCGGCGACTACTGGCTCGTCAAGAACTCGTGGGGCCGCTCGTGGGGCCAGCTCGGCTACATCAAGATGGCCCGCAACAGGAACAATCATTGCGGCATCGCGTCCGCGGCCTCGTACCCGCTCGTTTGAGCGGTGCGTCCGCGTCCGCACGGTGCGTGCACGTGTACGCCCGGTGCGAGTTGGAGTAGCGACGGGACAACAGCCTGATTAAAACTACTTGCGTGGAAATTAAAAGTATAATATAAAAATCGTCGCAATAATTGCGACGATCGTAAATGTTCAGTAACATTCCGAGTTTTATTTTTAGACGTAGAAGTTTTTTTTAAATTTGTTTTTAGTTGTGAATGATTGTCTCGACTCTCGAGTCCCGCCGCTACCGGGCGAATCTCTATGAATGTCTCTCTTATGTTCAGATTGAGATTAAAATATATTAGCTGTATTTCGATAAGAGTAACTTTTATTTTGTAATTAAGTCGATTGTGATAAATATTGTTTTAGCTTGAATGTCTATTATAATAAAGAGGTTTATGGATATATTTTACTGGGTTTTATTTAATTTCTTGCTATAAGTAAAGCTAGATTATAGATAGCTCATTATCGAGGAAAACTAGGCTATATAAATTATCGCGCTAAGACTAACAGGAGCGAAGAAACAGAGTGTGGAAAAAAAAGTCGTCCTTGTCGACTATAGTTAATAAAAGTTTTGAGTTTTATCTTGTTCATTCTATAGTTACATAAATTACTACAATGTATTGCATAATAAATAATATCATGCAGAGTAAAGTCATGCCAAGACCCGTCTATTTCTACAATATTATTGAAGTATTGCTTTCAAAGCTCACCTAGCAGCAAACACGATCAATTTAGGAAAAGATTAGAATGTAATAAATTTATTATATTATTTTATAATCGTTATCAATTTAATTATAATTAACATGGAAGAAGCTACTAGGAATATTTTTTTTTTTTGCTAAATACTAGCAAAAAAAAGACTACTTCTGTGGCGCAGTTGGTGGCCTGTTGGTAGATCAAGCCGGCGGTCGCGGGTTCGAATCCCGCTGACGGAACAAACATTTTTCAAAGTTCCTGGGTCATGGGTGTGTATTAAATATGTGTATGATATAATAAAAATCTTAAATATATGTATAGTATAAAAGTATTAAATATATTTCCGTTGTCTAGTACCCGTAACACAAGTCCATCAGGTACTTACCACGGGGCCAGACTGACGTGGTGTGAAGCGTCCATAGATATTATTATATTATTATTTAAAAGTTACATACGATGTAGCTAAGACGTTTCTACTGAAAACGACTAGTGCTGCCATCTACTTCAGATTCTGATTTAAGAAGCGGTACCTTACTCAGATAAGGTGCATGGTAACATTACGTTTTCCTTTAAGATTATAGCCTAACGAACCCACGGAAATCGTACAATTTTCCGGGATACGAGGCTAATTAAGTGATAGCGGTTTATGTGGGAAATACCGAAATGATAATATGAGAGGTTACTAACTTACATAGGACTGATAATCACACATAAATTACATACCGGTATGCTTATAGGTATACCGCAGCTGCTTATAAAATTACCTCCTTTTTAGGAAGTCGGCAGAAAGTCAGTAAAATGAAACATTTATGACTCTAACCAGTGAGTACATTTTTAATTTTTATATCCATAAAAGTTAACAAAGATGAGTGGTGCGTTGACAATGAATCCAGTCGTTCACATATCAACTGGTGACGTGGTGTTACGCGCGTGATGTTTACGTTGCGGCTGTGGTTGTGTGAGAATGGGAATTTCGCTGATTCAGCACCAACACTCAGCCATACTACCTAATTTTACTATTAAGGAAACGGGAGCTGTCAGTACGCATAAGGCGCTTAGAGCGCGTGGATTCATAATAAAATGTGGTATAAAGGGAAAACTGAATTTGTTGGCCTCAGAGAAGCGACGGCGACGCACGCGAACTATATACTGAGCCGACTTCTTCGGAGTTTGATGAATATTTTGACGATGGCGTCTCTACTGATGAGTGCAGTTGTGATGTTGAGTGTGATGCTGGCGGTCCTCGCGGCTCGACCGGCCCCAGATGAGGTGAGTTCAAAACGCGATCTATTCTTAAACCACAACCAAATCCAAAAGTAAACTATATAATCGAGGTGTAAAAAAACAACGTGTTAATGTATCCCATCCCATGTATTCCACTCGTATAAACATTGGCAACTCAAAAAAAAAAACAATTTATTGAATTCTTACAATGACTATCCCACCCACTACAGTTGAAGTCAGTCACAAAATTTTTGGCGCGTAAGAAAACAAACTTATTTTTTTATTTTGCAGTTGGACACAACGTCGCGCGTTCGTCTGGCGGCGCACAACCGTCAGTACCGGCGCGGGAAGGTGGGGTTCGCCGTGCGCCGCAACCGACACTCTCACCTCCCCCACGCCCACTTCCTGCGAGCCATGACTGGGTACAACCAATCCGCCACGTGAGTACCACCCTCCTGTATGTATGATGGGACTCTGTAACACTACGAATTATACAGGCCAAAGAGATAAATACAAAACACAGAGGGCGCTGCAGATACCAAAATTAGTTAAATACTGTAGCCTGTCTAAAGGACTACAGGCTACAGCCCTATGGTCCAGCCTCCAGGCTATGTCAAACCCAGCGGACAGATCAGTATTTACATTGAATTGACATCACCCGACCGAATTACGTAGGTCCGCCATCTATCAATGAATCAATTTCTGTAACATTTTATAGACGCCTAGTATTGTGGATAAACCATAAGCAAAAACCACAAGTCTGCTTATACTATTAATCCTTCGATCAGGGATTCTTAGAAATGCTGTTGTATTAAATCATTATGAATTAGGTTCTGAACCATAGACTAATTCGCACGTAGCTTAGGTAGCTATGAATTTTCGAACATAAACTTTTTACATTAGATAGTAGGTAAGTAAATCATGTTCACGAAATATGTTCTGGTAATTGATTTTACTACACCTTATACAGCGTGTCCAGCAAATATTGCGACATACTGCAGGGGGTGATAGCTGAGATCATTACCTACCAAAAAAACACAATTTATGTTCAGCAAAATGTTACGGATTTAAAGTTATACAACATTTAAAAAAAATCGATAAATCTCTACCTTGAGACAGATTTATTAGCATATCGCCAAGAAAAAAATCCTTTTCTAGTATATTTTTTTTTTACGTCAAATTATTCCTGAATAGTTAATCTACTTATTGATAAGTCGTTTTAATCAAAAACATTTATTTTTTAAGATATACTATTTTATTGTTTTAATTTTCGCAGAATGATTTTTCATCACTTAACTTTAACCTTCAGTAGTGAAAAAAAATTGTATGTGAGCGTTTTGTACAATAAACTTAAAAAGTTGCCTGTTTAATGGTGATTTTGAAAAGGTACAATACTAGTGGATATTCATTTTTAAATTATCAAAAATATTTATTTAAAATAAAATAAAAATATAATTAAAAAATTGTTAATTATTACTTAATAAATATTTATTTAAAATTTATACTCTATATATGTCATATACAGTATACGGAGTTATCGAGGATGTGGAAACGAGATGAGTGAGGATACGTAACATACTGTTACGTGCTAGGGTTCGAGGATTCGGAGAGAAAGACCTGGTGACTCTCTTGAAGACTTTATTCACAAACACTAGCTCACACAAATCACTAAGTCCAAACACTAAGCACTAGATCCAAATCACTGAGCACTATCACTGTCCTAGGTCGTAGCCGAGTCGTTAGTTCACTATCACAATCACTCACTATTGATCACTTGTCTCACTTTGAAGTCGCCTTGATGATCGCTCGGATCGAACTGAACTGACTGCCGGCTTGTTTACCTTTTATATGGCCCGCGTCGAATTCTGGAGCGTTCTATTTTGGATTGTTTACGTAAACACGCAATCACATAAACAAGGGTCGGGCTTTTCTAGAAGGTACGCGCAACTGTCGCGCGCAGGTAAACAACTGCCCGTATTCGTAACACGTAAACAACCGCCCGTATCCGTAATACTACTCCCCTCTTAGAGATGCTCGTCCCGAGTATCGTTGTTACTGTCATGATAACGCGCCAAACGGTCTATGTGTACCGCTTTGAATGTGCCTCTTGGTGGCTTTTGAATCCTGTAAGTCACATCATTCAATCGGGTAACCACTTTATATGGGCCGTCCCACTTGGTCTGCAACTTTGGAGATTTCCCTTTTCGGCGAGTTGGGTTATGCAGCCATACCAGTGACCCTTCTTCGAAGCCGCTCGTGTTCGCTTTCCGGTCGTATCTGGTCTTCATGTTCTCACTTGACTGTAACCCATTTTCCCGAACCATGGCGTGTATGTAGTGCATCTTTTCCCTTAAATCGCAGACATAGTCTTGTACGGTCTTTGGTTCCCCCGGTGACGCTCCTGTCAATAGGTCTATTGGTATTCGTAGTTCTCTACCGTAATTGACAAATGCCGGGGTAGCTTTTATGCTCTCATGCTCGGCGGTACGGTACGAGAGAAGGAAGAGTGGTATATACTTGTCCCAATCCTTTTGTCTATCATCTACCAATTTCGCCAAATGCCTCTCTAGAGTCTGGTTAAATCTCTCAACCATTCCATCAGACTGTGGATGGTACGTGGTGGTCCTCGTCTTATGCATTCCCAAAATTCTGCACACTTCCTGGAAGACCTGCGATTCGAAGTTCCTGCCCTGATCGGAATGGATTTCGAGAGGCACACCAAAGCGAGATATCACTTCTTCGACTAGCTTAGAAGCAACTGTTGTAGCTTCCTGGTTTGGTATGGCGAACACTTCGGGCCATTTGGTGAAGTAGTCCATGACGACCATAAAGTACTTGTTTCCCGATTCCGTCACGGGAAATGGCCCAGCTACGTCAACTGCAATTCGTTCCCACGGTGCGCCAATGTTATACAACCGCAGGTTCCCACGGCTCCTGGTCTGTGGTCCCTTCACTGCAGCGCAAGTAGTGCATTTGCGGCACCAATCCTGTACATCATCTCGACAATGCAACCAGTAGAATCGTTCTCGCACTTTTGTTAACGTCCTCTTAACACCTAGATGACCTCCTGATACGCCATCGTGTATTTCACGGAGAACATCCGGTACTCTCGTTCTTGGGACAACTATCTGAAGATGGAACTCTCTGCCGTTAGTCTTCTCCCATTTTCAGTAAAGTATTCCATTTTGAAGTATCAGACTGTCCCATTGCGCCCAGAACGCCTTAGTGACAGCGCCAGTGGGTGCAACCTCACTCCAGATTGGTTTTTCGTCACCTCGTTTCTTCCATGTGATGATGTGCCGTAGGTCGTCATCTGTTTCTTGAGCCTCCCTCATAGCATCATTCTCCCATGGACCCCAAGGACTTGTTTTCGTTAACTTTAATGTCACTTCATTAGATTCCTGCTTAACACAATGTTTGCAGTCCTCTGAACACGGTCTTCGTGAAAGGGCGTCGGCATTCCCATGCGCCTTTCCGCTGCGGTGTTCCGTCTTGAAGTCGTACTCCTGGAGCTGTTCAATCCATCGAGCTACTTGACCTTCAGGGTTCTTGAATTGCAGTAGCCACTTCAACGCTGCGTGATCAGTTCGCAGTAAAAACTGTCTGCCAATGAGATATTTGCTGAAATGTTGTAGCGTCTTTACAACAGCCAAGAGTTCTCTTCTTGTCACACAGTAGTTTCTCTCTGGCTTAGATAAAGATTTGCTGAAATATGCAATTACAACTTCTCTTTCGCCCTGCTTTTGAGATAACACCCCTCCAATGGCCGTGTTGCTTGCGTCAGTGTCGACTATAAACTGACCTTCAGGTTGTGGATATCCCAGGATTGGTGTTTCACACAGATGTTTCTTCAGTTTCTGAAAAGAATCTTCAGAAGTCTCGTCCCACATAAACTGTCGTTTATCTTCCGTCAGCCGATGTAATGGCTTGGCTATCTCTGAGAATCCCTTGACAAAACGCCTGTAGTAGGAGCATAGGCCGAGAAATGCCCGCACTTCGGTTTTGTTCTTAAGGGTTGGCCAATTTTGAACTGCTTCCAGTTTCTCCGGGTCCGTCTGGATTCCATCACTGGAGATGACATGGCCGAGATAGTTGACCTTACTCCTGAATAAACGACACTTTTTCGGATTCAACTTTAACTTGGCCCCCTCTATTTTAGCGAAAACTCGTTCTAGGTTTCGCAAATGGTCCTCGAAGTCGCGGCCAACAATGATGACGTCGTCCAAGTAGACTAAGCAAGCCTCTCCAACTAAGCCTGCCAGTACACACTCCATGAGTCGTTCAAATGTGGCAGGTGCGTTGCACAATCCAAAGGGCATGACGTTAAACTGCCACAAACCTTTACCGGTGGAGAAAGCTGTCTTCTCCTTGTCTTTTGGATGAATTTCGACCTGCCAGTATCCAGATTTCAGGTCTAGGGTCGAGAACCATTTCATGCCACTCAAGGTATCCAGAGTGTCGTCGATTCGAGGTAATGGATAGCTGTCCTTCTTAGTGACATCATTGAGACGCCTGTAGTCCACACAAAATCTTGTGCTGCCATCTTTCTTCTTCACTAATACAACAGGTGAGCACCACGGACTTGCAGACGGTTCAATAATCTTATGCCTTCTCATGTCCTCCAAAAGGCCTTCAACTTCTTTTTCCTTTGCAATGGGTATCCGTCTTGCTCGTTGACGAATTGGGTTCTCGTTTCCAGTATCTATCCTGTGCTGAACCATCGACGTTCTTCCAAGGTCGCCTTCCTGACTGGAGAAGATATTCGCGTGGCGTTGTAAAAACTTCTTAGCTTTCATGCTCTGCGAATAAGTCAGATTACTCTTGCAGTCGTCGAGTAGCTCAGTCACTAATCCATAGTTGCTGCTGTTTGCTGAGTCTGAGCCTGTGATCGAACTACACTTTCTCATCCAGACAACTTCCTCGCACTTTCCAATGACGTCACCTTTGTTCAAGCAGATCTCGTGATCACCCAGATTCAAAACCCTGACCACAGCGTTACTGCTTCCTCTAACAAGGGTTCTCGCCGTCATTAGTTTCCGCGCTGATGTCTTGGTAGGTATGTCTTCGATCAACACGCATCTGTTTGACTTCTTCTTTCCAGCTGGCGGTAGTTTTACGAGCACTCTAGCTTCCGCTCGTCCAGGTATAATGACTTCTTTTACACATGCGACTTTCCCGCAGGCGCCTCCAAGGATGAAAATTTCTTCTTCGCCACACTTGAAAACTCCGTCAGCGACATTAATTCTGCAGTTATGCTTCTTCATGAAATCCAAACCCAAGATGCAATCATCCATAATTTCAGCCACGATAACGTCATGGGGGTATGAGGATCCCCCTACATTAATCGTTACTGACATTTCTCCCAGGACGGGTATTGGCTGACCGGAGGCAGTAAGGAGCCGACAGTTAATTCTCCTCTTGTGTCTTCTTGTGGCTTTTACCAGATTTGGGTTAACTATCGTTCTAGAGGCTCCTGTATCTAGAGTCATTTTGCAATCCGTCCTGTTAATAGTCCCCTGAATCACAAGACTATTCCCGCTGCATGCTTGGGAGATAACAGTTATCGGGGCTTCCTCCGCGTCAGCCAGTACTCGCCCCTCAGTCCTGGCTTTTATTCGTTTCCCTGATCCCGGGCAGGGGATGAAGCTCCTTTCTTCAGCTCCTCTATTTGTTTCATGCGTTCCTCGAGACTTTTCATCCTTGCCAGATGGGTCTCCTTCTGCGGGCAGTTGAGCTGAAGATGGCCCCTCTCACCGCACTTATAGCACATGGCTCCATAATTTCTCTTCGTAGGAGCCTTAACCTCCCTGACTTCCTCGGGGACCTCGCGGATCTTATAGGTCTGCCGTATGTCACGCCGAACAGCCTCGACCTCTAAAGCATGCGCCAACGCTTCCTTTAACGAGGTGTGGTGACGTAGCCTTACTGCAGCTCTGACCTCCAGATCCCTGATTCCGTCGACAAATGCTTGTACAATATTCGTGTCGACCATTTTGGAATCGGCTCCTGGGTGTGCCTTCTTGACGAGTTTTTCAATTTCCAACGCCCATTGCTGTAGTCCCTCTCCTGAGCGTTGGACTCTGTCACGAAGTTGAGCACGGAACACGTGCTCCAGGTGTCGCTCCCCGTATCTGGATTCAAGGGCCTCCATCAGGTCTTGGAACCCATTTCCTGTATGTGCTTCTAGGACCGACAAAGCTTGCCCTCTGAGCGCAACAGTGAGAGCGGTCAGGCATTGTTCGTCAGTCCATCCGTTGGCAGAAGCAACCGTCTGGAATTGCTGACGATAAGCGTTCCATGAAGTAGTACCGTCGTATGGTGGCACTTTAACTCTTGGTCCTTGTACCACTTGCACCACTCCGGTAGTTCCACTAGACACCGCCACTCCTGTGGTTTCCAGGCGCACTACTTTCTTCTGAAGTTCAGTGAGGCCGGTTTTCACATTTTCTACATCCAATCCTAACCCCGTAACTCGTTCGTCCATTACGTCGACATCTTTACGAAGCTTTGTCACCGTGTCACTGACATCCTTTATAGCCAGAAGCGCCTTTTCTTGAAGGTCCTTTTGTTGCTCTTGTGACTCTTGCATAGCGCCGAGCTTGCGGTCTTGTGACTCTTGCAAAGCGCCCAGCTTGCGGTCTTGTGACTCTTGCAAAGCGCCCAGCTTGCGGTCTTGTGACTCTTGCAAAGCGCCCAGCTTGCGGTCTTGTGCCTCCATCATTGCCCTTTGAGAATCTTGCAAAGCCTGAATTAACTCAATTATGCTTTCTAATTGAGGAGCCATTTGAGGGGCCGTAGAAACTACGGGCGTGGCAGGATGGACGTAGCTAGTCGACGGGGCCTGAGTGGGCGTGGCCTGGTGGGCGGAGCCAGTGGGCGTGGCCATGTCCAGAGTGGGCGGGGCCTGAGGGGCGTGATTAGTGGGCGGGCCCCGGTGGGCGGAGCCAGTGGGCGTGGCTTCACCCGAAGTGGGTGGAGCCTGGGGGCGTGGTCAGTGGGCGGAGCCTGGTGGGCGTGGCCAGCGGGTGGGGCCTGCCCCGCAGTGGGCGGAGCTTGGTCCCCAGTGGGTGTGGCCTCCGCAGCTCCACCTCCAACTCCTCTCTCGGAGTCAATGGCAGCAGCTCGCTGCGCCCTTGTCCTGATACTCCCCTTGAAGTCCTCTCTCGGAGTCAATGGCATCTCCAAATCCCACTTCTGACACCAGTTGTTACGTGCTAGGGTTCGAGGATTCGGAGAGAAAGACCTGGTGACTCTCTTGAAGACTTTATTCACAAACACTAGCTCACACAAATCACTAAGTCCAAACACTAAGCACTAGATCCAAATCACTGAGCACTATCACTGTCCTAGGTCGTAGCCGAGTCGTTAGTTCACTATCACAATCACTCACTATTGATCACTTGTCTCACTTTGAAGTCGCCTTGATGATCGCTCGGATCGAACTGAACTGACTGCCGGCTTGTTTACCTTTTATATGGCCCGCGTCGAATTCTGGAGCGTTCTATTTTGGATTGTTTACGTAAACACGCAATCACATAAACAAGGGTCGGGCTTTTCTAGAAGGTACGCGCAACTGTCGCGCGCAGGTAAACAACTGCCCGTATTCGTAACACGTAAACAACCGCCCGTATCCGTAATAATACTTTGCCTCACTCAGCGCAGCGATTCCGCTAGCCTGAAAAGTCGATCGAATACAGGACTCTTTTGTATCGTGTTACAGAAGTGGGGAGGTGGTGTGGGGTGAGTTCGACCCCGGGGACGCGATGCCCCCGCCGGCGGTGGACTGGCGGGCGGCAGGGGCCGTCAACGCCCCCAGGGAGCAGCTACACTGCGGTAGCTGCTGGGCTTTCAGCGCGGTAAGTGACCGTTACTTTTGACTTAGATGTAGTTAGATTTCGATACAAGATAAATCTGGAATTTAATTTGACAATGACGACGAGGTACGATAGGTAATTTATTGCTCATTTATTCAATTATTTGACAATGAAGACGATAGGTCATTTTAATGTGCCACTGCGTTGATGTTGCGATCGAACTCGCGTGTCTTCAATCAGTTATTTATTTAATAGCACAAATGTCCAACGACGCTAACACTGTCTTATATTCATAGTTTAGTTAGCACAAAGTGCAAAATATGGTTACATGCAAAAATTTTTATGCAGGTCTATTCATACGCAGTGGCCCGGAAGCCAGGTAAATTTTTGGTCAATTATTTTTTCCCGGGCGAAACTTTGTAAAATGCATAAGAGACTTATACTATGAATACTAGCGACCGTCAACTGCGATACTCTGATAAATTTTGAAATGAGAGAAAATGACTGAAAAATATTTTTTTTTCTTCATCTTTGGGAGGCTGCCACTGCCCACCCCACCCACGGAGTCGCAGCTGACGGTCGCGAGTATTCATAGTATAAGTCCCATATTCATTTTATGAAGTTTCGGTTGGGAGGGACTTGGTCATGAAAATCTGTTGCTGGCTCCAGGTCTACCGAGGATTTCGCTGCTACCTTAACTCCAAATGTGAAGATAGTAATTTGATAATATTATTTCACAGATCGGTGCCTTAGAAGGGCAGTATTTCCTGAAATACGGCAAACTGGTGCGGCTGTCGGCGCAGAGCCTCGTCGACTGCTCGGTGGCATACGGCAACGGCGGCTGCAGCGGCGGCGCCACGGACAACGCCTTCAACTACATCCGCGACAACGGCGGTATCGATACCGAGGAGTCATACCCGTATGAGGGAGTCGACAACCAGTGCAGGTAAAAAACACGATAGTAATAATTAACTATACCCTGCGCGCAAGCTTTTTGGAATCGAGGGCTAAGAGGCGGAGTGGGCGGGGCCGGGTTTGAGTATCGATAAAATATATCCACATAGCAACATTTTTGGTATTTCTTTGAGCAGGTTATCTTACTTACGCGTGAAACGCCATATATACGCTAAATTCAGGCAGATTGCCATCGAGCCTGTTCTTCGAGAACTTGCCAAAATCTTTCAGCCCTATGGTATATACTTGTGTTCACACATGCAGATTCATCTACTTTGTATCCATATTTTCCAACGATTAGTCAAAATTACAAAATATTATAATATATTGTTACCTCCTTACAGAAGCGGCACGCCCCTCCCCGGCACGGGCGGCGTGCGCGTGGCGGCGGTGCGGGCGGGCGACGAGGCGGCGCTCGCGGCGGCGGTCGCGGCGGGGCCGGTCGCCGTCGCCGTCGACGCCACGCCCCCCTCCTTCCGCGACTACTCCGCCGGCGTATACTACGACTCCGCCTGCACGACCGATAACCTCAACCATGCGGTACGTGTGCCAGAATAAATAATAATTATGTTTGACACAATTGATAGCACTAAAGAATCCGACTGAGACAATATTATAGTAAATAGTAGTGAGATAGGTATAAAGACGCAATAATACAACATAAGCCGGCTCTGTCTCCGTATTTATAAATTAAATAAAAAAATAAAAAATATATATTAATCAAATAATTACAGTAAATCACATAAAATGATGGAGATATAGGTTTAGTACCAAATAAATAAGAGTTATTAAAATTGTTTAACATTGATTTTCATTCCCAGATGCTGCTAGTGGGTTACGGTACGGATGCGAGCGGCGACTACTGGCTGCTGCGCAACACGTGGGGCCGCAGCTGGGGCCAGCGCGGGGACATGAAGCTCGCCCGCAACCGCGGCAACCACTGCGGCATCGCCTCCGCCGCGCTCATACCCGTGCTGTAGACACCTCGAGTGGGGCCGCAGCTGGGGCCAGCGCGGGGACATGAAGCTCGCCCGCAACCGCGGCAACCACTGCGGCATCGCCTCCGCCGCGCTCATACCCGTGCTGTAGACACCTCGAGTGGGGCCGCAGCTGGGGCCAGCGCGGGGACATGAAGCTCGCCCGCAACCGCGGCAACCACTGCGGCATCGCCTCCGCCGCGCTCATACCCGTGCTGTAGACACCTCGAGTGGGGCCAGCGTGGGGACATGAAGCTCGCCCGCAACCCCGGCAACCACTGCGTGCAAACATTGAACATCCGATGCCAGTATTTTACCCTGACTAATATTTTATCCAAATACTAAAAGTATTTCATGAATCATGACTAAGGCGTATACATTTATTATAAAGATTATTGGCTGCGTAGAAGATGCTCATAAATTTATCTTCTCTTAATTTTTATAAGATACTGTAGTTTAAGTTCTGCGCGGTAAACGGCAGGTTGTACTCTGCTGTTGTATTGTGAATTGTGATATATGATAAAACTGTATAGTTTATATTTTACCTGTTAATGTGATTTTTATGCCGTTAAATAAAGACCCCGTCGAAGGTAAAATAACAACGGCCGTTAATATATAAAACAGAGCCTATGTAAGTTATGAAATTAAAAGACTGATATTTATTTTATTATAATGTTTTTTGATTTTATAATAATCAAGCCCTGTATGTACTACTTATGTATTGTTTACGGTGAGCTGTCGCCGTAAACAATACATAAGTAGTACACACACACAAATCACATAAAGAGAAGTTGTAGTAACTACACTTTACAACCTATAAATTGCTTTATGAAATCAGTATGTTTTCCGCTTTATTATAGCTTAAACTATTATGATCTGGGTTTAAAAACATCACAGTGATCTTTGATAAGGAAATACAAAAGAATTAAGTTATCGATTCAAATTAATATTTTATTGGCAATGAGCGTGCACGCGCCCGCAAAGTGCGTACGCGTGTGCGTCTACGCGACGATCGGGTACACGGCTAGAGTGGCGATGCCGCAGTGATTGTTCCTGTTGCGCGCCATCTTGACGTAGCCCCGCTCGCCCCAAGTCTCGTCCCAGGAGTTCTTGACGAGCCAGTAGTCCTGGCCGGCCTGCGTGCCGTAGCCGACCAGCGTCACGGCGTGGGTGAGTTTCCGTTCGGAGCAGTTCTCGTCGTAGTAGACGCCGCCGCCGTACTGGTGGAAGCTCACTTGGCCGGCGTCGATGGCGACGGAGATGGGGCCGACGGTGGCGACCGCGTGTTGGAGCTCCGCCTCGCTGCCCTGCTCGACTCCCACCACGCTGGTCACCCGCGCGCCGACAGCGTCCGCCTTGTATCTGCAGAATTGAGTTAAATTTTCGAATATTAAGGGCC
This sequence comes from Lysandra bellargus, assembly GCA_905333045.1. Lineage (NCBI taxonomy): Eukaryota > Metazoa > Arthropoda > Insecta > Lepidoptera > Lycaenidae > Lysandra > Lysandra bellargus. The sequence continues at coordinate 175,441 of HG995353.1, read as the reverse complement.
TGTTTCACCACTTCCTAATAAGTGCCGGATAGTCTATCCACCACTTAATTTGACAGATAAAGTATGGAGAATCTGTCAAATAAGTTGTGGATAGCCTATCCAGCACATTATCAGGAAGTGGCGAAAAGTTTTTAAAATAGCAGCGATGACAAGTGAATGTAATATACATAATATGTTAGAAAAATCGCTTGCATTTGCAACATGTAGAAGTCTCGATAATAATATAAAACAATAATTCCGTCGTTACTATTTGGGAGGACCATCGTGCAATGTTGTTCCATTGAATCCCTTCACATGTAAAACGCCACACGGCGCGCGGAGAACCATCTACCCTGTAGGGTCAACCTCCGTAACTCCGTGTGTGGTTTTCCCATTCGAGAACGGACAGATAGACACGTCAAACATGTTATGTATTGTTGTAAATTAATTGTTGCTAAGAAAGTTGCAGCGCTAAAGAAGTTACATTTACTTTAGTTGGTACTTTTTAAACTTTTGTATGGGCTTTAATAGGTATTTAAATCGTATATATATCGACGTATCTGTCTGGGTGCATTGCGGAATGCGCCCAGACGGCAATGTGGATTCCAGGGCGCACCCCTCTATTTCCAACTAAAAGCAAAAGGGGGTAGTCCCGACCGGCACTGGGAGACGTGGCCGCCGTCGGAGTCGTACGGGTAGCTGGCCTCCGTATCCACGCCGTTCTGTTCTATGATGTACTGGTAGGCCCGGGACGGAAACCCACCGCGGCACCCTTTGTCGTGCCTATCGCAGTCCACCAGATTCTGCTCCGACAGCTCCACCAGCTTGCCGTGCTTCAGGAAATTCAGACCCTCGAGGGCACCGATCTACAAATAAAATATTATATGATGATCATCTAATAGCTCCGGTGCCGGTTCTAGCACTACAAGCGCCCCGGACGAGATTTCTTCGGCACTCAGGGTGCTGGTAGAGGTAAAAAGTTTTGTCTGCCTTCAGCACCATCAGCCTTGGGCGGTCGTCTAGCGTCACCTTCCCTAACACCGCTACTTCATAGCTCGTAGTGACGTTTGATGGCCTAAGAGCCAGTCCACACGGCGCGTTGCGTCGACGCAGCGCTGCCGTTGCGTCCCCGAGACGAAGCGGGAGGGGGTGTTGACGTTAAGATTGCTTCGTAATAACGCTGCGATGACGCAGCGCTCGTGTGGACAGGCTCTAATACTGTGTCGTATACTCACAGCGCTGAAGGCCCAGCAGGAGCCGCACCTCCCCTGGTACTTGACGCGGGTGACGGCGCCCTTGGCCCGCCAGTCCACCTCGTCCGCCAGCGCTGCGCCCGCCGCCCGCACGTGCCACGTCCCGTTATAGGTCCCTGTGCCGCTGCGGGAGAACGCACATTAAGCCTTCTGTCATATATTACTAAATAGTCACTACGTAAATTCTGCTTGAATGGACTGATCGACCTGCAGCTTCTTGGTTATTTCGATACTCGTCACCTTTCGGCTTTCGTACATTAGTACTCGGTCTAAAAGAAGGGTAAGATCCCCGCGAGCACGCAGTAGTGAAACAGATCTCTGAAGCTCGAACGTGATCAAACGGACAACTAACCTAACCAACACGAATGAAAAGCATAACGTTCCTGCCTATCGAGTAATTATTATGTTAAATTGGGGTAAGAGGATGTGTCAGATCAGGCCGTCATCGTTGTGTGCCATGTCCAAACGATTTCGATGCGGTCTCACGTGATCGACAATATATTTCTACTTGTGACTTCTACTGATGACGTACATAACTATAGCTAGACTATAGTTATGTACGTCATCAGCTCGCTCAACGCTACAAAATTCGGGTCTATCTATTCCGTAAAAGATTGTAAGCAACTTCCAGTAATTTGATCGGTTCAATATTTTGAGATTGTTTTACAATTTCTGAATTTAACATTATAAGTTAGGTGCGAATACCTGATGCAGGAGAGGTATCGTCGCGACTCCTCCGGCGTGAGGTCAGCGAACTGGTTGACCGCGCGGGTGTAGGTGACGAGGCTGGCCGCGTGTTTCTTGTTGTGCTCCTCAACGATCTGCTTGGTCTTCACGAACAACTCCTTGCGGAAGAGGTCCTCCTTCCCGTAGTACTTTTTGTTGTACTTCGCCTGTAAGACAGTGTTTATTAGCAGTACGTCTTGATGTTATTTTTTATAGTAGTGGATTTGAGTACGCGAGGTTCGGAAGCGACTACTGACCAACTAACGGCAACGTCGCGCGGTTGTGAAAATCGACAAATTTTGGCGGCTGAAGTGTTTTTCGCTGATAGCGCGAAAACCGTAGAACCTAGGATTTTGATCTATTTGGAGCATAGTTCTCTCATTCTAAGCTACGATTTGAGATATTTTTGACGACTCTCCGTTCAGCAGTTTCCACGCTCCAAATGGGCTTGCTGACGGGATGCGACGGCAGCAAGCCCGTTTTCAAAGGCCTGTAACTCGAGAACTATTGAAGCTACATTAATATTTTTTTTGGAGCAGAGTGCTCTAAATAGGGCTCTATTGTAGAGTTTTTAATCATAATCCAAATCATTACCGTTTCAGAGATCTGCGTGGGCTTGCTGACGGGACAGGACGCCAGCAAGCCCACCGGTTAATCACGTCTAACTCCTTTCACATTCTAGTTTCGAAGTTGATTTTACGGGAGCAGAGTGCTCCAATTTTGCTCGAAAATTTGAACCACAATACACGATAGTACTCTCAACGGTTCCCGAGATCTAGCTTGGGCGTGCTGACGGGACAGGACGCCAGCAAGCCCACGGTTTTTAGCTCGCAGCATCGTTCGTATTAATGCTCCAATTTATTTACTTGACTGTAGAGGTGCTCCATTTTTGCTCTAAATTCTGATATATTGAAAATACACCTAGCTCGATTGGGCTTTCTGGGGGGACGCACACTGACCAACTCCTTGTGTCACTATCTGTTCAGTGTGTTAAAACTTAAAGAGTGCGAGGGCGCATAGCACAAAGCATCGAATTATATTACTTACCTGCAGTCTGCCACAGAGGGCGCCGTTTCCAAAGTTACTTGTAACGATGTAACAAAACTTATACACACAGCTATTGCCCAAGTTGATCCACACCAACATGAGTTACTTTTCGTCATAATAATATATTAAAATGTGGAGAATATATTATATCTTATCTTTTTTATTCTCCACTGCACAGAAATACGCACCTTATACGCGGCCCACTCCTGTTCTATGTCGTCCAGAGCGAGCGCCGCTGCCGCCAACACCAATAATACAACGGGCATCTTCATACTGATCTTCGTGTCTAGAGATAGAGCTAATAAAAAAGTTAATATACATTTTATAACAATAATAATAGCTCCCACACCGGTTTCGGTGACGGTGGCCGGTTTCATTGAAACCAGGCCAGCTACGCAGGAGTAATTTTATAGTGCCCAAGTGTGTGCGCAGTACACAAGAGCAATCTAATAGAGATTGCTCTTGCCTTTACTCTCATAACCCAGTGGGACGGAGGATGACACGACTGGCGAGAGATCAGGCGCAGGACCGACTTTTTACATGCCCATCCGACGCATGGATCATCTTACTTGTCAGACGATCAGGTGATCAGCCTGCATTGTCCTAACCAAACTTGGAAATAACATGTTTCCAACGCGGGAATCGAACCCACGACCTCAAGTCAAGTCGCGTCAAGAGCCGCGCTCTCTACCACTAGACCACGGAGGCGTCATACATTTTATAGATGCACTAGTAATTGTCTGATATGCAGGATTTGAGACAAAAATAGCCTTAACCTTAATATTTGTACTCATTAATAAGATAGGCAATATAATATATACCGTGCTTAATATGACAGAATCCTGATTCCTGAGACACTTACTACCACTACTAGGTAAAACATAGTAAATCAACACGTCTTATCGATATAAAAATTAGGAATAAGCAGTTGTAACTTGTACTTACCACTTGCACCGATGTAACACCTAATTGCAGGCTCATATTAGATTTTTCGCGTATTTATAAGTCGACAGTCTGGGATTTACAAAATATATGTCCCGAATACCAATAAACCAGGACGGTACTAAAATTCAAAATATGTTCGTTTGTTATCAGTCAGTTATTTTGAAGCACTTGTTACTTGTACTATCATTTCGACCCGTAGCGAAGGTAATAGTCGTGTTCTAGTCTCTCTAAATCCGCTATCCCCAACCCGCGGCCCGCTGGCCGCATGCGGCCCGCCGGGAATTTATTTGTGGCCCGCATGATGTTAAACAATTTTGAAATTATCGCCCACTGGCAAAATAACGTAAAGTCTACGTGATAGTCGTTAATTTTTTTCCACTTTTAAATCGTTAATTTTGAAGAATGTTGTTTTTTAACTCTAAATATTTTCTCTGTGGTATAATTAAATACTTTTAATGAATTTCTTTACAGATCCACAAACTGCTGTTGTATGTAAGAATTCGTCGGTAGGATAATATGGTGTAGAAAATGTTCACAGCATAATACTTTTCGTATTAACCCACCAAGCCCCATAAGGACACCGGTGACCGCGATAACAATAGATTTTCAAGAATCCGCGATAGAACGATTAAGTTATTACACCTTATCTTGTTCCGCTGCACCGTCCCTTAATTATACAAAGAAAATAGATGTCCCTACTTCCAATATGCCATTTCAATGTAAATAATATGAATCTTTGACACAAATCTTTTATTTTATATAAAACAAATGTTTACATTAGGCTATTTACAAAGTGTACGAATGGAGTCGATTCACAGGAAACTAATTATCTGGTTCATGTATTATATCCGTGCAGATTCGATTTGATTTCAATAAAAACAAAAAAAATCTGATCTATTTATTGTGTGATGAATACCTACGTGATATTAAGTATTATTATCATTATAGTCTGTTGCTGAGCTTGGTTTACATAGTATTTTACGCCAAGATGATTAGTGTCCACAGAGACCAGAGTTGGAGGTTAATGCTAATTTGGCCGAAAACGTCAACCTTTACTTATCAATATTGTTAAATTGTACTGATAAATTACAATTTACTTACAAACTCTAACATTTAGTATGTACATACAACTTATTCGTAGATTGGCACAATTGCGGAGACCAACGCCATCTAACGTCGACTGGCTACTACAAAACTTTTTAACTCACTGCCACATATTATGGTCTAGCGACTCATGCCGCCGCTGCTTTGTTGTGGCGCAGAGCAAAATGAAACCTATAGCCTAGTTCATACAGTGGCGTTTTATTTGAAATTTTGTCGGTCGCGATCGCTCGCGATAAAGATAAGAAAGTCACAGGACAGGGCTTCGGCCAAACCTACGCGTCAGTAACGCGGGACGCGGGACAGAAGTGTCTGCAATGCGAAACTGGGCTTGTACCACGAAACCGTTTTGAGACTCAAACGTGAAATGACGTTGTTAGAGAAGGACGCGGCATTCTCGTCCGATTGTGTGAGTCTCAAAACGGTTTCGTAGTAGGCCTACTTGTGTGCACACCTGCGCGGCTACGCGCTACGGTGCGAGCCGTAGATTCCCGCTCTGACCACGCGAACGTCCCGCGTTGCAGACGCTCCCGCTTCGCAGTCGCTTTGGTCGCGTAGTTTTGGCCAAAGCTAGGTCAAGGTCGCTAGTCTATAGCGACCTTTTGAAGCGAGCGTCTATACTACCCTCGCTATCTTAAGTCGTACTTTATATGAACTGTGTTTGATGACATAAATTTCTTCATCTTTGTAAAAAAAAGCACTTGTGAAATTTATAGAATAATACATTTCAATTGGGCAATAAATTACGAACTTTTTGTGTAAGACACAAAACAAAATGTACGTATGTATTCTCTACGATACAACATACACTTACGATTATGTACAGTACTTATCACAACTATTTACACAACGTATTGTATATATAAGACAAAATATGCGGAAAGTTTAGTGTAAAATGTATAATAATATTTCTGAAATAGCATAAAAATTCTTGTGTGTAAGCGAGACTACCAGAGTTTTTATGCTCGAGACTCTTAGCCTAGATGCTTTCGTTAATTTCGGAATTGAAGTTCGAAAACAAAAATGTACGAGTTTTGACATAAGGCATTGCAAATGTCAAGCCAATTAGAGGCCTAATATCAAATCACATACAATTTAATTCGACCAATCAGTTTGAAAGACCGCATCTAACCTCGAATATCCCAACTTGTTCGACTATTCCCTATTACAGTGCAAATGTTTAAATATACTACACTACTAATTAAATAATAATAACTCAGTATCTTCTGACTTTTTAACATCAAACAAAGACGGGAACAAATATTCTTATCAATAAAGGAGTAAGAATATTTTCTTAGAACAAACCAGTATAAATGACTAGAATATATACAATCGAGAATGCCCGTATTAATTGACAGAAAATACACTATATAATTCTCTACTTGATAATGCACGTCACCATGATATTTTTGTCAATTAATAGTACAACGAAAATACACTCACACCTTCTTTCTGGGAAGACAAAGAGCAAGTCAGTCGGCATTCGACAGGTTGCGACGTTTTTTATTACTAAGACAAAAGTAACAAAATCTATAGAACGGATATCCTAGCACAATTGAAAAAGAATATAATCAATCAAAATGTGGTAACTTTGTCATGAGAGCGCCACGTTTGTGCTGACTCTGCTCGATAGGCCGTGCCTCCTGAGCCGTCAATCTATTTCTTCTTGGGCTTCTTGGGATTGCGCGAGCGGCTCTTGGCCTTGCAGAGCGGGCAGATCGGCGCGTTGCGGTGGATCTGCTGGTGGCACGACAGACACGACTTCATCGGCGGCGGCTGCTGCCTGCAACCACAAACACCACACCACACGTGACAACACCACACCACACGTGATAGCACGGCACAACACGTGACAACACCACACCGCACGTGACAACACCACACCACACGTGACAACACCACACCGCACGTGACAAGTTGACAACACGCGTTGGCACATGTCAACGCTTGTTGTGTGGTCGCGTTTCACATGCCACGACGGCAATTATTATACGTGACGTATAAATGTGTCACACGGTGCAAATATCATGTGTGTGTTGCTGCATGTCACCGGTTACACGGTCAAATTTTCATCAATCTGATCCATCAATCTGATTGACGGAATATTGATGGTTATAAAAAGTTCATATTAAAAATATGATCAATCCATCAATCCGTGGGTTAGAACGATCAAATTTTCGTCAATCCACACCAGATTGATGGATCAGATTGATGAAAATTTGACCGTGTAACCGGCGACTATGGTTATAATGTTTTTGATGCTTAAAGTTTATAAGTACGTTGTAAAGATTATTTTTCTGAATTTTATATATAGGGTGCAATTAAACCTTCCTGCCAAATTTTTTCCAGGGCTTAGATATCATTAGGAGAGTCCATTTAACACAAAAAATTGGGTGTTTATTTTTTCAATGACATATTTTATCCCATTTAAAATCGTTGCAGAACGGTCACTCGCGGCGCGGTGGAATGAGAGGGGGTGCGCGGGATGAGGCGCGCGCGCGGGGGCACGTCACGCGCGGGTGACGCGTCGTGTCCATTAATTGTAGTGTTTTTTAGGATAACTTTCGGAAGCTATATTTTCTCAACATTTTAGTAGTGAGTGACTATAAAAGAAAAAATACGTGCATTTTTATTTTTAACAAGAATCAATTATCAAAATTTGGCAGGAAGGTTTAATTGCACCCTGTATTTTGCTCTGTTTGAATTACTTTTGCAGTTTGCTTTTGTAACTATAAGAAGCAAAATATTTATCATAAAAATTATAGTCAGTAACTTAAACAATTGAAACAAAAATATAGCTAAAATTAATAAAGCAAGCGAGGCGTCTCGTCGCAGCAGCTCTACTTGATAATTGATATAGTTCTAATTTGAAAAAATATTTTATGAAGTAAAATTTACTGAAATATTTTATTTAATTGATTAAAAAATAATATGCTTGATAGTAAAATTTATGAATTTTGCTTATTTATGCAAAAAATCAATCTCTTCTAGTAGGCAGTTGCCAATTAGAATGTCCTCCCAAATCCCAATGTATTTTATTACCAACATAACTAACATTGTAGCGTTCACAATTTTCCGCTGGACTCAAAATAGTTACAATAATTATTATTATATTTTATATCATATCTTGATAACAACGTATACTTCGCTGCGGGCGAGCGCGACGCACGTGCGGGGGAGGGGAGGGGGATATGTTTGTGTGTGAGGGACGAGGGAGGGGGTTAGCAAGCGCAACATAAAACACGGTCGAACCTCAGCGAGACGGTAAGGAAATCTTGTTGGAGGGCAGACCTGAACGCGGGCGGCGGCGGCGGCGGCTTGCGCGGCGCCGGCGCGAGCAACCCCGCGCCGCCACCCCCCGCGCCCGCCGCGCCCGCCTGCCGCACCACCGCCGGGAACCGCCTGTACACACAAAAACAATGTTATTTTAACACATGTTCTGGCTAGATATAGCTTCAAGCAGCCACACTCTCGACACTAATTGTCATCAAACATACAAAAACTATAATCGTATGATATCAGCATCAGCTTATTAGCCGCTACGTGCTTGCTCTGTACTATGTACTTATATTACATAATAATTATTATAGAACTTTTTTGGACTCTTAACAGTCAACAGCAAGGCATATGCGTAGCGGCCGCAAAGAAAGTTCAGGACAAAGACCCTGAATAACTTTGTCTATGTCTCGCCGATCTCAGAAACTTCGATAGCGCGACTCCGGATTGTACGCTGTTTAGTCCGCTCCAAGCACAAGGGTAAGAGCACATCGATATACGACTGGCTCTTCCATATCTGCAGGCGGGTCACCTGGCGCCTGGCACCTGGCGCTGTACTCACTCGGGCGTGATGGGGCTGCCCTCCTCCTCGTGCAGGTCGGGCAGGCGCTCCAGGCCGAGGCACTGCCGCCGCAGCAGGTCAACCTCGGCCTTCAGCGGGCGGTAGTCGTCGTGCAGGCGCGAGGCGGCGCTCAGCTTGCGGCTCATGCTCTCCTCCGTCTGCTTGATCACTGTCTCCATCTAAAACGTACCATAATGTAAACTAGGTCACACTGCAGTTTCATTTTCGTTAAAATGTATAAAATAATGTATCCACTTTTAACATTACAAGGCCGAGTATGTGGGTCATATTCATTTTTAGGGTTCCGTAGTCAACAAGGAACCCTTATAGTTTCAGTCTGTCTGTCCGTCCGTCTGTCTGTCTGTCCGCGGTTTTGCTCAGAGACTATAGGACCAAACAAAGCTGTAATTTGGCATGAATGCACATATTAATGATGCCGACAAAATGGTACATGGAATCTTTAAAAATATTTTTTTTATGGTACCTTCCCTACACATCAAGTGGGGGTGAATTATTTTTTTCGCGTTCACCCCATCGTGTGGGGTGTCATTGGATAGGTTTTTTAAAAATATTATGACTATTCATAGATCATTTTCCTATTTAGAGATCCATTTGTGAAATATTAAATTTTAAAGTGGAAAAAATCGTTAGAGTCCAGTGCCCCCCCCCCCCCCCCCTTCTACCAGCTAAACGGCTGCTTCTGGAAATGTGAAAAAATTAACGGGAGTAGGAAATATGCTGAATTTAAAAGGAAAACTATCACGGCTACGAAGACTTCCTAAGTTATTGAGTAATAGTCGATCAACTAAAAAAAACGTGTTTGGCGAAGTATAAAGGAACTTTTCGTTGAAATTCTTTTGAAAATAACTAAGATGATGTTGTTACTAGTATAAAACACGTTATAAATATACATTCATTGACCATACAAAATTTAAAAAAAAAACTAGCGGTACTACGGAACCCTATATTGCGCGTGGCCCGACACGCACTTTGCCGGTTTTATAAGTGTTAAATGTGCGTGTACATAAGTGTTTGTTACTTTGTTTGTTTGTTACTTTAAAAAAATTACTGAACGAAATTTAATAAAATTTGGTTTAAGTAGCAGTTAAGCATGTTAAGGTTCTAGAATCTGGATTAACACAGTTGCTATTCCGAAAGATACGATATTCAAACGGCGGGTGTCGCGGCAAGAGATAGTCTAACATACAGAGTAAATATGGGACTATAATGTGGTACTTGCACATTTATTTTTATTTCAAACTTATTTTAGGCGATACAGTCAGAGTAGCTACTGTTCAAAGTTGACTACACCTGGAAAACATTCCAAAGACTGTGATATGTATCTAAGGAATGAATAATCACATCCCCGAATATGATGTACAGCGCTGTATCCTGCCTGCTCTAAATAAACATAAGCAACAATGAGAGTCGGCGTATGGCGCGGACAGGACAAATAAACATCTACACGCCGCCGCCCGCCGCTACCACAACACACATTGTTTATGTTGCTATAAACAGCCGCTAATCGCTATTGACAACAGTATGGCAATGCTTTTATTAATCAAATGCGTAGCTTTGATCGTGGCTTATTAATTTTGTGTTATAAATTCAGACTTCTGAAATTCCTTTATATTATAAATAATATTTTGAATAAAGCAATTATTATTCTACACCCAAAATATTGCAGACATTTTGGCATTTTATTACTTATCTATTGATTTTTTCAGCTTAAAATATCAATACATAACTGTATTTTAAAAAGTTAAACCGACTCCAAAATTGTACGTAATTGAGAATTAAAACTCCCTATCTCCAAAACTCCTTAACCGATTTTGATGAAACTTGCACTGTTCCCTAAGTTGAACAATACCTAGTACAACAACAAAAGAATTACTGAAATCGGACTTGTAGTTCCGGAGATAATATGCGTACACAAACATAAAAACATACATACATACATACATACACTTTTGAAATTTGGCACATTTGTTCAGAAGCTGTCATAAATTAACATATACAAAAACTGGGCAATTCTGGAAATATTACATACATACGCGTCGAATTGATAACCTCCTTTTTTTGAAGTCGGTTAAAAACATACACAAGAATAAACCATAATATCTATTCTGTATTTAGTTACTGACAAATTAACTTTTTTTTAACAATTACCTACATAGTAAACTTGTAGGTAACTTCAATGTTTTTGTGTGTCACAAAGCTACAAGGACCATTAAAAATTATTTTTAACAAATTATTTTCTAACAAAAAATTAAAACCGACTTCCAAGGTAAAAACAAAAGTAATACTTATTCATAAAAGTAATCAAATAATTCTTATTCCTTATTATAGTGGCGTCTTCAAACTTCACCTAAACCTCAACTATTTCTGTACTCAATCTTCACACTTTTGAAGTCGGTACCAGCCCGGAAAAGTTCTGAGATCCTTGACATAGCAATTACGCTAAGGTAAGCAGACCCCCATTTTGGGCATTCGTTTACTAGGCTAAATGTGATGTCGTAAATAATTCTTTTTCACTTACATTGCAAAATCAGGCTGAACCCTACGAGATTTATCAAAATAATGTACTAAGTATTGTACACTATGAAAAGGTCTACAGAAAACTTCACGATGGTACAATATGTCTATCTCTTATGGATATCCCATAATAACATTTTTTTGTCATTTACTTTTAACTTCAAATAATGGCTAATTTTCGAAGGGATTTTTACCAATACAGAATTAATCCTTATTCAATTAAATACTTTAAATACATTATTGATTTAATATAGATCTATACGTCATATGATTTAAATATTTTCGAAGATATTACAGATTTAAAAATTGCAGGACCTAGCTTTTGCAGCAGTACCGACCGATCACGAGTAGTAATCAATATAAATCAAAACTACTGAATCAATTTTAATCATTTTTTCAGGGAGTGACATAAGGCTATAATATATTTTATGCCCGTGCGAAGCCGGGGTGGGTCGCTAGTGAGATATATAACTGTCTGTGATCCACAATGCATTTAATTTATTTTATAATTTACATTTACAGACCCTACCTTTTACCTTAATGTAAAATGTTTGAGGACAGAAAGGTGCAGAAAGGTAAAATTAAGAACGGAGAAACATTAAGGCATTAACCAGATTTAAGAAACAGCTCCTCAAGTAACTATGTATTGTTGAGTGGCCAGTAATTTTTTAGTATGTTTGCTCCTAGACAGTTAATATTTTCACACTGTATACAAGTATGATACTCATGTAGGTACATGACACACAGTTGGCACCCAAGACATAGGTATGCTACAAAAGTACAATCTGTTAACTATAGCAGCATCTCAAGAAACCCAATGTTTAGCATGATCTCAGCGCTAAGAGCTGTTTATGAATATTGGCCTCGGTGTACAAACCGCATTGATGTCGGCATGTATCTGTCGCAGCTCCTCCACGTGGCTCATCTTCTCCTGCTGCAGCAACTCCATCTCCCGCTTGTACTGCGCCAGGCAGCGGCCCTCCTGGTCCCCGCTGCGCACCTCATTCAGTATACTCCGCTTTAGCCTCTCCAAGGTTATGGTCTTATTTCTAAAATCAAAACAGGAAATGCAGCAATAGATGATAAGAATTGAAGAACTGTCTACAACTTTTGGAAGCATAAACCGCTATAAATTTTGGTAGAATACAATAATTAACAGCATAATTTAGCATTATACGGCTTCTTACTGTTGGTAGCTATTTTTCTGAGGACCAAAATAAGCCGTGTGGTGTACGCGCTTAGAATACAGGACAAACAAAGTTTGTTCTGTTTTCTGAGCGTACGCGGTATGCAAATAATATCTGAATATAAATTTAGCAATTTGTGATTTCTGTATGCATAGTATGTTAATAGTGGGTTCCGATTACATACAATTATTTTATAATTGGTGTGCTTTTGCAAAAAAAACAAACGGTGTCAAGTGTTTATTGATCGGAGTCCACAGGTGCGAATGTTTATAGTAAAATAAACTCATTAAATACCCACCTAATCTCTTTCATTGCTTCGAGTTTGTGATATATTTCGCGTTCGTTCTCTGCAGTCATTTCTTTCAGGTTTCACTCTATACAAAACACTTTCCGTAAATAAAAATTTGATAAAACACAAAAGCCTACACAGTACACTGGGAAATCGCGGCGCGGCCCGAAGATTGAGATCTGATTTTTGAAACAGGGTTGCCATCTTTTTCTGACATTGACATTGACGTACCGTAAGACGTTGATCGTTAGTCATTACTCGTAAGTCGTAATCGTTACTCGTTGGCCGTTGCCCGTGCAACGGTGCAACTGTCACCGAACCAACATTGGTCTTCTTCACTGCTTAATCAATATTATTAAAATATATTTTTAAATATTACACGAAATAGGTATTAGGTACTTATAATAAGTGAATTCATTATAAATACTATAAAGCAGGGCTTCATAACGTTATCGAATAACAGAAAAAATATCGTTACGTACCGTTATTTTCATAATGGTAGCCAGATAACGTTATTTTTTTATCGATATCTAGTAAAATAACGTTATATTTACGGTTATTATTATAACGTTATTTTTTCGTTATGGCATAACAAAAAAATAACGTTATAATAATAACGGTAAATATAACGTTATTTTCTGGTATCAAGTATGCGATCGTGCACAGTGCACCAAATCTCACTGATATTTAAAATGTAATTAGCGGTCTCTGTGAAAATACAAAGAAAAAAATACACCTTAAAAGCGTGATTACGTTTAGAAAATTTTCCCGCCTGTCATGACTTTCTTGACGGACTATAACGTTATCAAAGAACATATATTTACCGTTATAAATCCTATATATATTTATAAAGTTATTTCTAGTATCGGTTAAATTTTCATAACGTTATCTATGCCCTTGAAGCAATAACGTTATGAAAAAATAACGTTATTTGAAGCCCTGCTATAAAGTGGGAACTCACGCATAGAGACGATAAACTGTCCCACCCATGACTGATCTCCAATAAACAAGTTGTTTAATGGAGGTCAGATAAAAAAAGTTTCATGGCTAGCAACCCAAAAGCTATTAAGGTCCCCCACACAGGTGCGTTATTATATGTCGATAATATCGGATGTTCCTTGCACACAGCTGCATTTTTAAACTCCGATATTTCTTACAAGAGAGCGCCGCGCCGCGACATATGCAAAAAAGTCAACGCAGCGCACGCATATGCAAGAAAGACTCGCAACAAGTCAGCGCCTACTAAGCCTCCCACAGACAGGCGCGTTATTATCGGTCGATAAAAACGTATGCATTATTGCGATAATGCGTCCCGAATCCTTGCGCACAGTTGCGTTTTTATCGTCCGATATTTCTTACGAGAGAGCGCCGCGCCGCAACCAGTGTTGCCGACTCTTCAAAAAATTTCCTCTTAAAGCAACTTTTAGACTGGGTTGCACCAACTAATTTTAACTTTACCTATAACTTTAACTTTCATTACAGTGCAAAATGTCGAATCTCTGGTTCTTGGTGGAAAATATGACTTATAGCCTTTCTCGATAAATGGGCTATCTGTGAAATAATTTTTCAAATCTGACCAGTAGTTCCTGAGATTGGCGCGTTCAAATAGGCCCTTTCAAATAATTTTCCCCCGTTTTTTCCACATTTTCCTCTATTTCTTCGCTCCTATAAGTCTTAGCGTGATAAAATATAGCCTATAGCCTTCCTCGATAAATGGACTATCTAACACTGAAAGAATTTTTCAAATCGGACCAGTAGTTCCTGAGATTAGCGCGTTCAAACAAACAAACAAACAAGCAAAGTAACAAACTCTTCCGCTTTATAATATTAGTATAGATTGCTTATTATCTTCAGAACTACTGGAGCAGTTTTATGTTATTTGGCAAACATGAAGAATACCACGTGACCAAGACCACGTGAAGGGACATAGGCTATTTTGCGGAAAAATATACGGTTGCGTGAAATTCCCAAATTACGCAAGCGAAGCCGCGCGTAACATCTATATATAATAAAATCGTAGAAAAGTCAATTCTGTACATTGAATATTTTTGTACAATAAATAATACTTGGGATCTGATCTACTATGCTAACGCGGACGAAGTCGCGGGCAGCAGCTAGTTTATAATAACGCGCTTTTATACGTTCAGAAAATATCAGGATGATGTTGAATGTTCACAGATTTGTCTTTGGAGTTTGGTGTTTTAAAAAATGTCATCTACTCGAAATGAAAATGGCCGATTGATCGTTGAAAGCGGCTTGCTGTCAAAATATAAAAATAATTTTTGTTATCGCGCATGCCATAATTTATGAAGCTCCAAAGTTTTAATTCGTCGATTAGCAACTAAAGCTTAATGAATTCGATTTATACAATCTTAAATATCACAAAAGTTATCTCGCAAAGGTCATTTACACCTTTGCAAATTGCTTCGTGTCGCACCTATTGAGATAGCGCCAGGCGCTTTTACGGGCTGTTTACATCCTAAAATGAGTGAAGACGGCGGCGATGACTCCCCGCCTCGTCCCAAGAGTAAAATCAAGAGGGTGATGATAGTGTCGTCCGCGTCGGAGTCCGACAGTGAGGAGAGCGTTGTCGTGCCTGGGACACGTAGAAAGAGATTGAGGGTGAATATATTTTGTGCAGGTACCAGACAATCTTCCGCCTTTCTAGGACCTCACTGATTATATTTTTCAGGTTTTAAGTGATGAAGAGTCTAGCGACAGCAGCGGGAGTAGTGTGGTGGTGGCGGGAGTGCGGCGGCGGCGCGCCCTGCCCAAGCTGCGGGACTCCGACGCCGATAGCGATGACTCGGCCGGCTGGGCGACTGACCAGGACGCGGGCCAGCCTGCCACATCGACGGCAAAACCTACCTCGGGGTTCGCCTCCGATAGTTCGGAGGGCAACTCGGACAAGTGTTCAATCTGTCTGCTGAGGTTCACGGACCAGGAGACAGGGACTCCAGAGAACTGTGAACATGTTTTCTGTTTTGACTGCATCACAGAATGGTCCAAAAATGTCAACACCTGTCCGGTGGACAGGATCACTTTCAAGTCTATCATTGTAAGAGCATGCCTGGGTGGACGTGTCCTGCGCACCGAAGAGGTGAATGTGACGGAACGTAGGTCACCATCAATAGAATATATTGAGTTCCAGGACCTACCTACTAATTGTGAGGTTAGTACTTGTTTACTCACTTTGCTACTCAAGTGGCATGTATGGCTATTTTACAACCATAATCTTTATAATAATAATAAATAATTATTTGGGTGAGGCCACCAATTTTTACTAATTTGGTAATATTTTTTCTCCACCCTCTGTGTTTTAAAAAATTATTGTGTTTATCTTATGTTCGAGAACTGATTCTAACGAAGAAAATAAAGCACTCAAGAATGCATTAGAATTATTTCAGTTCAAATAATAGTCTAAAAATATATTTATAATTAAACATAAAAGAAGGTAAGAAGATAGCTTAAAATATGCCATCCGCCGTGGAAGAGGTGCACTTCAACAGTCGCTGTAGCTGTAAGTATAACAGATTTGAAGATAAATCGGATATGCTATGAATACTTATATAAATGGCTATTACCTCACCTATTTTTTATAGTATTTTAAGATTACTTTCTTTATAAACCTTTTAAAATCAAATAAATTGTTGGAAACATCAATTCTACTCCACATTTAAATGTCACCAATAATACCCATTTATTATTGTCATTTAGCGTTAGGGAAGGTAAAATAGGGAGGTGGCACAGCATTGTCACCTCCCTACTCTACGTATGATTTTACATAAACTCGTAATATCCTATCAATCGTGGCAAAATGAGACACAATAGCTTTTTTCCACAGTTAACATTTGAACCTCAGATGGGCTGTGTACACAATTTTTTTAAAGGAAGTGTTTTTGTGACACAAATGTAAGTATTAATGTTTCATATAAAACTATCAATGCATCATGCGAGTAGTCAAAAGGGCCATGTTTGAGACTATAATACTAACCACATTGTGTATTATTTACTAAGATAGATAGATTAGAGATAAGTTTGATTTTCTCAACGCTAAGGTTGCGTAGAAATAAAAATTTGCTACCATTTTAGTACGTAGAGTAGTGTAAATTCTTTTTATTGTAGTAGAAGTATCTACATTACTAACACAATAATTCAGTGCCAAATCAGCAAAAATTGGCGGCCTCACCCATTTAACAAATATTTTGTCAAAAATATTTTTATAATATATCAAGCTGTACTGTATTGTGAGGTAACCATATTATAATGATGTAACAAATGAGACAGAAATGCTAATTATTGATATTGTGTTCCTATGATGAAAAATAATAAAAAAAAGGTATTGATGATGTTTATCTCTGTTGTAGATCTGCCACAGTCCTGAGAGTGAAGAAACCATACTTCTGTGTGATGGTTGTGATCTTGGATACCACATGGCCTGCCTCACACCGCCACTCACTACGGTCTGCCTCCATAAACCATCACATTTCAAAATAAAAAAAAAGTTTATAATATATTTATATAAAATCTATGAATAATAAAAACTAAGGAAGAGTAACTCCATCAAAAAACATGCTCCAAAATACTTGTCAAAAAAGTGTACCTTAGGTACACATTTAGGTATACATTTGCAATATTTAGGTGGCCTTGAGCGGTATAAAGGCTGACATTACATGACAGTTCGAATGGAACCAAATTTAAAACGGTAATAGTATGGGAGTTACATTTCCTTAGTTTATATTATTCG
This sequence comes from Lysandra bellargus, assembly GCA_905333045.1. Taxonomy (NCBI): domain Eukaryota; kingdom Metazoa; phylum Arthropoda; class Insecta; order Lepidoptera; family Lycaenidae; genus Lysandra; species Lysandra bellargus. Next base: position 157,794 of record HG995353.1, on the reverse strand, counting down.
TAGTATAAAATACTGTTGTTAAGTCAGTGAGTGTTATGAAATTCTTGTTTGATTCCAGGTTCCCATTGAGCAATGGTTTTGTCCGAATTGTGCTGAACTCCTAGAAGATGCCATTCACCTTTCAGAGGTTGAGGATTTATTTTCTGATGGAGTAGAACTACAGGAAGGACCACGTCCGTCTGCTCTTCGAGCACCCAGAAATGTTAGGCGATCAGCTAGAAACTCAACAAATACAGAACAACCCTCCACATCATCGGGTCGTCGTAGAGCTAGCGCGCACGAAGCACCTACGACATCTCGATCGATCCGAACTAGCAGACCGAGCTCTAGTTCTGCAACCAGACGACAAACATCATCCATAAAGAGAAGGCGAAAGAGAAGAAAAACTAAAACCATAGTTATTGAATATGAAATTGAAGGAAATGGAAAGTTTCCTATAACAAAGAGAGTAACTAAGAGGATAAAAAAGAGAAAGGTATATATGTTGTACTACTTGTATAAACTTAACTAGCTATTTTACCGAGGTTTGCTTGGTATTCGATAGAACACGAATAAAATGACATTTTCTAAAAATGATTCCTAGCTAGATCAATTTATCGCCCTCGAAACCCCCTATATACGAAATTTCATGAAAATCGTTGTAGCCGATTCTGAGATCCCAATTATATATTATATATAAAAATTGCTTGTATAATCCTTCAGGCCCCGCGCGAGCACCGGTGATCGCGACAACAATAGAATACAATAGCAATTCCTGGAAGTTCCGACTGAAGTATTAATACTTCAGTCGGAATTTCCAGGAATTGCTATTGTATTCTATTGTTGTCGCGATCATAGTATGGCTGATTTTATAACTAAAATCTATGTCTATTTAGACATAATACCATAAAGTTGACCTAATATTTATATAATATAACATATGCAATTTATAGCAACTTTTGTTACGAAACAATTTTCATAAATACAATATATGTATAGGGCGTAGGTAGGCTGTGTATGTACCACGAGCAAAGACGGGCGGACCACTAGTATTTAGTATACCTATAATGCGATGCCTACAAACTACAAAACCATGACATTATTAGGTAGCAGGCTGTATGGAGCGTTTTGGGAGGTCTATTTTATGTGATTGTTGATTTGTGAATCTTGGAGTCTTTCTTTCACTGATTTTACTATTTTTAAGAGGTGCTTTCAAGAAAGAAATATTGATCAAGCTTATTATACGATTTCAGACGAAACGTCGGCCTCGGACGGCCGCCCGGCGCACCCACGTGCGAGAGAGCGTGCGCGCCAAGCTCGCCAGCCTCAACTCCGACCGACGCGCCGAAATAACGCAGGCCGCCAACGCCGCCGTCGGCGTCCAAAACCTGGCGATGCACAGATACAGAGCGGGCATCCCCTCCCTCAGCCTGCTGGGGAACCCCAATCAGCTGGACTACTTCTCCGATGACGAGGATCACATGTCGGAGGCGGCCACCACGGCCGTGGCCACGAGACCCACTGTTAATATACTCAGTGCGTACAGACAGGTAAAGAGAGAAAATAAATTGCACCCTCAATCCAATTTGTGTCACAACAAAATTTTCGTAAATCTCTATTTCAACACTATTTTGTTAAAAATAGTTTTTTTTTCTAATTGGCAATGTTTTGTTAGAGATAGTGCCGCGCTAATAGTACGGGAGCCATTCTCATGAAATTTTGTGAGCATATTGAGTAGGTCTGAAAATCGGCTAACATCTATTTTTCATACCAAAAATTATTTATATGGCAAAACAACTTTGCCGGGTCAGCTAGTTTTATGGATTTCTAACAGAAAATGAATCTTTACGTATAGTGACGCCTTTCACAATGAACATTATTTGACTTAAATGAAACTAAATTTTATTTTGTAAAAAATGGTGTCGTGCTACATTATTGCCCTACTTTGTTATTGAATTTATTTGCTTTTCCCAGGCGAGAAGAAAAATGATCTCCGTCCCCTCTCCGCCGCACGCCTCGGCGGCGCCGGACGTCCTGTCCAACATCCTGGAGAGTCAAACGTTACTACACTCGAAAAAGTCGCTCGTGTCGATCGCCGTTGACGGCAGCATCAATATCAAACTGCAGACTCAGTCCAAGCAGGACAAGAGGGACTCGACTAAGGAGCAAAAAGTAGATCTGACCAAGGCCGAGGCGACCGCCAAGAAGGCGCCGACGTACCCCGGCCAGTCGCGTGGCGGGGGCGGCTGGGGCGGCGGCTACCGCGGCAGCTACCCGCGCGACCACGCGCAGAACAACGCCAACGGCGGCTTCCCCCGGGGAGGTGGCTACGACGGAAACTACGGGGGCGGCTACCAGACCAGGCCAGGGCAAAATTTCAACAACTACCAGGGGAACGCGCGGCGAGAGGAACCAGAGTACTTCGATAGCTTCCCGCGGCGACCGCATCAGTTTCCGCTCGACGACGAGCCGGCCTACTCGGACCGGCCGCGGAGAGCGGCCACCGTGGAAAACAACAGGGGGTCGAACTTCGGCCCGCCCCCCTCTAATTTTCCGAGGAGCACCGATCGGGGGCCGGGTCGTCACAGTCTGAACTCGTCCTGGCCGACGTACGGCGGGGCCGGGCCACGCGCCGACGCGCCCCCGCCGCAGCCCCGCCACTCGTTCGGCGGCTTCGAGAATCCCGTCGACATGCGGGTGAGCCAGGCGCCGCTTGCGACCGCCGCGGAGGCGCCGCGACAGGACGAGCGCCGGCTCCCGACGTTTCGATCGCTGCCCGAATCGCAACCGCTCCGGCCCCTCACTCGGCCGCCCGTCTTCGACTTCCCCAAAGTATCCGAGATTGAAAAGTCGGAGGACGAGAGGAGCGACTCGGGCCTGGTCATCGACACGGAGAAGTACGACCCCACCGAGCCCACTAACGACGATGACAGCGGGGACGAGGACCGAGCGAGGGCGCGGCCGCCCGCCGCCACGCCCGCCGCCGCACCGCCACCCGTCGACCCGCTCCCGCCTCCGCCGCCGCCGCCGGCTCTCCCCGACCGAGTTCACACAATCCTGGCCGGCATCGACACGAGCGGGATGAACGTCTCCCCCGACGTTCTGGACGACGCGGTCCGCCAGGTGCTGAAAGAGCACAGGAATCTGATGGCGGCCCCTGGCGCGGCCGACGCCCGCCCCGACGGGAGCGACGGGGACTCCGACGGCGACTGCCCCAACTTCTCCATATACTCCGCCACCAGCGTCCACATCGCCAGCGGCACCGACCTGACGGCCGACATAGCGGACGAGCCCCGCGCTGCCGACGACCTGCAGGACCTGGTCCAGGAGGACGACGACGCCGCCGATGCGACGCCCGCGCCTCCCGCGCCCTCCGACCGCGCGACCGATAACAAACTCGACGCCGGCAAACCCGCCCCGGTCGAGGCCAGTATGAATAGGACGGAGGAGGAGTACAAGGAGAAGGTTTCCAAGAGATGTCCGATAACGACAGTCACCCGAAATCCTATAAAGATCAAGCTGAACACGCCGTCCCTCATCAGACGGCAGGTGTCGCTGTACGACGAGGAGGAGGCGAGCCGGGCGCCCGACGAGCCGGAAAACCCCGCCGAGGAGGAGAAACCCGCCGACGACGCCTCGAGCCGCGTCGCCGACCGCGCGGATGATAGCGATAAAAAAATAGACGCCGCGACGACCGCCCAGTTCCGCGATACGTTTACGAGAGGATCGCCCAAAATTACCGAGTCGCCGCGAAAGAAGGAGGCGGGGAGTGCGGACGACGAGGACGGGAGGGGGCGCGTCGTGGACGGCGATCCGGGAGAGAAATCGGATTGTCCCTCGGACAAGTCCACCGGCGACAAAACACCGAACGGCTCAAGCCGGTCGCGAGAAGACTTGCACGCGAATTCTGATAACGAGTCGCGATCGCCCTCGCGCTCGCCGACGGAGGAGCCCGACGTGGACAAGGAGATCGACAACGTCGAGAAGATGACCGAGTCCATCAGCGAGACGGAGGACGAGCGGAGCTACACGCCCTGTCTAGACGAGAACAAGTCCGCCAAGGACGCGTCCTTCGACAACGACAAGGACAAGGGCCTGGAGGGCCTCGACACCGAGATGATTTCCGAGGACGAGGGGAACGAGATGTTCTCCGAGAACGAGGGGGCGCCCTCCGACGCGTCCCGGCGGTCGCCCGCGCGCCCGCCCCAAGAGAGCGAGGAGGGGGAGATTCCGGAGAAGAAGAAGGAGAGGAGAAGGAGTGGATCGCGCGAGGAGAGCGGAAAGAAGAAAAAGAAGAAGGAGTCCAAGAAGGAGGGCAAAGATAGGAGCAAGAGTAAAAAGAAGGGCGGAGATGTCGCCTTCAAGAAGCTGAGTAGGAGCGGAAAGGAGAGGAACTATAGGGACCGCGACAAGGACGACAAGAAGGACCGAGACCGGCGCGGGTCCGACGCCGAGGCGCGCAGGAAGCGACGCGAGAAGCGCAAGGACCTCGAGCGCTACGACGTCCGCACCGTCGTCACCGAGAAGCGCCGCAAACTCAAAGACCCCTTCGGGCGCGACGTGTCGCCGCGCGGACGCTCGCCTACCCGCTCCCGCTCCCCTGCGCCCGCCTCCCCCGCGCCGCGCTCCCCCCCGCGCTCCCTGTCCCCCGCGCGCCGCCGCTCGCCCACCCCGCGCCGCCGCTCGCCCTCCCCGCGCCGCCGCTCGCCCTCCCCGCGCCGCTCGCCCGCCTTCTCCCGCGGCCGCCGCTCGCCAACGCCCTCCCGACGCTCGCCGGCCCGGCTGCGACGCTCGCACTCGCGAGGCCGCAAGTCCCCATCCCGGCCGCGTCGCTCGCCGTCGCTGACCCGACGCACGACGTCCCGCGGCCGGCGCTCACCCGCCCGCCGCTCCGCACCCCGCCGCACCAGCCTCACCCGGGCGCGCTCCGCCTCGCGCCCGCGCCGCCGCCGCTCCGCCTCCTCGCCGCGCGCCTCGCCCCGCCGCCGCAGCCCCTCCCGCCGGAAGAGGAGGCGCTCGACCGGGGCGAGCCCCGCGAAGAAGGTCTCCAAAAAGAGGAGGCGGGCGCGGTCCGCCGCCCGGCGCTCGTCCCCCGCGGCCCCGCGCCGCCGGTCGCCGTCGCCGCCGGCGGTCCGCCCGCCCTCGCCGCGCACGCCGCCTTCGCCTGCGGAGCGCGACCCCTCGCCGCGGCCGCGCACCGACCGCCCGCGCCGCCGGCCCCGCGACGCGCCGCCCCCCTCCAAGGAGGTGTTCACCTCCGGCGACAACATCCTCGTCAGCGTCAGCTTCAAGGAGCAGGAGCGCGGCGAGGACGGCGAGCGCCGCAAGCGCAAGGAGGCACGTCGCACGCGCCGCAAGCGCCGCCGCGTCCCCGTCGACGCCGAGGTCGCGAAGCCCGTCGCCATCATCGACCTGGAGCGCTCGCCCTTCCGCGAGCTGACGCCCTCGCCCAAGAACGTGATCGTGCTCAGCGACAGCGACCCTGGCGAGCGGGAGCCGGCCGCGCCCGCCGCGCCGACCCCCGCGCCTGCTGCGCCTCCGCCCGCCCCCGCCGAGCCCGCTCTGGGCCCGCAGACGCCGCCCGAGCCCGCGGTGCCCCCGCCGGAGCCCGCACCCGCCCCCGCGCCGCCCGACGCCCAGGAGGGCGGCTCTCCCGATGCCTACGACCCGTTCGAGCCGACGCGCTCGGCGTCGGGGTCGCCGGCGCGTGCGGGCTCCCCGGGCGCCGCGTCGCCGCCGTCGCTGACGCTGGAGGCGGCGCAGCGTAGCAACCTGTCGGCGGACGAGGTGCTGGCGCGGCGGCCGCTGTCACCGGCGGAGAAGGTGCTGGCGCTGCTCAAGTCACAGCGCGCCGCCGAGCCCGAGCCGCCGCCGGAGCCCCCGCGCCCGGAGCCGCCGCGCCCGCTGCCCAAGCTGTTCCCGGGCAAGCCGTCGCCGATCAAGTCGAACCCGGTGAAGCCGATGCAGGCGGCGCGGCTGCCGTGGCCGCCGTCGGACGCCGGCGCTTCGCCCTACTCGCCGGGCTCGAGCGACTTCGGCGAGCTGTTCGAGCCGCCCGCAGCGCGCCGCGTGCCCAAGGCCAAGCCGCACAAGAGGAGAGGTAGGTCTGCTATGAGGTTGGGACAAAGAAGACGACATTCCCGGTTGACGATCAGTTTATTATTTCATCCTTAAACTAAATACATGGGTTCTTATACTAATACATTGTATATGTTAACGTATACTTATTACTTATAGTCACTACACCACATGCCCTACCAAAATAAAAAATAAAAATGAACCTAATGTTTATTTTTATTTAGCATGTAAGTACTTAATTAGTAGTACATCAAAAATTAAAGAGAAAACTTTTCGCATGTTTAAATACATTTTTAAAGAAAAATAAAATATTAATTACATAATTCTAAATTCTAAAATAAAAGTGAATAAACAAAATTAAAAGCTTACAACAAGACATTACTATCTTATTATTATTTTACATTAAACCATCGTCGTCTTCTCATATTATAACTAAGGCATCCATTAGACGGTAGGTTTTGCTGTCAGTTTTACCACAGTCATGAATGTGACTGATGGGTAACCTACAGTGTAAGAGCGTGACTGACGGTGATTGACGAAAATCTGGGCGTCCTACTAACCTACCGTGTAATGGATGCCACATGAATTATGTTTGACTGATGGACTGACGAATGTATCCAGATTTTCGTCAATCACCGTCAGTCACGCTCTTACACGGTAGGTTACCCATCAGTCACAGTCATGACTGTGGTAAAACTGACAGCAAAACCTACCGTCTAATGGATGCCTTAGTTATAATATGAAAAGACGACGATTGTTTAATGTAAAATAATAATAAGATAATAATGTCTTTTTGTAAGCTTTTAATTTTGTTTATTCACTTTTATTTTTATAGTTATAGTTCATGATTGATGGAATTGACTGACGAGGAACCTACCGTGTAATGGATGCCTATGATCTTATTACTACAAGTACAGTCAGAATGAAAAGTGTCCTTATTAAAATTTTATTTTTACATGTGATATAATCTGTTTCTATTTTATGTATAATTTTTTCTTTACCGATGTGGCGGTACCCACAATTCGCCTAACAATCCTGCATCGCGCTATCGAAGTTTCGGAGAACGGCAAGATATATACAACGTCTGAAATGACGTCAGTGGGCTTCGGCCTGACCGAGCATGCTATCTCTCTCGGTCGGAAGATCTTCCTTTTCGGCCACCACGAACAACGTTAAATTGGTGACCACCGACAAGAACACGCATCCTTCTAGACATCAATCATCATCAACACTCCCCGCCCCTCCGCACCACGTCAGCAGACATCAAGCATAACCGGGTCGCCTCGACCATAAGCCGCGTTGGAGGTCCGCGCCGGTCGAACCCGTGTCTGGCTTGAACGGGGCAGCCATAGGCTACAACGACCGGTCAGCAAGCAGAGCACGGGGTCCCTCTCCTGGTCATTGCACGCGTAGCTTCGGCCCACACCTGACAACACAAGCGCATTGAAGAATACCACAGGTCTTCGGGGGGGAGTGATGTGGCGGTACCCACAATTCGCCTAACAATCCTGCATCGCGCTATCGAAGTTTCGGAGAACGGCAAGATATATACAACGTCTGAAATGACGTCAGTGGGCTTCGGCCTGACCGAGCATGCTATCTCTCTCGGTCGGAAGATCTTCCTTTTCGGCCACCACGAACAACGTTAAACCATCATCTAAGATAACAACATTAGGTGATATATCTTTAACAACTTTAAAAGGACCCAAATATAAAGCATCTAATTTATTACTGTTTTCATTTTTAATTAAAATTAAATCTCCAGGTTTATAAATAACAGGATTTACATAGCTATCATATCTGTCTTTTCTTACAACCTTACTATTATACAAATTATTTCTTGCTTCCAATTGTGACTTTTGTATTCGAAATTTTAATTCTATTGGATAAATATCGTAATTATATACTGGATCAATATCACTGGTGAGATTACTAGGTATACTACAAGGTTTACCGAATACGAATCCCGGTTAACGATCAGTTTATTAATCCATCCTTAAACCTTAATACATGGGTTCTTATACTAATACATTGTATACGTTAACGTATACTTATTACTTATAGTCACTACGCCACACTGCGGTCAGGGGGAGGGGAGTGGGGGGTCTCCCGGGCACCGTCGTTGACTCCTCGCTTGTCTGTTGCAGGCAAGGCGGCTACGGGAGACGAGGATAACCTCAAGATGCTGGACGAGCTGCCCGGCTCGGCGGTGGCGTTGCAAGTCAAGAACAAGGTGATTATTGTCTCGGGGGTTGGGGGGGCGGGGGTTAGGTTGGAGTGACCGAGTGACGTGGCGCGTCGTGTTTCAGATCCTGAAGAAGCTGAACCGGCAAGAGCGCGTGGTGGAGGAGGTGAAGCTGGTGCTGAAGCCGCACTACAACCGCCGCCGCGTCTCCAAGGACGACTACAAGGAGATCTTGCGCCGCTGCGTGCCCAAGGTCAGTATGAACACTTCATACAATAGTTTTTTTTTATTTAAAAAAAAAACATTACAACCTATTATCATGTAAATCGAAAGTGCGTGATTTAATTCACCAATAATAATCATTTTACATGTTAGTGCGACCGCACATCGGATACACGATTGTAGTTAGACAGTCTTGTCTCACTCAGACAAGTCAGTCTTACGACACAATTAAAACAGTTGTGTCTATCATGTGGCGCACACCAAGTCAAAACTGTCTTGACTACAATGACGCAACGCATACAATTGTATAATATTAAACAGTAGAGAACGCCCGGATAGAATTATAGAGTATGCCGACTTAGAAATTGGAAATTTTTAAATTTGACGTATATGACGAAAACGCTAGGGTTGTTAACTTGTCAGTACGAACTTAAAACTATGACATATTACAGGCATTAGGGTTTCCTATTACTGTATTTCTCTGGGATGTTAAACATGTTAAACACGTTAAAAACGGGTTGTGGAACACGTCAATTTGAAATAATTTATATTTTAAACAACTTAAGTATTTCAAATAACAAGTTGTACACGTTCACGCTCACGTTCACTTTCATGCTCACGTAAACGTTCAGGTTCACGATCACGTTCACGCTCACACTCACGCTCACGTTCACGTTTATTTCATAATTTATGTTATTTATGTAAGTACAGTGAATTTCTTAAACTCTTTTAATGTGAAAAAAAATATGTAAAAGAAGTGATTAGTTAAATTAAAAACAAATAATTTGTTTTGTAATACATGTAAATATTGAGTAAGTTAATTATGACATAATATTATGAATACCTTTGTCCTTCATTAATTATTAATGAACTAGCTGTTGCCCGCAACTTCGTCCGCGTGAATGTATGTTATTATAATCGAGATTTAGAAAATTGAACATCCGTCTACGACTATTTTATTTCGATCTAATAATAATTCGATCGTGTGTAATAACACACGAAATTTTTAATTTACATGAAAGACGTTCACGTTTTCAGGTTCACGTTCAAGTTCACATTCACGATCACGTTCATATTCATGTTCACGCGCTCACGCTCACCATCACGTTCACGTTCACGATCACGTTCACATTCACGTTCATGTTCAGGTTCACGATCACGTTCACGCTCACATTCACGTTCATGTTCAGGTTCACGATTACGTTCACGTTCATGCTCACGTTAACGTCCAGGTTCACGATCACGTTCACGTTTATGGTCACGCTCACGTTAACGTTCACGTTAACGTTCACGACCACGTTCACGTTCAGGTTCACGTACACGTTCACGTTCACGATCACGTTCACGTGTCAATTATTACGTTAACGTTCACGTTTACGTTCATGCTCACGTTAACGTTCACGTTCACGATCATGCTCACGTTAACGTTCACGTTCACATTCACCAGAAATAATTTCGGTCCGTTCAGAGCGGAATCGAAATGAAAACGCTCTTTTGGAAATGTATGGCGTTTCTAACGAACAGGATCGCGAAGATTAACCAGGTTTCCGAGCCCTGAGTCGAACTACTGGTAGTTATGTTTATTGTGGCTAGACAGTTTAGTGTCGTAGATGTGCGCGCTCGCATACACTTCAAAGGGAAGCCGACTGTCGTTAGTCAGACTTGTCGCGGGGTGCATTAGACAACTTTGTCTAATAGGCGTTTTGTCTCAAATGTGCTATGCGATAGTCTGTCTTAAGACAATCGTGTCTCAGGTGTGCGGTAGCTCTTAGGTACTACTGTGATTTTTTTAAATGTATATCTATACTAATAAGTAGAGACCGGATTATATGCATTTGCATATTTGCATTTTTTTAGCCATTCACAGCGGTAATAGCATATTTTACCTAAGATCTAGTTATTATGCATGTTTTCGGTACATTTACAACAATTTTTACTAACCCTGCGTTACGAAATGCAACCAATAACAATAAGGGCGCGTCCCCATCAGACACGGCGCGGCGCCGGCACCGTGTTACGACGCGACGCCGCCACCGTGATACAGTACGGCGCCGCACCGTGACACGGTGCCGCGTGCGGTGCGCCGACCCGTCTCCCTATTCAATCGATATTTGCGCTCCAACGAAAGTGCTTGTCTGGATATGGTCGCGAAAGAATTATTCTCTTGTTGTTACTAAGACGAAGATTGAAAAAGAAACAGAAACAGTGGGAATTTTGGGTAAATTCGTATTACAAATTACTTACAAACTTTATAATTAAGGGGGCTACCATGCAAAAAACATATTTTTTTGGTTATTTTACTCTGCAGTAATGGTACGGAACCCTTCGTGCGCGAACCTAAGTCGCACTTGGCCGATTTTTATCTGTTCCAAATAAGTGCCTCGTTTAAGTTTAGACACAATTTTTGTTCGGAAGTTTCACCCAGAATAGGGGCGCGCGGTGCACCGTACGCGGCATCGTGATACGGTGCGGCACCGTACCGTATCACGGTGGCGTCGTCGTGCCGTAACACGGTGACGGAGCCGCGCCGTGTCTGATGGGGACGCGGCCTAACAATAAAGGCTATTGAGTAATAGCTGCGACTTTTTACTGCATTTCGAATGCAGTCAGTAGCCGTGAGCGTCTTTTGTTTTGACAGTTAAGATAATAAAATAAAGAGCCAGAAGAACATCGCGCTTGCCAACTACAATTTAATGGGATGGCAGAACTTTTGCAGAAACTGTAAGTGTTAACAAAACACCCAAGTTCGAATTCTGCCCAATTTCCTCGCTGAATGTGGAGCGTACCTTTTCTATTTACGAAAATATTCTAAATGATCGTGGACAAAATCTTACCATTTAAAATATAGAAAAATATTTGATTGCTTACGTTTAGAGATTTTTTAAAATAATTTTAATGTCAATTGTCATATAATAATTATAATGTTACTGTACCTATTACCGCCTATCAAAAATAATTTACTAATAATTGTATACAGATTTTTAATTTGCATATTGTCATTTAATTTAGCATATTCTGCCAATTTTCGTGCATATTTTAAGCATTTTTAATGCATATTTGCATGCATATAACAAGCTTTTTATGTTGCATATAATCCAGTCTCTACTAATAAGTAATAATATAATTGGGGAGAGTTTGTTTATTTGTTTGTTTGAACGCGCTAATCTTAGGAACTACTGGTCCGATTTGAAAAAATCTTTCAGTGTTAGATAGCCCATTTATTGAGGAAGGCTATAGGCTATATTTTATCACGCTAATGCTAATAGGAGCAAAAAATAGAGGAAAGTGTGGGAAAAACGGGGGGAAATTATTTGAAAGGGCTTATTTGAACGCGCTAATCTCAGGAACTACTGGTCCGATTTGAAAATTTCTTTCAGTGTTAGCCTATTTATCGAGGAAGGCTATAGGATAGGCTATATTTTATCGCGCTAAGACATTATAGGAGCGAAGAAATAGAGGAAAGATTGGAAAAAAACGGGGGAAATTATTTATAAGGGCTTATTTGAACGTATTGGAACAATTTTTCTGTTATTTGGCACACATGAAGAATAAACCACGTGAAAGGACATAGGTTTCTTTTTTTTTCGGAAAAATGTACGGTTTCCGCGACATTCCTAAATTACGCGGAAGCCGCGCGGAACTTCTAACTAGAAGAACTATTATGAAATATTTATTATATAGTCTTATTATATCATTCTACAACAGCTACTTTATTGACCGAACTGTTGTAAAAAATAATAATTTCTTTATTATTTCGTAACTAACAATAATTAGATCAATCAATCATTCTTTGTTTTATACTCGACTAGACCGAAACTAGACTAATAAATCAAACAAACACTAACTTCTTAATAAAAAAAATAAATATTATTTAGTTTATTGTATATTTTGACAGTGACTCCCAGCTGCCTCAGTATAGACGACCGGTCCGTCACTCTCTCATGACTAGAAACCGGATTATATGCATTTGCATGTTTTAGCCATTCTCAGCGGTAATAGCATATTTTACCTAATATCTAGTTATGATGCATATTATCGGTACATTCATAACATTTTTGACTAGCCCTACGTTCTGAAATGCGACCAAAAATTAGTAACAACAGGTAACAGTTACAAAACATAAGGGCTCTTAACTTTCGACTAATAGTTTCGACTTTTTACTGCATTTCGAATGCAGTCAGTAACCGCGCGCCTTTTATTGTTACGATAACTACTACAAAGTCGTTCCACCTATAATTAAAATAATATAAATTGTTACGGTACTTGTGGATAACTGACTTGGAACCTTTACATACGACGAAAATGTTTTATACTGTCGTGTTTGCGACGGTATAAAACATTTGTTTTTTTTTTCTTTCTTGGGAACTTGAGAATATTTGTCACATGATTTTGCATATTTTGCTAATTTTCGTGCATATTACAAGCACTTTTCATGCATATTTACATGCATATAATAAGCTTTTTATGCTGCATATAATCCGCTCACTCATTCTTTCGTAACAGTTCGTTCAATTTCGGCGCGACGGTTGCTCGGACCTTCGGCGAAACCTTCGGCTTCGGCCTGAAATCGGCCGAAGCCGAAGGTTTCGCCGAAGATGTTTTTTTTTTGGCCGAAGCCGAAGCCGAAGCCTCGGTCGGACACTATTAATTCATAAAGCAGTGGGTCACGGTCGCCGGTCGCGGTCTCGCGTCGCGATCGTATCGATTCGAATGCTACCTTTATGTATTTATGATACGAGGAAAAATAACACAAAATGAATGTGCGTTCGTTTATGATATGTATGAAGACGCGCTATTTTTATTTTGGCTCAAATAAAATTCCTAGAAAAGGTCACTAGTATATTTAAAAAAACATTCAGATATTGCAAAACTTTTGTTCATTTCTGGGGCAAAAAAATTTATATGCAATATTCATCGATATACTTTACAGTTTACAACATAGAATGATAAAGGCCTGTTGTAAGTTGTGGATAGTCTATCCGGCACTTATCAGGTAGTGGTGACACAGGCCCTTAAGGTGAACGCAGATTTGGCCGCACCGCACGCACCGCAGTCGCCGCATTCGGAATTCTTTATATGAAGTTATAGGCAAGCTCGCATACCTACCTACCCGCGTCACAGTCTTCGCAACTTCATAATAATATGAAGAATTCCGAATGCGGTGACTGCGGTGCGTGCGGTGCGGCCAAATCTGCGTTCACCTTTACTCTCATACAATTAACAGCTCAAATAAGGCTCAAGTTATTTTTTTTACTTTATTTTATAATCGGCCCTAGTATGAAAACTAAAGTTCGCCTTGATACGACTAACTATACCTTTTTGTCCGAGTTACTCTTCCATAATATTATGGTATTTCGTAATTGGGTACGCAACATCGTATTATACGGAGGTCATAATATTATAATATTATTACAGATCTGTCACAACAAGACGGGCGAGATCAACCCGACGAAGATTCAGGCGCTCGTGGAGGCGTACGTCAAGAAGTTCCGGAAAAAACGCAAACTGGGCATCGCGTGACAGCCCTAGTGTATAGCGACGTAGCGTAGCAGAGGCAGAGTATTGTAATTATAATTTATATTATGGACAATGTATTTTACTTAAATCACTTTATTTAAATAAAAATATAGGTTTAATATTCGATCTACTTTATTTATTAAATCTCATTTTCGCTACTGACATCACCTCCGAGTAGAAATAAAAAACGTGTATAATTTAAAGCGTTTATTCGATAATCGATAAAAACATGCAATATTCGAAACGTGCGACACTTAGAGAGCTCAAACTAGTACATCTTTGGTGTCACTACAAGAATGAAGACTTCAGCAAAACTAGCAACGGAGGTCGCTTACGTGATACCACTACATAGCTAAAATTATTGCGAGTGTCTACAATCTAAGCGGCGGTGGCGAATCCCACGCGCTTGTTCTCGACGTCGAACTCGGTGTAGTATTTGCCGATGAACACGTCCCCCAGGATCCACAGCGGGCCGTTGGGCGGCGGGATGTCGATGCCCATGAAGCCGGACAGACAGACGGACTTGCCGAACTCCGTCACGCGCAGCACGTAGTCCGTGGCCTGCAGCACGAAGTCGTGGCCGGCCAGCGTGAAGGTGACGGGGGGCAGCCGGGGCAGCAGCGAGCAGTCGAGCGTGGCCTGGCCTCCGGGCAGCACGGTGGCGCCGAGCGCGGCGTTGATGGCGGCCACGTCCGCCACCGGCCCCGCCAGCAACGACGTGCCCGTGTCCGCGATCGCCTGGCACCCGCCCGCGCAGAACTTGTGACCCGCCACCTGCATCACACATCACACTTAGTATTAGACGAGACAACGTCAGGAGTTGTAAATTCAAGTTTTATTTTTTGCATAATCTTTACAATTTACATAAATATTTTTATACGAGCATAATATTATCCTTTTCCAAATGACTTGGGAGGACTCGTAATTGGCCCGCCCGGGGCTATCTCGCCGCCGGGTCCCTGTGCCCCCGTATGACGCGTGCGGCGTGTACCTGGACACCGTCCATGTTGAACTGCCAGTAGGTAGCGCGGGAGAGCGGCACGTAGGTGAAGTCGCCGCGGTGGTGGGCCGGGTCCGACCCGCCCAGGATTATCTCGCCACCCTGCGCCGCCGCCGGGTCCCTGGAAACCATCAAATTAGGTCACTTGTATGCTGGAGTGGAATATAATGCGAAAATTGAAAGTTATAAATGTAATTTTCCACTAATACTGATAAAAGTTACACAATTTATATGTCACCAGATGAATCCCGCAATTCCGTTGCACCAAAATTTGGTTATCGCGCGGGAACCGTACATTTTCCGGGATAAAAGTATCCTATGTCCTTTCCCGGTATTGAAAGTATCAATTTTCATCAAAATCGTTTCAGCGGTTTGGATGTGAAACGAACAGACACACTTTCGCATTCGCATTACAATATACGTTTGTTCTTGACTATTAAGCGTGTTTTCCACCGCGTGTGACGAGGACAAACATGGTCTAACTTGTGCACAGTTTGAAAAATTTTCTTATGGAGGGCATTAAACAACAATTGTACGATTTAGTTGGTTACCTTCAGGAATAAATATGTCAGAAATATCACTCGGCAGACGAGCACAAGTGTCGACAAGATGTCTGCTGTGTAATATGTGATTAGGAAATGTAATGTGAGTGACCTGTTGAGATAGAAGGAGAAGACGGGTTTGACTAGTCCTTGCGCCACCATGTTGTCGAACACCGGCGTCACGCCGTCCACGCTGATGCTGCGAACACACGGGGTTAAAATTATGTGCCTTTTATTTATTTTGGAAAACCAACAGCTTAAATAGAAATACAAAATTGTAGTAGACTTATACGTGGTATATAGGTTTATACGTGGGAAATCCATGCCTCGGCACGAATGGGCCGGCTCGACCGGAGAAATACCACGTTCTCACAGAAAACCGGCGTGAAACAGCGCTTGCGCTGTGTTTCGCCGAGTGAGTAAGTTTACCGGAGGCCCAATCCCCTACCCTATTCCCTTCCCTTCCCATCCCTACTCTTCCCTATTACCCTATTCCCTCTTAAAATGGCGGCAACGCACCTGCAGCTCTTCTGATACGAGTACGCGAGTGTCCATGGGCGACGGAAGTTGCTTCCCATCAGGTGACCCGTTTGCTCGTTTGACCCCCTTATTTCATTAAAAAAAAAACTTGTCCAACAAGGACACGTCAGACAAATGAAGCTATCCTGTCCTGTTGATAAAAATGAAACACATCTCTCATAACAATTTTTTCCCTAATAATACGAACAAGCCTTGTAACTTAGAGATCAACTACGATAACTTGGCGCGCCCCTCCAAAATTCGAAACGTTTTGAAGTGCGTTGTCAAAACGTTTGAAGTGCGTTGTCTTGCGCGGTAGGCTAGTTATGATTAGTTGACCAACAAATCTTGGTAATAAGTGACATTAACTGAAATATTACGTGTACTGCGATTGGTTGAATACTTACTACATACAAACTCATTCATAAGAATGTGACTGCACACATTGAAACAGTCATTTGGAGGGGCGCGCCATGTTATCGTAGTTAATCTCTACCTACTTTATCATCTAGCTAATATATCTAGCTTTACATAGAATCCACATTCTTTTTATTTTAAATCATTTTCTCCGCCCTAAAGCCTCCATTTATGCAAAAAAAACGGCAAATTTTTAACTGTTACTTGCCTGCTTCATCCACTAACGTCTTCAATTACTATTACATTAAAATACTAATTCTGTATGAAAAATTAATATAATTTCCAACTTTAGCGATGAAGCGAAGGGCTTACCTGCTAAAGGCCATGCCGAGGATGCCATCGAACTTGGCGGCCACGAAGGCCAGCCCCGGCTCCGACAGCGCCTCGGCGAACACCTGCGAAAGGCGAAACGGTCAATACGAGTCTACTGCATCAATTAATATTTTGCCTCAAGATATATGTATGTTTGGAAAAATTATAGTAATTGGGAAATCGAAAATAATTTTGTGTTTTTGGCCCGTATAAAAAAGGTTGAGTACAGCTGGACTCCCCGTCCGTCACTGCATGCGGTCTAGTCCTTCAGTATGTGCAAAAATATTTGCAAAAAAGTAGTGTAGGTAATGTGCAAAAAAAAAAAAAAAAATGGCGCCCGGCCTTACCTCCTTTTTACAAATAATATGTTTACATCCAAACCATATTTTATGTTTTTGTAAAGAATTTTATAATATCTAATAAATTTTCTATCAATCAAGCCATCATAATATAGTATATAGTCTGATTTAATATTCTTTTCAGAAGTATATATTTTGAAATATATTTGACTATTTCACATGAAATAAATTAATATTTTGTTATATTCTACACGACAGAATCCAAGAATAGACCCTTGTTTATATAATTTATCGTCACAGCTTGAGATGTTTACAAAAACAGGCCATTTAGCCGAAACATTTTCGTTTTCGCTTCGTTATAGAATCGCCGATCAAAATGTATGGAATTGACATAAGACGAGTCGAACGTCAACGTCATATTAACGCTTATGTCAATTCCATACATTTTCATCGACGATTCTATAACGAAAAGAAAACGAAAATATTTTGGCACACCTCCCAGGTCATAAATATCAGCCGAAAAAAATGCGTTTCGTATTACCCACAAGCAAACTTCGTCATTAGGGCTTGACAAATAAAGTTCAAAATGGCTGCGGCCGGCAGAATACGGCCGTTAACTGCAAACTTTTAACTCTTTGTTTTAGAAATGTAAGAAATACTATCGAATATCGATATAAAATAGTCATGTAGACGTTGTGTAATAATTTCTATAAGCGTTTTCGTAATTAATTTACAAATATATGAAGAAAATTGCGTTCGAAACACTCATAACACACACAACTTTTTTCTCAACTTTCACAAGTTATTACGATGTATTTCTTGCAAATGATTATCTAAAATTACTTATTATTATTAAAGTAAACTATTTTACTACTTACATCCATTAATTATTTTACACAAATCACACAAAATGACAGAACACACGAAAAAATTCACGATTTTCTAATGACTGAAACACAGATTCTTGATCTGTGTTTCAGTCTCTCTAGTTCTTCTATCTAGTTACTTGACTGAAAAATATTCGTCGCACAGATTGTATAATATTTTGCATTCAGAATGTGGCAAATGTATCATAGATTATAACTAACCAAACTTCTTCATACAAAAGTAGTCTCTAAGTCGACGAAATACGTAACTCGATCGAATGAAAGAGCGCGGCCACATACGGCCGCTTGGGTGTAGACGGAATAGCTGCAGTATAATCTGTGGCGGCCGGATCCGGCCGCTTCGGAATACAAAGGCTAGCGGCCAGAGTGCCGAGTTCTGCGTTGCGCGTTCTCTGTAACCTATATGGTGGCTGAGAACCCTACACACGTAGGTCGAAGTCCGCTTTGTGTGTATGTAGTTATTTGTGTTTGGTACCTGTTTGACGGCGAGTCCGCCGACCGTGACGGTGTCTGCGGAGAGAAAGCCGGACAGGCTGCCGGAGCCGTAGTGGATCGCGAACTCCGTGCCGTTTCGCTCGTACGTCGACGACTTGCTGCTGTCGTACTTATTGTGCAGCACTGGACAAAACGTACACACAATCTATACTAATATTATAAATGCGAAAGTATCTCTGTCTGTCTGTCTGTCTGTCTGTCTCGCTTTCACGCCAAAACTACTGAACCGATTGTAATGAAATTTTGTACACAGATAGTCTAAAGCCTGAGAAAGGACATAGGCTACTTTTAGGCTGGAAAAAGGGGTTGTAAGGGGGTGAAAATGCGTAAATTTATTAAAAATAAGTTAGTTCTAAAAATTTGAGTCGCCTACATCGCGCTATCGCTTGCTCATAAGTCTTTCTATAAGACATGGTACCATGTTAAATTGCGCTTTTCGATACTTTCGATTGTTATACACGTTGATAATGTATAACTCACTACTCAGTACTTCATCTATGTGTGTGTGAGTGACGTAACCTTAAACCTACCAATCTAATATCTATAATGATAAATAGTTTATGGGTAAAGCTAAAGTTATGAAATATTATATGCACAGTGCACACTGCACAGCTGTTTTGGCTATTTTGATTTATGGGGTACCAGGGTTTTAAAAACCTTTAAAATTTGACACCAATTTTGTTGACATCGCGCGCTGTAAGTACACTGAAGTCCACGCGGACGAAGTCGCGGGCAACCGCAGGGCAATCGCGTTATTTTTAAACGTTTCAATTCAGGTTCACATCTGCTTTGGTTGTGGTTCAGTTGTGGTTCAGTTACGGTTCGGTTCCGCTGCGTCTGAACAAATTTCAGTATCGTGCTAACGTCCCAACCGTAACTCAACCTTAGATGGAACTCGAACGGAGCGCAACGTTTGACCTTTAGACAGACATTGCAGCGGACCAATCAGCGCCCTTCTGATTTAGTTTTGATTGGCTTAAATATATGACTGAATGAATATGACACGGGTGAAGTTGTGTTGGTAGAACTTATGAGTGTGAATGATTATCACTTGGAGTTTTTAATTTACGTAGTTGAATTCATAGTATTGTTAATGTTTTACTATAATATGTATTTTACAAACGCGTGACTTATGAGTTGTGACTTGTGACAAAAATAGAAAACATTTACGTAAAGAAGTAATAAATTTAGTAATGTCAAAATTCAATTCACTTTATAACAAACTAAAATAGTCCGTAGTGTTATTTTACAGCTTTGAAGTAAAACATAAGGTTATATTATAATTTGATTATAGCTTATGTTATATTTTTCCATCGATTTTCGTCAATTTAACACACCAAATTAAGAAACGTTTCAGAAACGTGCGAGTAGAAAGAAGTAGCTTTGTATCAACTTTTTGTTTTGACAGCGTTTGCGCTCGGGCTGAGGTTCAGTAACGTCTCAACTAGCTGTCAAAACGTTAGCGCAATTCCGAATCGCAAAATTTAAAAACCATAAATATATTTCATATAAGCTATGCACATATTAAAGTATATGCTTCAACCAATTTATGTACACATTTTGGAACCTTAAATCACTCTCCTCTGTTGGAAAAATAGGAATCCCTTTTTTTACAGAGGTCTTTTCGATTGATAATTCTGTGTTATAAAAGTTGTCCAATCGTGTTATGCTATGGGTAATTCAAAGACAAAGACATGATGAATACTGACAATGAACTTTAGTTTCTTAGCTTTAGTCATTGCTGAGAAAAATCGGCATCGCTACAGCCAAATTATCAAGGCGTCGCCTTAAGCGGGCACCCGCGACGGGCGCACGTCGCTTGAGCACGCGCGTGAACACGCAGCGGTCCCCGTCGCGGAGACCCGACTTACGCAGTGTCTCCAGTTTAATTTTAACATTGTGCATGTAAAGTCGTATCGATGGAGAACTTAAGTGGGCGACTAACCCAAAATTGTCGATTTTATAATTCATTTTTACACTTGAAAATAAGCCCCAAATTGTTTCATTTTCTAAAATTAGATATTACATTATATTTCCAAGAGTTCAATCTGAGCAAAAACACGATATCTTAAAATTTTCTCGATAGAAAAAAATCGCTAAGATTCATCTAATTTTCACGAATTTTTCATTTATTGCCATAACCGTGCATTGAACTAAGTTCAGCACATTGTATAAAATTCTATCATTGAGAGATCGACCTAGCAGATTTTTAAAATGTTGTATATTGATCGAGTTATTGAGAAAAAACTTATTCGGCGATGAATCCGCGTCGTCCTTTTTCGTCTAGCATATGAAAGACGGGCGTGAGTGTGAAGAGAGAAGGACGATGTTTGATTTTTTGCATTAGTCGCCCTCTTAATATATTATTATTACTTAGCAAAACGACTAGCAAAAAAAGACAACCAGTGAGCCCTTTCGTTGAATTTAGGTTGCTATGCGGGGAATTTGTTGTAAAGTTTAGTCAATTAACGGATAATGAAAAATTATTTTATAAGTATTTTAAAGTTTCGGTTCAAGTCTACGATGAATTATTTTCAAAACTGGAACCGTATTTGAAAGTCAACAATCTCAAAGTAAGAGCTATGGTTATGTGGGTCAAGTGTGCGCAGCGTCGAAGTGTGCGCATTGTAAATATCTCGAAAAATATTTGACGCTGAGGAACGGCAACCCCCCTCTTCAATAACCCACAGGACGCCCTGCGAAGCGCTCGTGTCCCAGCGGCTGCGCGTGCGCCATTTTGAAATGACAGATAAATCTGATTTTTGCTCAAATATTTACGATATTTTGCAAATTTTGATGCGTAATCTTTTGAAGTCATGTATTTTTTTTTCTAAATAAGCTTTTTGCTATCGAGTGCAACATAATATCAAGTTTGTTATTTGCCAGTGTTTAGGATATTCTGATGACGCAGGAATTAACGATATTCGTATAACCCTGTTCCTATGCTTTACTGAAGCGCTTAAAACTATTTTTAAAAAGTTGTCAACTCCCGGATTGATCAAACCCTTTTTGGGAGAGGTCAGTTAAAGTCGTGTGCGTACAAGACAAAAAAACGAGGAATACGGCTTTTACTGAACCAAAGATTTCCTTTGGTAGGATTGATCTTTATATCCCTAAGATGGGTTTACGATGTGGAGCCACCTGAATATTTCATGCAGGTGGGGGAGGGGGGGTTTTTAGCTTTAACAAGGTATGAGGTCAATAGCTGCGTGGTATTTAGGTATATAGTCGAGTTCGGTATCATTTTCGATTGAATCGAATGTTTGAATGCCAATTTTGGAATAATATTTAGATAAAAGATAGTAAAAATAAAATAAAATATAAAAATTAGAATATATGATTTTCAATCAACGAAAATGCTGTTGACAGGGCTTAATTAATATAAGGAGGCTGGTAGCCACATTATTCTGCATGCCAAAGACTAGGTGATGAATGGAGCAATAAACATATTAATAATACTAGACGTTCCGCGCGGTTTCGTCCGCGTAAATCTGAAATTTCACGGAAACCGTATATTTTTCACAAATTAATAACCCATGTCTCACGTAGTTTATTATATATTCGTGTCAAATAACATTAAAATTGCTCCAGTAGTCTGTGAGATATTAGCCCTTTCAAATAATTTTCCCCGTTTTTTTACATTTTCCTCTGCATCTTTGCTCTTATTGGTCTTAGCGTGATAAAATATAGCTTATAGCCTTCCTCAATAAATAGGCTATGAAACACTGAAAGATTTTTTCAAATCGAGTCAGTAGTTCTTGAGATTAGTGCGTTCAAACAAACAAACTAACCAACAAACTCTTCAGCTTTATTTTCACATTTTCCTCTGTATCTTTGCTCCTATTGGTCTTAACGTAATAAAATGTAAGCCTTTCTCGATAAATAGGCTATCAAACATTGAAAGATTCTTTCAAATCGGATGAGTAGCTCCTGAGATTAGCGCGTTCAAACAAACTCTTCAGCTTTATAATATTACTAGACGTTCCGCGCTGCTTCGCCCGCGTAAATTAGATATTTCACAGACAAATTAGTCCACAATAAATAGCTTATGATCCTTCACGTTCCTACTTTTTATCTGTGCCAAATAACAGAAAAATTACTGCAGTAGTTCGTGAAATAAGCCCTTTCAAATAATTTCCCCCGTTTTTTCCACATTTACCTCTATTTCTTCGCTTATATTAGTCTTAGCGTAATAAAATATAGCCTATAGCCTTCCTTGATAAATGGGCTATCTAACACGGAAAGAATTTTTCAAATCGGACCAGTAATTACTGACTCACACTAAGATTAGCGCGTTTAAATAATGCTACTTCTTCTTCTTTTTACGTTGTTTAACATCTTTATCGTAAAAATATGAGTCCTAAAATGAATTAAGCATTCTTAAGTCATCCGAATATGGTACCGAACTTGGAATATTACCATAATTAATGCCTCTATACAGATTGAGTCTCTATTTTCCTCCAGAGCAGAAGCTGCTAAAATTAAAAAAAAAATTACATCAAAAATCGCGGTGGCTCCACATCTTAAATCCATCCTTGGGCCATAAGGACCAATCCTACCAAAGGAAATCTTTGGTTCAGCAATAGCCGTATAATTAACTGTACACACGCAACTATTACAAACACTGTAACATAAGAACTTGTAATGGTTTTATAAATAATATATTTGAATGGAAAACAAAAAATATATGTTATAACTTATAATATTATCCATTGTATACAGTATATTATACAAAACAATCAAGATAGTTGCAGACTTCTTGAGTATGTCATATACGTAGGACAGGATTTGTTTTATTTTTATCAGTTGTACAGGTCAAACACCTTCTGCTATCACATTGCTTAAACAAATACATTTATACTGTGTACATAACATTTACATAATGTTGCTGCATATACCAACATAAAAACAACATTGCAAGTATGTGTACTCTCTCATTTTAAACAAGAATAAAAGCTAAATAAATGCTGTTCTTCACTAAACTTACAGCATAGTGACTTCAAGAGTCAGCTAAACATTTTCATCGTAATAAGTCATAATGAATCCCAAACTAGACGTCCTATAGTGTCCCTTTCTCATAATCCAAAATAATTGACACGACAGGCGTGAGATCAGACATCATATTGACCCTCTTTTAACATCCTTTTTGTCAGATACTTGGGTCATCAGACTAACCAAACTTGCAAAACAACATTTTTAGTTTGTCGGCGCGGGAATTTAACCCACGTCCTCTAACGAGAGCCAAGTTCAAGTTGCTAGATCACAAAGTCTATTTGATAATAATCTGTGACGTTATGTCGGTGTATACCATAATATATATTATAAGTCTTTTTTTTAATGAAATAGGGGGGCAAACGAGCAAACGCAACCTGATGAAAAGCAACTTCCGTCGCCCATGGACATTCGCAGCATCAGAAGAGCTGCAGGTGCGTTGCCGGCCTTTTAAGAGGGAATAGGGTAATAGGGGAGGGTAGGGATGGGAAGGGTAGGGAAATGAATAGGGTAGGGGATTGGGCCTCCGGTAAACTCACTCACTCGGCTAAACACAGCGCAAGCGCTGTTTCACGCCGGTTTTCTGTGAGAACGTGGTATTTCTCCAGTCGAGCCGGCCCATTCGTGCCGAAGCATGGCTCTCCCACGTATAAATCCCACGTCTATGGTGTATACATACGGCAGGCGATGTTGGTGTAGTGGCACTTCTTGCTGGGCACCCACAGGTTTGAGGAGCCGGTGTCGAACACCACGCGGAACGTCTGTGGCGGCGTGCCGATAGAGATCGGACCGTAGTACTGCGCCTGAGGAGTAAATTGTTATGTTTAGTTACCGGCAGTGACGGATTAACCCTTAATCAAATTAGGCAATTGCCTAGGGCAACACTGAGGGGGCACCAGAAGAAGGACAAAATCATCCGTCCTTAGGGCATCATGTCTCACTCTCACGTCACTAAAAACCACACCAAAAAAGTTTCTAAGAAAAAAGTAATATTTTTAGGTGGTGAAAGTTTAAAGACCGATTCTAGTTGACATACGGATGGGGGCGGGGGAGGGGGGGTTGACACACGGGCATGGATTGCTTAGGGCATCGAGTAGTCTTAATCCGTCACTGGTTACCGGTCTAACATAAGGATCTGTTGACCAATTATCGTAAATGCCATTACTTTGCAGTTTAACTGAACATTAGGATTTAGGACAGTGACAAATCAACATGAAATGAAAACTATTATTTGCTCATTTTTTTGTTATCACTTATCTCTCATTATTCACGGTTTGAACTTTGACATTTTTCCGAAGATCAGTCATTACTCATTCTTGGAAATATAATGTAGTAGGTATCTAATTTTAGAAAATGAAACAATTCGCGGCTTATTTTCAAGTATAAAAATTTTGGGTTAGTCGCCCCCTTACATGAACTTCAAAAATTATGAAGAACTTGTCTAACTTGAAATGGCGCACTTCACTACTTCACCAGTTGACATAAAAAAATATTTTTTTACTGTAAATACGAGAGGGCCGCGTTATTTGTTGGACAATGTCCAGATGTATATTGTATGTTTATCACCGTTTACTAAAAACTAGCATGTCATATATGTGGGATATGTGCGTGGAGGCCAAAGGAAGATCTTCCGACCGAGCGAGATAGCATGCTCGGTCAGGCCGAAGCCCACGTGATACATTTCAGGTGTCGTATATACAGCGTGTCCAGTAAATAGTGCGACGTACTGCAGGGGGTGATAGCTGGGATCATTACCTACCAAAAAAAATCGGCTGTCTGTAAAGTCGGTTTACTGTCGGTTTACTTTATCCTTAACCCCTTAACCCTAGCTTCCGAATCTCTATAAATAGAAACAAACTTTTTCGACTGTAACCTAAAGTTATTTCGATGTATTTCTTTCAAATCGACCTATGCAAAGAACAAAGTTCTATTTGAATATATCACCAAAGTACTTTTATTGTATTTTTTACTGCTATCGGACCTCTACATTTTATAAAAAAAATAGAAATTTAAAAATGTTACGTAAAAACGATAGTAATTACTACAAGTGTCACCTCACTACCAACTTGGAGTAGCAAGATATCGACAATTGCAGCACTTACGTCAGGGTCTTGTTGGCCCAGCGGGACAAGCTAGATATCACAGCGCCTAGATCCAGGTTCGCGTCCACGCGGCGGCAATACTTACTTTTCGCTTTCTTTAAAATATAAGCATCGCTCACTCAAGTAGGACTTAGGAGAGAGACGGATGTCGAACGCTGCCGAACGCAAAGGCCGATTGTGCTTTCTTGTCGCTCGTTCCGCGCTCTCGCTTGCTCTTCAAGCCTTATATGGAACGCCTCAGAGCGAGGTAACGCCGCAGAACTGTCATGTTTTTCGGGCGCGCACCCCATATCGAATTATAAGACGTTATCACGTCAAAACACAATTTATGTTCAGCAAAATGTTACCGACGATGCAGGAATGTTGGCGAATTGTGGATACCGCCCATCAAGCTACTCTATGTTAGCTCCATGGTACCGCCACATATATATTAGTTTTCAATTCTAAACAAATTCTCCTCTTTTACTAAGCTGTAAAGGATATTATTTTGTAGTGTGTAAGTTTACTTATTATAAAACAAAGTCGCTTTTTTTTCCCTCATGTCCCTTTGTTCCCTTTAATCTTTAAAACTACGCAACAGATTTTGATGATTCTTTCAGTGTTAGATAGCCCATTTATCGAGTATGGTTATAGGCTATATTTTATCACGATAAGACTAATAGAAGCGAAGAAATAGAGGAAAATGTGGAAAAAACGGGGAAAATTATTTGAAAGGGCTAACTTGAACGCGCTAATCTCAGGAACTACTGGTCCGATTTAAAAAAAATCTTTCAGTGTTAGATAGCCCATTTATTAAGGAAGGCTATAGGCTATATTTTATAACGCTAAGACTAATAGGAGAATGTGGAAAAAACGGGGGAAATTATTTGAAAGGGCCGATCTCGCGAACTACTGGAGCGATTTTTATGTTATTGGCACAGACAAGAAGTAGATCACGTGAAGGATCATAGGCTATCGATTTTGATCATTTTTTCAGTGGCTATACAATGTGTCCCGACACCGGTGTCCGATCCTTTAAAGTTTAATGTCATGATTTATGGCATATTTTATCGACAAATTAGCCTTCAAATTTTTTTTCGCTCTCAAGATTGTAAAATGGCAGCCATTTTAGTTTTTCTCAGGCTTTCACACTAATCTGACCAGAACTGCTCTTGTAAATATGGAGAAAAAAATAATTCGAAAGCCTATTTGTCACTAATACAAGCCATACATCATGAGTTCATTTTTTTCTGCAACTTTTGAAAAAAATAATTTTTCTCTGGCTTCATACTAATCTGACCACCTCATCATAAGAAAATCGTTATAACTTCTAAATCCATTACCGCCGCATTACAAAACGGCCCTGTTTTTTAAAACAGCTAGCTGTAATGTAAAACGGCGGATTATACAATCCGCCTGCGACATATGCATTGAATTTTTTATATATGTTACGCTCAAAGACCGAAATCGCTCAATGAGCGAAAAAAAGGCTCACAACGCGTTATGGTCACGGTGAAACAGCCACGACGCGAAATTCGCGTCGTGGCTGTTTCACCGTGACAATTAATCAATCAAGAACAGATTAAGAAAAACGAATAGCATATCAGCCACGACATGAATTTCGCGTTATGGACTTTTTGGGATTGCCAGAACGCGTCGTGGCCGTTTTCATTATACGCGAATTTTGCGTCGTGGCTGTTTCACCGTGACCACAACGCGGTGTGAGCCTTTTTTCGCTCATTGAGCGGTTTCGGTCTTTGAGCGTAACATATACAATAAATTATATTTGCATAAACACATACATTGTTTTCTATCCTGAATGTTAATTGTTAATGGAAATAAGAAGAATTTACAGACTGTGTTGTGGACTTTGAGTTTTGACTACTTGACTACCATAGTAACATTCTCGTAGCTTTGGATCTAGAAAGATACTACTTTCTAAATACTACTTCTACACAAAAAAGACAAATGAATTGAGATATAGTTGTTAAAAAATGAAAAGATAAATCTATATTTTCTGTATTTAAATTCCGATTGATACTGTTATGATTGCAATTTGCAATAATCATACACATAACTGTGTGAAATTATAGATGTATTGTGTGATATATCACACATACTGGCAGTGAGCATGTAACCTCAGAAGTGCGGTGATAAGCCAATTATAGCAGAAGGTTATCAAGTGACCAGAACTAGCATCACATTATTATTTGCTATTACTAGATAAAAACAACTCGTAGCCATTGCACTTTGTCCTAAAATCTTTCTATTGTCTATTTTTAAATATTCTTGTACGTTAGAACCAGTTATTCTATAAAAACATTTTGAATTAAAAAATATAAATATAAAAAATATAAAACTTCTTTTATTCCTGAATAGATTTGTAACAAAAATGCTTTCAGAACATTGATACTACTGGTGCCTACCAACGGTTCAGGAACTATCCCGGCGAGAAGAACTGGCATAAGAGAGTCGCACATTTACCGATGTAGGATATATGAGAGATTTTTATGGAAGATTTTTTTATACATACATCTAAGTAGTTAGACAGGGGCTCGGGTGTGGGGCCCCCCAGTCCATACTTGATCCTCGTTGTCTGCAACTCTGTGCCCACCTCACGGAGATGGTTGCGGACAGTTTTCATCCGATACAATGGTATTCTGGAAGAATTGAATAGATTAAAATAAGTAACCAAACTTATTCTAAATATTTTTTTGTATTAATCTACTAAATCGATCGTGGCAAAACGAGACAAAATAGCTTTTTCATTGTTATCGCGGCCGGGTGTGGCCGCTTGGGGCTTGATGAATTAAACCAAATACACGAATATATAATTTAAAAGTGAATAAGAGGAAGTAAGCGTCAGTCGGTGTGTTTTCATGACAGTTCTGATTTCAATTAAATACATTACCGCACAAACTCGGCGTATGCGGACGCTGTAAGCCCCAGCAACAGCAGAAATAAGCATTCCTTCATTTTGTCGTCACTCGTCACACTCCCTTGAAGATATTTATTCCAGAATACCTGCAAAAGTAATACCGTAAATAATTGATGTGCAAAATGACCATACAAATTTGATAACAATACTGCGTGGAAATTGAATTACTTTGTAATCAAAGCCGCGATTGACTAGCGGCTTGTAACGAGACAAAATCACAATTAATAAATAATGTTTTTATCGTAATTAAAGAAAACAAATCATTAAAAACGACTTATCATGGCTGTGACAAACAACAAAACAAACTGCAAATGAATTGTCAAGTTTGAATTGTCAAAATTCAAATAGTGACACTTTTATTTTTTCATAACGTTACTGCTTCAAGGGCATAGATAACGTTATGAAAATTTACCCGATATTAAAAATAACGTTAAAAATTGATATTAATAACAGTTAATGTTATAACGTTATATAGGATTTATAACGGTAAATATATGTTCTTTGATAACGGTATAGTCCGTCAAGAAAGTCATGACAGGCGGGAAATTTTTCTAAACGTAATCACGCTTATAAGGTGTATTTTTCTTTGTATTTTCACACAAATCTCGCAAAAAAAGTGGGCTGCGAGTGAGATTTAGTGCACCATGCACGATCGCATACCTGATACCAGAAAATAACGTTATATTTACCGTTATTATTATAACGATATTTTTTCGTTTATACATAACGAAAAAATATCGTTATAATAAAATATTTTTTCTATTATTCGATAACGTTATGAAGCCCTGGTCCCCAACCTTTTTTTCATGCGGGCCACAAACATGTTGTGGCCTTGGTGTCGCGGGCCGCAAGAAAAATTTTTTAGGGTTAAAAATTTTTCAAAATTAACGATTTAAAAGTGGAAAAAATTTAACGGCTATCACGTAGACTTTACGATATTTTGCCGGTGGGCGTGAACTTCAAAATTGTTTAACATCACGCGGGCCACAAATAAAGTCCCGGCGGGCCGCATGCAGCCCGCGGGTTGGGGATAGCAGGTTTAAACTATCGAACATTTTAAAATTTATCATTCTGTATTTAGTTTGGTATTAAGGATATTTTATCACCACGCTTTTACCGTATTACATCGAAAGGAAAACCAATAATAAACAATATTTTTTACTACTAAAGAATACAGAACTACTTTGCCCTATTGGGCAACTAAAGTAATAGTTCACGCTATTGCATGTCCGGTGTCCCTACTCATTATCCCAATATGGGCAATATCCAATGTCCAACACACATAATGTTTTTAAATGTTAGCATAATATCATAAGTGTTAGCGAGTATGTATCGTTATTACTTATTCCTTCACGTAAAAACTACTAAACATATTTTGGTAAAATGGACTGTCTATTCTTAGCCTAGGATACATTCCGGATCAGGCTACTATAATCAAATACTTCTATTAAATAGAATTCATTGACTATAATCCCTAAAAAGAAGTGTTTACGTGGGATAGAAATTGGTTTAAAAAAGTCTATGATAAACATTATCTTCACTATCCCTGGTTAAAAAACGGTTTCGGTTACAAAAAATAAAACAATAAATCAATTCATAATTTTATTCAACCAAATAACAGTGTTATTTTATATTTATATATTTGGCCACCACATCATTTATTTAAAATTCCACATTAAAGTATACACTATTAATTTCTACTTACAAACTATATTTACAGCGCAAGGGACTTGCAATCAGATTTGTGATGCAATAAGATCAGTATTTACAGTAATTATGTACAAATACAGCATATGTACATGCATGCATTAATATTATTATTTATTATAACTCTCCTCACTATATGTCTTAATGTTTTTACAGATTGTATGTTTAGCTTTCTGTATATTTAAAATTAACGATTTTAATCAGACAGAAATAGAATTGAAGAACAGTAATTTAAAATGTTAATGACGTCTTAAAACTGCTTATTTCCGTAAAGCAGCAGTGAAATCTAAGATCACTCGAGAACACATTTTATCATGAGCTTTAAAATTCACAAAAATCTTGAACACTCAGTATTATTATGTCTATTATACTGCTACTTCTGATATGTGCGTTCAAATGAGCAGCTTTTTACCACCGAGAACATACAATCAACTTAGTCTAACTTTTAACTATGTATTTTAAAATCTGATCACAAGATACCATGTCACACAACTATTTACATAGCTCGCAATGAAGGCACAGTCATCGTTTGTATAGAACATAGGAGCTTACAACAGGGGATCTCGAAAAATATATATAAGTATACACAATTTCCAGACATAGAATATGTATCTCTGTCCTTTCCCATTTTGTAAATAATGTTAACAATACATATACTACATAGTGCTAAACTATGCAGTAAAGTTTAGTTTAGTTGAAATAAATATTTCCTTGATGTTATAGGCATGGGGCAGTGCAACTATGATTTTAAAATAACGATAATTGTCGACTTTAAATAATTGTAGAATACACTGAGCTTTATAATCTTTGATTTAAATTTGAGAGAAACAAACGACATTGTAGAATGTTTTCTCTTTCAAACAATTTACAAAATATGTCCATTTTGAGTGTTTGAGAGAGAGAATGCTCTACAAACTGAATATCTCCTTTTTCTATCTTTAAGTTGCTGTGCGTTATTTATGGTCGAGCACAGTGCGACCATGTTACTGTAATGGTTTTCGGCATTAGCCGTTTTTTTCGTACATTCATACATCAACTGTGATTACTCATTAGTCATTACAATAGAAAAACGAAGATTGCTAAGAACTATTAGCGAATTAGTTTACAGTATATTTGTTACAGTGTATAGAGTTCACTCAAATCTTAAGGTGGCTTTCCGA
The DNA here is from genome assembly GCA_905333045.1 of Lysandra bellargus. NCBI lineage: Eukaryota > Metazoa > Arthropoda > Insecta > Lepidoptera > Lycaenidae > Lysandra > Lysandra bellargus. The sequence goes on along the minus strand of HG995353.1, from coordinate 126,464 downwards.
TCTTTGCCGCGAGCGACTACGAAATGTCACTTTATGACATAGGCGATAGGTTTCATTTTACTCTACCTACTAGCTTTTACGTCGCCACTGGCGGCAGCGTGGGTCGCCACGCAAATGTCAGCAGAAAATTATACTCATATTCTATGTCAGAAAGTAGCATTTTATTTGAATTTTTACCGGGCGCGGTCGCTAGCGGCAAAGATCCGAAAGCCACCTCAACATGTTTTTTTATTTAACCCTTAATCGGGCACAGGGAACTATTTTCCCATCCTCTCAATCTAGTTAAAATCCCGAACATTTTAGAAATGGCAACTTTTTATGTTTTTTTCTTTACACAAATAGAATCTAAGATAATTACAACATTATCTTACTCGCAACCCAGCCCTTTCAAGTGTCAATGTAAGAAGCAAATAAATGTCAAAATTGAACAAAATGCGCGATTTTCACATGGAGACATAAATTTGCAAAGTTTCTTCAAAAAAGATTCTTATAAGTAGATATTTCATTTGTTATGTACTAATTTATTATATTCTGTGCAGCTTTGTTTTGATTTTCAGTGCATAAACGTAGTGTTTATGTGGTTTTGATTCATTTGAAATACATACTTGCAAGTGGGAAAACAGTTCCCATTGTCCATTAGCAACTCCATTTTGCGTCACTAAAATGGGGATTTATTTTTGTCAACTTTTGAGATTTGTCAATTATCTTAGTTTATTTTAAATTTTTATTTTCAAATATTTTGAATGCCTTAAAAAAATTCAACATGGCAATATGTCCGCAGGAGTATTAAAACAGTTTCATTTGTCTGGTTAATGTTTTTTTTTAAATGAATACCTCTGAAAGATTAGGTATTTTATTGTTTATTGGATCCTTTATTCGCATACTGATACAAAAGCTCGTTTTAATTTAAACAATTTTGAGCACATTATTGAGGAAAATAAATTCAAAAGTAGAGTCAGAGCAACTAACTAGTCTATTTATTTATAAATTTGGTTCGTAATCGGGCAAAGGGAAATACTTTCCCACCTTGGTTGGTCGTGAACAGGCAAAGGGAAATAATTTCCCAACCGTAAAAACATAATTATTTTCAGTTTCAGTCATTTATAATTGATTTTATGTACACAGATATCCTAATTGACCTAAAAACATCTACTTAATCCATGCAAAACTGTTTTTTTCGTTAGTCCTGATTAATGGTTAAAAGACATAAGGTTCGAGTGAAAATTATGTCGTATATAACATATTATATACAACATATTATCTTGTTAAAAATATAGTGCACCATTACAAATTCCATTCACAATGTTATTCTTACATAACGAAACAAACTGCAATCGTTCACATGATTTCTAAAATTCAATTTGAAAAGTATCTACTAAAATTCAGTCCATGTTTAAACAAAAGGAGATGTTATTTTAAAAAGCTTTGAGCCTCGCTCTTGTGCTTGTTCTACATTGTAGACAGTGACTGAGTTTCTATAAACCCAATAGGAAAATAAATCATTTATCAAAAGCACCATCGTAAACCCTTAACTAATATTTTACAATACTACAATTGTAGTTGTATTCAAAAAATTTAATGTGTTTTATTCACTTCAAGCCTTTTCTATTTAGTATACTATCTGAAAAATTATTCTGTTACTTATATACAAATTATTGTAAAATTTCCCATGCACAGTAATGAAGAAAAACAAACACAAAACATACAAAATACAGTCCCCCGTAGTAATAAAAGATCCTACTAGGAATGGGCGAAGCCAGGATGAGGGCCATAGGTCTTGGGGTAGGGCAGATTAAGAAAATCCTAAACTTCGAATCTCACAATAGTATTGAAGGTGAGGTAAAAATTAAAACCCCTCTCACCCCGCAACTCTTTCCGCTCTAATTTTAGGTATGAAACTCGGGAGCATTAGCGACCGATCGCTCTTCTATAGTCCGCGCGGAACTAGTTGGCCTCGCCTTAGGTAGGGACAGGGGTGAGGGGGCGGGTTGCTTGTTGCTCGCAACGCACATGAGATTAGACAGTGACGACCGATCTCGCGATATCGTGAACAATAATATTATTTAATTATTGAAAAGAATAAATTAAAGACAATTGATCAGTTTTATATTCCAAACTATTGACATCGGCTTTCTGTTTTTTAAATATTATTTCCTTAGATTGTCTTTTTATCGGCGGACTTATTTGCTATTGCGTTGCTAGTGCGTTTTGTCTAAACTAGCCAGAACTGTCAAAATCAAGCGCCCCCGCCTCTCCGTCCCACCGCTCACATACCTAGGCGCGGCCAACTAGTTCCGCGCGGACTATAGTATATTGTTACGGATACGGGCAGTTGTTTACGTGTTACGGATACGGGCAGTTGTTTACCTGCGCGCGACAGTTGCGCGTACTTTCTAGAAAAGTGCAACCCTTGTTTATGTGAATTGCGTGTTTACGTAAACAATCCAAAATAGAACGCTCCAGAATTCGACGCGGGCCATATAAAAGGTAAACAAGCCGGCAGTCAGTTCAGTTCGATCCGAGCGATCATCAAGGCGACTTCAATAGTGAGAACAAGTGATCAATAGTGATTGTGATAGTGAACTAACGACTCGGCTACGACCTAGGACAGTGATAGTGCTCAGCGATTTGGATCTAGTGCTTAGTGTTTGGACTTAGTGATTTGTGTGAGCTAGTGTTTGTGAATAAAGTCTTCAAGAGAGTCACCAGGTCTTTCTCTCCGAATCCTCGAACCCTAGCACGTAACAATATATTCAGTTTACCCCTGCCCGTACCTCGCTACGCTCATGCTACTAGGTATACAGACCGTACAGTTCAGTGTGTTTGCATTCGTATACTTGACTTTCATAAGCATTTTTTGTAACATTTTAGCATTAATATCGTAATTTACATAGAACATTGCTAACCATCAAACTGGGTTTATCATTTATGGGTATTTATGGGTTAATTATCAGTAACGCATCAATCATCTTTTCTCCTTATTAGATGACGTTAGAAAATTCGCTTGACAGAAGTTACATGAATAATTTTTTATTAGTTAGGAAGTAACTCTAAATTGACTTTAAAAATACAATAATTTAAGTATAAGAATATAATTGCAATTATATATTAATCTTTGAAGGGACGGCCTCGTGATTAGAAATAAAGCATTAAGATGATTAAAGTAAATAATCAAGTCAGCATATAACCTCTGATGTGACTTTTTGCAATGGAGTATATTTGCTATTCATTTTTCTAAATATGACGGTGGGTCAGAGTTGTACCCTAGGTTAAGAGCATAACAGCTCTTGACGTCATAAGAGCTACAAGGCAAAGTATTGAACTTAAGTACCACTAGCAAAATACTTCCAAACATCTTTGTTTATCACAAAAGTCATGAACGAAAATATTACAAAATTATTAGAAATAACTCTTTGACATAATTATTACAATCCCACAACCAATATACACTCTTTCTTCTCTTTCTCTTACATTAAAGTTTCATTATTATTATTATCATTTATCATACACTGATTTATAATTATTAAAGAATATTATTTATGAAATAATATTCCATTACATTTCACGCGATCATCACTACGGCGCAATCAAAATGTTTACTCCGACCTTCAACTCCGACTCGCGTCTTTTACTTACTATATTGTTGTCTCTGGCTCCAGAGCTCCCTGCTATCACAATAGTGCATTGTCTATGGTCGTTATCACATACTACGTCTGTGGTTAGGGCGGCGGCGGGGCGTCGGCGGCGATGGTGCGGCGATACAGCGCGGGGTCGGCGCTCACCAGCCGCACAGAGAACGCGCCCGGCGTCAGCACCGGACCCTGCACCACCTCCACGTTGCCGGCGTTCGCCTAATAATTATACACATACTATTACGCTATTTCAAAGGATTATATATTTTTTTAATGATTTAATATAAAATAACATGGCAATAACATTCCATGTTATGAGTGTTATTGAATTCACAAGTGGGAATGTTTAATGATTATATTTATATTTCGGTTGTAAACGGAACGGTGAGCACCGACTCACCAGGAAGAGTGTAGCGAGGAAATACTTGGCGACGTCGTGCGGTTCGGTGGCGATGTTCGCCAGCAGGTGGGGGAAGGGGGCGGGGCGTTCGGGGGGGAGCGCGCGCACCACCGCCGCGGCGGCCGCGTGCACGTCGACGCCGCGCCGCTCCGCCGCCGCCGCCGCGCTGAGCACGCGCGACCGCCACGCGTCGTCTGCGTCGTCGACCCGCGACGTGTCGCTGTCGCCAAGCGAGCTGCGCTCGAAGAAACCGTCGTCGTCGCTCTCGTCGAGCCGCCGCGTCGCCGCCGTCGCCGCCGCCGCCTCCTCGCCGCTCCACCCGCAGAACCCGCCCTCCTCGCCGACCTCTGTCGTCGGGCACATGTCGTAGCCGCGGAACTCTGCAACTTTCCACATTCATCGTAATTTTTAAAGACGATTTTACAGCATCTTGCTTATATTTTATAACTTTATGTTACACGACGTTAAAAGTAACTTACCTACGGTAGATTAATATAAGATAACATGTATGTAAGTACTAAATGAAAAAGCCGCATTTTTGTAACATTTTTTATTGAATATTGTTGATGATTGATTGTAAGCACTAATAATTAATATTATGTATTCTGTGATTGTGGTGAGAAAATAAAATTTATTATTATTATTACTTTAAGGAAATTGTATTTAAGTTTAAGAGAACGTAAATGACTGCTTGTTTAACAATAAGTACTTAATAATAAAATAATTATTAAGTACTTATTGTTTAAGGTATTTAGGTTATGGTTCACAATAATATGTAAATAGTGATAATCATATTATGATTATCACTATTTACATTATCATAATCAACTGTGAAAATACATCAGCCAGTGTGGCCCTCCTATGTTAAACCTACCTGTATTATGCGGAGCTGGCTGCTCGTTGAGTTGTGCGCGCGCGGCTCGCAGGCGGTCGCGGCGCACGCGCACCACGCGCCCCACCAGCCGCGCCGGCAGACTGAACTCCGTCGGCCGCGACAGCGCCACACGCAACTCTGTACACAAAGTACTACGCTGTAGACGATTCTTGTACAGTTTTCCTGTATCTTTACTGTCATTTTTAACAATTTGTAAGTTTTTTAAATAAAAATCAAATAAAAAATATTATAAAACAAAGTCGCATTTTTTCCCTCGTGTCTCTTTGTTCCCTTTAATCTTTAAAACTACGCAACGGATTTTGATGATTCTTTCAGTGTTAGATAGCCCATTTATCGAGGAAGGCTATAGGTTATATTTTATCACGCCAAGAATAATAGGAGCAAAGAAATATTGAGGAAGGCTATAGGCTATATTTTATCACGCTAAGACTAATAGGAGAATGTGGAAAAAACGGGGGAAACTATTTGAAAGAGGTTATCTCGCGAACTACTGGAGCAATTTTTATGTTATTTGGCACAGATAAGAAGTAGTAACGATTTTATTCATTTTTTTAGTGGCTATATATTTTATACCCGTGCGACGCAGGGGCGGGTCGCTAGTAAATAAATAAAAAACATGTTCATGCCTCTACTGATTAGAAGTTTGACGGTGCCGCACACGATATCCTCCATTTTTGTTTCATTTTTTCGCTTTCTCTCCTTTTTCTCGGCTTTGGGTAGCGGTGTCGAGCAGGGCGGGGGCGTCGCGAACGGCACGGGGGTGGCGCAGGGCGGGTGCGTGGTGAAGGGTACGGGGGTGACGCAGGGCGGGGGCGTAGCTAAAGGCGGGGGCGTGGCACAGGGCGGCGGCGACGGGGGAGGGGAGTCGGCGGGCGGCGGCGGCGAGGGCGGGGCCTCCGCGTCCAGGGCATCTCGCAGCTCCACTAGGGCGGGCGGCCGCCAAGCCTCGCCCTCGCCGCCCGTCGCCAGCTCCTCCACCAGCAGCCCATCCTGATGGAAAAATGAATTTTAATAAACATCTGTAATCGTTCCACGGACCATGCATCTAACATTTTGAAATGTCACATCATACCTGCAGTCGCCAGCAGCATGCGAAGTCGTGTAGCGCGCCGATGGTATCGCCCTCGTAGTCAGTGAGGGGGGCGGCGGCGGCGGGGCGGGGGGCGAGGTCGGCGTGCGCGCGGGGCAGCGTGGGGGGCGGGCGGGGGGCAGGGTCGCGCCGGGCGCCGGTCGCCGCGCTCAGTGCGATCGCCGCCCACTCCGCCGCCTCGGACGCGCGCCGCTTGCGACGAGTTGTGTCTGGACCGCTGGGCGTCGCCGGCTCTCTGACAAAAACATGTATATTTATTTACTAGATGACGCCCGCAACTCCGTTGCGCGCTAAAATTACTTTATCGCGTGGAAACCTCACGTTTTTCCGGAATAGAAAGTATATTATGTCCTTTCCCGAAGACTCAAAAGTCAAAGTATCTCCAGAAAAAGGAAACGAAATAATATTCACACATTCAATACCTATTTATATGTATATTTTTTGTTATCTGTTAATTTTGAACTTGAAGCACCTGAAGGCCACATAGATAATATCGACTAACGCATACATTAAACAATCTTATCATACTAATTTTAGAATTTTGCATTGCCAAGCCTATTTAATACACAAGCCTACACTGCTTGGTCTTGTTAAAACCAATGCATATTTCGATTATAAATGCAAAAGTATGTGTGCCTGTCTTTCTGTTACCTCTTCACACTTAAGCCTCTATGTATGAAGCCTAGTATGGACATAGTTTGAGTCCCAGGAAATGTCATAGGATACTGTTTATTCCGAAAAATGTAAGGTTCCCGCGCGATAAACAAAAGGTGCGGTTGGTTATCCCTCCATAGTTGCGGGCGTCATCTAATTACTTATAAATGGAAAACTTTAAACCTATTACGTCTTTACACTTTAGCAAATGACTCGATTTAGTTAAAATTAGCATACTTTGAGTTGAGACAATTTTGTCACAAAAAAAATTTCGGTTCCCATGCTAGTTTCGCCAAACTAAATTGCCAGTAATCGCTCATCTTGTAAATACAATGTAATTAATATATGTAGGATTTTTTTTTAGTATGCACTTAGCTTAATCCATAAACATAACTTTATTTAAGGGAACTATATTTTCTATCACCAAAATTTATATTTGTCATCAAGTTGTATCACCTAATAAATAGATCTATCGCCACGAAATATTTTCGTTCTCAGATAAACAAAAATTGTTCCCAGGTATGAATTATCAAATTAATGTTAATATATGTGTAAAATAAGAGATCGATAACCAATAAAATTATATTGCATTACATAAATATAAACTTCGTTCTTATAATAACAGTTTTGTTACTTAAATAATAGCTCTGTGCTCAGAATGGTAGATCTGTCACCAAATAAATCAATTATCGATCCCTGACTGCGACTCCTTTTTATTTGATATTTTGTCACCAATACAGTAGTAACATTTTATTTCGATCAGATATTAAATTAATAGTATTCGTTACCAATTTAATACATCAATTTATAATTTTAATGAAAAAATGCTCAAAGGGGCGGAGACAAATTGGCGCGCTTTAAAAATTGACTAAATATTTTAACTTTAATTAAGTGTTTTATCTACTATTCTGCTAGCCATAAGCCAGCTATTTTAAACCAGCGCTGATTGTTCAGTGGTAATTATTTTAAACAATAAATATTGATTATTTTGACTTTAATTGTTTTATTTACTACTCTGCTAAAAATTTTATTTAAATATAATTTATACTACCAGTGGAAATTTAGAACCTTGGGAGTCTACTTAAGTAGCAGAATTTTTTGGTTGAAACGATGATGACAACCCTAATTTTTTATTTGAACTTAATGCAATTTTCTAGTAACATAATATGATTTATTGGTGATCTCTTTAATTGGTTTGCTTAAATACTTATTAGGACACACCTATTATAATACATACAAAAACATTTATTTGGTACTAGACCTTATATCTCAGGATTTTAGGTGATTTATTGTGGAACTGATTTTGCATTGTTTGGTGACTACATTTTGGTGACAGATCTACTATTTTGAGGACAAACCCTATTATTTAAGAAACACAAAATTAATTAAATTGGTGATAGCTTAAATGGTACCCTTTATTTAATCTGTGTATAGTCTATGATATGATCTGTTAACTATGGCTAATTCTTGTCTATGTCTCTCTCTCTCGCACGACGCCATCGAAAACTGCTGTGTAATTTTGGGTGATAAAATAAATTTTATAACGAGCTAAAAAAGGTGTTTATCTTGGACCTCCCCTACATATATAACACGGTCAAATTAACTCCACGCATGGTTTGATCATTCATGACGTCATTATGGAGCCGGCATGTTAAATAACAAAATTATCTACCTGATATTTGTGACTTTGACTAATAACGAATTGTAATAAGATATTATAACACAGTCACATCAACCCGACGCATCGCTGGAATGCATTTTGTATTTCAGCGATGCGTCAAGTTAACGTGACCGGGCTATACATACATACTTCTGCCACAGATGTAATAAATAAATGCAATTTGTATTTAAAGCTAAATACAAATTGCATTTCTTATTACATTCACCAGGAGTCCGACTGGTACTAAGGCAATACTCACTCTGTTGTGTTATGTAAGTCTTCGCTGACGCTGAGCACGTGCTGGTAGAGGCAGTCGACCTTGCGGCCGTAGATGCTGGCGGACTGCTGCAGCAGCAGCGCCAGCTCCGCGAAGTTGGGCACCACCTGCCCCTCCTCCCCGCCCGCCTCGCCCTCGCTGCCCGCCTCCAGCGCGTGCAGACCCGCCTCCGTCAGGTACTCTTCCAGGAGCTGTACCCATTACACTTTAGTTATTACTACTAGGTCACGTTATGTCAAACCCAGCCGACAGATCACAGCTTAGAGATAAACTACGATAACATGGCGCGCCCAATATCCAGTGACAAAATATAACAGACCAAATCATCGAACATAGGAACAGAGGGGTGCAGTCCCAGCGAAGGAGCGTAACACTGCAGATTACCTAGTTAATGTGAACATTAAGTTTATTGTTTTTTTATAATAATATTAATCCTTCAGGCCCCGCGCGAGCACCGGTGATCGCGACAACAATACTAACTACCTACTACCGACTGAAGTATTAATTAAACTACAACTTACAATTAACTGGTATTTAATATTAAGTACCTGCGAAGGGCGTGCGCGGGTGGGCTGACCCATGGAGCTTATATAGAGAGGAGGTGTCGTAATCAAGTTTCCTCATGAAACGACGCGTGACGATTTGCGGGGTGAGGGGGTGTCAAGCTCCGCCCACTTTTCAATATTTCATCTATCGGCTAAAAGCAAAACTACTAGCTTAGGTCGATGATGATGTTACTACGTAGTTCAGCTATTTTACACTAGATGTCATTTTGTCTTGAATATTATGGGACGTACTCAGAACTTTAAAAAATGTATATTATGAATTATAAATAACCTTATTATATCAATAAAATTAGGGTTAGCATTTTGACCGATTTTTTAATGTAAAATAAGGGGACAAACTAGTAAACGGGTCACCTGGTGGAAAGCAATTTTCGTCGCCCATGGACACTCGCAATTCGCAACATCAGAAGAGCTGCAGGTGCGTTGCCGGCCTTTTATGAGGTAATAGGGTAGGGAAGGGAATAGAGTATAGGTACTAGGTATTATTTAGGAATAGGTAATAACCGCTCATACCTACTTAAATCGACTTTTTTTCGTGAAAATTTACTGTGTTGTTATAAGAAATATTTTTTCTGACGATTTTTATGGATAACTAGCTGTCCCGGTGAACTACGTGTCACTTTAAAACCTTCCCAGGACTTCTACGAATATTTTAAGACTAAAATCAGCCCAATCCGTTCTGCCGTTTTCGAGTTTTAGCGCGACTAACACATTTGAAAATCCATTTTTATATATATAAGATAAATGTTTTTATACTCTCAATCCCGTTACCTGTAGCTTGAATAAAAAAATAAACGCAACAGACATCTGTCAATTTCGCCGGTCAAAGTTAAGGTTAAAGTTAAAGCTAAATTTAGCCTTAACTATAACTTTAACCTTAACTTTAACTTTAACCACGCCTCTGGTGCAACCTACCTTTAAAAATAATTGAATCCTAAATAGTATTTAGAATTCAATTATTTTATAATATTATTCAGTAAATACGGCCCTGGATATATTGTTACGTTTCAAATAGTTATCCTAGATGACGACAGATGGTGCTTTATAAGTAATATCATAATAAAAGCTATACAAGTACCGTTTTAGCTATTAAATGTATTTAAGACAAAGTGTATAACAATTTAAAGTATTCAAGTATGATAATTGTAATAAACTTATGCAAAATTAAACGCATTTACGTCTGTATTATCTTTCAAAGGTTTGGCCATCTCGTGTCAAGTAGTTATAATTAACGCTGAAAGCTGAAATGTTCTAGAACTTTTATATTTAAATTACATTTAAAATTATTTACGAATGAAATGTGATGTTATTTATATTATCAGAACGCCTGTCTGAGTAACTTTGACATTGTAAAACACATTACTTCATCATTTCCTTGTTAAAAACGCAGAAAACACCAATTTATTGGGACATAAACATAATAAACATATCGAGCGAAGTCAAGTTCCGATATCATCTAGAGGGTAAGGCCAAATTAGCATCGAAGAAGCTTGGTGTTCTTAACAGAGCGAGACAGTACTTCAGTCCGGACCAACGCCTACAACTCTACAAGGCGCAGGTTCGGCCTCATATGGAATATTGTTCTCATCTCTGGGCAGGGGCGCCAAAATACCAACTGCTCCCTCTGTATCGTATCCAACGAAGGGCCGCTCGAATTGTTGACTGCCATATTGTTTCAAACAGCTTGGACCCCTTGGAATTACGCCGAGATGTAGCTTCACTCTGCATCCTCTATCGGTTTTATCACGGGGAGTGCTCTGAGGAATTGTTCGGAATCATACCACCTGCAACTTTTCGCCATCGTCCCACGCGAAAAACATACCGTCCTCATCACCTTGATGAGTGGCAGTCTTCCACAGTGCGTTTTTCGCGTAACTTTCTGCCGCGCACTGTAAAACTCTGGAATGAACGACCTGCAAATCTTCAAAAAAAGAGCGTATTCCCTCTTAATGGCCGGCAACGCACCTGCAGCTCTTCTTATGTTGCTAGTGTCCATGGGCGACGGTAGTTGCTTACCATCAGGTGACCTGTTTGCTCGTTTGCCCCCTTATTTAATAAAAAAAAAAATCTCGTTACGTGTGCACCTGACAAACACCGAAAGTGTACTGACTTAAGCCCCGCCCACAATGATGACGTCAGGACCTAGTTGAAAATCACAGTGCACAGTTGCTTAGGCCAGCTCCTCTCTATATAATCTCCATGGGCTGACCTCACCCACTCGACACTCGGTCGAATGCATGGTATATAATACATGTTACCGTTACAATGCGGAATACGTTAATAACATTAGGCCTGCATTCTTGTCACTCTTGTTACAAACTAATATTGGCATCTCGCACTTGACTACGTAGATACTTATAGTTTGTGTATGTGTGTAATGTTTTGAGTGTATTGTTTTAGGATTGTTTTTCAAATGATATTTTGTAGAGTACAGCACGTCTACCTCAGTTTAAATAGAATTCTTTGCATGTAGCAGACACGGTTTGTTTCACGTCACGCAGTCACTTTGTATCATAAACTCGTGACTCATGACAAGTTCAACTAGTTTGTACAAATGTAAAAAAATGGTAATTTTTCACTTGTTCTGTATAGTCTACACAAAACTAGTAAATGCATTAACAAGTAATTTTAAACTTAATTTTAAAGTCAAATTTATGCTTTATGCATTCAGTGAAATAATGAGTTTGTTACAAAAAAAAAAGTCTACACATACAACAAAAACCTTTTCATATAAGATTATGCCAAGACTGGCTGGACCCATCACAAGTTATAAACTTACACTTGACACAAATTCTACAGCTTAACAGTCTCTGCAGCTCATGATGGACTAATACAAGCTATTACAAAATGTGATATTATGTAGTTCCATGTTCATGTAGTTATTCATTAATAAAATTAAGGCCCAGCATGTAGACTGTCTACTGAGACAGTATACATGCTGGCTGGCTGGTACAGTTACTAGACAGGAAGTTTTATCCAATCCAATAGCTTTTAGGAAGTTATAATATTATGAAATTTAACAATATTGACATATCATGGACATAATATCATTCTACTTTTCTTTATAGTTTAAGTAGCTGTAAAGCAGTGGTTAAGAACCTTTTAGTCATGAGGGACCATTTTACTAAATGTTTGTGTTGCTGGGGACCACAAAGTTGGTTTACCTAAATTAAACTAAGGGACTCACTGCAACAGTTATGACTCACTGGAACTCACTGGCACTGGCGACTCAAGCGACAAGACTTCTATATTCAACCTCTCCGGTCTTCGAGGGGGAGTGATATGGCGGTACCTACAATTCGCCTAACTTTCCTGCTTCGCGCTATCAAAGTTTTCTAAGCACGTCGGTATATATACGACAGCTGAAATGTATCACGTGGGCTTCAGCCGGATCGAGCTAGGTGGTAACCTAGCTCGGTCGGAAGATCTTCCTTTGGCCTCCACACATTATCCCACAGGTTGTTTGATAAAGACCATAAGCACAACTTTATGATCAGTCACTCATTTCTTTATTTGGCAAAAATCTAAAGTTACAGATTTTTATTTAATCCTTCGATCGGGGAAAAACAAGACACAATAGCCTTTCTATTGTTATCGTTGCATGCGACCTCTTGGGGCTCGAACGATTAATTATTATTTACTAACTTCTGAATTCTCACATAATATTATGTATTATAGCATGGCTTCGCGGACCACTTGGAATGCCTTCAGGGACCGCCAGTGGTCCGCAGACCACCGGTTAAGAACCACTGCTGTAAAGGTTGTGTCTATAAAAAAGTGTAATACAAATTAAAATTTACTCATTCGAATAGTAATAAAGCTTTCACCCATCAAACCCAAAACGACAGCCGGCCGCCGCATTACAATTGAAAATCTATTGTGTCTGCTATACCCACGATGGAGGGGTTAATAATTATAAAAATTAGTGTATTTTGCAAACATCTTAAATTCTATGAAATTAAATTTATATAAAATCAAGCAGGAGAAACTAAGCAAAACCTTAACACAATTAATTTATATAGTTTCCGGTAACTTGATACTATGCATGTGTTATTTTTATGATAGCAATAACCTTTTGTGAGTATAAAATATAATGGTTAATTATATTTTAACTTCTAGTATAAAATATTAAAACTGTAAACTATAATCTTTTTATATCAACACACACACACACACAATCATATACATAATGTCAATAACGGAGAAAGGTTATAAGCTATTTAAAATAATTTAACTTCTATTAATACCTTGATTGTGGGAATCGCAGACATAATAGATTTTCAATTATTGTGCGACAGCCGGGTGCCGCTTGGGGATTGATAGGATAAGGCAGAATTATACATAGTTAAGGAATTTCATATTATGCTGAATATGAAACTTATGTTTATATGTATAATATTATGAGTTCTTTTTAAAAATTGGTATGCAAGTAACACAATATAATATTATGTAGTATTAAAAAGTATTATGCGGGCTTTAGTGGGCTGAGTTTGCTGCAAACTTCAGAGGCCCATTAAACCGTTGATCGCCAATTCCTGGAAATCTTTTGTTATCGCAAACAACAAAAGATTTCCAGACAAAATATAAGTCCTGCAAAAGAAATTAATAACGAGTGTGTGAACTGCAACACTGTGTGATATGATCATATCAGCTAAATGCTGCTAGATCAATAACAATAAATAAATAAAATATTTTATATAGGTACTACTTCTGGCTAATATTTAATCCTAACCCAAACTAGTTTCAGAGTGGGGATGACATTATCTAATAAGTACCTTGAGACATGAGTACTTTCCTACAATGGTGTCAACTGTCTGACATTAGCTAAACATCGTCCAAAACCAAACTTTTCTGAACATTTTCCAAGTAAGCATTGGTAAATACATGCAACATACCGCCTAAAGTATGTCTAGGAAATAAACACACGACTCACCGCGCTCAAGTCCGTGTCGAAACTCCGGCGGATGTCGCTGATGGGTCTCATCAGCTCCGCCACTATCTCCTCCAGCCTCTGCGAGTTCATACTCCACCGTTTTTCTCTCTTCGAACTTATCCTGAAAACAGCATGCGCCCATTGAAAACATCACTGAAACGAGACGCGGGAACGACCGATCGCATAGTGTCGATGGCGCGAAAATTTATTTCCCCAAGTTGGAAAATTCGAAAATATATTTGCACACTTTAGAAGTTGTTTAGAGATAGCCGAAAATCGAGCGAGCGATTACCTCTCAGTCCTTATACAGTCGGCGTCCATATTACAAACATAAACTTTTGATATTAGGAAGAACGTAACAACGGTGGCCATTTATTTATGTTTTCGATGAGGACATTCCATGTTGGTGATTTGCCTGCTTTGCCTGTCAATGTTCGCCAAGCCAAGCATTCGTGATTCGAGTCGATGTTGAAGGTTTGCTGCTGCTGTCAAATTCTGGATCTCCGCAGACGGGCGACAAAAGCCAATGCGGTTATTATAATTAGCGACTTTTTATTTATATTTTTGTTTTTGTTCAAATTTTATTTTAAAGTAGAGTTTTCCTAAAGAAGAAAAATAAAATTAAATGATTGTTTGGTTTTTAAAACGTTAAAAGCGAAACTTTATTCCATATGCTCAGGCCGACGGATCCGATGGACTATAAAGTTTGAACTTTGAGACGATGAAAGTTTTACATAATATCTAAAATTTTCATATAAAATAATATATTTTAATGCTAAATTAAAACTAGTGAAATTAAAAAAAAAAGTGTTTTGTAAGTTGTAATAAAGTGTAAGTAATCCATACTAATATTATAAATGCGAAAGTATGGCTGTCTGTCTGTCTGTCTGTAACATCTTCACGCCCCAACCCAACCGCTGAACCGATTTTGCTGAAATTTGGCATGGAGATACTTTGAGTCCCGGGAAAGGACATATAATACTTTTATCCCGGAAAAATGTACGGTTCCCGCGCGATATACGAATTTTGGCGCAACGGAGTTGCGGGCGTCATTATGATTTAGTAACAGGGCTTCAAATAACGTTATTTTTTCATAACGTTATTGCTTCAAGGGCATAGATAACGTTATGAAAATTTAACCGATACTAGAAATAACGTTATAAATGTATTTAATAACGGTAAATGTTATAACGTTATATAGGATTTATAACGGTAAATATATGTTCTTTGATAACGTTATAGTCCGTCAAGAAAGTCATGACAGGCGGGAAAATCTTCTAAACGTAATCACGCTTTTAAGGTGTATTTTTTTCTTTGTATTTTCACAGAGAACGCTTATTACATTTTAAATATGAGTGAGATTTGGTGCACCGTGCACGATCGCATACCTGATACCAGAAAATAACGTTATATTTACCGTTATTATTATAACGTTATTTTTTGTTATGCCATAACGAAAAAATAACGTTATAATAATAACGGTAAATATAACGTTATTTTACTAGATATCGTTAAAAAAATAACGTTATCTGGCTACCATTATGAAAATAACGGTACGTAACGATATTTTTTCTGTTATTCGATAGCGTTATGAAGCCCTGTTTAGTAACCAAAGTTTTATTTATTCTCTGTGGTAGGCTAAAATATCTATGGTATATATTTTTTTATCTGTTAAAATCTATGGATATCCAAAGACAAGAGAGTTTATAGAGCGCATGGCAGAGCATAGACAATAATAATTTATAAATGGCAGTGTTTACAAAATATAAATAAATATTGACCAAAATCCAAATTAGATATCGATTTCTACTTTAAAACCACATAATTTTGGGGGTTCTTCAATAAAAGTGTATATTTTTTATGGCTTCTATCATAAACAAATAACTAAAAGAAGGTCTACAGTCAGCAATTGTGATATCTCAAAATATGGGCGAATCCAGGTGTTACTCGTTGATGAAATGTTTGCTGATACTTTTTAATGTTATATTCCTAGTAAGTTTCTGATTTTATATCTCAGTAATTATAGTATATTAACAACAATCAAACTAAACCTTTCCGGCCGCTCCTTCCTGACATCAGGACTATTTGACCTAGATTTTCATTCATTCGATTCCTGTTTATTTCCTGCTTCCTACAGATTTTTGGTGTCTAATAAATTTGTTGGTGGTGATGAGTCGGTAACTCGGTACTGTGTTGTAGCTGGTGGGCGCGGGCGTGGCGGCGTTCGCGGGCTGGGCGCTGTGGGACGGGCGTGGCACGGAGAGCGGGTCGGGGCGCGCCGGGCTGTGCGCGCTCGCCGTGTGGGCCGCCGTGCTCACCCTGGGCGCCATCACCGCGATTGCCGGTCAGTACACACCTCACCACCAGTCAGGATCTGATGTCGTTTCCATAGAAGGATTGCCACCTTTTGACTCTTGTTTGCGGGCCTAATATAATTATTAATGGTTTCTGACCTGACTCGGTTAGGTAATATATCATCGGTTATTCCGGAAACGGAATGAAGTGAAAACTTCATATACATAAATCTAAGCATGTGGGTGAGGCAGCCAATTTTTGCTGATATGATGCAGAAAAATTTTGCGAGAGAAAGAAAATCTACGCTGCTTGTGACGTTGGAGCACCTAAATTGTAGGGAATTTATTTCTCTACGCTATCATACCGTTGAGAAATATGCCGTTGGAGCACCAAAATGATAGCGTAGATAGAGGCTATCATAGCATAGAGAAAATCAAACTTATCTCTGTAAATAATACACAATGCGGTTTATATTATAACCCCAAACATGGCCCTTTTGACTACTCACATGATGCATTGATCGTTTTATGTGAAACAATAATGTTTACATTTGTGTCACAAAAAAACTTCCTTTGAAAAAACTGTGTACACAGCCCGACTGAGGTTCAAATGTGAACTGTCGAGAAATGGCGAATATTACGAGATTTTCCATAGAATACGTAAAAACTCAGCGTTGCCACTTCCCGATTTTACCTTCCCTAACACCCAACAATAACAATAAATCGGTATTATTGATGACGTTTAAAATCTGGGGTAGAATTGATGTTTCTAAAGATTCATTTGATTTGAAAAAGTTTATAAAGAAAGTTATCTTAAAATACTATAAGAATTAGATGAGGTAATAGCCATTTATATAAGTATTCATAACATATCAGATTTATCTTCAAATCTGTCATACTTACTGCTACAGCGACAGTTAAAGTGCACCTCTTCCACGGCGGATTGTATATTTTAAGCTATTTTCTTACCTTTATTATGTTTAATTGTAAATATATTTTTAGACTATAATTAGAACTCAAATAATTCTAATGCATGCTTGAGCACTTTGTTTTCTTCGTTAGAATCAGTTTTTGAGCGTAAGATAAACACAATACTTTTTAAAATACAAAGGGTGGAGAAAAATAATTGAAAATATATACAGATACTTCGAGTGATGATGAATACCATATATTATGTGCCATAGTTGTACTAAGCCTGTGTGCCTTAGCTGGACAAAAAATATGTAATGACTTTGTCAACAACCGCGACTGAAAGGTCTTGCACGTTTTTGTTTTATAATTCGTTATTTTAAAAACATGTTTTTAATATATTTATTAGTAGCTAGAAGTTAGACCTCGTAATTTTATGATAAAAAGTGCCTTAGTCTAGGAGTTCCTTAATAAAAGGCTGTAATTCTTTAATTTTTAAGTAAAAACCTATACCATATTAAAAACAAATAAATAATTAACAAATATAATAAGTATTTCACTTTAAAAATGTTCTTATTTCATATTAAATTTACCAATTTGTTTCCGGAAGTCCGAGGGACTCCACGGGGTACGTTGCGCAGGTATATAGTCACCGGGTAAATCAAGGGTTAAAATGCGACCCGGTCTCAAGACTCGGTTCGGATCTGTGATTGGTCCAAATTTTGACAGCCAACCAATCACAGAGCCTGGACCGTGTCTTGAGATCAAGATGCATCTTGAGTACTGACTATTTATACCGGCCATAGTTTCAGTTTCAGTAAAAAAAATCACTATTAACCTATCAAGCCTTGTACAAGCACCGGTGATCGCGACAACAATAGAATACGATAGCATTTCCCTGTCCCCCATCCCCGATCAAAGGATTAAATCTGAAGTCAAAAGTACTTTTTTTTAAACAAGTTCAAAATTAGTAAGAGAAACATGTTGTTATTCAAAAATTTTATTTGCTTTTGGCATTCCGGGCTGGCCAACAGTGGCACAGAAGCTAGAAAAGGAAATAATTATTATGATGTCAGATATGAAATAAATGTAACATACATGCACAGGAGCTGTACGCGGGTCCGGCGCACTGCTGGCGGTGTCGTTCGGGCTGGTGGCACTGAGTGCAGGCGCGGGCGCCGCTGCGGGCTGGTGGGGCGCGGCGCACGCGGGTCAGCTGCGCGGCGCGTTGGCGGCGGCGCTGCGCCACTCGCTGCGCCACGAGTATGGCGCCGTGCCCGCGCGCACCGCCGCGCTCGACGCCATCCAGCGTGGGCTGCGCTGCTGCGGCGCGGACGGCGTGCGCGACTGGCAGCGCGCCGCGCCCGCCGACCTCGACCTGTCGGTGGGCGCGCCGCCGGCGGTGTACACGGTGCCGGCGTCGTGCTGCGAGCGCGCGGGCGAGGCGTGCGAGGCGGCGCGGCGCGTGGCGGCGGGCGGGGAGGCGGCCGGCCTGTGGGCGGCGGGGTGCGCGGGCCGGGCCGCGGACGCGCTGGCGGAGGTGGCCCGCGCGCCGCTGGCGGTGGCGGCGGCGCTGCTCGCTATGCACGGCGCCGCGCTGCTGCTGACGCTCACCCTGTGCCTGCGAGCGCGCCCGCCGCCGCATTACAAGGCTTAAGGCGAGCGAAGTAGACGTCGCTAGAAAATCACTATTGACCGCTCGTGAAACTTCGCCGAGATCCTGAAATAATTTAAAGTACCTATTTAGTTTTGTTCAGTTTATTTATTTCTGCAATAATTTGCTTATAATATTATGTAGATTGTTTTCTAGCTAGTCACACGTGCCCACACCGATCTGACAATATTTAACTTTTCTATGTTTTGTACAATTTTAATAGTATTATTTGTTGAGACTGATTTTTATATTTATGTACTGCAGTACAGCCATTTTTTTTTGTATTATTGTAGCATACGATACGAGATAGATACTAATATAAATTTTGAATTTCTCATATACACATATTACTTATTATGTTAGCCATAGCCTGTATTCCAAACGAATTAAATGTTTGTGGTTTTAAATTGAGACCAACTGCAGCAGTAGGTTAATAAAGAATCACATATTATGACATTTTAACATAATATTAATATACCATGTGAGTACTGACACAGTACGAATACAATGTAGTTTATAAGGCAACGGGGCTGGCCAACACATATATTGCATTAACTGTAATGGAGGCACTTCACATGGCTATTTGTATTTGTTATTGGCTATTTGTTGCATTTGGCAAAATTATTGATGTATACACAAACAAATAAAGGCAAATACGGCCGTCCACACATGGACGTCAAATACCAAACTTTTACTTCATTTTGTTTACAGTGCGACAAGGCTTTAAATGAATGTGGGTGATGGCGCTGCTCGTAAAGGAGAACTCTCAAAAATGACGTTTTTGTATGATGGCAGCGTTAGTTACTTTTTTCGCCACGTTCATTTAAAGCCTTGTCGAGCTGTACTATCCGTATTACGTTGTATCTCTTATTAGTCTGTGGCTGTACTTGCCTATTTGACTCTTTTGATGTGCGTCAAAAACCGACAAAGGTACGGATACGTGTATGTATTGGTCATATTTGTCAAATAGTTAAATAAGGCCAATGTTTGTCAAACATACCGTCTACACATGGTGATTGTTTGGCGAATACACCAAACACGCAAATACAAATAGC
The DNA here is from genome assembly GCA_905333045.1 of Lysandra bellargus. Classification (NCBI taxonomy): domain Eukaryota; kingdom Metazoa; phylum Arthropoda; class Insecta; order Lepidoptera; family Lycaenidae; genus Lysandra; species Lysandra bellargus. The sequence continues at coordinate 106,445 of HG995353.1, read as the reverse complement.
CATGTGAAGTGCCTCCATAAGGTAATAAAAACTACATGAATGGGGAATCATTAAATACAAAAATATGATAAAGTTGGCCACCCCCGAATCTTGTATTTGTTAGCATAGTCGAGTCATAGGATAACCAACATGTGTGTTCTACTATAGTGTTTGTACTGTTGTTTTTTTATAGATTTATACCTTAAGGCTGTCACAGATAGAGCAGGTAATGTAAAGATGTATATTATAGCACGATACATCTCAATACATCTCGATACATCTTTCTATAGAAATCGTCAGGAGAGCACACACAACAGCTATAATGTATATTTTTACATTATAGCTGTTGTGTACGATTTCTATAGAAAGATGTATCGTGCTATAATATACATCTTTACATTACCTGCTCTGTCTGTGACAGCCTTTACTCGGAGACTGCACCAGCATCCGCACTGCCGACGCGCGCTACGCAACGTTTGTTCAAGACTGATTTTTGTATTTTGATTTATTAAATTTTAGGCCGGCACGAACTCGCGACATGTTCCACGAAGCTTATTACTACTCGCATGTTCGCGTGCGCGCCGCCCGACGCCTGTACACAGTACAAAGCCGTGTGTCATAATATCATTTGACTGATTTGTGTTTAGTTTGTACTAACAGTACTAACCCATCGCGCTGATATAACATTCTTTAGAGCATTATGTATTCTACAGCCGATGTTGGCTTTTAAGTCTGTTAGCATCCACAGGTTGACTCGGAGTTATTTAATCGACCTTAGTGTAGCCACTGTAGAAAATTAGCAGAGAAATAGAGGGACAGATCGGCGAAGGTAACCTGTCACTTTGTCGCTAAAATTTGCCAGCATTTTTATTGTGGTCAGCATATGCCTGCTACTAGGCTTTTAATATATTGGTCCGACTGTACTCGTGCAGAAATATTGTTCTGATTGTGACTGACGTGCCTTACTCGAGATAAATTCGTATGAATCTGTAATTTTTCCACATCATATAGTAATATCCCTGATTGTCAACCTGTGGCTGTAGTTGCTAGTTGTAAATCTTCGCGCGGGGTCATTTAGACACCACAAAATAACCCAGATGTCTTTATTACTCTGAAATAATATTTAAATAATAATAATACCTTTGCTTACATTAAAGGGAGCATTTTGTGGATTTTGTGCCTATTAGATCAGTTTTAATGTGTATTATTATTTTTTTCAAATTTATTCTAATAAGGCCACTTGCGCAATGCGCATATTGTCTGGGTTCATAATTTCATGTCACCTCTGATATTCCTCTTATTTTGGAAAGAGATAACATGATGTAACTCAGGATTAGTTTAAACCCAGATACGTTTATTACGTACAAATGGGCCTTAGTCAAAGATATTTCGTCTCAATTCTACTCTTTATTGTGACGAGTTGTACCTGCGTGTGTTGAGAACTGAGATAGATGGTGTCCTTCGCTGTAGCCGCTAGATGTAAGACGCGCACCGCGATACTCATTGGGCGTTAATTCTGCTAGTGTCAAATAATATAATATGAATTGTGATTTGTGTTGCCGCCAATGTGCGTAAACCAGTTAGACTGCAGATTAACAAAGTATTCTGCAGATTATCTGGGTGAGTCAGTTAAACTGCAAAAAGTTTATTCTATTCTCATTAAATTACATAAAACAGGTTCTTGTTTGAATAAAACATGTTATATTTAGTTGTAGATAATTATTTAATATAATTTTTGGACATAAACAAAGGTATAATTTATTAAATTTTAAGTAACACATTTACGAATGAAGAGAATGCAAACTAACTAGGTAATGTGCAAAAATAAGCTTTTTTAAATAAAAAATTCACACTTTAACGGATGGTATCAGGGAATCTGCAGATTACCTAGGTAACGTGCACGTTATCGTATTATGCATTCTAATGGTAACATACCTATACATAATTTGATATAAGAACAAATGTCTCCAGTATGAGCCAAAACGTATTGCTGGAAACTACATAATATTTATACGCCACTCGCCAGTCGCCATGAGCGTGATATAAGTGTAACACAACTTATTATTATTAATACCTCAGAGATGTTTGAGTTTAACGAAAGTCTGATCCTGCCGTATAGTATCGCGGTGCGCCCCGTGCCATGTATTTTGTATTGTAGATGTAAGCGTAATTTATGTTGATATTAAAACACTAATAAATCTCTTTTCATTATGACTTTCGCGTCTCATTTGCTGGGGGAGAGCCATTTCATTTTATTCCTACACATTTTATTCTATTTACGTTTGGTAGTTACTAGTCAAACCGAACAACGTCATATAATATTTCGTGCGTAACTACAGAGTACTTCGTTGTCAGCAGAGTCGCGGACACGCCGTCGTGGATCCGTCAATGGCGGTTGTGTTTGGCCCACCACACATTACACTGCAACTCCTGTGGGTCTACACAGACGGACCGCATTTCAACTGCAATCCAACTGCAAATTGCAGTTCAAGTGCAGTTTGAATGCAGTTGACACGACTGCAATACGACTGCGATAGAACTGCAAACCAAACGCGCAGTCGGATTGCAGTTCCGTTGCAGTCGTGCGAACTGTTTGGTTTGCAGTTGTAAAGACTGTGCGGGGTGACTGGAATTAAAGTACGGTGGAATGCATGAGACGTTTATTTCAATCAATTATTACTATACGACTGAACAGCCAACATCACAAAATATAACATAGCATAATAATATATATACAATATAAGGTAACGTACAGTAGTAATTGGAACTTGGCAGGTTTTCATGATATACGTAGCATAAAGCATTTGATTAATTGCATAATTAAATTTAATATTTGGTATTAATTATGTGATCAAATCAACCTGCCAATTTCAAATTTAGAACTATTAAGGATCAGGCTGTTGATAATGATTATGATCGATTTTGAAGTGCATCTAAACTTGGAATTGGATTGGATTTCAACTCTTTTTTAAAGGCGAATAATTAGCCAATAGGAACTTGGCCCCATTTTTAACAGGTATGTTTTTGGTGGGATTATTTATTCAACAAATGCGCTTATCAATATATAAAGTACCCAGTAGCCGATTCTCAGACCTACTGAATATGCATATGAAATTTGGTAAAAATCAGTAAAGCCGTTTCGGAGGAGTTCGTGGACTAACATTGTGACACGAGAATTTTATATATAAGAGAAGATATTAATGGTATTTAAACATTTTGACATCACAACTTTACTTCGTTCCACAGATCCGTCATTCACGGCATATAGAAATCAATTTTGCATTAGGTACACATTGCTCAATGTAATCCAGAGCATAGATCATCAGATATACATTTATGAGTATACTTGTGTGTGATGTAAGTTGTAATAAGTGATCCAACATGGTAACTGATTGCTTCGAGGAAACTGACAGACAAAAAACAGTGATATATGTCACATACAACCCTTGTCTCTTACACAAGATACATATAGAAGATGTTCGACTGAATCAGACAGATCACAGAAAACCATTTCCATGGGCGACGGTAGTTGCTTACCATCAGGTCACCCGTTTGCTCGTTTGCCCCCTTATTTAATTAAAAAAAAACCGAATGTCAATTAACGCTTGCTTTACGCTCTGGTTCTTTGTACCATACCTGATACCAGAGAAGTTACCAACGCCACAGAATATATATAAGTAGTACCAGGGTCGAAACGCGAAAAATTGAACGATATATACGAATATTTTAAGACTAAAACCAATCCGTTCAGCTGCTTTCGAGTTTTAGCGCGACTAACACATTTGAAAATCCATTTTTATATATAAGATACAAGTGCGTTGCCAACCTTTTAAGAGGGAATAGGGTAACAGGGAAGGGTAGGGAAGGAATAGGGTAGGGAATTTATTTGGGCCTCCGGTAAACTCACTCACTCGGCGAAACAGCGCAAGCACTGTTTCACGTCGGTTTTCTGTGAGATTTATTTTTCGTTTGTCCCAATTTTATTTGTTTAATAATTTGATAGTTATTTGATTTTGAGTTTTTGTACATTGTTCTTAATAACGAGTTTCTTATGTTTAGATTAAATCTCCACGAAATGCAGTATCCCTAAACATTTATTTTTTAAATATATTTTTTCTATAAGTAGTGGTTTTACTTTCATATAAAAACGTTTTGTCCAACTGCTGCTTTTGTATGAAAAATTGATAATGTTTACAAAACTGAACTTGTTTCTCGTATTTTTTTAAATTGTTATTACACTTTACGATATTTTTTCTACGTGTCCTAAACGAATTCATAAAAAATATCGCTTTAGTTATCATTAACCGACTTCCAAAAGACGAGGAGGTTATATATTCGGCTGTGGATATATATATTTTTTTTTATTATTATTTTTGTATGTTCAACGATTACTCCGCCGTTTGTGAACCGATTTTCGAAATTTTTGTTGTGTTGTATTAGGTTTCACTCCAATTTGGTACCATGTTCACAAAAGTGGTGACCTGATGATGGGATCCATGAGTAATCGAGGGAACTCCTCGAAATTTATATGGAAACTATGGTGATTTTGGTTTTATGAGAAGAATCCTAAGCATATGCTACCAAAACGCAAGATTTTGCACCGAGGTATACTATGGTTCCGAAGCTACTAAGAGAACTCCGGATTCCTTATAGATACAAGTTTGGGAGTTTAGGCGCTGTTTTAAGAACTGAAAGCATATGCTACTATGCAAATTACATTCATCATCATCATTACCACGTCAGGGTCACCAATGTCACCAAATTCAACCTTATCTCCAGAGCATAAGGCACACATTTGACATTACTCCTGAGAAGTTAAAGTTGCTTCGATAATGTAACATTCTGTTTCACTTCGTCGAGATATTCTGGAAAACAACCTAATTTCAACCTTTTGCATTGCGTTTAGCATTCATAATATAATAACGCATCGCATCGCATATCTGCCAGGGCTGTCAAGCAAGCGGCGCGGCGGCGCGGGCGCGGGCCGGGTACTATGTACAGAATACAAATTACTCACGGAGCTGAGGTACTATGTGCGCTGCGTGTGCGACAAGCCGAGCGAGTACCAGCCTATTGAAACTAGTCCGGTGACCGGCTACTTAGCACGTCACACGTGTTCACTTCGATTTTTTTTAATGTATTGTTTAAAATTATCTGCAGGCTGCAGCTGATATTATAATATTTTGTAAGTGTGACTGTAATAAGATACGTAGAATAATATACAGGTGTATTATTCTACGTATAGTACGCGTTTGCTTACTAGGTAACTAAAAACTAAAAAGAGTGAAATTATTATTTTTAACAAAAAATTAAATTCGGCTAAAACTCAACTATTTCTGTACTCAATCTTCATAATTTTGAAGTCAGTGCCAGTTCCAAAAGTTTCAAATATTCTGTCAGAGAACAGAAGATTCATCTGGTACCGACTTCAAAATGATGAAGATTGAGTACAGAAATAGTTGAGTTTTAGCCGAATTCGTAAAAAGGCACTATTAGATAGGAATAATTATTTAATACATTTTAGTTCATATTAAGTATCAGGATGTTATTTTTGTTTTACCTTGGAAGTCGGTTTTAATTTTTTGTTAAAAATAATTTCAGTCGATTTCAAAAATGTGTCCACTTTTTTTATGAGTGTGTAACGTCATGAACTCATGAATATAACATGATATAACAGGGGTCACCAATTAGTTTCTCTCGGGGTCCATATTAAGAAATGAAACGACCTTCGCGGTCCGCACATAAAAAAAATTAAACAAAGGTAATTGCGGAATTTACAAAAGTATTTATTTACCTTTTCAATCAGAAGTGTCAGTTTTTGTAGCTAATTATTATCTCTCTGAAATTTGGAGTAAAATATTGGTGCAAGCTATTATAGACATTAAATCCTAGAGATGTCCATCAGTATGTCGAGACCGAAATTTATTTTTAACGAAGTTCATCTTCGAAAATGCTGGGTCCGCACACAATGGGTCGGCGGTCCGGATGCGGACCGCGGTCCGCCATTTGGTGACCCCTGTGATATAACGTTTGTTTCTTTAAGTTCAATTAGTAATTTGTCAGTTTTTGCTATGTTCAATTATGTCAACTAGTGTTATATATTCCGTGATGTCAACACTGTCGAGCGAGATGCGAACATTCAGAAAAGAAAATCGGCCATACTTGTTCGCCAAGTTAAACAAGACACAACTAAGATTTGTGTTCACTTCAAGATTTGTCGCCAAAAATATTGTTTATTGAGTGTTTGATTAAAAGGTAAGTACGGCTTATTGTGTTTTTTTGTTAACAAGATTTAAAAGATTCGTTATTACTGAATACGGTAACTTTACGCCCAAATCTGTAGTTGATTGGAATAAAGTGATATTTGGATTTTAGGTAATGTCGCACGCTTTTTTACGTCATGAATGTTACAATGTGTAACAAAATGTGTAACGTTACAGTCATGACCAGTTCTAAGGCGGAGACTACACTTGAAAATACTTATATAACTGTTGTATTTATTAATAACCCACAACGGTGTTGAAAACTTTCGTAAATCACTATTAAGCTATTGAAAATTACATACTCGGCTGAAATTTCAGCAATCACCCTCGGCTCGTGCCCGATGTCAGCCACGTTCGAAGATATATAGAAGCATACTTACTTGTATTACAATTTACTATAATTAAATTTTTATATCTTGATATATTTAACCTTTTTTTTCCTTTTCCATCAGTCTTTAATAAAAAATTGGATATACAGTTTATATTTTAGACTAAGCTTTATGATGGTCATGTACGTAACATTCGGGTCATGTATGTAACGTGCGTTACGATGTCATGAATGTTTAGTACAATTTTTTGGGTTTCGACCCACCAACAACGCATATAATCAAGTCTATGGGCAGCTGCAGCCTGCAGGTTACAAACAGGTGATCTGACTGCTCGTTTCCCGGTTCATTTTATATTGTTTTCACAATAATAGCGATAAGAAAAAGTTATCAAATAACGTGATAAGTTGTTACCTCTAAGTACCTCGAGCAGAGCGTTGAGTGTGAGTTTTAGCAACTACTCACTGCGAAGTGCGAGGACCTCAGGGAGCCTCAGGGCCAGAAATGTAGTTTTTAGGGTTCCGTACTCAAAGGGTAAAAGCGGGACCCCATTGCTAAGACTTCGTTGTCTGTCCGTCTGTCTGTCTCCAGGCTGTATCTCAAGAACCGATATAGCTAGACTTCTGAAATTTTCACAGATTGTGTATATCTGTTGCCGCTATAACAACAAATACTGAAAATAAAATAAAATAAATATTTAAGGGGGCACCCATACAACAAACGTGATTTTTTCGGCCTTTTTCGCTCTATACCTATCAATAATGGCAAGAGGTAGGCACTTGAATTTTTCACACATTCTTTTGTTAAGTATATGTGTACTTTAATATTTAATAATAATATTAAAATAAAATGAAAATTTAATGGGGGGCTCGCATACAAAAAACACAAATTTTAGCCTATTTTTGCTCTGCATCTGTACGGAACCCTTCGTGCGCGAGTCAGACTTGCACTTGGCCAATTTTTTGCGATACGCAAGTAACGCAACGCAGTGTTGTGGCCTGGCCCATAATCGTTATGGGCCAGGCCACATGTAGACTGTAGTGAGTGTAACAAAGCGCGCTACCTACCTCGGCATTCGGCAAGTGCGCGACTCGCGACACATAACGAGTAGACCGGTAATAACCCCTCAATTGACCTCATCAATGCGGTCGACCTGCCGATGCCCGAAAGTGAGCATGCATTAACTGTTACGGTAATATATTTTGGTAATAGCGCGTAATTACAGTCGTTGGAGTCAACAAGTCGGTATTAGGATGTCATCGCCTTTATTACTCGTGGAGGTCACTTCTTGTTCTTAAAATGATTCGGTTGGAGCAATTGAATCTAATATAATATTTACTACCAACTAACTATACAATACAACAGTATTGTGCAACTAACTCAAGTTACAATAGTTCTATTTATAATTTAAGGTTTATAACAAGGTACATAATATTAATATTTTAAAGCCCCATAAGATCACCGGTGATCGCGACAACAATAGAATAACAATAGATTTCCAAACTGAATCCGCGATCTAAGGATATTTAATATTTATTAAACAAAGGAACTGCGACAAAAACTTTAATGTGACAGATATGTACAGCGTACTCAATTATTCCTGTATCCTCTTATTTAGCCGACACACGTATTTAACTTTACCTTCTCGTCTACCGATCCGAAGGCATTTGTCTCTGTGCAACCAATCTAATCGGCAAACTGTATAGTGTACAATATAAGCTACTTAAAACTGGCCAGTGACACCAGTCACCAGTGAGTAGTGACTCAACTCTCAAGTCTCCCGTGACCCGTCCTCCGCACCGATTGGTCAGGGGACGGTCTTGCGGTCGACGTCCAACGAGCGGCGATAATAACGACCCAATTGCCGATCTAACTGTTGTCAATTACCTTGTACACTTGGGTCTAACTCTTGAGTCTAGAGCAGTCACCAAATGGCGGACCGCGGTCCGCATCCGGACCGCCGACCCATTGTGTGCGGACCACTGACCAAGCATTTTCGAAGATGAACTTCGTTTAATGTCAATAGCTTACACCAATTTCTCTCCAATCTTCATCAGACAGATATAATTAGCAACAACAATCGTCACTTTTCTCGTTGATTGATACCTTTGTAATTTCCGTTGTTTAAAAAATATTTTTTTATAAAATGTGTGGACCGCGAAGGTCATTTCATTTCTTAAAATGGACCCCGAGTGAAACTAATTGGTGACCCCTGGTCTAGAGTCTAGACTGGTTATTATATAATAGTTATACATATAATAAATATATAGCGGCAGTTCATTGACCTTGAACTTCACTACCTTGACCTAATGCCGCGATATTGATATCGAGGAAGTCGGACTATTGGAATTTAGGCGGAAGATTGAAGAATGTACCTATTATTTGAATTTTATTTATTTTGTACATGACCTATTGACTATTCACTATGCAGTAGCTGTTAGGAGCTGTTAGGTCAGAGATCACGGCCGTCTGAAACACAACTTATTTAAATAGGTAATTATAATATTATCACAAGTCATAACTCATTATTTAAAACCAGGGAGGCATATTTTGTCAAAAGAAGAAGAATAATTTAATATTATGTCAGCCAAAGCAGTCATGTGTGTATACAACATTATTAAAACTTGAAACTTGGAAGCACAACTTTGATTCTCTTTAGTCGAAAGTTTGGGATTTGTAGGTTCCCAAAGTTGTCGCTGTCGGGGGTGGGGGCGCGGGGGGCGGGAGTCCCGAATCCCAATTCCCGAGGCGCTCCCGTGCCGGCTGCGCCCCGGGCGTCGCGCCGCGCGCGCCACCGCCCGCTGCCCCCACCCGCCGCCCGGCGCCCCAGCCCTGAGCCCAGTGCCTTACAGGCCGCGCGAGTAGGAGCGCGCGTTGAGCGTGCGTTGAGCGTGCGCCCCGTGTTGTGTTTGCAGTGAATGAACGAAAACACGCTAGTGTCTACTGGATTCGGTCTTCAGCCTGGTGTTCAGTGAGCGGGAGTCAGGATGGGCTGCGCGCGGGGGTGCTCCGCGGACAAAATCTTCGTCTTCATCAACATAGGATTCGCGGTAAGCTTTTTTTATCGAAAGCTTTGAAGTGCACTCAGAAGGAATTCTCGAGTCTTGAGTGAGCTCTCAATAATATTTCTACGTAAAAATAATTATGTCAAGTATTATACTACCCGAAGATCGAGGGAGCTTTTAAAGCTGTTTTCAAAGATACACATTTCTTCACTTTCCTACGTTTACCTACCTGTTTGATGTTTTAAGTTCTGACTTCTGAATACACCCTCACGTGTTGCTGAATACAAAGACTGCGTGTACTCCTGTTTACAAAATTATTTATTTACCACCCTTAACAGTAGTAGAAGCTTTTATTTGTACTTCATTAAATTACACATAAGCGTAGCTAGGCACTCTTTCAAATATTTCTACTTATTTAAACGAATTTATATTTTTTCTCTTTTAAAACATTATTCGAGGGGATGAGCCTGAACTTAGCAGACAGCAGACAAAAAAAATATTTGGATAGGGATATCAGCGAGCCCACGTAAGTTTTTAGATTTAACTAAAGTGATAATTGTGTGTTGTCAAATTATCTAAACATGATGATAATAAATAAATTTTTTTACAACATACGAAAAAAAATTTACTTACTTAAACAAAAAAAAATTTTTTGGGAAGCTCTCACGCAATTTCCTATTATTGAAAATTTATAAAAATTTGTAAATATGCTCAATTGTAGGTTCTTTAAAGATGATATCGATTATTTTTTTGATTTTTTATTTTGATCATTCTGGGGCTCATAACTCTAAATAATCAGTAAAAAAAGAAAAAAACATTTATCATGTATTTCCCTGTCAACATTCTAAACATGATATTTTTTTGTTTTTTTATTTTGTCACTGAGTTGATGGGTATCCGTATTTTTGTTTTTTTTATTTTTTTTTTGGTGACGGATATCAAGGTTAAAAAAAACCTAGATTTTTTCCGTAATATAAAATATGTACCTAGTTCCGAATTAAATATTTTTGTATTCAAAGTCTTAGGATGGCCGAGTTCCGGAATACGGGCACCTATTTAATGAGCTAGCTACCTGCGACCCCAAGCCAAGCTATACAAGTTACAACCCTCTCATTTCTCACGAAGTGAAAAATATAGGTCGTTTGCTTTTAAGTTTGCTTGGAAATTAATACATTCCGGATTGGTGTAATTTACAAGTAAAATCTTTAATTTCCTTTAAGTAGTAAGTTATGTGTAGTAAAATCGCAAAGAAACGATGAATTTCCTGGCTGCTACGAGCAAGAGGGGTTTCGAGTTCACTGGTACTACTAATATAATATACTAGATGTCCCGCGCGGCTTCGCCCGCGTAATTTAGGAATTTTACGAAAACCGTACATTTTCTCGCAAAAAAAAGCTTATGACCCTTCACGTGGTCTACTCTATATCTGTGCCAAATAATATCAAAAATTATGCTCCAGTAGTTCGTGAGATAAACCCTTTTTACATTTTTCCCGGTTTTTCCACATTTTCATCTGTTTCTTTGGTCCTATTATTCTTAGCGTGATAATAAATATATTACAGCCTTCTTCGATAAATGAGCTAGATCTAATACTGAAATATTTTTAATATTTTTTTAAATCGGATCAGTGTCCAGTTATAGTTCCTGAGATTAGCGTGTTCGAGAGTCTCGATCTAAAAGACTATGACCATATAATAATAAAATCATGGGACGATGTATGGTAAGTACCTATAATATGGTAGTGATGATGATGATGATGATAAAATGTAATTTGCATAGTAGCATCAGCTTTCCGTTCTTAAAACAACACCGAAACTCCCAAACTTGTATCTATAGAGTCAGGAGTTTCCTCAGCACCTTCTGAACCATGATATACTTCGGTGCAAAATCTTACTTGTTGGTAGCATATTATTATTATGCTTCGAATACTTCTCGCGACACGTTTCCGTATAAATTTTGAGGAGTTCCCTTGATTACTAATATCCATTAGTAATCAAGGGAACTCCTCAATCAATCCCTTCATCAGGTCACCACTTTTGTGATCGTGGTACTAAATTGAGATGATACCCTATACACCAAAAGAAAAAAATTCAAAATCGGTTCACAAATGGCGGATTAATCGTTAAACATAATTAATAAACGAACATAACACCTCCTCCATTTTGAAAGTCGGTTAAAAGTTTCCATACAAATTTTGAGGAGTTCCCTTGATTACTAATGGACCCTTCATCAGGTCACCACTTTTGTGATCGTGGTACCAAATTGGGATGATACCCTATACACCAAAAGAAAAAAATCTGTTCACAAATGGCGGAGTAATCGTTAAACATAAATAAACGAACATAACACCTCCTCCATTTTGAAAATCGGTTAAAATTGTAGCCTATGTGTTATTCTGTATTATCGTGTTCTATATTATTGTAAAGTTTCATTAAAATCCGTTCAGTAGTTTTTGCGTGAAAGAGTAACAAACATCCATACATACATCCTCACAAACTTTCGCCTTTATAATATTAGTAGGATTAGTAGGATTCTGTGGTACCAGGTACTACTAATATAATATATTCTGTGGTACCAACATCAAACTTATTGTTATCTATAAATATGGTTGTTTCAAAAAATAAAAGAGCTCCTGCCTAAATGAGGAACATAAAAAAAAAACAAAGATAAAGGTGCTTAATTTCGTGAAGCTATTGTTAAAATTCCTTAAATAAGTCTAATTCCTAATTAGGACTAAAATGAGACTCATTTTAAATAATTATCATAATTTATACAGATTATCATGTTTCAATGACTACAATAGGCGGCCGACTTGATTGCATATTGTCAGTCTCACAGTCGACAATCAGCCTGAAATATACGTTTTTATGTCCTGAAAACTTCATTAAACATACTTTGTCGCTCTCAAGCTCGCATTTTACGAGACGAAGATTTACATTCACGTGACTAGTGACGACTCACGAGGGTTCCGATACGGTGTGGGTTTTAGCACGTGCCACGTGCCGTACTAATATTTCAGACCCATATTTTGCCCTTTTATTTTTTATAACTGACTTAAAAAAAAGAGAGGAAGCTCGAATATTATGTTGTTCATATTAAGCCCTCGTGTTGACAGTAAAGTGGGTTGACGTCAAACATAGTAGACGATGAAAATTATGAAGATGATTCATTATACATATATGCACATTGCACAATTATTATTATTCATAGGTTTCTGGTATCCCCAGCCATGATACGTGACTGCTGTCGAGCAGTGCTCAGTATGTGCACTAGATTGACACTTGACGTCTATCAGCCGTCACTCAAGGGCCTGATGAGTCAACTGACATTTTGCACAGTATCTCTAGATAGGTTATAGGTATGTATGAATTGCTAACAGCACTAGACTAATAAAGTGGTCAATATCGAGTATAATAGTTTAATCAATGTTCCCGCTGCTCACAAAGGTCAATAGCCCAATAATTAACAACAAGAATCTTATCGTGAATCACAAGATGGTGCCTAATTGTTACAAGTGGTCGTCAGAGACTGCGTGGATGCTTGTCTTCTCTGGAAATTTAAATTCTGAGCAATGTGTGGCAGCTGGCATAACAAATACATTACAAACAACAAGCAAGGCTTAAAAAGTTAATTAATCATCAATCATCATGTAATTTCTGTCGTTCATCCTGTTTATGAAAGACCATATCCCGGATATTTACCCGGGGGCCGGGGATTAAATACCCTGTCTCTGTGCAAGCCGAAATAAATGAAAATCAGCATTCGTTTCACACATTTGATTTGCAAGAGCATGTTCGTATTAACACAAAGGGTATTGTTTACAATCTGCATTGATTACGTCGCGTGTCGATCGAGGACGGAACCACACACCTTCGATGAGCTGGAGCCTGCGACTCGCGCTTGACTACAGGCAGCAGGACTGACAGAAACAATAATGTACTGACCGGTAAGGACCATCTCGCGCGTGCACTGATAAGCTGAGCGGTTCCGACGGAGCCTGGCTGGCTGTTCGGACCGGTTCTGAGTCAGCAGCAGGGTCATTGCTACATCCCGCCACGCGCCTCGCTGGTGAATGTAGTACGGCGCGGCGTGTGCCTATACCGAACGGCTAACGAGTTTCTATTTGACGGACTGGCAGTAACTAGCTGTACGGTGTACCTTAAAAATGCCATCAATAATGTAGTTAAATCCGTATCATATTTCCAAAAATTTGTAATCCCTCACCTGAGCGTGTTTCGAATTGTGTGCAAGCTTATTTTTCTTATCTTAAAAAAGTCTAACTTATAAGTTGTTTACCAAGAATTTCGAAGTTATGCCTCTTCATAAGGTCACTTGCCTCGATCTGTCGATACCGGCTTGTCATCAGTAAACAAGGAACCGGCTAGAGCCTGGAGGTACTGGACCACTCACCACTACTCATGCCAGTCATAGACAGCCGGATATTTACGCTGAGCCGATAAATTATGGCAGAAGTCAAGGTTGTGGTCGGAAAACATGTGTTCAAAGGTGAAAAAAACTTAAAAACAAATTAAAAATGCTACGACGTACAAATGCAATTAAATTATCATCCAAAATAATTGCGCCTCGGATTCTTGTAAATTGTCTCCCACAAGGAGCAACACAATAAATGATATTATATTATTATTTTTAACAAAAAATTGAAACCGACTTCCAAGGTAAAACAATAATAACATCCTTATAATATGAACTAAAAAGTATTAAATAATTATTCCTATCTAATAGTGCCTTTTTCCGAATTCGGCTAAAACTCAACTATTTCTGTACTCAATCTTCATAATTTTGAAGTCAGTGCCAGTTCCAAAAGTTTCAAATATTCTGTCAGAGAACAGAAGATTCATCTGGTACCGACTTCACCGAGATCGGCGAAGTGAAACAGAATGTTACATTATCGAAGCAACTTTAACTTCTCAGGAGTAATGTCAAATGTGTGCCTTATGCTCTGGAGATAAGGTTGAATTTGGTGACATTGGTGACCCTGACGTGGTAATGATGATGATGATGAATGTAATTTGCATAGTAGCATATGCTTTCAGTTCTTAAAACAGCGCCTAAACTCCCAAACTTGTATCTATAAGGAATCCGGAGTTCTCTTAGTAGCTTCGTAACCATAGTATACCTCGGTGCAAAATCTTGCATTTTGGTAGTATATGCTTAGGATGCTTCTCATAAAACCAAAATCACCATATGTTTCCATATAAATTTCGAGGAGTTCCCTCGATTACTCATGGATCCCATCATCAGGTCACCACTTTTGTGAACATGGTACCAAATTCGAGTGAAATCTAATACAACAAAACAAAAATTTCGAAAATCGGTTCACAAACGGCGGAGTAATCGTTGAACATACAAAAAAAAAATCCATAGCCGAAGTCCGAACATATAACCTCCTCGTTTTTTGGAAGTCGGTTAAAAACAGGTTACATCTTTACTAATCTATACTAATATTGCTAATGTTATAAAGCGGAAGAGTTTGTTTGTTTGAACGCGCTAAAATAATTCTTTAAGGGCCGGTTGTTTGATCACTAGTCAAAAATGACAAATAGTCTCTGTAACCATTAGTTAGTTAACTGTAGTTAAGCCTTAACCAGTTGTTAAAATAGAAATACGTTGTTTCAACTGATTTTTGACTATAGTTAAAAGTAACAATCGTCAATTGTGTTGCTATTTGAAGGAACATGGGAAACCCAAAATTCTGCCGGGAGAATTTTTTTACTACTGGTAATATTGTTTATGAAACGTCGGCTGTACAGAACCTTTTGAGCTCACGCACAACCAATGTTCAAAGAATAATAGCTCTTAAAGTATTTGACATACGGACGTAATTAAAACTTAACTCAAATTCTTTGGATTATCAATAAAGATGGGTCATGGGGGCTCTTTCTATAAAAAAGTACAATTGTTTTTAATTTTTGCACGTGTTTTCTCTATTTATTAGAAACTTTATGACTTATTGAAACTTTTTGCATAAAAAAACCCTTTTTTTGTGTTGTTTATGGTAGGCAGCTTTTTGATATGATGAATATAGGTTTCAATATTTATGTAATACAGCACTGTTGTTGTTGGTACCTACTAATCTATTTAGTAAATAGTACACAATGTAGACTTAAATCACTTCAGCCAATCCAAAGTTTCTTTGGACATTCTAAACCTTTCGAAAAATTCGACTTTATCCGAATAGTCTAGCAGCTAGCTGCACAATTATTCTAGAGCGAAATGTTTTCGGGTGGCGTGTTAAAACGTATTCTAGAATGATTTCTTCATCAGAAGAACTTTCCGAGTCATCGAAATGTATAAGTACATTTAAATCCATTATTTTTTTAAAAAGCACTCTTTTTGGGCAGTAAAATATCTCAACTCGACTAGATATTATCCGCAACATCAAACGAATCAAACTAATGGTCAATGTTAACTACGCAGTCCGAGCGTAGTCATTTTATTTAACAATTTGTCAAAAAAATTTACTACAGTTAGCTTAACTATCGATTGAAAAACAACATTTTGTAATTTTTAACAAATAGTTAGTTTAAGTAACAGATTTTAACTATTTGTAACCTTAACTAGCGATCAAACAACGGGCCCTAAGTCAGGGGTCACCAAATGGCGGACCGCGGTCCGCATCCGGACCGCCGACCCATTGTGTGCGGACCAAGCATGTTTGAAGATGATTTTCGTTCATCTTAGGACTTCAACATCTCCATGTCAATATCTATAGCTTGCACCAATTATTTCACTCCAAACTTCAGAGAGATTTATTCTTATCTCATCTCATTGATATCTAAATAAATGCCTAAATAATTTGTAGTTTCCGTAATTACCTTTGTTTATATATTTTTTTAGGGTTCCGTAGCCAAAATGACAAAAAACGGAACCCTTATAGATTCGTCATGTCTGTCTGTCTGTCCGTCTGTCTGTCCGTCCGTATGTCACAGCCACTTTTCTCCGAAACTATACTATTGAAACTTGGTAAGTAGATGTAGTCTGTGAACCGCATTAATATTTTCATACAAAAATGGAAAAAATATTAAAAATTTTAGGGGTCCCCATAGATACAACTGAAACAAAAATAAATTTCATCTGGCCTATGCGTGTGGGGTATCTATGGATAGGTCTTCAAAAATCATATTGAGGTTTCTAATATCATCTTTTTCTAATCTGAATAGTTTGCGAGAGAGACTCTTTCAAAGTGGCAAAATGTGTCCCCCCCCCCCTCTAACTTCTAAAATAGGGGCATGATAATTCTAAAAAAAATATATGATGTACATTCCTATAAAAACTACCAACGAAAATTGGTTCGAACGAGATCTAGCCAGTAGTTTTTTTTATACGTCATAAATGATAAACCTTAATTTAATTTTCATTATATCAAAAATGAAATATTAAAATAAATCAAAAACCTTATAATTTCATAGAAATAATTCTTATTGCTGCTGCGGAACCATTCATGGGCGAGTCCAACTCTCACTTGGCCGGTTTTTATAAAATGTGTGGACCGCGAAGGTAATTTCATGTCTTAAAACGGACCCCGAGCGAAATTAATTGGTGACCCCTGCTTTAAGTGTTAGATAGCCCATGTACCGAAGAAGGCTATATTTTATCACGCTAAGACTAATTGGAGCGAAGAAATAGAGGAAAATGTTTAAAAAAAACGGGGGAAATTATTTAAAGGGCTTATCTCACCAACTACTGGACCAATTTTTCTGTTATTTGGCAGAGATAAGAAGTTAGAAGTAGACCACGTGAAGGATCATAGGCTATTTTTTTGGACTAATTTGTCTTTGAAATGTCTAATTTATGCGGGCGAAGCCGCGCGGATCGTCTAGTTGTACAGATACGAATGATGAAGATGACAAATGCATAAAATACGAGATTAGATTTTGTTTTTCTTAATTTTGACATTGAATATAATAGCTGCAGCAGTTGAAAAGGTCGTCGGAAGTTTGTAAAACATGATACGAATTCATAAAATTGTAAAACGAGATTCGACTCCTGTTTTTGTTACCGAATAAAACTGTTTATAAATATTTTATGTATATAATATTTTATGACGATAACGGCTGAAATAAGTTACCACAAACTATATTATGTCGTGGCCCGTGGGGTGATGGTATACGTAGTCTGTTGGACTCGGTGGAGAGGTGTCAAGAGAAATGGCAATTAATCTGCTGTAAATATTAAGTTGCATAATATGGTATTGCCTAGGGTGAGCTTCTGGTCTTCTAAGAATTCCAGTCTGCTACTGTAACGTCCACTATTATATATTCCTTCTTGACTCAGTCCAGTACGATCACTTAGTTCAGAGTTACCTCTGCCAGTAGGAGTCGAAAATCGGTATCTATGTTTGCGACATAAGGTACACTCTATCGGAACTCGGTTAACTATAAGAACATACTAGTGTTGTCTGGTGGTGAAAAGTCCTCGGCCTTGACCGTGGCCTGCAGTCTGTGAGGGCTCCAGTTGCCTGACGCGCGTGTATTACGTGATCTTCGAGGCCGGTATCTATCGCGGAAAGCTGGCACGTAATCTTATCGAGTTTTGCATTCATTGTAGTAGGAAATAGTAGGAACAGACGACACGATTTGGTCGGGGCCGACCAAATCGGCCCGACCAAATCGGGGCGTCTGTTTCTACCATTAGCTTTGGTTGGAATATAAAGTAACTTGATCATGTTTATCTTCAAATTTTTGGAATTGCGAACTTTAGTTGGACTATTATGTAACTTTATGAATGTTCATAGTAATTCTAGGAATATGCTTGTTTGACTTTTCGTCTTTGATCTTTATGTGGCACTGCAGTTTCTGCGAATATGGATGACGACAAGATTATAATATTGACATCCAATATTATAATCTCGTCATCTAGATCCATATTCTTCTGTTACTTTGTACTTTTAGTTTTCCCCAACTTCATAAAGCGACAAGCTTTAAGCATATTGTGGTGATACGCCTGTTCTTTCCAAGTTCACTGATGTCTTTAAAAAGTTCTTAGTCTTCTCTTTACGTACTGCTGTATTTCCATGTCGCGTTTAGGCCAATTTAGTTAACCGGGGGCTCAATACGTTTACGTTATTTTACTTTTTAGTTTACAGTTTAGCTGATATATCAGAGAGTTCACTCTCGTCAAGTGATTGTTCATGTGAATGAATGCTTCGTCTTTCATTGAATTTACAATCAACACTAATGTTACATTTTGTGTTCACATGAACTGCCGAATGAAACAAAAAATGATCGAAAATACCTTTGATCATGAAGTATCAACGAGCTTCTTCGGGGTCAGAGGGTTCTCGGCAACAAACGTCGTTTGTTAGCGGTCGTGCCGCGTGCGTCATACTGCGATGGGATTTACGTTGATACTAAAAAACTTCCAATAATAATTGTGTTAGCACTGAAATAAAAAATATATTATGGTGCTTGTAAATAGAAGTACATTTAGCTATTTTGGAATTTTGAAATATTATTGGAATTTGATCGTCATAAACTGTAAATATTACTTATGTATTTTGATATTATACTGTGCTATGTATTTCTTGTAGTCGAAGTCGTATTACAACTATTACGTATAGGGTAGTTGACCTCTACTAATTACTATTCAACTGATATGACTGACTGATATATTTTAGTAAGTCCTGTTTGATACCCACTTTCTACACTACTGACATAAATTAAGAAATTAAAAAAAAAACCCCGCCAAACAACTTTAAAAAGTAATGAAATAATATTTACTGCCTTTAATTTCAAATAATTCCTAACTTGTGTAAAGTAATATTTTAGTCCATAATTGTTGTCACGGTGTGCCGGGGGACCGCCAAGTAAACTACAACATACAACCGCCAAGTCGCTGACGATCTCGATTCAGTTCGCTGTGAATTGATTGTGAAATGAAATCAAACATCTACATTAGCGGTCCCCCGACACACCTTGACAACAATTATGGACTAAAATATTACTTTACACAAGTTAGGAATTATTTGAAATTAAAGGCAGTAAATATTATTTCATTACTTTTTAAAGTTTTTTGGCGGGGGTTTTTTTAAATTTCTTAATTTAATTTTATTTCATACTTTTTAAACTTGTGTTGCTTATAGTGCAGAATAATTCCTATCAACAGAATCATAAGTGTTCTCATGATTACCATCTATCAATATCCTTTTCGATGAGGCTGTTAATATGAGCCCAAACATGAAACCTCCACTTTGGGTTCATACGATGGTGATGGTGCAGCACCAGGCCAACTTTCCATTATTATGTGTATACTTATATTGTATATTCACAAATGTCACGAACTAGAATGAAATATAAAACCCATCAAATGACTACAAGTTGCTAACGGCCTTTCATGAACCAGATAAACCCTGATTGTCCAGCACTGAGCAGGCTGATGATCATGAACTATAGCTAAGAACACTCCCGAACATGTCAGCTTTCAAAAAAAAAAAAAACTAGATCAAAATCGGTCCACCTGTTTGGATGCTACGATGCCACGGACATGAACCAGATAAACCCTGATTGTCCAGCACTGAGCAGGCTGATGATGATGAACTATAGCTAAGAACACTCTCGATAATGTCAGCTTTCAAACAAAAAAAAACTATATCAAAATCGGTCCACCCGTTTGGATGCAACGATGCCACGGACAGATACACACACAGACAAACAGACAGACAGACAGACAGACACGTCAAACTCATAACACCCCTCTTTTTTGTCGGGGGCTAATAAATGAATATGCTTAAGCTCGTTTATATTTCTCTAACGTCTACTAGCGGTCCCGGATAGACTAGACCAGGGGCTCCCAATCTTTTACAGCCTGCGGCGCACTTACAAGTCAATATTTTGTCACGGGCGCCGTACTCTACCTAGCTATTACAAAAATACATTTAAAATAAACACCTTTAATAATAATAATTATAGTTAGGTTAAGCAAGTAGGTAAATAATAATAAACAAACAGGTATTTAATCATCTGCCTGCTTTGTATAATAATTAATATTATAACTTTATTTTATAATATTATAGTTTGTGCGTTATAAGATAATATGGGTGACAGTTCTCATATTTCTTGCTACGGATTTTTTACAAGAAAACAAAAAAATCAAAAATATGTAATAAATTATATTCCATCTACAAAAACAAATGTTTCCTATAACTGTAAATGAATAAAAATGGAAAGTTGCTAAATGCTAACTTATTAATATAAAATTACAAATATTAACAGTGAAATAGGAGTATGAAATTATTGATACGAAAATATTTGAAAAATGTCAGATGCATGAAACGGAACTTTTGCCGATAGAGATTGACACTGTTGAATCGAAATCAAATCGATAAAAAGTGCGGCCATCTTAAATCGCTAGCGCCACTCTCACGAAACGTCAGTACGAAGTCGATAATTTCGATTGCAATTCTTTTACGAATTGATTCGATATTTTTAAATTATCGATTAAAATTTTTAGGTAACTTCCCTACTATTGTCAATTATAATGTGTCACCCATGTCATCTTAAAACGCAAAAACTATAATTGTGGTTATAGATAATCATGGATGATCGACTCACGGCGCCCCTCTTGCCTTTCCACGGCGCACCAGGGCGCCGCGGCGCACAGTTTGGGAACCCCTGGACTAGACTCTAGAGATCTAGATCTAGTACATTAAATGCACCACTAAGACTAGATCGTCTGCATTCCACAGTCCAGGGCACTGAGTATTGAGTGATGGTATTTCGGTATTTGGGTCGCGTGACCGCTCACAGCGTCGACAGTCCACACTGGTGACTGGTCATCTGACCTCAGACAACCTCTGCTGCTATTGATAAAACAATAAGAACTTTGTGTTAGGTCTTAGGATGATATCATATTCACAACGCATTGCTGATAAACACGGACTAGGGATTTTTTTTCCAAGTCTGACTTCCTGAATAAATAAAAATAAAAAACTGGCCAAGTGCATGTCGAGCCACGCGCAATATATGGTTCCGTAGTACCGCTAGTTTTTTTTAATTTGTGTATGGTAAATGAATGTACATTTATAACGTGTTTTACACTACTAACAACATCATCTCAGTTGCTTTCAATGGAATTTGAACGAAAAGCTCCTTTATACTTCGGCGAAAAAATTTTTTTAGTTGATCGACTATTACTCAATAACTTATGAAGTCTTCTTAGCCGCGATAGTTTTCCTTTTAAATCCACCATATTTCCTACTCCCGTGATTTTTTTTACGTTTCCAGAAGCTACCGTTTAGCTGGTAGAAGGGGGGGAGGGGGACACTGGACTCTAAAGATTTTTTCCACTTTAAAACTTAATATTTTACAAACGGATCCCTATATCGGAAAATGATCTACGAATACTCATAATATTTTTAAAAAACCTATCCAACGACACCCCACACGATGGGGCGGATGCGAAAAAAAAATCGTCCCCGCTTGATGTGTTAGGGAAGGTATGGTACATTAATATAAGGTACATGAAATCTTAAAAAATATAAAAAAAATTAAGATTTCATGTACCTTATATTAAGGTACCATACCTTCCCTAACACATCAAGCGGGGACGATTTTTTTTTTCGCATCCGCCCCATCGTGCCTTGCATTCATGCCAAATTACAGCTTTGTAGGTCCTATAGTCTCTGAGCAAAACCGCGGACAGACAGACGGACGGACAGACCGAAACTATAAGGGTTCCTTGTTGACTACGGAACCCTAAAAAGTAATTTAATCCTTCGATCGTGGATTCTTGGAAATCTAATGTTATTCTATAATATTGTTGTCGCGATCACCAGTGATCAATATGGAGGTTGATACGCTAAATAAAGAAAATAACGGGGAGTGCTCCGAGGAGTTGTTCGGAATCATACCTCCTGCAACTTTCCGCCATCATTCCACGAGAAAATAATATACCGTCCTCATCACCTTGATGACTGGCAGTTTTCCACCTTGCCTTTTTCGCGCAACTTTCTGCCGCGCACTGTAAAACTCTGGGTTTCAGTGCGCGCCAGAAGGTTACGCGAACTGTCGCCAGCAGTATTTCCGGACCTTCTTACTGGACCCTCTTACTGGACCCTCTTACTGGACCAATTTATACGACCGGAGTCCGGACCTGCAAACCTTCAAGAAAGGAGCGTATTCGCTCATAAAAGGCCAACAACTCTTCTGATGTTGCGAGTGTCCATGGGCGACGGATAGTTTCTTTCCAAATTGCATCAGGTGACCCGTTTGCTTTTGCATTAGGGGGCAAACCGCAAATCAAAAATAAAATAAAGAAAACTCGTAGGGAATCAAGAAGGGCTTCCATGAATCGGCCCATACAACTACGATCGTTGGGGAGGGATTCGTATCTTTGAAGAAACAGTTGGAGTACCTCATACCTGGAAGGCTGGAATCTGTCGGCTCGGCCGGGTCATGCCGTGAGGCGTGCCACTGCCAAGTTTAAATTATTCTGGTTATTATAATTTATTATAATACACGCTTTCGACCGTCGTTTTCCGTTATCAATAAATAAATACTGACGATGATATCACGTTCGCGGTAATCGATGACGATCATTTTCTCGCTAGTAAGATAATAATTACCGACACACTTCTTATTGACGTGTTTGGAAACTTGCAAAATGTTCCTTAGTTACGTTATAAATTTTTCTTTGTTTAATTTATTTAAAGCCAGCGCAAAAAATAAATATATTTTTGTAAGTATACTTATAAAAAATTAATAAATATTATATTGTTGCACGGACAGAGTATAATATTCTGTGGACCTTTTCTGATGCCATTAAGACGCGGGCGGGACATATCAGACCAGCTGAGTCTACAGAATATTTATTTTGGCTGGGTACATACATCAGACAAAATATTACAGTAATTAGTAACACCTCTGATGAGTTGTAGCGTGAGTGTGGACGATGATAGGCTGGTAGCTAATAGAGGCGTAAAATTCAAATATTACTCTATTCCTATTATAATATTGCACCTTTTATATTTTGATCCACATCCCTTGCTATTAAATGCATGCAGATATGAGTATAATAGTTGGTTTATTACTATTACGAGGTTCAATATATTATAGACCGTTATAGTCCGTAATATTTAGGTAAGTATACAGTATACTTTTACCCCGACAGCTCAGGTCATTATGATGTGATGTACATCCGCATGGTGGGACTTGGCAGCTCTAATACATTATTCAGAGCTCAGTTCACTCGCTGACGGAATTGCAAATTCTTCAGCACATACGGAGGTTTTGTTCTTGTTTGTAGTCACCTCTCTTATTCGGGTAACATTTCTTAGGTTGTTCTCTTTGAACTGCTGTGTTCGTGGAACTTAAAATACAGCAGAGGTCAAGTTATACTGGTCAGTCGCTAATGCTCAATGCTGTGTATGTTATTGTAACCAAAAGTTTAATTATGCTAAGAAAAAATATTAAAGTGAAAATGCATAGTTAATATTTTATCATTTATTTCACATCTGTAGGTGTTAAGTAAATGATTTAATGTCCAAAAAAATTGTTTAAAACAACATTCCTCATATAATTTTGTTGTTTTTTTTAAAGAAGGCAGCGGGACTAAAATGGTCGCTTTGTTGAATCATGATATAAATCATAATATGATTCAATTCTTTAAAATCGCAAAATGCAACTCTGCTTGCAATTCATTTCTGTATTTTTGTACTGATTTGACATTTGTCAGTTTGACAGTTTTGACAATTCATTTGCTGAATTGATTGAGAGGATTTGCTAAATGTGACCATTTTAGCCCCGCAGGTCGCTGTAGCCCTGACGTCACTGCGACCCATGAGGGTCTAATGTGACTCCTTCGCACCACAGTATCATCCCCAACCCAATACCTACTGCTCATAAATTGAACGATATGGTTGGGGTTGGTGCCACGAATTTCCTCTGTGGATGAGTATTCATGGCGACCAAGGTGCCTGTTCCTGCTCTACCTACCATAGAATTTGCGCCCGCGCCGCGAATAAAAATTACGATGGGTAAATTGTTGCTATCCGTACGTCATGAAAATTGTTTACTCAGCTATTATATATTAATTATATCTAACAGCAGCCAATTAAAACTACAGCAATATAAATATGTAGTACCTAAATAACTATACTTAGTCAAAAGATATATAATGTAATGAATAATATTATCTCGGCAATAGTTTCCTAGCGTACAGCAATTAAAAATACAATTGGAGAAGCGTTTATGCAATTGATAAAATTAATAATTGTGTCATTAACCCATGTTAATTAATTGTTTGTTTTACTAAAATTATCGTTTTTAAGTAAAATTTTCTGATGAAAACTTGTAAGTCCCCATTAGTGTCCTATGGTGTCCTCTTCGAACCACGCTCTAGGTCTGTCTTTCTGTCTGTGTGTTTCATCACGCTCAAACTATTGAACCGCTTCCAATGGGTTTATATAGTACTAATTTATATGCTCTTTGAACATTGAATTTTGACTTTTGAGTCCCAAAAAATCTGGAAAACCTAATTTTTTACCTGGAAGAATGTACGTCGGTTCCTAATTTAACAAATAACATTATTCGTCCTAAACGGCGATCATCTCTTCACAATTTGGATCTCCAAAATGAATTAGGAAACTGCTACACTACGAGGTTGCTTGGATTCATATTTCACTTGTTCGAACAGAAGTACTAATATTGCATCTCTCGAACACCGTATTGTGTATCGACATTCGACAGTGTCTGTCGGTACTCGCTATCCGGCAATTCGATACGGCTTCGACCGAAACCTTGGAGATCCATTATTCGGTGTGACGTGATGACGTCACATCCCACAGACTAGCTTCTGTGCACGATCGAGCAAAAAGCTGCGAAAATTAGGGTTTTTAGTGCAATCATCGATGGAATTGACGCGTCATGCGCAGTGGTCCCCAACCTTTTTTTCATGCGGGCCACAAACATGTTTTGGTCTTGGTGTCGCGGGCCGCACCAAACATTTTTTAACCTACTTCCAAAAAACGAGGAGGTTATATGTTCGGCTGTGGTTTTTTTTTTTTTTTTGTATGTTCAACGATTACTCCGCCGTTTGTGAACCGATTTTCAAAATTTTTGTTTTGTTGTATTAGGTTTCACTCCAATTTGGTACCATGTTCACAAAAGTGGTGACCTGATGATGGGATCCATGAGTAATCGAGGGAACTCCTCGAAATTTATATGGAAACATATGGTGATTTTGGTTTTATGAGAAGCATCCTAAGCATATGCTACCAAAATGCAAGATTTGCACCATTTGATGCAATTGCACCGAGGTATGCTATGGTTCCGAAGCTACTAAGAGAACTCCGGATTCCTTATAGATACAAGTTTAGTTTAGGCGCTGTTTTAAGAACTGAAAGCATATACTACTATGCAAATTACATTCATCATCATCATCATCATCATTACTACGTCAGGGTCACTAATGTCACCAAATTCAACCTTATCTCCAGAGCATAAGGCAGACATTTGACATTACTCCTGAGAAGTTAAAGTTGCTTCGATAATGTAACATTCTGTTTCACTTCGCCGAGATGTTCTGGAAAACAACCTAATTTCAACCTTATGCATTGCGTTTAGCGTTCATAGTATAATAATTAATAACGCATCGCATCGCATGCGCTGCGTGTGCGACAAGTCGAGCGAGTGCCAGCCTATTGAAACTAGTCCGGTGACCGGCTACTTAGCACGTCACACGTGTTCACTTCGACTTTTTTTAATGTATTGTTTAAAATTATCTGCAGGCTGCAGCTGATATTATAATATTTTGTAAGTGTGACTGTAATAAGATACGTAGAATAATATACAGGTGTATTATTCTACGTATAGTACGCGTTTGCTTACTAGGTAACTAAAAAGAGTGAAATTATTATTTTTAACAAAAAATTAAAACCGACTTTCAAGGTACAACAATAATAACATCCTTATAATATGAACTAAAAAGTATTAAATAATTATTCCTGTCTAATAGTGCCTTTTTCCGAATTCGGCTAAAACTCGACTATTTCTGTACTCAATCTTCATAATTTTGAAGTCGGTGCCAGTTCCAAAAGTTTCAAATATTCTGTCAGAAAACAGAAGATTCATCTGGTACCGACTTCAAAATTATGAAGATTGAGTACAGAAATAGTCGAGTTTTAGCCGAATTCGGAAAAAGGCACTTTTAGTTTTTTTAGTGTTTACAAAGGCATTTTTAGTTCATATTATACCTAAGGATGTTATTATTGTTGTACCTTGGAAGTCGGTTTTAATTTTTTGTTAAAAATAATTAGGGTTAAAAAATGACATTCTTCAAAATCACTGTCACTGTCACAATCATTATACAAGTACGCATTTGTATAATGGAGATCAGTGTTCAAAATTAACGATTTTAAAGTGGAAAAAATTTAACGACTATCACGTAGACTACGTTATTTTGCCGGTGGGCGTGAATTTCAAAATTGTTTAACATCACGCGGGCCACAAGTAAAGTCCCGGCGGCCCGCAGGTTGGGGATAGCGGCGTCATGGTGAACAATCGTGAGTCGTGACTCGTCCGCCGGACAGCAGTAAACAGACTTAAGACTTCCGATCAGACGATGTCTTGCATCACTGATTCTGATGACCAATAATATGGTACTAACCAGGAGGTGAAACAAAAAACTTTATATCTGATAAATATGTCAAAAAATTATAAAGCGAAACTTACTTCCCAAAAGGCATAATTCCAAGGCGAAGAAAGATAATTTGTTATAAATATAAAGTTTTTTGTTTCACCTCCTGGTTTCGTCTCAAGGTTTGAAGTTTGGACTCTACATGTTATTATGTAGAGTCTAAACCTTGAGACGAGCCCAAAATGAGCCCAAAACTTCATATTCAGACATAAAACTTTCAAGTTCCTTGCCGCTTCTCGTA
Source organism: Lysandra bellargus (assembly GCA_905333045.1). Taxonomy (NCBI): domain Eukaryota; kingdom Metazoa; phylum Arthropoda; class Insecta; order Lepidoptera; family Lycaenidae; genus Lysandra; species Lysandra bellargus. The sequence continues at coordinate 78,980 of HG995353.1, read as the reverse complement.
GTTTTTTTTTTTTTTTTACATTGAAGGCGGATTTTCAAAAGTTATTTTTTTACAAGTATTTCTGCCAAGCAATCATGCGTATGCAAGCAAAGAGCAACTTCCTCAGTCTTCAGTCGTCACTATTTAGTATTTGGCATATTGCTAATGTATATTACTGAACATGAATCTAAATAAGACAAAGATAGCTTTGTCATGCAGTATTTCTAAACTATGTTTGCACTCGAGTTAAATAGTGATGCAATATTATGACGAGGCGAGGCGGGTAAACCAAATATCAAATATGTAGAGATCAACTACGATAACACGGCTCGCCCCTCCAAATGACTGTTTCAATGTGTCACATCCTTACGAAAGAGTTTGTATGTAGTAAGTATTTCACACAATCACAGTACACGTAATATTTCAGTTAATGTCACTAATTACCAAAATTTGTTGGTCAACTAATCATAACTAGCCTACCGCACAAGACAACGCACTTCAAGTCGTTTTGACAACGCACTTCGAACGTTTTGAATTTTGGAGGGGCGCGCCATGTTATCGTAGTTTATCTCTAAGTATTGCATTATGTCACAGACCGCAGTACCAGTGGGCGGCAACACAATATCTCAATATTGAAATATGCCTCCTGCCCCTGCCCCCTGCCTACTACTGCCTTGCATGGCGGAGCGGTTTCGTCACTGTTATGACAGCTGAATACACCAAGAATGGGTTTGTAGAGCATATCGGTCATAATGGCATGTTTTATCTCTTTTGAACTTGTTTTGAACCTAATGAAGAGAAGGAAGTTTAGACGCTCTCCTGCAGCGCTTATGAAGGTTATTGAAAGCTTCGTAAGCTCCCTTCGTAGACGTACGTCGTTACGTTTTAAGGCGCTATATCGAAAGTAATTTTAATGCAAGGCCAATTTTATACTTAATTGGTATGACTATAAAGTCGTGAATACGCTGCGGCCAGAAGCTATCGGCTCGCTCGGAAAACACGCGAAAAAACGTAATTATAATCATTTAAAAAATAACTAGGAGCATTTAAGCAAAATGCTTCTATACGATTTTGAGTTGCAAAGGTGTCTATCAATTAGACTAATTTCCTACAATACATCTATTTTCGTTTAAAAATAATCTTCAAATTTCGTATCTTTAAGAGGTCATTTCGAAAATTAAATGTATCGAGGCAAAATACATTAATCGTGTTTCTAGTTCTTCTCAAACTTAGATAAGGCTAATGAAGATATGTATATCTCATTACCAGATTTGTAACATTTCTGAGGGTCCTATAGTATAGTATTACGTCAAAAAGGACAGTTTTTTTCAATATAGCGCCTTAAACAAAACGATTTTGCAAACATTCCGCCGTCTGTTAAATAGCGCTTTCAGTGCCACAACCCGGCACCCACCGCTGACCGCCCACGGAAGTAGTCGTATGTAGTATTGAATTTGGCTGCACTTGGATGTCCGCCAAACATGCTCGTTAAATCTTATCCGCGATTCTTCAACCTCCTATACATAATACAACATTATGATGCAGTACTTTATAATGTTTTACATTAGTACAGTAGCTGGTGCCAGCATCGCTGGTTGCAGCTAGTAAACGGGTACTGCTTGACTCGATTTTTAACTCCCGACAAAAAGAGGAGTGTTATAAGTTTGATGTACTGATATAGTGCTGTCCAGCGCTGATATCCGATGATGCAGCTAATGTAGCAATGTCAATGCCTTAGGCCCAATTTCAGTATTGTCTGTTAGTTAACAGCTTGTTGAAATATTATGTCTTCTCTTTCATTAATATGAAAAACAAAAGAGGTAACGTAATATTAATTCATCAATCATTAACTTTAACGGTTCGGTGAAATTGAGCCTTAATATGATTTTTTTTAAACAGAACTTAAACAAGCTGTTGGTGATTGAAAGTCGATATTAACTATCAATTTCTATGAAAAGCCAATTGCGGTAGAATGTCAGCGAATACCCCAGCGCCAGTGGCAGCCGGCACGCTGCGGCTTGCTGACAGTGATCGATTATTACTACTTATTGGTACTACAAAAAGTTTTTGTTGTCACGAAGTATTTTCAGTTGTTAATTTTTATTTGCGACGGGCTCTATGCCTGTGACTGTGACTACAACGATCGACAATATCTAAGACCTAAAATGGTCAAAGCTGTTAACCTTCGATGAAACATCTTGGACCTTGGTATTTATGGAAAAGATAGAGTTTGATGTTTAATCGAGGGTTACCTTTAATTTGCGCCTCGTTGCCTCTGCTTGTAAGGCCCACCTTGAGGTCCTAAGTCTAAAACAAATCCTTCGACTCGTTCGCTCGTTTCAGTTGTCACTGGTTAGTATGTATGTACATTTAAAATGCTTGTTAATTAATCGTGCAATGTCGCATTACCGTAAACTGTAAAGTGTATTGTTGTGTTTAGTGTTTACCCGTAACGTAAACATGTCTCCCAATAGCGGTGTAACAAGTATGTACTAATTCGTTACATCTGTGTCAAGGAGCGTCCTCCCGCGTCTTCGCACTTTATCACAGGGAGGTCAGCTCGGAGGGAGTGATAACAATTTGATCACCTTCGTAAACCACTAGCACGATTTTGTAGTAAATACGGGTAGCGTTGTTTTTAGATCATAAATCAAAATATTATTGTCCTTTAAATCTTAAAGTAAACTGTACATATTGTACGGTGGTTTGGTCCCGTACAGAGTAAAAGCCAAGTTAGGTGCAATAGGTTTATTGGTAAAATGGTAAAGAGAGCACGCGTACCGATTGGCGGCTTGACGCGAACTGGTTAAATAAAGTAAATTATAATACTGCGTGGCGGCGTATACGCTGACAGTGCCAAACGCGATGTACTATCGATAAACTGTTGACCGTACACATATCTTTCTAAAATCTACGTAGATAACGACGTCCTCTTTTGAATGTGAGGGCGACAAGTCAAGTCAGTTATCGCATAAAATTCTTAAAAGCCCAGGCAGATTAAGCTAATTCAAAGCACAATACTATCTCTTGTCGGCTGCGTCGTGCGCGGTCAGCGGTCGCGATAACAAAAGGCGAACAAGAGCTCGCTCTGATAACATTACAATGGATTCAGACTCCGCTGAAGGACGATCACATCGACCACTTCTACACGTCGACGGCATCTTTAGATATCGTCCGACGATCCATCGGCAGATGCGTCTGTCAAAGTGTAGAGGCGGTGTAAACTCTACAGGCGAAATATTCGCTCATTCGCTGAAATCATAGTATAAGGAGTCCTTTTACTACGCTTTACTACCCCTCCTTTTACTATGCTGAAAGTTACACAGTTACGGCCTGGCTACGGGTTATTAATTATGATACGTTCTGACTTGTGATCGGTCCGCGTAGAGTTCAACCCTGACTTATTGAAGGACGACTGTATCTCCTAGAGTAGGATGGTTCCATGGCTTAAATTGATCATGAAAGCAAAAAAAAAATGTCCACAGCCGAACATATAACCTCCTCGTTTTTTGGAAGTCGGTTAAAAAGGAGCCAATTTTTATGTATATCTAATATTTGTTTTGATGCTGATGGTTTGCAGCGTCGTCTAACTAACCAGCTCCGTGAGACGTTTACTATAATTCGTAGAGTAGGGCCAGTAGGGCGGAGGCTACATGCTGGCTTGTATATTATGTAGTAATCTGTGCTAATACATTTGCCAAAACGCTGACGAGATCCGGCCTTCACCTCCTTACTAACTGATACTGTAAGCAATGTACACAGTACACAGCTTGTATTACTTTACGTAATCTTCCGACTTACGAGTATATCGTAGCCGTTTGGTTCTTACATTGTAAACTCTCTTAAAACCTACTTTAGTCTAGAACGCGAAAATTACAGTTCAATTTTTGCCTAAATTTTCGCGTATTTTAATGTAAGTTTTGTAAGAAATATTATAGTGATCATACGATAAACAATCTCGTTTAATACTTGTAGCAGTTTTATTGATTTTCTCGTTTCAACGAAGTATACAAGTTAAATAACTATAAACTGCGAAACTATAATATTATAATATCAATATAAGTACTCTATATCCGTAATACTTGTGCGTAGATAATACTATGGGTTATTGTTAAAACATTTCACATTGTTCTCTATAAAACACAAGCTGTGTAACGTACGGTCAGCGCTACTCGTGTTATACTTTGAGCTGTATTACTGTAGTAATAAGGTCGGAATGTGGAATGCAGGTGTTCGTCAGCGACCGTACAATAATATTACTAGGAATTGTTAGGAAAGGTGAGCCTTACGGAATGTACCTGTCAATATGATCGCATTGCATTGTTAAACTGCACACGGAGAGCGTGATCCTCAGCGTGCAAGATATTCACAGAGATATAAAACCAGAAGATATTCGTGTTATGTTTGTAAAGTAAGCGATATGCATTGATAGACTGACTGACATGACAATAATTATGTTAATTACTAGATGACTCGCGCAAGAACCGTACATTTTTCCGGGATAAAAAGTATCCTATGAGAAGAGGTAACAGACGGACAGACAGACAGACAGACACACTTTCGCATTTATAATATTAGTATGGATTATTATCGATTTTAATGACTACTTTACCATTTGCTTCTGTAATATTTACAAACATAGTAAAATAAAAAGATTGTAACTCCAAATTATTATTTTCTGGATGACGCGCTGACGCCTCGTGCTTTTTTAATTCTTATGTTATTATAAACAAACGAACTTCCAGACCACAGGGTCTGGAAGTTCATTTGTTTTTGAGTCGTCAGGGGGAAAATCCAAGATATTCAGTAATCAGTAGAGTTACACTGAATTTAACACTAATTACCACACGTGTGAAGTCATCGCTCTAGGTACTAGTTAACCACAATAATATAATGATAATAAACGAAGGCAGCAAAATTTTATATTATTTTAACGTAAGAATATACCTATAACACGACCTGCGTCTAACCGATAAATGTTTAAAATAACAACAAATAAATTAAAATATTAAACTTAGATTAGGCAATATACTTAGATTAATAAACAAATATTTGATCGGAGACTTTGGAATATTGAATACATTCGTTAAGGCGCTATATTGAAAGTCATTTTACCGCAAGGGCAATTTTATACTTAATTTGTATGAGTATAAAGTCGTGAATACGCTGCGGCCAGAAGCTATCGACTCGCTCGGAAAACATGCGAAAAACGTAATTTTAATTATTTAAAAAATAACTAGTAGCATTTAAGCAAAATACTTCTATACGATTTTGAGTTGCAAAGGTGTCGATCAATTAGACTAATTTTCTACAATACATCTATTTTCGTTTAAAAATAATCTTCAAATTTCGTATTTTTAAGAGGTCATTTCGATCGAGAAATGTATCAGGCAAAATACATTAATCGTGTTTCTGGTTCTTCTCAAACCTAGATAAGGCTATGAAGATATGTATATCTCATTACCAGATTTGTAACATTTCTGAGGGTCATATAGTATTACGTCAAAAAGGACAGTTTTTTCAATATAGCGCCTTAATTGGAATCGGGACTCGGTGCGGCTTTTACCAAACCTTATTTAAAATAAGTTAAAACGCATTTAGTTAAATATGTTTTCATTTGTAAACACGTTTAATTTAAACTTATTTAAGTTTGTCTTGCACCACGATGTTGATGCTTAAAATTAACAAAACGCATTTTGGGGTGTTGCGTGGTGTTGCCGCTTTTTGTGCTGAAATAAAATTTTAAACATGTTTAACCGCTTGGTAAAAGTCACCCTCGGACTCGGGAGTCGGGACTCGGGAGTCGGGACTCGGGAGTCGGCAGTCGGGAGTCGGGACTCGGGAGTCGGGAGTCGGGACTCGGGAGTCGGCAGTCGGGACTCGGGAGTCGGGACTCGGTTTCAAGACATAGAACAGACTGGATCGTTGCAACTCGCAAGTCCAGATAATGATTAGCTCAGAAATATGTCAAGCTTACTGTCGAGGCGGGTCAAGGATAATTAAATACAGCCGGGAAATAAACGAAAAGCCAACCGAATTAGTTCAACCTATACTATACAATATACATATTATTGTAGAATTTGTAGAGCTTTCAGCGCGCTTCTTGCCACGATCAAAGAGCCCGCTTTAAATTAGCGAACTGAAAAGCCATGTTGGTAGCTGTATTCAAATAATAATATTTTCATCCATACTAATATTACAAATGTGAAAGTGTGTCTGACTGTCTGTCTGTCATCTCTTCGCGCCCAAACCGATGAACAGATTTTGATGGTTATATACTTTGAGCCCGGGAAAGGACGTAATATAGTTTTTGTTGAAGAAAAATGTACGGTTGCAATACAGTTGCGGGCGTCATCTAGTATAAACAAATATCTCCTAAAATATGTAGTCAAATTTTGGGGAGCGGAAAATAGATTTTTTTTAATTATTATTATTATTAGCCGTTTGTGTCCCACTGCTGGGCAAAGGCCTCCCCTCTTTCCTTCCACACGTCTCTATCCTTTGCTGTGTTTGGCCACTCTTTATCACAAGCGTCTAGTTCGTCGCGCCACCTTTTCTTGGGTCTGCCCCTGTTTCGCCGACCTTTCGGCAGCCACTCCGTAACTAGATACTCCCATCTGTCCGGGTGCATGCGAGCGACGTGCCCTGCCCAGCTCCACTTTAGACCAGCAGCTTTTCTACCCACATTCATTATTCTTGGAACGCTGAGCGGTGTTTCGTATACGGTCAATCTGGGGGCACGAGAGTGCCCCCGCCAAGATGAGCCAAGCGAAGCGCGCAAGGGCACTACCTACCTTTTCTCGAAACGTTTCGTCGTATTTTTGAACCCTCGTAACTTTGGTTCGGATAATGCCAGATACTTGAAATTTTTAGGATATAATTACATGAGTGAAGTAATGAAATGAGCAAAGTTTGAATATCGTAGCTATTATAATTTAGATTTTATAGGTGTCCAAAAACTCACAATTTTGGCACTGACTCAACCTATCATCAAAACTGTTAGGGTACTTCCTGAAGTCTGAGAAAGCTGAAATTTGGTGTGTAACATACTATTAGTACAGAAACAACAAAAAAATTATCAAATCCAACCTAACCTATATCCGTACACTTATAGAGCAAAATTAGGCCAAAAATTGTGTTTTTTGTATGGGAGCCCCCCTTATTTTTTTATTTTATTTTAATATTATTATTAAATATTAAAGTACCTACCTGTTGCCATTATTGATATAGAGCAAAATAGGCCAAAAAAATCACGTTTGTTTTATGGGAGCCTCCTTTAAATATTAATTTTATTTCGTTTTTAGTATTTGTTGCTATAGCGGCAACAAATATACATAATCTGTGAAAATTTCAACTCTCTAGCTATTATTCTTGAGTTACAGACTGGAGACAGACAGACAGACAGACACACAGACAGACATACAGACAGACGGACAGACGGAAAGACAACGAAGTCTTAGTAATAGGTTCCCGTTTTTACCCTATGGTTACGGAACCCTAAAAAATACGTGTTATCCTTGAGAGACCACAGACTCACAGAAAACCGGCGTGAAACAGCGCTTGCGCCGTGTTTCGTCTAGTGAGTGAGTTTAGCGAAGGCCCGACTGCACTCTATACCAATTACCAATACATTACTCCCTATCCCTATTCTCTTCTGCTTATTCCCTTAGCCTATTCCTTCATAAAAAGGCCGGAAACGCACTTGCAACTCTTCTAATGTTACTGTGTCCATGGGCGATGGCAGTTGCTTTCCGTCAGGTGACTCGTCTGCTTGTTTGTCCCCTAATTTCATAAAAAAGGGAAAGAGAACAGGGGAATAGGGATACCCCTTTTCCCTATTCCCTCGATTAAGCCTTTTCTGTCTGAAAGTATGGCAACTCGGCGACGGTAGTACTTTTCATCAGGTGACAGCTGTTTGCTCGTTTGTCCCCTAATTTTATATTATATAACCGATTCCCTCTTAAAGGCTGGCAAAGCACTTGCAACTTTTCTAATAACGCTAGTGCACATGCTCGTATGCCCCTTAATCCTTCAGGCCCCGCGCGAGCACCGGTGATCGCGACAACAATAGAATACAATAGCAATTCCTGTAAATTCCGACTGAAGTATTAATTTCATAAAAACGTGTGTGGTAAAACTTACAAAAAGAAATGAAATCCCACCAAAAAACATTTTCATGTAAAAATGCTGCCAAGATGAGAACATAATAGTTCGAGGTGTCAAAAAGTAGTGAGATCTCGTGTAGAGCCAAGTTTCAAACCTTACACACTCAGCCCTAAATATAAAAACCTTAATTTTACACAGAAATCGCGGCAAAATACTTGATATAATGTGTCAGCCGCACGAGAAGAATCTAAAAACTCTACACATTAGTCAAAATCGGTGGCCTGGCCGCGTATTGCCAAACTGTATACTGACCCAGACCGGGGTTGCTCTGAGTTCGATCGCAGTTTGCCTTTATAGTTGAAGAGCAAACTGTATACCTATTCAGAGCGTGTCTGAATCGAAATACATTTTGCTTTAAAATACTTGAGCAAAATACATACGAGTCCAGACGTCCATACTTTTCGGCGTCTGGTGTAGTATGTAATATGGTATCGATAATTTAGAGCAAAATGCATGCGAGTGCAGACATATCTTATCTCTTTTATTCCCGCGCGGCGCGCTATCATGCCTGCCTTGTCTTCTAAAACTTGCGCCGCTTGCGACCTTGACGCCTTTTTGTCAGTCAATAAAAATCAGCCGAATGCAAAGAAACATTGAAAAAGATTGATGGTTAATGTGGTAGTTGTAGTTGATTAATGATTACATTTACTTTAATTATGATTATACATGATTACACAAATTTATGTATTAAAGACACTTTATTTTTCAATATCGACCCCTTTCTGTGACCCCTTTAGTAAGAAATGTAGTAAAAGCCAAAATTCGATGTTACAATGTATTGTATGTTACAATGGCAAAAAACAAAAATAGTAATTATGACATTTTTCTGTTCTTGATTCATTAATTTATTTGTTTGTTGTTGATTGAAGGAACCCTTTATTATTTTCAGTGAACATCGATTACAAATAGGTACAATTTATTGTGTCAGTCAGTACATCTTTCTTATGAAAAATTAATAAATACTGTCATTGGAAACACTTACATTTTTTTTAACAGCCTGTACCTATAATTGTTACAGTTCAAATTTTTACAGTTCAAATTTTTCAAAATACTTACTCGTACAACGGGTTTTCTTTCGTTATAACCCAAAATAATTCACAATAGGTATGTTTTAGGGAAAGTTGTTCAGTTTCATGGATAGGTATAACAACCACACACAACAACATAACAAAAATATACGGGAAATTATTAAACACATTATATAGGTAGTTCCAGATATTCGCATGTCACAGTTTGCTTTACATACAAGCGAGCAAAGTGCATACCTACTCAGATTGGTCTGAGCTCGTATATATTTTTGCTCCAATTTTCAATGAGCGCGACGTAGTTCAGTACAGACTATGGGCGTCTGGGTCAGTATACAGTTTGGCAATACGCGGCCTGGCCATTTTGTTTCGGTTTATTAATTTGATTACTTTACTAGATGACGCCCGCAACGCGATAAATGAATTTTGGCGCAACGCAAAATTCATTTATCGCGTTCGCACGGGATCCGTACATTTTTCCGGGATAAAAACTATCCTATGTCCTTTCCCGGGACTTAGAGTATCTCCATACCAAGTTTCAGCAAAATCGGTTCAGCGGTTTGGGCGTGAAGAGGTAACAGACAGACAGACAGACAGACACTTTCGCATTTATAATATTAGTATGTATGGTATGGTATGAGCATATGGTCATGCTATGAGCTTTGAACTACTCTTCTGTAGTACTTAATAACTTTTATATTATAAACCGAAACAAAATAACCAGGCCACCGATTTTGACTAATGTGTAGAGTTTTTAGATTCTTCTTGTGCGGCTGACACATTATATCAAGTATTTTGCCGCGATTTATGTGTAAAATTAAGGTTTTTAGATTTAGGGCTGAGTGTGTAAGGTTTAAAACTTGGCTCTACATGAGATCTCACTACTTTTTGACACCTCGAACTATTATGTTCTCATCTTGGCAGCATTTTTACATGAAAATGTTTTTTGATGGGATCCTTTTGACACCTAAAATGCTGCGCTCTATAGCTCTTTGACAAACTCCAAGCCGGGACTTCTGTAAGTCGGTCAAAGACCAAGACTGACTTTTTTTAAATAAGTAAGTAATAAAAAATGATTAAATTTGAACTTGACTAATTACAAGTTAGACTTTATTATGTGACACGTCTGAGCAGAGTGTCCAACCCTGCTCCAAACGAATGCCCTGAAAACAACCAACTTATCCTGATGTTCCTAGGTTCGAAACTTTGGGTGGCCGAGCCCAACATGACTATTTTGTTTTATGTTTTTAAATAATGCATAAGCTTCAAGTTGAGTGAGCGGACTAAAATGTTTAATGTCAAATAGAAAACATTAAGGGACCGGGCTACCCTCGCAATTCTCATACATACGTAATATAAAATCATTTTCTCATACGAAAATATTTAACATGTTTGAGTTATTTTTCAGCTTAAAATAGTAATTACCTAGGTTCCTGAACAAAAATTAACTTCAAAATATTTAAACACTAAAAAATATATAAATAAATAGTAATTTTACTACAAAATATTTAAATACTAAAAAATATTTTTTAGAGTTGAAATATTTTGTAGTAAATTTACTATTTATTTATATATTTTTAGTGCTTTACTCTATGTTTTAGTGTTTAAATATTTTGAAGTTAATTTTTGTACAGGAACCTAGGTAATTACTATTTTAAGCTGAAAAATAACTCAAACATGTTAAATATTTTCGTATGAGAAAATGATTTTGGTATTACGTATGTATGAGAATTGCGAGGGTAGCCCGGCCCCTTAACTGAGTATTTTTGTAATTATTTTTGTACAGGAACCTAGGCAATTACTATTTTAAGCTGAAAAATAACTCAAACATGTTAAATATTTTCGTATGAGAAAATGATTTTGGTATTACGTATGTATGAGAGTTGCGAGGGTAGCCCGGCCCCTTAACTGAGTATTTTTGTAATTATTGTTTATTTCTCCGAGAGTTAAGAGTCCGTATACGAAATTTTGCCGAAATTGCAAAGGTTTGCTACAGAAATATTATTAGGTTTTTTCCCCTTATTAGACTAAAAAAATATATATATTAATTATTAGATTTAAAATATATTTAAGCGCGGAAAGCCGACTCGAACTTGCGGCGAGAAATATAATGTGAGATTTAGGTTGTTTTGAATCGTGTTTTTTTGGCACAATTTGTTTTTTTTTTCTTTTTTCTCGAATTGGATAGAATTTTATCTATAAATTATTTCTGTCGTTTTCTTTTTATGAATTACAGCTCCAAGTTGCCAAAATTAACAGCAATTCTTTGCCCATTTTCTCTAAAATTTTGCCGAGTTACATATTTTTTACTCAAATATTTCATATTAAAGTGGTAAAAACTCGTAAAAAGTAATTCCAACATTTTATAGACGACTTTCTCAACAGTACATTGTATTTTTTTCATACCGTTAAGACGTCAATACAATCCATAAACAGGTACCTTTTACAGCAAAAATCACAAAACTGTCGCGAGTTTGAGTTGGATTATTTAAAAATACTTGAAAAAATAAAAAATCTAGCTCCAACATTAGATTATAATTGAAATGAACTTACATGTGCATTAAAACTTATAGAAATACTGTATTTTAACTGTTAAATCACTTCTGTAAAATCAGCGAAATCGGCAAATTTCGTATACGGACCCTTAACGAGTTTCAACGTACTACGTGTACGCCTGTACGGATATTGTGTCGGGCATCGTACAGCATTCACAGCTGCCAGAGTGACTAATGACTTATCTCGGAGCTGTCCAACAAAAAACATAATAATATTGTTTTTCCCTTACCAATATTTACGCAGCGTACTGCCTTTCAAGGTCTTCTTTATTTATTAAATACATATACTAGCGATCCGCCCCGGCGTCGCACGGGTATAAAATATATAGCCACTGAAAAAATGATTAAAATCGATAGCCTATGATCTTTCACGTGGTCTACTTTTTATCTGTGCCAAACGACACAAAAATCGCTCCAGTAGTTCGCGAGATAAGCCCTTTCAAATAATTTCCCCCGTTTTTTCCACAGACTCCTATTAGTCTTAGCGTGATAGAATATAGCCTAAAGCCTTCCTCAATAAATGGGCTATCTAACATCGAAATATTTTTTCAAATCGGACCAGTACTTCCTTAATTTTCCCCGCTTTTTCCCCATTTTCCTCTATTTCTTCGCTCCTATTAGTCTAAGCGTGATAAAATATAGCCTATAGCCTTCCTCGATAAATGGGCTATCTAACACTGAAAGAATCATCAAAATCCGTTGCGTAGTTTTAAAGATTGAAGGGAACAAAGGGACATGAGGGAAAAAAAGCGACTTTGTTTTATAATATGTATAGATGTATACCTAGATAGATTATTAATAACAAAACGTTAACGGTTTTACGGCAGAAGCGGTTATTCGATTACAGTATGGAGGATCTCGTTTCATGAATAATGTAATATAGAGTGTATTATGGAAATCGTGTCAATTTTATTACCTACACGAGACGGAGACGCGTCAAGTGTGAGTCACCTAGTGAGTAGTGTCGTGCAACAGGCTAATTAGCTAATATTGTTACAGATAGCTGCATACATACTTACAACATACAAGAGAAATTTTCATATACAAAGCGCAAACTTATAATTTCTGTTTACCGCTAGTATTTTGTTTTATTTACCACTAGAATCTAGACACAATGCCCGCTGCTCCGTTTTGCCTAGATCAGTTTATCGCGCCGGAATCGCACATTTTTCCGGAATAAAATCTTATATATAAAGACGAAGGAGAAGGTCGAAGACGTCGTGGACTACATCAGTAAGAAGACATCCCTCCACTTGAGGGTCGAACGTCAACTTCAGTTCTTTTGTGGTGCGAGTACCGACGCATCTTCTGTCGACCTTTGAAGCGGAGGAATTCTGGCCGACTGATGTGGTCTACCGAAGGTTCCGGGGGAGACTCCGGAATGAAGCGCGCGTCACGTCGCCGACAACTAAAGGCCTGTATTCACTTTGATTAGTGCAAGTGCAAGTGACTAGTAATTGAGGCAGTGGAGTGCAGGTGTGTAGTGCAAGTAGTGTCCAATTCTTGTTTAGTGGCTCTTTAGTAATTTAATTTAGTAAATTCAGTAGTAGCTGTCAACACGAGCGTCTTAGTTTCAAAAATAAAACTGCCATTTTGACATGTCCTTCATTTTTAATATTGGTATTATTAAAAACGAGCTTTTGCCCGTGGCTTCGCTCGCGTTAAGAAGTATTGTTATATACAAACTTTGATCCCCTATTTTCACCCCTTGGAGGTAGAATTGATCAAAATCCTTTCTTAGCGGATGCCTACGTCATAACATCTACCTGCATGCCAAATTTCAGCCCGATCGGTCCAGTGGTTTGGGCTGTGCGTTGATAGATCAACATGTCAGTCAGTCAGTCACCTTTGAGTTTTATATATAAAGACCACGAAGTATTTTTATATGTCCTTTCCCAGGACTCAAAGTATCTCCATGCCAAATTTCAGCAAAATCGGTTCTGACTTCTGAGGTATAAACGTGAAGAGGTAACAGACAGACAGACACACCTTCGCATTTATAATATTATTAGTATATTAGTAAGTAATAAGTATGGATTAGTATGGAAGTAATTGAAAGGGTGTCCTTTTGTACTTTTAATAGGTATATTATTTAATAATGATATACTATATCTATGGACGCTTCACACGGCACACCACGTCAGTCTGGCCCATAAAGTTAATATACCTAGCGGAATAATAGTAACAATCTCGAGCTGTCAAACGAAACCAAAATTGGTTTTCATCTGTCAAGCACTTGCACTCGCAAAAAATAGAACACGCTTTTAATCACGTTACTACGCAGCCGACTAGTCACTTGCACTAATCAGTCGCTGTCCACACTTACTTTCTACTAATCACTCATCACCTGTACTAGTCACCTGCACTTAATCACTAATCAAAGTGAATACAGAACTAATCACGTTACTACGCAGCCGGCTAATCACTTGCACTAAACAGTCGCTGTCCACACTTACTTTTTCCTAATAACTAATCACTTGCCCTAATCACTTGCACTTATTACTAATGAAAGTGAATACGGGCCATAAGTGACAAAGTGTAGTTAAATCATTTATATGTATGTTAGTCATTAAGGTATATATTGTATGGGCCTATGTAGCCTGAAATAAATAAATAATAAAAAAAAAACTCGTGTCACAATGTTAGTCTACGAACTCCTCCGAAACGGTTTTACTGATTTTTACCAAATTTTATATGCATATTCAGTAGGTGTGAGAATCGGCTACTCGGTACTTTATATATTGATAAGTGCATTTGTTGAATAAATAATAGTAAATTATTACAACCTGAGACTGACGGCGACCATTGTTTGTGCGACGGGATAGCGATCGACGTTGCCATGGTGACATACTTATTTAGTCACTTCAATAAAATAATATGGCAAATTATTATGGCAAAGCAGCAGCAACGTTTGCCGGGACAGCTAGTATATTATAATAATAATGTCCTTTCTATGCGACTCCAAAGTATTCCATATTCAGCAAAATCTGTTGAGCGGTTTTAGCGTGAAGAGCTTACAGACAGACAGACGGATTTTCACATTTATAATATTAGTAAGGATAAGGATGTAAATTATTAGGAAAGTATTTTCTTTACCTCTATTGTTGTTACAGTCTTTAACTCTATAGTGAGGTAAACCATTGAGGAAGTGCAGCGAGGTCTACAAGAGGTCGCCTGCGGCCTGCGGCCTGCGGCCTGCGGCCTGCGGCCTGCGGGTGATAGTGGTTGATGGAGCCAATGGAAATGTTTTCTTGCGATATTTACCTCTATTGAATACCGACTGAATGCCGTCAGCCATGTTTCTAGGTCGACATTAAAAATTAAAACCGCGTGCGGCTGGAGCTCTACATTTTAAAAGCTTCTTTTTCACATTTATTTATACAGTTAAGTATTGACGTGATAATTATCCTATGTATGACTACCTACTCAGTATGACTACATAGTGCATCCGTAGTCCATTATAGTATTTCTAATAAAATTAGATTAACCAAACGTTAAAACTCATTTTCATAAATCAGGAGTTAGCCTAGTATACCTACTTAGGTGCGTTTTAAATAATAATGATTAACATCCAAATATAATTAATCCGGTTTGAAATACCATGTATTATTTACTATCCAGTACTTATTTACTATTACAGTACAGTATATTCGCTTATACTGTACTGTAATAGTAATGCTGGAAATGCTCTTCTTTTGAGTAGCTGTATGAACTCAAATCCAGTGTTTTTGTGGCCTTGCGTCAACTTACCTCCTTTCCGTACAAAGTCAAACGCGAAAAAAAAGAAACACGCTACGCGATGCGTGATGATGTTTTAATATTTTACTACCAAACACGTGTGCATCACATCACACATGTGATGTGATGCAACCCCACGGTGTAGGATGTAGATCGCACGGTTTCGAATAGAGAAGCAGTTGAGGTTTTCGCAGCTACAAAACTCATTATCTTCTTCAAATAACTTTGTGTTAAAACCTTTGTCGATTCAAAAAATACGTTTCATACTGATATTAATTATATTTGTTCACACTACGAAGTATATTGCGTTCTGTTATCTTACCACAGACACAGAGTACGTGACAATATGTGTTTCTGTATTAACCAATATGTGTTATATATTCTGATGCAGATTCCTAGTATGCCAACTACATAATATCTTCTAATATATAAAATTCTCGTGTCACGGTGTGCGTAATTGAACTCCTCTGAAACAGCTCGACCGATTTTCGTGAATCTTAGCGAGCATATCGGCTAGGGTTGAGAATCGGACAACATCTACTTTTTATATTGATAAGTGCATTTGTTGAATAAATAATAGTAAATTATTACAACCTGAGACTGACGGCGACCATCGTTTGTGCGACGGGATAGCGATCGACGTTGCCATGGCGACATACTTTATTTAGTCACTTCAATAAAATAATATGGGCGAAATACTTTATATTATTATGGCAAAGCAACGTTTGCAGGGACATCTATATATATAAAAGAAAGTGGTGGAGAGATACTTTGAGTCCCGGAAAAGAACATAGGATACATTTTGTCCCGGAAAAATGTACGGTTACTGCACAATATACTTTTGTGATTTGCGCGTAAGCTATTCAATAGATTTTGATAAAATTTGGTATGGAGATACTTTGAGTCTCAGGAAAGGACGGGATACTTTTTGTCCCGGAAAATATATGGTTGCCGCGAAATAAACTTTTATGATTTTCGCCTAAGCTATTCAATATATTTGGATGAAATTTGGTATAGAGATACTTTGAGTCTATGGAAAGAACAAGGGATACTTTTTGTCCCGGACACTTCCCGCACAATAAACTTTTGTGATTTTCGCCTAAGCTATTCTCGGGAAAGGACAAGCGATACTTTTTGTTCCGGAAAATGTACGGTTCCCGCACAATAAACTTTTATGATTTTTCGTCTAAACTATTCAGTCTATTTTTATGAAATTTGGTATGGAGATACTGTGAGTCTCGAGAAAGGACAAGGGATACTTTTTGTCCCGGAAAATGTACGGTTCCTGCACAATAAACTCATTTTCGCTTAAACTATTTAATCTATTTTGATGAAAGGCATGGATCTCCATGCTTACATTTTAATCTATTGTTCTCTTAATTATGCCAATTCGAATTTAATAATCATCGCTAAGACAGGAGTTGTCTGTCGGGTCAGCTAGTCTTATATATAAAATTCTCGTGTCACAATGTTAGTCCACGAACTCCTCCGAAACGGCTTTACTGAGTTTTACCAAATTTTATATCCATATTCAGTAGGTCTGAGAATCGGCTACTGGGTACTTTATATATTGATAAGTGCATTTGTTGAATAAATAATAGTAAATTATTACAACTCGAGACTGACGGCGACCATTGTTTGTGCGACGGGATAGCGATAGACGTTGCTATGGTAACATATTTATTTAGTCACTTCAAAAAAGTAATATGGGCGAAATAGGTATTTTATATTATTATAGCAAAGCAACGTTTGCCGGGACAGCTAGTAATATTATATTATTATTATTATACTCTGAAGTAAGACGACTCCCAAATTAAATAATTTATTTACTAGGACTCTGTACTGTATTCAACATTAAGTTCTCTACAGAGTGCCATTCTACAGAATGTAGTTTTTGTAGAGCTCGATGCGACGCTGAATACAGAATCAGTGTTCCCCAAAGACTGGTAGCCGGCTAGCCGGGATTTCTATAGTCTTGTCACGCGAATAACGTGATACAAATATCTCCACGACGCTCCCTACATGGAAATGCTTTCAATTCTATAAAACCTGGTAATAAGTTGTAAACACAATAATTAAATAATAGTTTCTTAATTTAGCAGCAAAGGAATGCAGACTGATCACCTGAAAAAAAAATCCGTGCGTTAGACGGGCATGTGTAAAAGTCAGTCCTGGATTTCTCGCCAGTCTCGACGGTCATCGACCCCACTGAGGATAGGAGAAAAGATAGAGTGCTCTTATGGCCCCTCTACAAGAGTGGCCAGCGCTGGGCGATCGAATGGCGCCTGCGATGGCCTTGCAATGGTCGCAACGCCTCTACACGATGGCCGTGTTCAGTTGCGATCTAAACGTCGTTCAAGATGGACGTGTAAGCATTAGCCATTGCGGCAATGCAAAACGTGCATTTTTAATTATCTATGACTTCACCAGATGACCCGGTGAACTTCGTATCACCTCCCTCCTAATATGAACCTTCTCTTGAATTCTAGGAATAATTATTTCGAGACTAAAATTAAAATAATGGTTTATGGTAGTGATGATGATGACAATGATGAATGTAATAATAGGATATTAATAATATGCTTTCCGTTCTTAAAACAACGCCGAAACTCCCAAACTTGGATCTTTAAGAATTCAGGAGTTCTGTATATTATAATGTAAAAGCTATAATAATTATTGTATTTCATTAAAATTCGTTCAGTAGTTTTTGAGTAAAAGAGTAACAAACATCCATACATCCATACAAACTTTCGCCTTTATCATAATATTGTTATATTTTCATTCATTATGAGATCACGTACTCGTCATTTTGAATGAAATTCGTAAATTGTTATACGAATTATGACATCCTCACTCGACCGCGGTCAGGCACCGACTGTCGACTGTCGTATCGCCAACGTGTAGAGGCGTACCGCCATCGCTGGGCCATCATCCTTTGATGTGCGGCCGAAAAACCGACACCGCCGCCATTCCACGGCCATCGCTGGCGCCATCGGCCATCCTACGCCACTACGTCCTCCCCACGCTGGCCCATCATGATGGGCCACTACGCTGGCCCATCGTGGGGAGCCGCAATTACGTATTGCGCACAAATTTGGATACTCATGCGTAGCTAGCTCGTTTCAACGAAACCGCCCACCGTCACCGAAATAATATTATAACACTCGTATGTAATCATGATGGGATAGTCTTTGAGCGGTCAACAAACAATGCAATACGATTACTCCCCTGTACCGCAACCGATGGTTGTTCGGTTGCGGTACGGCTTCGGTTGCGGTTACGGCGTGACGCGATGCGCGCCCGCCGGCCCGCGGGGTCAGTGAACGCGGTAATTGGGGAGCCCTAAGGCTACTTACACTCGCTATGATCAATACGAGTCGCGTGCTCGAGATGACTATCTCGCACGAAATGTTGCCACATAACTACACGTTACACTGATACTTAATTATAATATCACATAAATTTTATATGACTAAAAATGTAAATTTTATGTATCTTTGTACAAAGCTACATAAAAAATTTGGCTTGCGGAGGGCGTTCCAGCGGCCCAGCACAAAGCGGAGGAGAAGGCACGGACGGGTTTTAGTGGGTAGAGCTGTGGCCAACTTACCATCTTCTTGGCCGTAGCGAGTCCCACATACGCCGGTGGTCCTTCCCCAGTGCCGCCGGGCATGCTTAAGAGCCCGGGTTACCCTCGAAATTCTCATACATACGTAATACCAAAATCATTTTGCCATACGAAAATATTTAACATGTTTGAATTATTTTTCAGCATAAAATAGTAATTACCTAGGTTCCTGAACAAAAATTAACTTCAAAATATTTAAACATCAAAAAAATTTTTTTTGTGTAAATTTATTTTTTACTAAATTTACTACTAAATATTTAAACACTAAAAAATAGAGTAAAACACTAAAAAATATATAAATAAATAGTAAATTTACTACAAAATTTTTCAACTCTAAAAAATATTTTTTAGTCTTAAAATATTTTGTAGTAAATTTACTAATTATTTATAAATTTTATAGTGTTTTACTCTATTATTTAGTGTTTAAATATTTAGTAGTAAATTTAGTAAAAAAAATTTATACACAAAAAAAATTTTTTTAGTGTTTAAATATTTTGAAGTTAATTTTTGTTCAGGAACCTAGGTAATTACTATTTTATGCTGAAAAATAACTCAAACATGTTAAATATTTTCGTATGGCAAAATGATTTTGGTATTACGTATGTATGAGAATTTCGAGGGTTACCCGGGCTCTTAAGCGCATTTCCCGTCTTGAAAAAAAAGGAACTCTCTTCACATGGATAATCACAATCTACTTCAACGATTGCGTGTCAGTGATCATAGAAAAATATGAATTATGACTAATGTGTAACACCTGGGTTACCACTTACCGACTTTGGAGTTTGGACTCATCCCAGCAAAGCGCGTAGCGCCGCTCGTCACTCGTGCCAACAGCACTATCGCAAGTTGCTGGAGTGTTTTATTACAATGTAACTTCCGGGAAGTTACATTGTAATATTTGTCAGAATTACATGATATATCTTCAGACAGGGCCCCAATTCTCGCATCTCGAAACTCGACTGACTGTTTTTTAAAAGCGCATAGAGAAATGAATCAAGATTAAGCATATAAAAGACTTAAAGTTATGCTTCAACCAGTAGAGTCGTGGCACAATATAATCTGTATTGAAATTGCTGATTATATTATTACTGTATTATAATAATTTATGTAAGTAACTAGGTGCTCGTGTACTTATAAAGCTATCGCGTGTTTACATACAATAGCAATTGTATCAAAGTAATTATTATGATTAGCCATAATTTATATATAGAAAAGTAGATTTTGTACATTTCTAAATGAAACACTAGGTGTTTCTTGGGCCAGGTGGTTACTAGACTGATGGGCTTATTGGGTGCAGAGTGCAGGGTCTATGCACCGGACGCATACGATAAGGCGCTATATCGAAACTAATTTTACCGCAAGGGCAATTTTATACGTAATTTGTATGACTATAAAGTCGTGGATACGCTGCGGCCAAGCTATCGGCTCGCTCGGAAAACATGCGAAAAAACCTAATTATAATCATTTAAAAAATAACTAGGAGCATTTATGCAAAATGCTTCTATACGATTTTGAGTTGCAATTAGATGTCTATCGATTAGACTAATTTCTTAATTTCTACAATACATCTATTTTCGTTTAAAAATAATGTTCAATTTCGTATTTTTAAGAGGTCATTTCGAAAATTTAATGTATCGAGGCAAAATACATTAATCGTGTTTCTAGTTCCTCTCAAACCTAGATAAGGCTATGAAGATATGTATATCTCATTACCAGATTTGTAACATTTCTGAGGGTCCTACAGTATTACGTCAAAAAAGACAGTTTTTTCAATATAGCGCCTTGTTTCTTTTTTTAGTTTAGGAATTAAGTTAACACAATGACGATTGACGCCATATCGATTTAAACTAATTATTATAATTTATAAGTATTATATTCTGTATGTAGTATATAGTTATATACCCACTGCTCGTGCCAGGTATAGGATGTAGGTTGTACACGTGCAAGGTTAGGTGTGTATATATGTAGCTATGTAAGATATATGTATGTAAGATTCTTCTTATTAGACAATGTAAGCTAATTATTTAATGAGCGTATTAATCTGTCAGGTGGTGCTATAGGGAAAACCACGAGATGATTACAAAGCCAAGAGCTGCAAAGAAATTATAAACATAACAATATGCTTATGAGTTATGAGTAAGGTCTGCTTTGAACTCAGTATCGGCTGTATTCAATAACGTGTTTGACCTGCGCGACGTGCGTCTGTCGTCTTGGGATGGGTCGGGAATGCGATTATCCAGAATCAGAGGGGTCGATCTTGAGTTATCTGTACCTCAATACGATACTGTTCACAGTTCATGTCTTGTATGCAGTATGATATCCTTGAATAAGGGGGCTTATGTGTAGGTAAAAATACAACCGTTATGTTGTTGGCTGTTCTGGGGAACGTCAGACAACGGACAACGGTCGTTTGACTCGTGAACCCAGCCGGGGTCGTGATAAAGTTAAAGAGCGATGGCTCAGCGCGAGGTTATCGTGAGGTTGAACACATTCATCAGCGACCATGTTCCTTATTAGCTCTGCACTCTGCAGTACGGCGGCCAAGTCGGGGCCATTATGGACAATACCAAGCGAGTAAGCGACGGACATTAACAAGCAAATGCGAAGACAGCTACCCGTGGCGCATTCTGTGATGCTCGATTGATCGTGTCCAACGTAGAGGCTGTATTACATAAGGACTTAATAAACTGTTGTAATTATACTGATGACGGGCATCTCGTGTCGTTTCAGATGTACGCGGGCGCGCTGCTGTCGACGGCGGCGCGGCTGGCGTGGGACCCGAGCACGTACGCGTGGTTCCGGTTCCTGTGCGCGGCGCAGTACCGCGTCTCCGCCGGCTTCGTGCTGGCCGCCGGCCTGTGGCTCGCCGCGCTCGTGTCGCTCGCCGCCGCCACGCGCGCCCGCCCCGCGCTGCACGCCTACTGCGCCGGCGTCGCCTGTCTAGCGGGCGCTGAGGTGGGTTTTCAAACTTTTGACTGGAAAATGTACGGTTTCTGCTGGATACTTTTGGAACGAAGTTCATTATCGCGCGTTGCGAAGGGGGGCTAAACAGAAAAAGCTGTAACGACACGACACCAAAGTGTCGTTACAACCGCACGGGTCACAACTATGCATAGCAAAAATGCTATAGTTGTAAGCCGTGCGGTAGCGCGTGTTTCTCTGTCTGTCTCTCTCTGTCTCTCTTTTTTTTTGGAACGAAGATCCTTTTTTGTTGAGTGTATACAGGTTTTTTGTACATAAGAAATACTTAATTCCATCCGGGTGTCCCTTGACATCTCTCAAGCTTTTTTAAGCATGCAGAGTCATAGGCAACTTGTTCGAGGTTTTAACGAGTATGTTCTTGCAGGTGGGTTACGGCGCGTGGATGGCGGCGTCGCTGGTGCGGTGGTGGCGGACGGCGCCGCAGGCGGAGCTGGCGCGGCGCGGCGCGGACCTGCTGCACGACCTCAAACCCGCGCTGCTTGCCGTCGAGCGGTACCGCGACGTCGCCCGCCCGCTTTATGACATGCTAGAGGTCGGGTCCGCACTTATGGCATGATTAATCTGTCACCTATAGCTTAACCACGTGGTAGTAGCACGCTGCACGACCTATAGAGACATACCCACAGTACGTGCTCACAAGTACCAACTCCTTATCCTTA
The DNA here is from genome assembly GCA_905333045.1 of Lysandra bellargus. Classification (NCBI taxonomy): domain Eukaryota; kingdom Metazoa; phylum Arthropoda; class Insecta; order Lepidoptera; family Lycaenidae; genus Lysandra; species Lysandra bellargus. The sequence goes on along the minus strand of HG995353.1, from coordinate 56,248 downwards.
TATCTACTGGTACTGAGTACTGTCCCAGTTCGGGTGTAATTGAGAATATTAAGGGGAATGTCGTGCAGTGGCGGCGGTCGGCGGCGCCCACGTCTCGCTAGCGTCGCTATCGGAGATCGCCGATCGCCAATTACATCAATTGAGCTTCGAGGCCTCCACCAATTCATTGAATACTAGGGAATGCAATCCCGCAAGATAATTTCAATACCGGTATTTGCGGGACTGAACCATCACAATCCCGCTGGATCCCGGTATTTGCGGGATCCCGCAGGGTGGACTTAAAATTTTAAAACAAATCGTTATAATGACTTTACTTGATAGACCCCGTTTTATTATTAGAAACTCAAATAAAACAAACTTCGTCGGTCATTTTTTTACAAGGGTTTATTAATACTTCAGCGTTCTTTAGATATAAAAATAAAAGAGAAACTGAATATTTTGTTTGGAAATGGCGACGTAATAATAATAGTTACAAAAAAATTAAAAAAACACGCTTATAATTATTTTCATCTTTTATTAGTATTCATTTAATTGTGTCTGCCAAACGGCTCCTGATATTCGACACAAGGTAGCTGAAAAAAGCTGGTTGGTACAATTGTCATTTAAAGTGAATTATAGGTGAATTGAAGGTAAATTATTGTTTAGCGGGCTGCATGTAGCCAGTTCACGCACCCCCGCGTGCAGAGTTACCAGTATGAATCACGCTTCTTTGTAGTCTCGGCAGTCCCGCGGAATCCCGGTAATTTTTCGACCGGGATTAGTCCCGCAAAACGCATGCGGGATCCCGGTATTTCGGGATCCCGGTATCCCGGTATTGCATTCCCTATTGAATACCAAATCATACGCTCATGTAACACAATGAATATGGACGAATGTGACCCGATGACCCTCGCGTAACATGTTGAATGTTATAGTAAATTCGGTCCTAAATTATAGTAACCTACTTGTAAATGTAGCAACGAAATTACCATGCAAGCTAAGTACTAGCTGGCTAGTGGTTAACGGGTGGAGCGAGGAGGGGGAGTCGTGACTGGGGGCGGCTCGCGTGTCTCGTGACATTGCCAGACTTTACTCTCGATGAAACTCATCGCACTCACGACATTGTGAATAAAGTACAGTGCGTTACGAGTGACCCTTGTACCGTTGAAATAAAGGTGCTATCAGAAATACCTAACCGTGGTCCGTGAAGGTGGCGTATTAACAACTTACACGTGACGTTAAAATAATTGCAGGAGGTGGAGCGCGAGGCGCCCAACAACGTGATCGTGATCATCGTGTTCGGGCTGGTCGGCGTCGTGCTGCAGGTACAACTTCACTCTTATTGACATTAATTCATTCTTTATTTTATTGCCCTATTTTATTCTTCCTTTACCAAATTACTTAGGTCCACGGTCCACCATCTGCCTAGGAATCAACTTCTCTGATAGTACATTCATTTTATCATTTCATCACCGTCACAAGTTGATCTATTCGTTCATAGATGTCGCTACATTACACATTTTAAAAATATTAGGTTGGGGAAGAAGTTTCTTCGCATTTTATATAAAAATTCAAAATGTTTTTTTTTTTATAAAATTTATTTACAATTGACTAAAGTATATACATAGGTGCCATTTTCTTCGATAACTTTTTGCCATCTTGTTGGTAGGGATAATATGATCCCATTGCTATAAAAAATTTGGGGCTTCTGATGAAAAAACTGCGTCAAGTGGTTTTGGCAGTCCTCTTGTGATGTCAACCTGACACTGCCTAAGGAGTTCTGCAGCGACCGAAACTGGTGGAAATCTGAAGGTGCAAGGTCAGGATTATACGGCGGATGCATTTACACCTCCCAGCCAAACTCTCGTAATTTTTGCTGAGTGGCTAAAGATTTGTGAGGTCTAGCGTTATCATGCTGAAAAACCACACCCCATAATCTGTTGATTAATTCCGGCCGCTTTATGTCAACTTCTTGCTTTAATCTCATCAGTTGTTCGCAGTACAGATCAGAATCGATGGTCTTGCTTGGCATATCCCGGGTTTCGCCACAGTCTGTCAAGCCTGACCGGCCTTTGACCACGATCTGTTTCCCACGTTCTTGTCGTACGTGATCCACTTTTCATCACCAGTTATCAGTTTCTTCAAAAATGTTCAAAAGGTTAATTTAAATACTTATTACTTTCTAAAAAATATTTTTGACGTGACAACGTCTTATAATTCGATGCAGCCGGCTGCACGCACGAAAAAACATGACTCATGCGGCGTTACCTCGTTCTGAGGCGTTCCATTTAGGGCTTGAAGTGCAAGCGAGAGCGCTAAACGAGCGACAAAGAGGCACGTTATCACGTTCAACTATCGTCAGTAAACCGACTTTACAGACAACCGTTTTTATTTTTTAGAAAGTATTTAAATATTTTGTAGTAAATTTACTATTTATTTTAATATTTTTTAGTGTTTTACTCTATTTTTAGTGTCTAAATATTTAAATTCACTAAGTACAAAATATTTAAACACAATTTTTTTTTTTAGTATTTAAATATTTTGTAATAAATTTTTGTGCGGAGATCGAGATTTGTAATAAATTTTTGTGCGGAAAATTGGCGCGGAATCCCGTGCCAATTTTTAATCTGCTGGATCCCGCACCTACAAAACGCGGATCCGCGGATCCCGCATGACCCTTTTTTTTTTTTTTTTTTTTTCGATAGGGTCTAAACTACTGGTCTGGTTAAGACCATGGTAGCTTAATCGTGGCTATAACTAGTCTGTTGCTAGTTGATTTGGAGATAAACAATGAGGGGGCCTGGCCCCCTCCCCTAAAGTCAAACGTGTGACATTCTAATCGGGCAATATTGGGGAGAGCTACGAAAATAAGCTGTTTTCATCTGACGTGGGGACACGGATCCCCCCTGCTCTTAAGGGGTCCGACCCCTTACTCACTCTCTGACGAGTGAGGCTGCTCGCGCGCGGTAGCACAAACTAGCTGCGTACGAGTTATCGCGGTAGATGAGCTCAAGTTATTAATGTTATTGCATAAAAGAGGGCCGTCCCTCTCCCCTTCCGAGTCCGGTTGGGGCGACATACGCGTGTATGTTCTAATGTCAAAGTAATTGGTAGAGCTCTCTACGACAATGTCGCGGTCGCGGTCATAATTTAGGTGTGTTCCTATGCTATCCGCATGCGAACTCGAACCCGGGATCGAGCTCGGCACCGGATTTCGGTCGGTCTGTCTGTTTGTCGTTCGGGTCGTGTTAAGTCTTCGGGGAAGGCGCCGGCGTCGTCCCCGGTGCAGTACTAACCACGCGGGTGAGTGTGATTTGTGTTTGCGCAACTGTACACAGTACGTTACGTATTCTGTGATGGGGTCTACAGGGTCGGCTAAGATATGCTTAGGCCGCCTGAAGGGGTATCGGAATGTCCGTGCGTCATGTTCGTAGTCCACAGCCTTACGAATGAGCGGGTTGGGATGTACTTTTCCTTTCTCAAAGAATCTCTCCGAGAGTTCTTTGATGTAGGCTTTGATAGTGATAAGCTCGCAGTCTCTATGCAAGTCGATGTTTCGCATTGGTTGGGGGGCACCTGTTGCCATGCGCAAAAAACGGTTTTGAACTCGTTGCAATTGGTTCATCTGATTGTCAGGCGCATGACCCATTTGCATAATTTCTCGGGGAGCCCATATGATGGAATGGAAGTTTTGTGCCAAACCCGATCAAAGGCCTTCGCAATGTCCAAACTAACAGCAAATGCCTCTCCCTTCGACACAATCGCCTGATCCCAACAATGAGTTAGGTACGCCAAGAGATCACCAGAAGTATCAAAGGAACTGGCTATTGATAATAATAATTGATTCCATTATATTATAAATTGGTTATAGCGATTGGTCTGTAATTGGATGGATTTGAGCGGTCACCTTTTTTGGGGATCGGGTACACAAAGTCTTCCAGGAAGCCGGTATAATGTCATTTTCGACGTGTAGGGATGGTAGGGTTGGCTTGCAGAAATTCCCTTCAATAGCTTTGGCCAGAAATCAGAATGCACGGGTTCTCGAAGGGTGGCGCTCGAGTCTCTCACCAATTCTATTGACGTGCTATTTCTTTGCCCGAGTGATCTCTTTCTTGAGTACTTCATTTTATATGTACTGATATTTAAATCCCGAGCAGACACTGCATTGGTCCAGGATTGGTAAGCCTTCTGCTTTCGGCGAGAAGCTTTTTTGGAGCATGAACCAAACCAGGGACGAAATCTGCCGCAAGTTGGCACTACAGAGGATGGAACGAAAAGCTTCATCCCTTGCATCACCACATTGGCAACGGAGTTGGCAGTGTTTTCGAGATCATCCGGCGAGAACCACAAGTGCCCCCAAGGATAGGATGCAAAAAACGACCGTATACCATCCCAATCCGCTAACTTGTAGAGCCACACACGACGGTATTTAACAGCACGCTGTCGCAATGTCATCGTAAGTGGCAAGGTAATGATCATATGAACCAAGTGGTGCGGTCATGGATGCTTGGTAGCATCAGGATTTGAAGTCAGCAGAAAGTCCAACAGAGGAGGATTCTGGCCGTCTACATCTGGGATTCGCGAAGGCGTAGCAACCAGTTGTATTAAATCGTTAGCAAAAGCAAAGTCGCAAACAGATCTTCCCGAATAATCAGTTTTACTGGAATTGAGCCAGTCGGCACGGTGGGCGTTAAAGTCGCCAAGTATTATGATCTCTGCGGATGGGATCTGCTGCTGCACTTAATCTGAAGCTGCTTGCAGGTGTTCAAAGAGTCAGTCTGTCTCGGGGTCACCACTATGGGACCTATATAGCCACACAAAAACACGAGGGTGGTCGTCGCAATCAATGCGGAGCCATAATGTTGAGAGATCCCTGACTTCAATATTGCTGAGGCATTCAAAGCATTTTATTTTAAGATCTGATAAGATAGACCAGCACGAGTCGGCGCATGAGTACCGAAAGCTAAACCTCAATTTTTTTATGCGATCCTCTTCAAATTGCCCTCCTGATGATATAAATTCATGTTGCCATGGTGCAACCCGGTGCCATATTGTTTAAACAAACATTGTTTAAACAATTGCAAGGAACTGTTATTTTTAACCGGATATTTTTTTTATATTTTTTATTGAAATACCAATAAAAAGGTCCTATGACTTTTTACGATAAAGTTAATATTTTTAAAGATATGAATTTTTAATGGTTCGAAAAATCTCAAATTTGGGTACATTCGACCTGTTGGGTACATTCCCATACAAGAAACGTAATTTTTGTCTATTTTTGCTAAGATAAAAAAGATATACTCAAACAATTTTTTTTAAATCTCTATTAACGATATTATTAACTATTGTATAGAGAATAAAAATATTTTTATATTTACAATTAAAAATATTTGAAAAATTAAAACTATTCAAACAAAAGAAAATAAAAACTACAAAATTGACAAAAGAAAATGGCAACACGGACAGAATTTGAACGTAACGAGTGCGCGAAAATGTAAGGAGAAAATGGACGAGTCGACGGGCGCGTTCGGCTTATATAGACCGATCGCGTGGCGGCAATCTGGCGTCTTCTTTGTCTTCTTCGGTAGGGGGCGCAGCTAACACGGCCTCTCCTGATGGGCCGGCGTCCTCGCTGGCTTTAGACGAGACCCTCTCGACGATGGCGGTGTCTTCGATGACCCGTGTGGTCGGTGTCTCCGGGGGACCAGCGTCGGAGGTGGCTGGCGTTATAGGTTGAGGCTCGTCGTGGTCATCATCTGTAACAGTAAATACAAACATTTGAGCCTCTCGGTCTTGGTCTACGGGTCACGAACCACATAAATAACAGTTGTTGAACCAGTCAAAGCAATGCTTGTGAGATGCAAATCAAAAACTTATTTAATTGTTCTCACTGTCCACACTTAGTTCCCTGTGGAACTTACACGACAGGCTAGGATTTATATAGGCAGTGAGCCGGCTGAGGATAGCTTCCATCGTAGCGCCCAGACGACCTATTCCTATAGGGGAAGATGTGCGCTCTCGTTGACGTTTTTTACGCGAACCACTTGACATTCTAAAAACTTGAACTTTATTTAACTACGCAAAATCAGAAATGACACTTGGCGGTATTAGGGCCTCCGAATCCCAATTCTGATTTTATATTTACAATTAAAAATATTTGAAAAATTAAAACTATTCAACACAAAAGAAAATAATTTATTAAAACTACAACATTTACAAAAGAAAATGGCAACCCGGACAGAGTTTGAATGTAACGAGCGCGCGAAAATGTGAGGAGAAAATGGACGAGTCGACGGGCGCGTTCGGCTTATATAGACCGATCGCGTGGCGGCGATCTGGCGTCCTTTTTGTCTTCTTCGGTAGGGGGCGCAGCTAACAATATATATATATATATATATATATATATATATATATAAATTAGACATTATTATTTTTTTAAATATATTTTTCATGGATGAAAAGTACCCAAATCTGAGATTTTTCGAACCTTTAAAAATTCATATCTTTAAAAATATTAACTTTATCGTGAAAAGTCATAGGACATTTTTTATTGGTATTTCAATAAACAATATAAAAAAAATGTCCGATTAAAAAATAACAATTCCTTGCAATTGTTTAAACAATGTTTGTTTAAACAATATGGTACCGGGTTGCACCATGGCAACATGCATTTATATCATTAGGAGGGCAATTTGAAGAGGATCGCATAAAAAAATGAGGTGGAATAGTTTCCGGTACTGATGCGCCGACTCGTGCTGCACTAAGACTAGAGTGATCACATAATTTCATTGCTATTTTGTTACAAAACAAATATTTTTGTGGCATAATATGAGACATTTTCTATTAGTAAAGTTGATTTTTAATAAAACATAAATCTATAGTTTCAATTTATTGAATTTTATAACATAAATTTCAATAAATTGAAACTATAGCCAATCCCGCAAATCAATCCCGCGGGATTGAATAAGGTGCGGGATTGCAATCCCTACATGTACTAGAATCACTCATTTTAACAATAAGAAAAACAAATGAAAATCTCACATTTACCTAATTTGAATTTGTCTTCTGTAAAATTAAAACTTTTTAATGATACCAAAATCAGCCACATACAATTGGTATAGCCCAAAAGATTTTAGGACAAGTTCTATATACTTTAATGCGAAAAGACTTTTTCTCACCTCTGGGCGGAAAACGAGCTATAGAACTTTATTTGTCAAAAACAAATGCAACTCGGGAACAATATTATTTCTGTAGCACTATTAAAGGACATATTTTGTGTGTGGCGATTTCAGATAGCGGCGTTCGTGTTCGCTCGTCGGCTGGCGCGGCGCGGTGGGGGCGCGGGCGCGGCACTCGTGGCGGAGCGCGCGGACTGCGGGTGTGCGAGTGAGAAGGCGGGCGTGTGCGACGAGGACAGTGACAGCGAGCGCGACCTGCCCGGCTGGCGCAAGAAGGCCAACCTGCGGATGTACACGATCCTCGATAAGATTTTCTAGCAGGTTCGACTCTATTATATCTATAAATCGCCTACATGCTTATATAAAAATTTTCGTTTAACTTGTTTAACTAGCTTGCCTTATTAATTAAAAACTGCTTCAACTAGCGCCATCTAGCGGGCCGCTAGAGCGGCTTTTCGGAGAAGGAACTGAGTGTGGATCGGCTTATGCACGTGTTGCTGCTATTGACATGGGCGTAGCCAGCCTTGGGCTCAGGGTGGGGCAGCAGTCAACCTATCGTTGTTTGTTGTTAATATAAAAAACCGGCCAAGTGCGAGTTGGACTCGCCCATGAAGGGTTCCGCAGCAGCAATAAGGTTTATTTCTATGAAATTAAAAGGTTTTTGATTTATTTTTATATTTCAGTTGATTTAATGAAAGTTAAATTAAGGTTTACTATTTATGACGTATAAAAAAACTACTTGCTAGATCTCGTTCAAACCAATTTTCGTTGGTAGTTTTTATAGTAATGTACATCATATATTTTTTTTAGAATTATCATGCCCCTACTTTAGAAGTTAGAGGGTTAGGGTTAGAGGACACACATTTTACCACTTTGGAAGAGTCTCTCTCGCAAACTATTCGAGTTAGAAAAAAATGAAATTAGAAACCTCGATATAATTTTTAAAGATCTATCCATAGATACCCCACACGCATAGGTTAGATGAAAAAAAAAAATTTTGTTTCAGTTGTGCCTATGGGGACCCCTAAAATTTTTAATAATTTTTCCATTTTTGTATCAAAATCATATGCGGTTCACAGACTACATCTACTTACCAAGTTTCAATAGTATAGCTCTTATAGTTTCGGAGAAAAGTGGCTGTGACATACGGACGGACAGACAGACAGACAGACAGACAGACATGACGAATTTATAAGGGTTCCGTTTTTGCCATTTGGCTACGGAACCCTAAAAAATATTTAATTAGGAACCTTATAATTTTCAGGGTGGGGCAAGCGGGGGCGCTCGCTCCAGCTTGCCCCAGTGTGGCTACGCCCATGGCTATTGACGACAACCCTTTGCTACAATATATACAATTATACATACTCTGTCTGTCCTCAAGAGAATAATTTATTTTCAAGGAGGAGCCGGCCGGCACGTCGCGCGGGGGCCGCAAGCGCAAACGGCGCGCGGCCCGCACCGCCCGCCGCCCCGCGCCGCCCCCGCATCGCCCCCTCGCCCAGCACCGGGCGCCGTCTGCCCCACCGCGGGCGCCTTCCGCCCCCCGCGTGCCGACCGCCCCGCCGCGTGCGCCGACCGCACCGCACCGCGCGCGTGACGCCCGCTGGGACGCGGTGCAGGCGCAGTTCGCGGCGTCGCGGCGGCCGCCCGCGCCCGCGCTGCTCATCCTGCGCGCCGACCTCTAGCCCGCGCCGACGTCGCCGCACCGCGACGACGACGACTCGACGTGACTCGCGAGTACATTCCTCGTATATATTTAATAACAGTTAAGCGTTGATGCGTCGCGTCGGGGGACGCGGCTGTCGTATTCGACGACGACTTGCGAGAAGACATTCGAATCTTTATAAAATTAGGCGGTACAAGTAATATTGTACGAGATAATATAGGTCGTTACGAGTAGTACTCCCTGCGAGTCGTTCCCGAATTTATCCGTAGTTAGAATATTATTCTGTACTGCCGGCGCGGCTCGGCGCGGCCCGGGGCGCCACCTCTCCGAAACTGCCATATTAGTTGTTATTATTATATACTAGTAGCAATATCTATAGGTGACTGTTCATATCGACATACCGACGACTTCCATTAGTATATTGTAGATGTAAGACAAATATTTTTGTATCGTTCCTGATGAGTTGATGACTGACGACTGCTCACCCGCGCGTTTGTGTCGTGGATGTGATGTTGCGGCAGTAAATACACACGTAACTGTCATGACTCATGAGTCATGTCACATGTCGGTCGTGCGGTTTACGCCCGGTGTCGATACCGGGGACGTTCGTTTATAATTAGGCAATACTAGGTACCTACCAAATTTACCTATATGTAATATTATATCGTAATATTATGTCGTAACAAAGAAGGGAATCAAAAGACTTCTTTTTAAATTAAAAGTGTTGAATCACCACAGCTAGTTTACACAGTATCTGTGGATATCCACATTCCGCAATAAGAGGACGCTCCAGGCGTGTGGCGCTGGTGTTTTTAGTCGATTTTAAATTAAGTTTTGTACTCAATTTTTTTTGTCACGTATTTTTTGTGTGTTAAAAATTGTTAACATCGAAATAGGTTACTAGAAGTAGCATCTAAATGCCAGGGGAAGCGCCATGCAGTATTCCCGCGCCCGGCGGGCTGCGATGTAGCTAGTAGTGGGTGTTGTCCCAATGACGATGGTGTAGCGGCGCCTTTCGCCACCTGCGGCCTGCCACGTTTGGAGCTGATCTAGGTTTAACGGAGAGCGTTTTCTGTGATTTGCTTTATTTAGTGAGTAAAAGTATTTACGCCGGTGCCAAATAGTTGTAAGACTGAGCGCGGCGAAGAAGGGGGGATGGGGGAGGGGGGAGGCCGCGCTCGCTAGACAATAAGGCTCACGCTGTGAGATCTGTTACTTAGTAAGACTTGATCTATATTAAAACGATAAAATAAAAATATATTTTTATACACTTGAGACTTTTATTTACGCTTAAATTTTACCTGCTCTAAATTATTATTAACTATATGCTATTTAAACAAAAAAAGAGAAAAGTTTTTAATAACTACACACATAATATAAATAAACAGTCGAAAAAATTAACAATAATATTGTTAGACGCGCACTGTATATACTTAGAAGAGAAAAGATAAGATAGTATGTATATAATTTTATTTTATTTTATTTTACTTTATTTAGGAAACAAACAGTTTTTTTAATATCTTAATTAAATACAATTTTTACTTAAAAACTAATAGTTCCATAAAATTTTAATGCAATTTTACAGAAAGATATGCTGTTATAGATACATAGTTATTAATTACTTATTTATTAACAGGTTTTGTAATTTTAATTTATAAATAGGCAAGCTAATATTAAATATATCAAGGTCCTTAAATTCTTCATTGTATGTCTTAACGCTACGTTTGAGGAAACAGTTGCTAGTATAAATTGATCTATACAAAGGAACCGAAAATACATTTTGTGAACGAGAACCAGGTCTAGGTACTTTAAAATCGATACATTCCAAAATGTGTGAGGCGTCAATGTGGTTATTTATAATTTTAAAAAGATAAATTTGGTCAAACATTTTCCTGCGGTTTACAAGACTCGTTAGTGAATGTCGACTGAGTGAGGTCTCATAAGATATATATTCATGATTTCCAACGAATTCTAAGGACTTAATAAATTTCTTCTGAATCCTCTCAATGCGGGCGATATGACAAGCGTAATACGGACTCCAAATTATGCAAGCAAAGTCTAATATCGACCGAACAAAGCTGAAGTATAAGATTTTTAACGTGTGGAGCTGTTTAAAAGGTTTCGAAATTCTTAGTATAAATCCAAGTTGACGAAATGCTCTATTGACAATATGGTCGATGTGAAAATTAAATGACAATTTGGAATCCATGATTATACCAAGGTCACGAATAGTTGTGACCCTATTGAGAGGATTGCCATTAATTTGGTAATCAAAGTTAAATGGGTTGTGTTTGCGAGTATAAGACATCACGGAACATTTATCAAGATTTAAGAAAAGTTGATTTGCTAAGCAATACTCAAATAATTTGTTTAAATCACATTGCAGTTGCTTGAAATCCTCTAAGTTAGCAATTATTTTGAAAAGTTTTGCGTCATCAGCGTATAATAATAAATTTGAAAAACGTATAACCTTGTTAATATCATTAATATACAGGATGAACAGCAAAGGACCGGCATGTGACCCTTGGGGTATACCCGAAGGAATATCTATGAATCTGGAAACATAACCTTTTATAGATACTGCTTGGGAACGATTTTTAATATAGGAAGTTATCCATCGCAGTAGATCGCCATGTATACCGATGTTCCAAAGCTTTTCTAAAAGTAGATCATGATTTATTTTATCGAAAGCTTTGGAAAAATCGGTATACACGACGTCTACTTGTAGCTTTTTATCCATGGCATTTAATAAGAAATTGGTAAAAGTAAGCATATTTGTTTCAACTGAACGGCCCTTACAAAAACCATGTTGATTAATAGAAATGTGATTTTTTAATAACCCCATTAGCTCGCGTGTGACAATTTTTTCAAATATTTTACCTAATAAATTAGTTTTCGATATCGGTCGGTACTGAGACACATCATTTCTATTTTCATTTTTAGGAATAGGTGTAATAAGGGCCTGTTTCCATTTCATGGGAAATGTGCCTTCCGTTAGAGATTTGTTGTAAATAATAAACAAGGGTAAACTTAGTTCCTTGGCGCATTTACGTATAAATATAGGATGTAACCCGTCATATCCAGGACCTTTATGGATATCAATGTTTTTGAGTTCCTTAAGGATGACCTCTTCAGCAATGAAAATTGAGTTGACATTCACTAGGGAGTTTGATGAAACTGAATTAATATTATAAGTGGGAGGTCGTGAAGCGCTTTTAACAAAAACTGAGCTGAAATATTCATTAAAGAGATTACATGTGCCTTCGCCAGTATTTGAGACACGGTTTTGAAACTTGACTGTTTGAGGAACATGATTAGACGGTAATTTTGATTTAACGAACCGCCAAAACAGTTTTGGGCATTTATTTATGCTATCCTCACTTATTTTAATGTACTTTTGGTATTCGATTTTTTTAAGACTAGATTCCCTTTTTCTAAGTGTAGAAAAAGTTAGGTAATCTAAGGGATTACCGTACCGCTTCCAGCGTGTATGAAATTTTCGTTTCTCTTTGCCTAATTTTATTAATGGAACGCTATACCAAGGAAGATAGCGGGCTGTGTCAATAACTTTACGCCTAGGAACATATCCGTCTATAATATCATTAATGATGTTATAGAATTCCTGCACAAATGAATCCACACTTATATTATTTTTTAACAATAACTTAGATTGCCAATCAATAGACGATAGCTCTGACCTAACAGCGTCATAGTCAGCCATGTGGAAAAGTTTTCTTTCTGTTAAGTTTTCATGTAACGGAAGGGACATGTCCAAAGGTAATTCGATAACTAATGATTTGTGATGCTCGTCCTCTGCGGTCATCGGATCACTACAACTAGTCACAGTGCAGTCTTTGTTACAGAAAATCAGGTCCAATAATCTATTACTGGTATTAAAAGATGAACTAAATTGTCTTAAGCTCGTAAAACTCATAAAGTCAGTAGTTAATTGAACTAATTTATTTAAACTCGGCTGCATCGCCATAGAATTAAAATCATTATCATAGTACCATTCACCTTGAGAAACATTAAAGTCACCTACTATGAGAAATATGTCACTCGGGTTTTGTTGTATAAGATTACTGATGGATTCAAAAATTAAGTGCAATTCTGTGTCGTGGCGGTCACAATGCGGTATATACACACAGCAAATATGTAAAAAGGCGGGAGCAGAAGCGCTAGGTATCGAATTAAAGCAAGGAAGCGGAATACTTACCCACAGGTGATCATAGTGCATATTAGTACTCCATTCGTCACGCGAAACCGGGCTTTTATCGCGTCGCACAGCAATTATCACTCCTCCGCCCCTCTCTGCACCTACCAAAGACACATTCCTATCTCGCCGAAAAACTACGTATCTGTCATCGAAAAACTCTGAACTGTAAAAATTATCATTTAACCATGATTCTGTCAAACATATTATATCATAATTATTCAGAAGTACTTCTGTTAAGAAGGAATGTGATTTAGTTCGTAGGCCTCTCACATTTTGGTAATACAAAATCAAAGGTGTGAAAATTTAAATTTTAATTTTTATGAATTTATAATTTTAAGAGAATACTTGTAACCTGGCACTCGTTATAACACAAGACATAAGACATTGAAAGTGATAAAGAAATTCTACAATGCTAATATTATAATGTAATTTTGTTTCGAATTTTAGATTATGTAAATATATTATATTATAATTATTTAACAATTTTAATTTATGACTGTAGAAGCATAACAAACCCAACATTACAATGTTTGTATTAGAAATATTATGGTGTAGTAAAAGCTTACCTCCTAACTTACACAGAAATATTTTATTGTAAAAGAATGTTATTTTAATAATTTGAATACAACAAAAACTGCATCGGCATATTATACGAAAACGCACTAGTAACACAATGTGTAACCTACAAAGTCATATTATACGTTTTAGGTCGTCATCAGATGAAATACGAATAGCTTTGGAAGTGTCCGATTTTCTCACGAATATCTTGCAATCACGGACCCAAATATATTTGTAGTCGTGCTGGATTTTCAGTTCCCGTGCCCGCTTCAGTAGTAGTTTATTGGTCGGTGTCAAGTGATCGCTTATGTAAATATTGTTGCTCGGACCAGATAACCCGATGTCTGCCGTAGTGATACCGCGGCGCGTGCGCACGGCGGCTAACAGCTGATCCTTGTTCCGTTGTCTAATGTAACATACGATAATGGCGGGTGGCCGGTTAGAAGTTACATTTTTCTTTTCAAATCGGCGAACGCGATGAATGTAATTGATGCAGGTTATATCCAACGACAATCCAACTTTGGTATAAATGCTACTTAGTATGTTTTCTAAATTTTCTCCATTTTGTAAAGGTACACCTGATATTTCTAGGTTGTTTTTTCTAGCAAATTGTTCGCGTTTTTCGTTATCTATTAGTAATTGTGTGTTCGAAGAGCGCAATTCTTTAATTGTAGTATTGGCGAGGTTAAGATCCTTCTGGAGCGTACTTATTTGAGCAGTAGCGAGTTCTAGGCTATCCAAACGTCCTTCCATAACCTCCAATCGTGAGTTTACATCATTCCATTGAGAGGCAAGATCTTGAATTGTAACTTTCATATCCTTAATGTCGGATTTCATTACATCGAAACACTGACGAAAATCCTTTATTTCCTTCAAGATGTCAGCCAGATTGGGAATATTTTGGGAACTAGTATTACGGCAGCTAATACAACGCCAGTTTTCCCTCTTTTCTGATGTCATCTTGCGATAGGTAGTTTCCAAAACACCAGAGCAGGAGAAATGTAGATAACCGCGACATTGACTACACAACACTCCCTCGGTAACCTCGTCATTACATTTAGCACACACATTCATATTTTCTTTTTTATGTTTACGTAATTTAGTTCGCACTTAGTTTTTGTAAATACGTAATTATTATACGACACTTTTTAGAGGACTTGTTATAACCTATAACATTAACAGCGACTGATCGTTACCGCGTTATCAAAGAACAAATATTTACCGTTGATAATATGTAATACAATGTAAAATATGTATTAATATGATTACACCCACAGAACAATAAAAACAGTTTTTATTGTTTCTTTCAGTTTTCAGTGTTTTTATCGTTCTGTGATTACATTTTCATTACTCCGAGGAATCATTGTCCTTTTGACACACTATGACACCCCGACCCCGCTTCTCGCCGTAACATTTTTGACAAGTCCTCGGAGCTCAGAGCTCGCATGCGGGGAACGTAATTCCTCGCGGTAACTACACCCTTGTTTTTAAAAATTAGAGCGTAAGGCCGCGTCCCCATCAGACACGGCGCGGCGCCGTCACCGTGTTACGGCACGACGCCGCCACCGTGATACGGTACGGCGCCGCACCGTGACACGGTGCCGCGTACGGTGCGCCGACCCGTGTGGCTGCGTCCCCATCAGACACGGCGCGGCGCCGGCACCGTGTTACGGCACGACGCCGCTACCGTGATACGGTACGGCGGCGCCGCACCGTGTCACGGTGCCGCGTACGGTGCGTCCCTATTCAGTCGATATTTGCGTTCGAACGAGATTGCTTGTCTGCATATGGATCGCGAAAGAATTATTCTCTTGTTGTTACTAAAACGAAGATTGAAAAAGAAACAGAAACAGAGGAAATTTTGGGTAAATTCGTATTACAAATTACTCACAAACTTAATAATTAAGGGGGCTCCCATACAAAAAACATAATATTTTGGTTATTTTTCTCTATAATAATGGTACGGAACCCTTCGTGCGCGAACCTAAGTCGCACTTGGCCGATTTTTATGTGTTCCAAATAAGTGCCTCGTTTAAGTTTGGACAAAATTTTTGTTCGGAAGTTTCACCCAGAATAGGGGCGCGCGGTGCACCGTACGCGGCACCTTGCCGTAACACGGTGACGGCGCCGTGCCGTGTCTGATGGGGACGCAGCCTGTCCCTATTCAGTCGATATTTACGCTCGAACGAAAATGCTTGTCTGGATATGGATCGCGAAATAATTCTTCTCTTGTTGTTACTAAGACGAAGATTAAAAAAGAAACAGAAACAGAGGAAATTTATTTTTGCTATTTTTTGCTCTATAGGTTGCTCTATATCAATCCAATATCCTTTACAACCGATAGGCACTTGAAATATTCACAAAATACTCAATCGTATTTATACTTTAAAAATTGATGGTAAAATTATAATAAACTCAATAATTTTGGGGGCTCTCATACATAAAACATAATTTTTTGGTTATTTTACTCTATAATAATGGTACGGAACCATTACGGAACCTTTCGTGCGCGAGCCTAACTCGGACTTGGCCGATTTTCATCTGTTCCAAATAAGCGCCTCGTTGAAGTTCGGGCACAATTTTTGTTCGGAAGTTTTACCCAGAATAGGGACGCGCGGTGCACCGTACGCGGCACCGTGTCACGGTGCGGCACCGTACCGTGTCACTGTGGCGGCGTCGCGCGTCGTGCCGTAACACGGTGACGGCGCCGCGTCGTGTCTGATGGGGACGCAGCCTAACTCCTCAGTCTTAAATTGAGGTCCATTGATAGTTTAACTACGTTGTATTTTTATAAATCTGTAGTTTAACATGAGTTTTACTTAGTTTAATTTTAAGTACAAAATTGTAGTACGATCTCCATCTTTAATCACAACAATTAAATATGTGCTGGCAAGTCAACGTGTCACATCCAGTCCGTGGTGGTGAGTGGTGAGTGGTGACTGGTGACCGCTATACGAGCACGAGGCGGCCCCGCTTGTACACCGCCCGCAGCGGCGCCCGCTTCTCCCCGCGACGCACGCTGCGACACACACACCTTATAGTAATAATAATATGCAAAGTTATACATACCAGTCGGCACTCACCGAAGTAGGAAGCTCCAATTTCGAGTACAGTGTGTCAGTAGTAATAATATTAGTTATTATATGTTCCGGTTGCCGTTGCGAGAGCTATGCGCTACTGCCTTAAATATAATTCAGAAATCAGATCGAATATTATAGAAAAGATTCAGTCGGACGGACCTGAGCGGGGTGGTGGTGGTGTCGGTGTCGGGGTCGCGCATCTTGGACCAGCGGCTGGCGCGACGCCCCGGCGCGGGCGAGCAGACCACCGCCAGCGCCAGCGCCGCCGCCAGCAGCTGCAGCAGCAGCAGCGCGGCCGCCGCGCCGCCCGCCGCGTACGCGCTCCGCGGCACGTCCTCCTCCGCCTCGCGCAGGACGTCGCGCAGCCGCTCCGGCAGCGGGTGGAAGTAGGCGAGGTGCTGCAGCAGCGGCGCCAGGTGCTCGCTCGTCCGCAGGGCGTGCGCCAGCTCCGCCGCCTGCTCCGATCCCAGCCACTCGCGCACGCGCGCCGCCGCCCACAGCGCCGCGCCCACTTCGCCCGCCACCAGCAGCAGGCTGCCGGCCGCGTACGCCGCGAGCAGCGCGCGCCGGGCCCGCCCCCGGCAGCGCAGCGCCAGCAGCGCCGCGTGCGCCAGCAGCACCAGCAGCGCCGCCGCGGCTGGCAGTAGCGCGCACACCACGCGGTACTCGCGCGGGAATAGCTCGCGCAGCGCCACGTACAGCGTCGGGTCCCACTTCAGCCGCGCCGCCGTCGCCAGCGTCGCCCCCGCGAACACCTGCCCGGAAAGTTCACGTTGTTCAATAACAAAGTCCAGCCAGTTTCGTGTCAGTGATGCGCTTGAATTTAAATGATTTTTCAAATTTTAAAGCTCAATGTAAATGACTAGAGTTTACAATAACGTATTCGTATTTCTTCTCTGAAACTATTTTTGTATTTCAGCGTGAGGCGCATCCAGTGTAGTGTACCATGAGCAGCAGGTTGACGGACAGCAGCAGCGTGGGCAGCGCGCGCCCGCAGCGGCCCATGGCGCGGCGCTGCGGTCTAGCGGCCCCGGGAACCGCGCACCATCGGCACGACACACTGGATTGTGAGTACCGCTCCTAGTCTTATCTAGTCTTACTGTGTGCCGAATTCTGGTAACCCCTTACTATCACAGCTCCCCTATTAAACTTGGATCCGGGGGGCCCCTACAAAAAATAAACCCTCGACACCGCAATACCAGTACGATGCTACGTCACCATACACCGAGTTCGCTAGTTCGCTAGTAGTTAGCTTATCACAGATAATGAATACTATCTTTAAACTAGACTTGTACTGTTATGTTACTATATCCACAGGGAGGTTAGTACACGGTTCCTAATCCTATACCACTCGTTACAGAACAACAATACAGCACTGACACATAAACAGTGTAATGGTGTATCTTATCAGTTATCAGCCGTTATCTCCGCGTACGCAGAACGGTGCGGCGGCCTATCGGTATTGCACTGATATGGTGTGACTCATGGCTATTTGGCACAAGGTGGTCAAGACCGACTAATAACTATATGCTCAACCGAAGTTTTCAAAATATTTACACGACATATCCGACAAAATATTATGAGTGCTATTTTACATCCATCTTATTGTGTGTTTAACCACATTTTTGCAAAAAGCGTTCCTATTTATTCTTATTCCGCAGTCCTGACAGAGTGTCAAGGGCATGTATGTGTCGCAGTCGACTGGTTAAAAAAGTCATTCAATCAAACATCTAGCCCTTTGACTGAATAACGCCATTCAATCATACGGCTATACGTCGTTTAGCCGACTTGTTGACTGCAACGTTCAACACAACAGCTAGATGACGCTTAACCAATTACTGGTTAAATGGTAAATTAACTAAGGTGACCAAAAGTTTAGTGCTATTATTACACAAGCGTAATGATAACAAGCAGATTAATTGTATTCTAACTCATTTTGAACACAATTGCAATAAACCTGGTGATGCATATTTTCATAATCCCGTAATTTCTCCTCAAATATTAGTTTAAATTTTGATTCACTCGTATGTGCCCCCATAATTTCTGTCTCTTTAATAATACTTGTAACGTGTACTATGATATATTTACGAAAATATATCATAGTACAACCACAACACGACGGTTAATTGACGCCATATTGTAAACAAAATGCACCTAGCGCCGCGGTGGTGAGCGCTGAACTAATCCAATCAAACGGCGGCTTTTGAATCAGCTGCAGTGTTGAACGTTTTGAGTTTTGAGCGACTTAAATATTAAATTATAATACCAACTGCTCCCTCTGGATCGTATCCAACGAAGCCGAAGGGCCGCTCGAATTGTTGACTGCCATAGTGTTTCAAACAGCTTGGACCCCTTGGAATTACGCCGAGATGTTCACTCTGCATCCTCTATCGGTTGTATCACGGGGAGTGCTCTGAGGAATTGTTCGGAATCATACCACCTGCAACTTTTCGCCATCGCCCCACGCGAAAAACATACCATCCTCATCACCTTGATGAGTGGCAGTTTTCCACAGTGCGTTTTTCGCGTAACTTTCTGCCGCGCACTGTAAAACTCTGGAACGATCTGTCACCAGCAGTTTTTCCGGACCTATTATGACCTGCAAACCTTCAAGAAAAGAGCGTATTCCCTCTTAAAAGGCCGGCAACGCACCTGCAGCTCTTCTGATGTTGCGAGTGTCCATGGGCGACGGTAGTTGCTTACCATCAGGTGACCCGTCTGCTCGTTTGCCCCCTTATTTAAAAAAAATAAATTAAAAAGCTAGACGTGTGATTGAATGGCGTTGTTCAGTCAAAGGGCTAGCTGTTTGATTGAACCAGTTGGCTGCGACATGTGCATATCAAAACCATTCAAAACCACTTAAGGTGGTTCGTTTCCCATACAAAAAAAAAACAATCGACATTAATTAGCTAATTTCATACTGCATAAATAAATTTATATGCACTACATAAATTTATATGCACATCTATTTATTTTGCAATACCATTCCCGCGAAATATATATTTTAAAATACTTTATTTCACACAGAAGTCACATTTTTATTGTTTTTTTTTTATAAAAAGTGACATAAGCCACAAATGTAGATTGTTTTTTTTGTATGGGAGATGATGAGGTGGTTAACTGTAAACAGGAAATATTTGTTTGTGCACTGGACCGTTATTGCTGTCACAGTTATGGGAAGCAACTTTATCATAAGTTGGTTAAATATTATGCTAGTTAAATACATTTTTAATTTACTTTTTGTCACAGAGATTATTGTAATTCTTTTGTTTCATCGTGGTCTGCATTTGATATTATTATTTGCTTTTATTTAAACGGTACGGCTATTAGGTTTTTAAATAGGATTCGTCGGTAGTGTGTAAGTACAAACAACTAAAAATACATTGATAAATTATTATTGGATAAACAAAACAATTATTTTAAGTATTTAATATTTTAATAACAATATCTCTGGACGTTTTACTCCACGTCAGTCTGGCCCCGTGGTAAGTACCTGAAGGACTTGTGTTACAGGTACCAGACAACGGAAATATATTTAATACTTTTATACTATACATATATTTAAGATTTTTATTATATGATACACATATTTAATACACATCCATGACCCAGGAACTTTATAAACTTTTTGTTCTGTCGGCGGGACTCGAACCCGCGACCTCCGGCTTGAGCTACCAACGCGCTCACCACTGCGCCACGGAGGTCGTCAAATTTATTACGTTTTATTTTTCTCTCCAAAAATACCATTTTTGCAGTCACTAGTTAGTGTCAATTCAGAACCAATAACCCATACATGACGACCTCTCTGGCTCAATGGTTAAGAGTGTGTGGCAACTGGCAGCTCAATCCGGGGGTCACGACTCACGGGTTCGAATCCTGCCCATGGAACAAAAAGTTTTCAAATGTTCCTGGGTCATGGATGTGTATTAAATATGTGTATGTTAAAATAAAAATCTTAAATAATATATCATACTATTTGGGTGCACGGTAGTCCACCCGCCGAGACGAGCTAAGCGAAGCGCAAGGGCACTACCTACCTTTTCTCGAAGTGTTTCGCCGTTTTTTTGAACCTTCATAGAATTGGTTTCCGTTGTAGCAGATAGTTCATATTTTCAGGATATGATGTCATCAATAGACTTATTAGGCATACAAAGTTTTAATTGAATGGCTTTTATACTTTAGATTTTATTGATATTTAAAATACGCCGATTTCGTCACTGACACACTGATGGTCATCAAAATGTTTGGCTACTTCCTGAAGTGCTAGAAAGCTGAAATTTGGTATGTAATCTAAGTTTAGTATACAACGAACAAAAAAATTCTTAAACTTGTAATTTTCGTCCCCCATCCCCTAAAATTGGGGGGTGGAAGTTGACCCTTATAGAGTTGGTTTCCGATGTGCCAGATAGTTTATATTCTCAGAATATGATGTTAATAATAGACTTATTAAACATACAAAGTCTTAATTGAATAGGTCTAATACTTTATATTTTATTGATATCTAAAATACGCTGAAATTTGGTTATAACTTATACGCCGTAAAATAAGTTTAGTAGGGGGGTAATGGAAGTTTAAATGAGACTTTCAACATTTTTATGAATAAGGACAAGACAGTTTCCACGGCATGGACATTAACTAAAAACGTCTTAATAAAAAATAAAAATAAAAACACTAAAAAGACTAAAAAGACTGCCTAACAAGTAGCAACTTACAAAAAGAGCCTGAAATCCCACCAAAAACATTTCATGTAAAATGTCCTCGACGACCACAAAAGGTTTGCCCTGTGAAAAAGACATCAGATGAAATTTAGAGCCAAGTTTCTGAATCGACGCGGCTAAGGGCCGGGACACAAAAACACGGCACGACGTCGTACGGCGTCGTACCGTAGAAACTCATCTTGAATTTCTACGTGAGTTTCTACGGCACGACGTCGTGCCGTGTTTATGTGTCCCGGCCCTAACTCTATCGACCCTAACTCTAACACTTTCAGATACATATCAGTATAAGTATGTATGGTTTCGCTGTTTAGAATTCAGATAGTAAATTTAAATCTCATTAATTAATTTACTCTTAAAAAATACTTTTTAGTATTTAAATATTTTGTAGTAAATTTAGTAAAAAAAATTATACACAAAATTTTTTTTTTAGTTTTTAAATATTTTGAAGTTAATTTTTGTTCAGGAACCTAGGTAATTACTATTTTAAGCTGAAAAATAACTCAAACATGTTAAATATTTTCGTATGACCAAATGATTTTGGTATTACGTATGTATGAGAATTTCGAGGGTAACCCGGGCTCTTAAGTACTCATGTCATAGTACAGTGTGTTTGTGTAAACACCGTTGTCCTTGAAACCATCAAATGAGCCCGCCAAAATGAACAACTTTTTCTATAAGAATGATACTGGGAACTCAAAAAAAAATGCCGTCTTCATACCCATACGGATGCCCGGATCGGCAATTTGCGTGGGTATGAAGACAGTTTTTTTTTAAATTGTTCTCATAGAAAAAATTGTTTATTTTGACGGGCTCATTTGATGTTTTCAAGGGCAACGGCAGAGTAGACAGAATTATACTACTCTGTAAGAGTATGCCGACTTAGAACTGATGTTGAAATTTTTAAATTTGACGTATTATGACGAATATCGTCGCTAGGGTTGTTATAAAAATAAGTGGTTGTTAACTTGTTACCTACGAATTTATTATTATTTTTAACAAAAAATTAAAACCGACTTCCAAGGTAAAAACAATATTAATAGCATTCTTATAATATGAACTAAAAAGTATTAAATAATTTTTTCCTATCTAATATGTAGTGCCTTTTCCCGAATTCGGCTAAACCTCAACTATTTCTGTACTCAATCTTCATCATTTTGAAGTCGGTACCAGATATAGCTGAATCTTTATTTCTTTGACAGGTTTCTGGCACCGACTTCAAAATGATGAAGATTGAGTACAGAAATAGTTGAGGTTTAGCCGAATTCGGGAAAAGGCACTACACATTAGATAGGAAAAATTATTTAATACTTTTTAGTTCATATTATAAGGATGCTATTAATATTGTTTTTACCTTGGAAGTCGGTTTTAATTTTTTGTTAAAAATAATAATTTCACTCTTTTTTTGTCCCAGCCGTTCCATAAAGGTATTATACCTATCTAACTTTATGTTCCGTTCAATATTCTAGTGAAACCCGACGAATTTGACAGATATTGAAACCTGTCCATTTCTTTGCAGTCGAACTATTGGTAGTTATGACTTATGTCTATTGCATGTCTATTGTGACAACGGTGTTTACACAAACATCTTGTATATTCCGAGAGATGACTTATAAGACTATTTGGCGGTCTACAATTTATTTTTAGAGCTATCAGTTTATAAAATAAGGAAAATGGAATTACAGAGAACAATGCTCCTCGGTTTTCCATTATCAAAATGCAATTTGAAGGGAAAATAGCCACAAACAGCAGCTCGAAGACGTCTTAATTTAAAGTTGGCCGTCGAGACGATCGGTCTTGACGACAGTTATGGAGACGAATACGAACATGGGCGCGCTGACGAGGCTGTTGCTGGGTATCAACATCTTCGTCGCGGTATGCAGCTATCATTATATTATCTATGTAGCCTTATCTCTACTTGTTAAACTAATATATTGTATTCGGTGTCTCTACGTAAGGGTAAATGTAGCTTCTCTTTCTTGTGAGGGTTGTTACAGGATATCTTAAACATGGTAACTAATATGTATTCTGTGATATGGCTTAAAAATATGGAACTACACACATTTTAGTTCGCTCGCATCATCCTTAGGAGCCTCGTATGATCGAGTGAACCCAGATTGACCCAGACCGGCGCGATAAAAACGTGACGCGCATATGCATTTCTAAATTTGTATGGATTTGACAGATTTGCAAGACATCTCGCACTCACGAAATCTGTCAATTCAGTACAAATGAATCTCATCTACGCGTCGCGTTGCGATCTGAATTGACCCTCAGTGTGAATTTTTATTGTTTCGCAAATCGTATAGTGATGATGCTGTGTTGTGGTGTAGATGTCTTGCGGCGGCGCGCTGGGAGCGGCGGCGCTGGTGTGGGTGAACCCGGGCGTGCGGGCGCTGCTGCCGCAGGCCGCTGCCTCCGCGGCGCCGCTGCTGCTGTCGGCATTGGCGGCGCTCGCGCTCGCCCCCGCGCTGCTGCTCGTTGTCACGCGACACACTTCCACTGTGCTCTATTCTGTGAGCTACTCCTTTGTAGTCCTTTGTCTAACTTGATTCTTTTTGGTTTTTGGATGGATTTTCGGCCCGTTTATGACTTGTCTTGAGCGGGCCGAAAACCAAAAAAAACCGGCTAAGTGCGTGTCGGGCCACGGTGAGGTGGACGCGAAAAAAAATTTCATCCCCGCTTGATGTGTATGGGAGGTACCATAAAAATTATTTTTTTAAAGATAATTTTAGATTATTAATTTATTATTATTTATTATATACCATTTTGTAAGCATCATTAATATACTGCAGTGTGTTCATGCCGAATTACAGCTTTGTGTATCCTAATTGTCTCTGAGTAGAAACGGACAGACATACCGAAACTATAAGGGTTCCTTGTTGACTACGAAACCCTAAAAAGTAGGCATTTAATATTTTAGTATTAATTTAATTTGTTGTTGTTGTTGTTGTTGTTGCGGCAACAGAAATACATGATCTGTGAAAATTCCAGCTCTCTAGCTATCGCGGTTCTCGAGATACAGCCTGGTGATAGACGGACAAACAGCGAAGTCTCAGTAGGTAATAGGTAGGGCCAGCCGCGGGACCCTTTACTATTTGTTACTAAGATTTTTTTACTATTTGAGTTACCATTTAAATACGGAACCATTAAAACGTAGCACGTACGCAATACACAATACACACATAATATAAATGAAATCTGTATATATGTTACGCTCAAAGACCGAAAACGCTCAGTGAGCGAAAAAATGGCTCACAACGCGTTGTGGTCATAGTGAAACGACCACGACGCGTTCTGGTAATCTAAGAAATACCACATAGCGAAATTCATGTCGTGGCTGACGTGCTATTCGACCACAACGTGTTGTGGTAATCGAGAAAAGCCATGATGCTCTGGTTAACAAGTGCCATTTTCGGCAAAACCTGATCTCATGCACCGAAAATTATGATTTTGGTCTCATTCGATTCGGAATACCACCTAGAACATTCTATCAAAATTCCAAGAGGGGCTGAAAAAAAAAATGCAAAAGTTATAAACAATTAAGTAGCCTCGAAGAAGCTTGGCGTTCTTAACAGAGCGAGACAGTACTTCATTCCGGACCAACGCCTACAACTCTACAAGGCGCAGGTTCGGCCTCATATGGAATATTGTACTCATCTCTGGGCAGGGGCGCCAAAATACCAACTGCTCCCTCTGGTTCGTATCTGGTATGTATGTCGATGGTTGTCATCGGTTGCCTTGACAATAAATCTGTTATCGAAGGGCCACTCGAATTGTTGACTGCCATAGTGTTTCAAACAGCTTGGACCCCTTGGAATTACGCCGAGATGATGTATTTGAACAAATTTACGCATAAACACCCCTTACAACCCCTTTTTCCAGTTAAAAAGTAGCTTGTGCCCTTTCTCAGGCTTGAGACTATATCTATAATATGGATAAAAGTATTAAAATGCACTTACCTATATTTCCGTTGTCTGGCAACTATAAGCTGTTGTAACTGTCCTGTAGGCACTTAGCACTGAGCCAGACTGACATGGTGTGAAGTGTCCATAAATAATATTATTATTATTCATTCGTAATATTTACATTGTTTAATAAACATACATAAAATTTACATTTTAAATATTTATGATTTTTGAAATATTTGTAAAATCAGCTATTATTGGTACATATATTTGTCGTAACTATATTCCTTATGGTTTATAATAGTATTGATATTTATTATTCGTTAGCTTCATAAGTACTTTAGTGTTGTACGAGGGCGGCACTGAAAATTTCGGGAATCAAGGAGGTGACACAATATTACTATTTAAAAATGTGTTTATTGCTTTTCGAAGTATTCTCCGCGAAATTTGATACATTTTTCCATACGATGAAACCAATCATTGAAGCAACCATTCCATTCGGAAGTTGGGGTCTCCAAAATGGCCGTTTTGTAGGCGTCCACAGCTTCTTCAGGTGATGAAAATCTCTAACCACGCAATATTTTTAATCAGTAGCCCAAAAATATATCCCAAAAATAAAGTTTCGTGTTTCTAATTAAAGAAATGACGGACTTTCATACAAACTTTCAACACCTTTTTCAAATTTCGTGGCTGTAGTTCTAACAGTTTTTGCTCAGCGATGATGAATCAGTCAGTCAGTCAGTCAGTCAGTCAGTCAGGACTTGTAATTTTATATATATAGATGTTTGAGGGTTTCGGCGTTGTTTTAAGAACTTGAAGCATATTATACTACTGAGCTAATTACTTTAATCATCATCATCACCACCATTCTACCATACACCTTCACATTATGACCCTATTTTAATTGGTAGATATTTTTTTTATTTCATTTTTTTAAATCAAATTTTTAGTATTTAAAATATTTTTAATTTTAAGGACTGGTACCGACTTCAAAATAATGAAGATGGTGTAGATACAGAAATAGTAGAGGTTTAGGAGAATTCTGCGTAAGGCACTAGAATTATTTCATACTTTTTTGTTCATTATAATGATTATTATTGTTTTTACCCTGGAAGTCGGTTTTAATTTTTTGTTGAGAATAATAATTTCACTCTTTTTAGTAATTTAAGTAATTATAAGTATGCTTAATAAAGAATTTGAATTTGAATATAAAAAAATAATAATATTATGTTCGTGCAGTACGCGGCGCTGTCGTTGTGTGTGGCGTGCGGCGCAGCGGGCGCGGGCGGCTGGCTGGCGCTGGTGCTGGCGCGCGCGGCGCTCAGCAACACGTCGCGTGTGGCCGCGTCCGGCGTCCGCGTCGTCGCCAGCACCATCACCGGCGGACTCATCGGCCCCGGCCAGACCGCCACCACCTACGTCGCATATGTGAGCTGTCCCTATTGTGATTTACGACTTAAGTACTAAAATATATATATTTTGACTCTGTCGGCTTTCGGAGCACCTTCGAAATGAAAATCACGATCGTGTACCGAGGGTGTTATGATCGAAAAGGTGAATAGCTGTAAAATATGTGTCGTTTTCAGTCGCTGAACATTATCGTGGGAGCGGCGTGGGCGGCGCTGACCGGCCTCGCGCAGGTGGCGGCCGCCGTGGTCGCCGCCGTCGCCGCGCGCCGAGCCGCCCGCTAAGTCGACGTCAACCAATCGATATTTAAAGAGATTAGACTTACATTTTTGTGTTTCATTTTAAACTACGCAATAAAACCAGCGGCGTAGAATAGATCAACATTTATATTCGGTATAATAATATTCGAAGTCGAAGTATCGCAAGCCGCGCCTCGCGCAGTGCAAAAATATATAAGAGTGGTGCGGCGGCGCCGCGGCCCTAAACGTGTATATGAATATCTTTCCAACAAATGTAAACGCACGGAGTACACGAGCGACCGGTACGCGGCCGCCGCGTCATCGACAAAATAGAGATACCGTCTACATCTAGCTCATCACACCATGATATGACACCGTATAGTTCACCTCGCAGTTCGCACGCGAGACCGCGCACCCGCGCGGCGCGCGGCCCTAACGAGTATTACAAAAGCGGGGTCGTCCGGCGGACGGCGGTACTTTGTGCTGCGATGATCCCACGGCCGCGGGGCCCCACCTCCCCCTCCCCGGGCCTTGCCTCCTCCTCCCCGGGCCCCGCCGCCCCCGGACGACGGCCCCGCGGCCCGCGGCCGAGTGGCGCCGCGAGCCCCGGGGCGGGACGACACGTACGTTACAAAATACATACATACAGTTATAATACTTTACCTACGTCTAGATCGATAGTCATTAAAATATTCAACAAACGTAACGAAATTTACTTTAACCGTGCCCCGGAACACGCATGCAGCTGGCAGCATAACGGTATATCTTCAACGAAAATTGCGCTTAAACGTAAGTAGACCGGCGGTCGGCAACATAGTCAGCACGACGCGCGCGGACGACGGCGCGGCCGGAGCGGTCGGGCCGCGCTCTCGAGTACTGACGAGGCCCCGCTCACGAGCGGCAGCGGTGAGGCCCCGCTCATGAGTAGCAGCGGCCAGGCCCCGCTCGCGAGCGGCTGAGCGAGGTCCCGACCGCGACGCCAACGTCGTCCGGGCCGCGGAGAGTTACGACAGACACGGCTTCCCGGGTAATACTGGGGGCGCCTATCTGTAGGCGGGGCCGGCGGCGGTCGAGGCCCCCGACACGAAGGGGTTGCCGGGCGACGCGGCCGTCGCGGCGACCGGCGCGGCGCCCGGGACGCTCAGGCTCTCAGCGCCGCTGTAGTTCTGAAACATTCGAGTTAGGACATTTAATTTTTTCTTGTACACGTGTGCCGTTACGCGTAACTGTCATCGTGTTCCTAGTTCTTTAATCTTTTATGATTATATCGAGGAATAGAAGTACTGCGCTCGGACCTAGACGGCGCGCGGCGTCGCGGTGAAGTTACCTGCGTGGCGCCGTAGTTGTCGTGTTGCAGGTCGGAGAGGCGCGTGGAGGAGAGCGCGCGGGGGATGGGGCAGGCGGGCACGCCGTGCGGCGCGAGCACGCCGGGGTCGGCCACGGCCGGCGGTGGCGGCTCTTCGCCCGCGTCGCGGAAGTTGACGAAGGCGAAGGCGGCCAGCGCCACCCCGCACAGCAGCCCGTAGCCCGCGAACGTGCGCGTCGTGCCCCAGCGCGCCACCGCCATGCCGCCCAGCACCGCGCCGCACCCGCGCCCCAGCCCGTGGTGCAGACCTGCCGCACGTTCATGTTAAGTTATCGAGGTCGGCGAGAAAATTGATTGCAAACTTTTTATACAGGGGTGATTAGTGATTTCGCATTTTTGTGAAGTGAAAACTTCTTTAGCGGTGTTGAGCACTTTTGTGGGATGGGTAAAAACTGTGAAACTTGCGTCAGATTCTCGTGCTGATCGAAAAACCGTAAGACGGTTGGAGAGTGGTGTTGTAACATCGAAATCGATTAATCGAACAATCGTTTTTTTTTTCGATTGTCGATATTTTTATAATCGATTGTAAGGGTTTCGATTAATTAAAAAAAAACGATTTTTTAAAAACCGATTTTCATAAAAAATGGGTTAAAAATTTAATCGATTGTAAGGGTATCGTTTAAAAAATAATCGATTTTTTAAAAATCGATTTTCATAAAAAATGGGTAAAAAAATGCACAACGTAATAATCAAGTTTTCACTTCTGCCGGCACTCCCGGAGTGCAACCCGTCTTTTTAGGGTTCCGTAGTCAACAAGGAACCCTTATAGTTTCGGTCTGTCCGTCCGTGTGTCCGTCTGTCCGTCTGTCCGTCTGTCTGTCTGTCTGTCTGTCTGTCTGTCCACGGTTTTGCTCAGAGACTATAGGGCCTACAAAGCTGTAATTTGTCATGAATACACATATTAATGATGCCGACAAAATGGTACAAAAATATTTAAAAAAAAAATTTTTATGGTACCTCCCCTACACATCAAGCGGGGTTGAATTTTTTTTCGCGCCCTCCCCATTGTGTGGGGTGTCGTTGGATAGGTTTTTTAAAAATATTATGAGTATTCATAGATTATTTTCCGATTTAGGTATCCATTTGTGAAATATTAAGTTTTAAATTGGAAAAAATCGTTAGAGTCCTGTGTCCCCCCCTTCTACCAGCTAAACTGTTGCTTCTGGAAATGTGAAAAAATTCACGGGGGTAGGAAATATGCTGAATTTAAAAGAAAAAGTATCACGGCTAAGAAGACTTCATAAATTATTGAGTAATAGTCGATCAACTAAAAAAATGTATTTGGCGAAGTATAAAGGAACTTTTCGTTCAAATTCCTTTGAAAGTTACTGATATGATGTTGTTAGTAGTGTAAAAATTGTAATAAATGTACATTCATTGACTATACAAAAATTTTCAAAAACTAGCGGTATACTACGGAACCCAATATTGCGCGTGGCCCGACACGCACTTGGCCGGTTTTTTTGTATTTCATTCGACAAAATTTGGGAAAGCGTATTTAGCTGTCGGATGGTACGTCTGCCCTGGACGGATTCTTTCGCGACACCGGTTTCGGATCGCGTTTTCATTACGAAAGTAGTTGCGTGACATTATTTTTACAAAATTAAACGAGTGCAGCGAAAGTGCGTCATGAAACTGTTTTAGATGTCAAATTTATACCTATCATAAAATTATTTCAAGACACTAGTTTTGCAATGTAAATTCGGCTTTACCTGGCATCGGGTGACACTCACCTTGCAGTACTCCTTGCGCGGAGGAGCGCAGGTTGGGCGGCGCGCCGTGGGCGATGTAGGAGCAGCAGGCGGCCCACACGGCGGCGTGCGTCACGCCCTGCACGAACTCGAACGGCAGCACCCACCATGGCCGCGTCAGCCACGAGATGTACAGGAACCGCACCACGTTGCCCGCCAGGCCCAGGCACAGCACCTGCCCCAGACACACAACCTTGCAGCTCGCCCACTTGGAAGCGTGTAATACCACAACTCGGCAGTTTGCACACACACACACACAGTCACAGCTGTACTTTCTGCGCGCTTGTGACGTCCATGTGACGTCGCACGACGTCCGGGATAAACTGATTCTTAATATATTCTGTATAACATATATTGTGTGATATATATAATGTAATATATTGTATGCGTTTAAAACTTCAAAACGATAATAATAAATCGCAATTGTAATGAAATAAGTAAAAAAGTCAAAATGATAAAATATAATATCGTCGTACCTTAACGTGACCCATTTGCGTGATGAGCTTAAAGCTGAAGAAGTAGGCGAAGATCTCGGAGATGTGGTTGATGACCGACGCCACGCCGAACAGCGTCGGCGACCCGCCGATGTCCTGCGACCGACACCACCAGCAGTTTACGTAACGCCATGGTAAAAAATACGTTTACTTTTATGTTCATGAACCGATATAGATGATTTTTTTTGTTGAAAAGAAGACATTCAGAAGGTTCCATGATAAAGAAATACTGTTTAAAGTCTTTTTGTTTAAATTACACCGATTAGTACTAGTGTAGGTCCTTATTATATAGTACTCTAAACATCTATTTAACATATTTTTATAACATTATTATGATTCCAACGGAACCTTATCACATATAGAGAGTATTAAATTCTTCGAACGGAACTCTCGAGGGACGTGAATATAAAATGGCTCCGCACCTGCAGATGCCAGAAGAGGAAGGTGAATATGAGGCCGATGCCGAAGCCCATCCACCACGCCACCAGCAGGAACGACGCCGCCTTCACGTTCTGGAACTGCCGCAGCACCGTCACCCACTCCGGCATCTCGCGCGTCGTCTGGGCGAACACCTGACGCACACACCAGACGCACATCAACACCAACAACAAAAATACTCAAAAACATCTAAAAATAAAACATAGTCCTTCTCTCTTCACACTCACGCCCGTCTTTCATATGCCAGGTGAAAAAGGACGACGCGAAATCATCGCCAAGTTAGTTTTACTTGAATAAAAGACGAACTATAATGAATATGAAAAAAGTATTTTGTGCAAATTTAGGTTTTATCAATGCCTTTTTAGATATTAAAAAATATTAGAGAAAAGACAGCAAACTTCGAAGATCCAAGCAAAAATGTGTCTAAAACAAGGTATTTTGTAAAAAAGAAACTATCGAGCATTTTTTCAGTAATCGTGTTTTCGTCTTGAGCATTTAATTTTCATGAACTGAAGTTACTTGTGTAAAAAAATCAGCTTTCTCGACCTGACAGATTTTGAGATCTAGTTTTAAGTATCGAGTCAAGTTAGGGTCAGGTGCATTCTTAACTAGTTTGTCTACTCTTGTTAACTTTGTATTAAGGGCATTCCCTACGGAGATTCCGTAATTTACCGTATTTAGAGGCTTATAAACTCATAATTTGAAAGCTACAAAGTCACAATAAAAATACAGCAATAATCTTCAGCATATCAACATTCCTTTCCACGTTTTAAATTTTCTATTTTTGTTTATTATCCACCACCACTAGGTGGTGAGGCTAAGTACTTATCGGACCAACCTAGTAGGTAACGGGTATAGGAAATCAAAAGTATTTTTTAAAATTTGAATATCGGAATGTTGAATATTATATGTATAAAAAAAGTAAACTGCACATTTTCCCTCGCACCTGCGATGAACTACTAACGCAGGGGTCACCGATTAGTTTCGCTCGGGGTCCATATTAAGAAATGAAATGACCTTCGCGGTCCGCAAATAAAAAATAATAATCGGGCAAGTGCGAGTCGGACTCGCTCACGAAGGGTTCCGTACCGCAAAAATTGACCAAAATAATGTTTTTGTCTGGGTCCCCCTTAAATATTAATTTTATTTTGTTTTTAGTATTTATTGTTATAGCGGCAACAAATGTACAGAATCTGTGAAAAAATCAGATGTCCATCTATAGCGGTTCTTGAGATACAGCCTGGAGAAAGCTGACAGACAGACGGACAGACAGACGGACAGACATCAAAAGATATTAATTAAACAAAGGCAATTACTAAATTTACACAAGTATTAATTCACATATCAATGAGAAAAGTGACAATTTTTGTTGCCAATTAACTATTATCTGTCTAAATTTTGGAATGAAATTGGTGCATGTTAAATCCTGGAAATGTCCATTAGTAAGTCGAGATCGAAATTTATTTTTAACGTCATCTTCGAAAATGCCTGGTCCGCACATAATGGGTCGGCGGTCCGCCATTTGGTAACCCCTGTACTAACGCATTGCGCTACCTACACCATAGTAAAATCTACACTGCCTACGGACACGCTCCACAGTATAATAATAATAATTATACTGTGAATAGAAAAAAAATACATGTAGACAGTAGATACCTCGCCGATTAAAATCGGTGCGGTACATAATAATATAATATTGTCGATTGGACAAGTAAGATGGATAGTAATGGGGGGGGGGGGGGGGGGGGTCCGGACCCCCAGGACAGGTCGTGTTACGTCGTTGGACTACCGCGTGTGGCATGCGCGGTGGCCGGTGCAGTACCTTGGCGTGCTCGAGCGCGGGCTTGGGCGGCGGCGGCGCGCCGGTGTCGAGGCCCGGCAGCTGCAGCTGCTCGGCGAGCTGCTGCTGCAGGCGCTCCTCCTGCGTGGGCTCCGCCGGCGCCGCCACCACCGCCACCTCCTCCCCCACCTCCTCGTACTTGAACTTGATCTGCGTGGCGGTGATGAGCGCGGCGCCCATGAGCACGGAGAAGGTGGCGAAGCAGATGGTGTAATTCTTCTCGTAGCGCTGCGGGCCGCCGCACGGGTGCGTGCTGAACGCCGTGCTGTGGTCCAGCGCGATGCCCACGAAGAACATCGCCAGCCCCCAACCCAGCGACCCGAACATGCGCTGGTGCCCGTACCTGCCCCACGACCAGATATTACTATACTGTATACCGCTACACCCGCTGGCCGCTGGCGTCGACGACCAACGAGGATGGTTTATTGTGCTCTATTTCTGAGGTGAACTGTACACGTCTTAGTTATCTATTTAGTGAGTATTTGTATCTTAGCTGAGCAAAGTTGCCTGCGACCTGCCTGTTTTAGAAGTAAATCCACTATCGTTTCCTCAATAAAATAAAACAGAAATCTACAGTTTTTTTTTTCAATTACAGTTTATTGAAAATAAATAACTGGTCTCTGGTAGTATGAAATAAGACATAATATTTAACTACAGTTTTATACGATTTTTTCAATGATTAGCGGCCGTTTTTTTATTTCTGAGCGGTGTTGCCGAACAGAGCTCAGGAGAAACTCGACAGGCTAAAAAATAGCCGATGCGGTCGTGAAACTCACCTGTCAGCGTCCTCCCCCAGCAGCGTGATGACGGCGGAGTCGGCGAGCGTGATGGCGGGCGCGCTGAAGAACTCGCCGATGACCACCAGCAGCAGCAGCAGGAAGAACGTCTTCTGGATGTCGGGCGTCGTGTACACGATGAAGGAGTGCAGCGGCGTCACCCAGTCCGAGTTGGCATCGGGGTCGTAGTTGAGCGCGTCGGAGACCGGCAGCGGCGAGCCGGCGCGCGCCACCGGCACGCGGAACGAGCGCGTCGCGCCCGGCAGCGGCTCCTCGTCGTAGCGCGGCGACTCTAGCCGGTACGACGTGCCGTTCACCGGCGCCACGCACGACACCGCCGTCGGCTGCACCCAGCTCAGCGGCAACGTGAACACGATCCACGCGCCCAGCGACGCCAGCAGCAGCGGCCGCCCCTTACGCCAGCGGTCCGCCAGCCCGCCCCAGAACGGCGCCGACAGGAACTCCACGAACGGCCGCGTGCCGATCAGCAGCCCACACTGGCCGGCGTTCATGCCCATCTGCTTGAAGTACACGCCCATCAGCGGGAACAGCGAGCCGAACGCCGAGTAGAAGAAGAAGTAGAAGGTCTTGACGGTGAGCAGCTCAGGGTCCACCGTGCCCGGCCCGCACACCAGCTCCAGCACGTCGCTGCGACCGCGCACCTTGTGCGTCGCCTCCTTCGGCTCCGGGTACCTGCGCACGTCATCGGTCATGGACTGTGACTTGTCACGCGCTCCTCGCTAGGGGGAGTCGGGAACTACTCTTACCGATTTAATCTATGCTACATTACGTTACATAACAAAACAGTACAATCTCTGT
Organism: Lysandra bellargus; assembly: GCA_905333045.1. Taxonomy (NCBI): domain Eukaryota; kingdom Metazoa; phylum Arthropoda; class Insecta; order Lepidoptera; family Lycaenidae; genus Lysandra; species Lysandra bellargus. The sequence goes on along the minus strand of HG995353.1, from coordinate 21,818 downwards.
CAGTTTAGTTCGAGAAATACGCGCGTTACGCGTACCTTATGAACGCAAAGTATAGGAACCATAATGGGAACTCAAGAGCTCGACTCGCGCATGGTCATTACTCATTAGTCAATTCATTAGTTATTCATTAAACGCGAGAGTATTATTAGAAGTCTGCAGAAAGTTGTAAGTTATAAGTTACATAATATTATAATAATGACTATTTCATCTCGCCAATGTTTCTGAAATGCTGCATTTTTTTTAGGATGAAATCTAGGCAACCTGGCAACCCTACTCGAGATAGAGTACGGTATGCGGAAGTTACGCATATCATACCATTAGGTTAGGTATGTATTATGTGCGCAGGCCTACTGTGTAGTGTGTAGGTACTGTGAGTACCTGTAGCCCGGTCCCCGGAGCCAAACCCACTGTAAATAACCAAACACCACAAGTAGTTACCTTGGCTTCTGTCGAAGAGTTTCGATATATTATCTATGTACATTGTAAATAATTCCTGGAATTTAACCTTGTAGGTTTTATTGCAAGTTTAGTGTACGTAGCGAGTTATATCTACATATTTTTTTAGAGATCCCCTCCTGAAAAAAATATCGAGTAATACATAATCGATCTTCGATTCGACGTGCTAACGAGCTGACAAGAGATTATAGCAGGCCAAGGGTACAGCCTACAGGGAGCAGGGCGGAGGGGCACAGGGCGCAGGGTAGGGGGCGCGCCCGGCTCCGAGCTACCGTGTGTAGGGTCCCAGCTAGCTGGAGGTGAATGTGGGCACCTGGACGTGTCGACCTCGCCATACTCGTCGGGGTTGACGAGGGGACGCGCGGCGTGCGGCGGGGGCTGCTGCGGCGCCTGCATGGCTCGGCGGCGGCGACCCGACTGTCGCCCGCCCTGGCCATCGATCCGCGCCGCCGCCCTGCGCCCTGCCTCCGCCTGCGCGCGCCGCACTGACGTCACGCGGCCCTCGACCCTGTTGGCCCTCCTCCAGCGCCCTCCGACCTCGAGGTCCGACCATGGGCGCCGGCAGAAATAATTTCCAAGGGGTGCAGATTTTAGTTTTCTTTCTGTTCTTTTCTTTTCACTTTTTACGAACAACAGTGGCTGTCTATTTACGTCAACATAAAACATTTAGTGCCGAAATATTACGAACTTTCCTTGTACGGCATGGTAATAGGGTTACAAAATGCTTTTTATTCCAATAATTCCTGTTGATCCCGAGATTCCCAGGGGGTGCAAGTGCACCCCCTGGCACCCCCCTGCCGGCGCCCATGGGTCCGACCCTCCTCGTGTGATGCTTCATCTGGGGGCACGGGAGTGCCCCCGCCAAGATGAGCCAAGCGAAGCGCGCAAGGGCACTACCTACCTTTTCTCGAAACGTTTCGTCGTATTTTTGAACCCTCGTAACTTTGGTTTGGATAGTGCCAGATACTTGAAATTTTTAGGATATATTGACATGAGTGAAATAATAAAATGCGCAAAATTGAAAATCGTAGATATTATTATACTTTAGATTTTATAGGTGTCCAAAAACCCACAATTTTGGCACTGACTCACCTATCATCAAAACTTTTAGGGTCATTGAGATATTATAGACTAGGAGAGAGCCTTATATCGGTGTAAGTTTGTTATGTCCTACTTACTAGGACATAACAAAGGAGTCGGTCTGCATATTTCATGTAATAAAAGTGTTAATAAAGGTTTTTAGTGAACATTTTATGCTAGATACTGTTGAGTTTTGTGGTTCCGCTAAATAATAAACTATAAGAATTGCCAAAGAATGCCTCAAACACGTGGATTTAACATTAAATACGTAAGTTTTGAACAACTTTTTTTGGGCTTTTCAATCGGTATTTTTGTAAGCTAAAAAGAGTATATAAAAGTTTAATAATCCCTTATTCGTGCTATATATGGCATTAGTGTTAAAATGTCACATCAATGAATAATTTGTCTACAAAAATCGCATAGCTTTTTACGTGTGTTTACGGGTTCTAATTACTTGAACTATATTTATCGATATCATGAACTAAATGACTTTCTTTTCTGTACTATAATGTGCTTCGAAATGATCGACAAATATAAATATTCAAGAAAATAAACACAAACTACTTGTATAATTATTATTTTTAACAAAAAATTAAAACCGACTTCCAAGGTAAAACAATAATAACATCCTTATAATATGAACTAAAAAGTATTAAATAATTATTCCTATCTAATAGTGCCTTTTTACGAATTCGGCTAAAACTCAACTATTTCTGTACTCAATCTTCATAATTTTGAAGTCGGTGCCAGTTCCAAAAGTTTCAAATATTCTGTCAGAGAACATAAGATTCATCTGGTACCGACTTCAAAATGATGAAGATTGAGTACAGAAATAGTTGAGTTTTAGCCGAATTCGTAAAAAGGCACTATTAGATAGGAATAATTATTTAATACTTTTTAGTTCATATTATAAGGATGTTGTTATTGTTTTACCTTGGAAGTCGGTTTTAATTTTTTGTTAAAAATAATAATTTCACTCTTTTTAGTTACCTAGTAAGCAAACGCGTACTATACGTAGAATAATACACGTGTATATTATTCTACGTATCTTATTACAGTCACACTTACAAAATATTATAATATCAGCTACAGCCTGCAGATAATTTTAAACAATCATTAAAAAAAATCGAAGTGAACACGTGTGACGTGCTAAGTAGCCGGTCACCGGACTAGTTTCAATAGGCTGACACTCGTTCGACATGTGCGACAAGCACACGCAGCGCACATAGTACCTCCGTGAGTAATTTGTATTCTGTGCATAGTACCCGGCCTGCGCCCGCGCCGCCGCGCGCTTGCTTGACAGCCCTGGCAGATATGCGATGCGATGCGTTATTATACTATGAACGCTAAACGCAATGCAAAAGGTTGAAATTAGGTTGTTTTCCAGAATATCTCGGCGAAGTGGAACAGAATGTTACATTATCGAAGCAACTTTAACTTCTCAGGAGTAATGTCAAATGTGTGCCTTATGCTCTGGAGATAAGGTTGAATTTGGTGACATTGGTGACCCTGACGTGGTAATGATGATGATGATGATGAATGTAATTTGCATAGTAGCATATGCTTTCAGTTCTTAAAACAGCGCCTAAACTCCCAAACTTGTATCTATAAGGAATCCGGAGTTCTCTTAGTAGCTTCGGAACCATAGTATACCTCGGTGCAAAATCTTGCGTTTTGGTAGCATATGCTTAGGATGCTTCTCATAAAACCAAAATCACCATATGTTTCCATATAAATTTCGAGGAGTTCCCGAATCCCAGAATATTTGAAACATTTGTTACTGGCACCGACTTCAAAATTATGAAGATTGAGTACAGAAATAGTTGAGTTTTTACCTTGGAAGTCGGTTTTAATTTTTTGTTAAAAATAATAATTTCACTCTTTTTAGTTACCTAGTAAAATCATCGCGTACTATACGTAGATTAGGGCCGATTCACACCGAATGGCAGAGGCGAGGCGAGCAGTTTTAGTGTCATATGATTTTAAACTTTATCTTCATTATTGTATTACATAGTATCGCTTGAGAAATCGACGCCGCCGGCGTGGCGGCCGCAAGAGGCCACGAGCGTCCACGGGCGGCCGTAGATTTCTCAAGCGATACTACCTATTACAACAATGATGATAAAGTTTAAAATCATATGACACTGAAACTGCTCGCCTCGCCTCCGCCATTCCGGTGTGAATCGGCCCTAATACACCTGTATACTATTCTACGTATCATATTACAATTTGTTAACAGTCACACTTACAAAATATAATATCAGCTGCAGATAATTTTAAACAATACATTTAAAAAAAATCGAAGTGGACACGTGCTAGGGCCGCGCCAAACCGGAATTTTAGCAGCGGCGAGGCTTTCAGTGTCATATGATTTTAAACTTTATCTTTATTATTGTAATACATAGTATCGCTTGTGAAGTCTACGGCCGCCCGTGGCTGCGATTGGTAAGTGTGACAGCTGTGCACTCTAGCATGTTACTTGTATTATCGAAGCAACTTACTTCTCAGAAGTAATGTCAAATGTGTGCCTTACGCTCTGGAGATAAGGTTGAATATTTTGTTATGTTCAATTTTGGTGACATTGGTGACCCTGACGTGGTAATGATGACGATGATGATGAATGTAATTTGTATAGTAGCATATGCTTTCAGTTCTTAAAACAGCGCCTAAACCCCCAAACTTGTATCTATAAGGAATCCGGAGTTCTCTTAGTATCTTCGGAACCATAGTATACCTTGGTGCAGAATCTTGCGTTTTGGTAGCATATGCTTAGGATGCTTCTCATAAAACCAAAATCACCATATGTTTCCATATAAATTTCGAGGAGTTCCCTCGATTACTCATGGATTCCATCATCAGGTCACCACTTTTGTGAACATGGTACCAAATTGGAGTGAAACCTAATACAACAAAACAAAAATTTCGAAAATCGGTTCACAAACGGCGGAGTAATCGTTGAACATACAAAAATAAAAAAAAATAAAAAAAATATCCACAGCCGAACATATAACCTCCTCGTTTTTTGAAAGTCTTTTAAAAATAAGCACAAAATGGCCACGCGATGACGGGCTAAGATTACGTCTATACTTTATTACTTTATCTATGGTTAGGGTACTTCCTGAAGTCTGAGAAAGCTGAAATTTGATATGTAACATACTATTAGTATAGAAACAACAAAAAAATTATCAAACCCAACCTAACCTATATCTGTACACTTATAGAGCAAAGTTAGGCCAAAAATTGTGTTTTTTGTATGGGAGCCCCCCTAAATTTTTTATTTTATTTTAATATTATTATTAAATATTAAAGTAGACATATTACGTAGACAAACGAGCAAACAGGTAACCTGATGGAAAGTACTACCGTCGCCGAGTTGTCATACTTTCAGAAAGAAAAGTCTTAATTGAGGAAATAGGGAAAAGGGGTAGGTATCCCTATAATTCCCCTGTTCTCTTTCCCTTTTTTATGAAATTAGGGGGCAAAGAAGCAGACGGGTCACCTGACGGAAAGCAACTGCCATCGCTCATGGACACTGTAACATTAGTAGAACATTGGAAGGATGCACCGTTTCTGTGATACGAACCAATTTAGAAAAAAAAATATTTTATTTTTTGGGTTTCTTGGCTTTTTATAGTTTATGCAGGTATATTTCTATAGCAAGATACGTTATTTTCATTACGTTTTGAGTTGGAGACATTAGACATTTCGAGATACAAACTAATTTCTAAAAAAAATGTGTTGGCAGAGAGACGAGTCAATGGTTACAAATAAAATTTGAAAAATGTTGGATTTCAGGTCCATTTTTAAAGGTTTTCGAAAGACAATACCCACATTCTGGGGGTGTTTCAGATTCCGAAATTTTCGTTATTTTTTCGCACCGTTTCTGTGATACGAGCTAATTTAGAAAAAAAAAAATATTTTATTTTTTGAGTTTCTTAGCTTTTTATAGTTTATGCAGGTATATTTCTATAGCATGATACGTTATTTTCATTACGTTTTGATTTGGAGAAATTAGACATTTCGAGATACAAACTAATTTCTAAAAAAATGTGTTGGCAGGGAGACGAATCAATGGTTACAAATAAAATTTGAAAAATGTTGGATTTCAGGTCCATTTTTAAAGGTTTTCGAAAGACAATACCCACATTACGGGGGTGTTTCAGTAGGGGGAAGCGAAATTTTCGTTATTTTTTCGATTGGATGCACCGTTTCTGTGATACGAGCCAATTTAGAAAAAAAAAATATTTTATTTTTTTGGGTTTCTTGGCTTTTTATAGTTTATGCAGGTATATATTTTTATAGCAAGATACGTTATTTTCATTACGTTTTGAGTTGGAGACATTAGACATTTCGAGATACAAACTAATTCCTAAAAAAAATGTGTTGGCAGAGAGACGAGTCAATGGTTACAAATAAAATTTGAAAAATGTTGGATTTCAGGTCCATTTTTAAAGGTTTTCGAAAGACAATACCCACATTCCGGGGGTGTTTCAGTAGGGGGAAGCGAAATTTTCGTTATTTTTTCGATTGGATGCACCGTTTCTGTGATACGAGCCAATTTAGAAAAAAAATATATTTTATTTTTTGGGTTTCTTGCCTTTTTATAGTTTATGCAGGTATATTATTATAGCAAGAAACGTTATTTTCATTACGTTTTGAGTTGGAGACATTAGACATTTCGAGATACAAACTAATTTCTAAAAAAAAATGTGTTGGCAGAGAGGCGAGTCAATGGTCACAAATAAAATTTGAAAAATGTTGGATTTCAGGTCCATTTTTAAAGGTTTTCGAAAGACAATACCCACATTCCGGGGGTGTTTCAGATTCCGAAATTTTCGTTATTTTTTTGATTGGATGCACCGTTTCTGTGATACGAGCCAATTTAGAAAAAAAATATATTTTATTTTTTGGGTTTCTTGCCTTTTTATAGTTTATGCAGGTATATTATTATAGCAAGAAACGTTATTTTCATTACGTTTTGAGCTGGAGACATTAGACATTTCGAGATACAAACTAATTTCTAAAAAAAATGTGTTGGCAGAGAGACGAGTCAATGGTTACAAATAAAATTTGAAAAATGTTGGATTTCAGGTCCATTTTTAAAGGTTTTCGAAAGACAATACCCACATTCCGGGGGTGTTTCAGTAGGGGGAAGCGAAATTTTCGTTATTTTTTCGATTGGATGCACCGTTTCTGTGATACGAGCCAATTTAGAAAAAAAAAAATTTATTTTTTGGGTTTCTTGGCTTTTTATAGTTTATGCAGGTATATTTCTATAGCAAGATACGTTATTTTCATTACGTTTTGAGTTGGAGACATTAGACATTTCGAGATACAAACTAATTTCTAAAAAAATGTGTTGGCAGAGACACGAGTCAATGATCACAAATAAAATTTGAAAAATGTTGGATTTCAGGTCCATTTTTAAAGGTTTTCGAAAGACAATACCCACATTCCGGGGGTGTTTCAGATTCCGAAATTTTCGTTATTTTTTCGATTGCATGCACCGTTTCTGTGATACGAGCCAATTTAGAAAAAAAATAAAAAAATTTTTGGGTTTCTTGGCTTTTTATGCAGGTATATTTCTATAGCAAGATACGTTATTTTCATTACGTTTTGAGTTGGAGAAATTAGACATTTCGAGATACAAACTAATTTCTAAAAAAATGTGTTGGCAGTGAGACGAATCAATGGTTACAAATAAAATTTGAAAAATGTTGGATTTCAGGTCCATTTTTAAAGGTTTTCGAAAGACAATACCCACATTCCGGGAGTGTTTCAGATTCCGAAATTTTCGTAATTTTTTCGATTGGATGCACCGTTTCTGTGATACGAGCCAATAACGGTTACAAATAAAATTTGAAAAATGTTGGATTTCAGGTCCATTTTTAAAGGTTTTCGAAAGACAATACCCACATTCTGGGGGTGTTTCAGATTCCGAAATTTTCGTAATTTTTTCGATTGGATGCACCGTTTCTGTGATACGAGCCAATTTAGAAAAAAAAAAATATTTTATTTTTTGGGTTTCTTGGCTTTTTATAGTTTATGCAGGTATATTTCTATAGCAAGATACGTTATTTTCATTACGTTTTGAGTTGGAGACATTAGACATTTCGAGATACAAACTAATTTCTAAAAAAAATGTGTTGGCAGAGAGACGAGTCAATGGTTACAAATAAAATTTGAAAAATGTTGGATTTCATGTCCATTTTTAAAGGTTTTCGAAAGACAATACCGACATTCCGGGGGTGTTTCAGTAGGGGGAAGCGAAATTTTCGTTATTTTTTCGATTGGATGCACCGTTTCTGTGATACGAGCCAATTTAGAAAAAAAATATATTTTATTTTTTGGGTTTCTTGGCTTTTTATAGTTTATGCAGGTATATTTCTATAGCAAGATACGTTATTTTCATTACGTTTTGAGTTGGAGACATTAGACATTTCGAGATTTCTATATTAAATAAACTCTTATTGCTAAAAAGAGTGATATCTACAATGCCAAATTATAAATATACCTTGTGCGGCCAATTTGTCAGCATTTCAGACGTTGTCAAGTGCACTAAATGCCTAGGCACCTCCCATCGCGCCTGTGCTAGAAAGTACGATCCAAAATGCACTAAAACCTGGACGTGTCGTACTTGCACCACATCACCCAGCTGTCCTGAATTCACTTCAGCATCTGACACCTTTAGCGACGCGAATACTGGCGGATCGCCCAATGTCCTAGCCGAGGAAATCAAGCTCCTCAGGGAGCTAGTAACTGAGGTTCGCGGCGAAATGAGGGCTATTAGGCAGGAGCTGGCCAATATAAGCTCGAGTATGGGGGAAATAGCAAGCCGAGTGGACAACGTCGAGCTACGAGTGACTGCGGTTGAGGAACAACTGAACGCGCGTACGACTACCAGCTCGCCCGACCCAGCGATAACTGAGCGCGTCAATCAGCTGCAGATGCAATTAAACGAACGTGAACAGGACTACCTACTAAACGATGTCGAGATAACGGGTCTGACAGAGACGAAGGGTGAAAATTTCGCTCATTTGGTCGGATTAGTGACCAAAAACTATAAAAAGCCAAGAAACCCAAAAAATTAAATATTTTTTTTTTCTAAATTGGCTCGTATCACAGAAACGGTGCATCCAATCGAAAAAGTAACGAAAATTTCGCTTCCCCCTACTGAAACACCCCCGGAATGTGGGTATTGTCTTTCGAAAACCTTTAAAAATGGACCTGAAATCCAACATTTTTCAAATTTTATTTGTAACCATTGACTCGTCTCTCTGCCAACACATTTTTTTTAGAAATTAGTTTGTATCTCGAAATGTCTAATGTCTCCAACTCAAAACGTAATGAAAATAACGTATCTTGCTATAGAAATATACCTGCATAAACTATAAAAAGCCAAGAAACCCAAAAAATAACATTTTTGTTTTTTCATAATTGGCTCGTATCTCAGAAACGGTGCGTCCAATCGAAAAAATAACGAAAATTTCGCTTCCCCCTACTGAAACACCCCCGGAATGTGGGTATTGTCTTTCGAAAATCTTTAAAAATGGACCTGAAATCCAACATTTTTCAAATTTTATTTGTGACCATTGACTCGCCTCTCTGCCAACACATTTTTTTTAGAAATTAGTTTGTATCTCGAAATGTCTAATGTCTCCAACTCAAAACGTTATGAAAATAACGTATCTTGCAATAGAAATATACCTGCATAAACTATAAAAAGCCAAGAAACCCAAAAAATAAAATATATTTTTTTTCTAAATTGGCTCGTATCACAGAAACGTAGCATCCAATCGAAAAAATTACAAAAATTTCGGAATCTGAAACACCCCCGGAATGTGGGTATTGTCTTTCGAAAATCTTTAAAAATGGACCTGAAATCCAACATTTTTCAAATTTTATTTGTGACCATTGACTCGCCTCTCTGCCAACACATTTTTTTTAGAAATTAGTTTGTATCTCGAAATGTCTAATGTCTCCAACTCAAAACGTAATGAAAATAACGTATCTTGCTACAGAAATATACCTGCATAAACTATAAAAAGCCAAGAAACCCAAAAAATAAAATATATTTTTTTTCTAAATTGGCTCGTATCACAGAAACGGTGCATCCAATCGAAAAAATTACAAAAATTTCGGAATCTGAAACACCCCCAGAATGTGGGTATTGTCTTTCGAAAACCTTTAAAAATGGACCTGAAATCCAACATTTTTCAGATTTTATTTGTAACCATTGACTCGTCTCTCTGCCAACACATTTTTTAGGTTAGGTTAGGTTAGGTTAGGTTAGGTTAGGTTAGGTTAGGTTAGGTTAGGTTAGGTTAGGTTAGGTTAGGTTAGGTTAGGTTAGGTTAGGTTAGGTTAGGTTAGGTTAGGTTAGGTTAGGTTAGGTTAGGTTAGGTTAGGTTAGGTTAGGTTAGGTTAGGTTAGGTTAGGTTAGGTTAGGTTAGGTTAGGTTAGGTTAGGTTAGGTTAGGTTAGGTTAGGTTAGGTTAGGTTAGGTTAGGTTAGGTTAGGTTAGGTTAGGTTAGGTTAGGTTAGGTTAGGTTAGGTTAGGTTAGGTTAGGTTAGGTTAGGTTAGGTTAGGTTAGGTTAGGTTAGGTTAGGTTAGGTTAGGTTAGGTTAGGTTAGGTTAGGTTAGGTTAGGTTAGGTTAGGTTAGGTTAGGTTAGGTTAGGTTAGGTTAGGTTAGGTTAGGTTAGGTTAGGTTAGGTTAGGTTAGGTTAGGTTAGGTTAGGTTAGGTTAGGTTAGGTTAGGTTAGGTTAGGTTAGGTTAGGTTAGGTTAGGTTAGGTTAGGTTAGGTTAGGTTAGGTTAGGTTAGGTTAGGTTAGGTTAGGTTAGGTTAGGTTAGGTTAGGTTAGGTTAGGTTAGGTTAGGTTAGGTTAGGTTAGGTTAGGTTAGGTTAGGTTAGGTTAGGTTAGGTTAGGTTAGGTTAGGTTAGGTTAGGTTAGGTTAGGTTAGGTTAGGTTAGGTTAGGTTAGGTTAGGTTAGGTTAGGTTAGGTTAGGTTAGGTTAGGTTAGGTTAGGTTAGGTTAGGTTAGGTTAGGTTAGGTTAGGTTAGGTTAGGTTAGGTTAGGTTAGGTTAGGTTAGGTTAGGTTAGGTTAGGTTAGGTTAGGTTAGGTTAGGTTAGGTTAGGTTAGGTTAGGTTAGGTTAGGTTAGGTTAGGTTAGGTTAGGTTAGGTTAGGTTAGGTTAGGTTAGGTTAGGTTAGGTTAGGTTAGGTTAGGTTAGGTTAGGTTAGGTTAGGTTAGGTTAGGTTAGGTTAGGTTAGGTTAGGTTAGGTTAGGTTAGGTTAGGTTAGGTTAGGTTAGGTTAGGTTAGGTTAGGTTAGGTTAGGTTAGGTTAGGTTAGGTTAGGTTAGGTTAGGTTAGGTTAGGTTAGGTTAGGTTAGGTTAGGTTAGGTTAGGTTAGGTTAGGTTAGGTTAGGTTAGGTTAGGTTAGGTTAGGTTAGGTTAGGTTAGGTTAGGTTAGGTTAGGTTAGGTTAGGTTAGGTTAGGTTAGGTTAGGTTAGGTTAGGTTAGGTTAGGTTAGGTTAGGTTAGGTTAGGTTAGGTTAGGTTAGGTTAGGTTAGGTTAGGTTAGGTTAGGTTAGGTTAGGTTAGGTTAGGTTAGGTTAGGTTAGGTTAGGTTAGGTTAGGTTAGGTTAGGTTAGGTTAGGTTAGGTTAGGTTAGGTTAGGTTAGGTTAGGTTAGGTTAGGTTAGGTTAGGTTAGGTTAGGTTAGGTTAGGTTAGGTTAGGTTAGGTTAGGTTAGGTTAGGTTAGGTTAGGTTAGGTTAGGTTAGGTTAGGTTAGGTTAGGTTAGGTTAGGTTAGGTTAGGTTAGGTTAGGTTAGGTTAGGTTAGGTTAGGTTAGGTTAGGTTAGGTTAGGTTAGGTTAGGTTAGGTTAGGTTAGGTTAGGTTAGGTTAGGTTAGGTTAGGTTAGGTTAGGTTAGGTTAGGTTAGGTTAGGTTAGGTTAGGTTAGGTTAGGTTAGGTTAGGTTAGGTTAGGTTAGGTTAGGTTAGGTTAGGTTAGGTTAGGTTAGGTTAGGTTAGGTTAGGTTAGGTTAGGTTAGGTTAGGTTAGGTTAGGTTAGGTTAGGTTAGGTTAGGTTAGGTTAGGTTAGGTTAGGTTAGGTTAGGTTAGGTTAGGTTAGGTTAGGTTAGGTTAGGTTAGGTTAGGTTAGGTTAGGTTAGGTTAGGTTAGGTTAGGTTAGGTTAGGTTAGGTTAGGTTAGGTTAGGTTAGGTTAGGTTAGGTTAGGTTAGGTTAGGTTAGGTTAGGTTAGGTTAGGTTAGGTTAGGTTAGGTTAGGTTAGGTTAGGTTAGGTTAGGTTAGGTTAGGTTAGGTTAGGTTAGGTTAGGTTAGGTTAGGTTAGGTTAGGTTAGGTTAGGTTAGGTTAGGTTAGGTTAGGTTAGGTTAGGTTAGGTTAGGTTAGGTTAGGTTAGGTTAGGTTAGGTTAGGTTAGGTTAGGTTAGGTTAGGTTAGGTTAGGTTAGGTTAGGTTAGGTTAGGTTAGGTTAGGTTAGGTTAGGTTAGGTTAGGTTAGGTTAGGTTAGGTTAGGTTAGGTTAGGTTAGGTTAGGTTAGGTTAGGTTAGGTTAGGTTAGGTTAGGTTAGGTTAGGTTAGGTTAGGTTAGGTTAGGTTAGGTTAGGTTAGGTTAGGTTAGGTTAGGTTAGGTTAGGTTAGGTTAGGTTAGGTTAGGTTAGGTTAGGTTAGGTTAGGTTAGGTTAGGTTAGGTTAGGTTAGGTTAGGTTAGGTTAGGTTAGGTTAGGTTAGGTTAGGTTAGGTTAGGTTAGGTTAGGTTAGGTTAGGTTAGGTTAGGTTAGGTTAGGTTAGGTTAGGTTAGGTTAGGTTAGGTTAGGTTAGGTTAGGTTAGGTTAGGTTAGGTTAGGTTAGGTTAGGTTAGGTTAGGTTAGGTTAGGTTAGGTTAGGTTAGGTTAGGTTAGGTTAGGTTAGGTTAGGTTAGGTTAGGTTAGGTTAGGTTAGGTTAGGTTAGGTTAGGTTAGGTTAGGTTAGGTTAGGTTAGGTTAGGTTAGGTTAGGTTAGGTTAGGTTAGGTTAGGTTAGGTTAGGTTAGGTTAGGTTAGGTTAGGTTAGGTTAGGTTAGGTTAGGTTAGGTTAGGTTAGGTTAGGTTAGGTTAGGTTAGGTTAGGTTAGGTTAGGTTAGGTTAGGTTAGGTTAGGTTAGGTTAGGTTAGGTTAGGTTAGGTTAGGTTAGGTTAGGTTAGGTTAGGTTAGGTTAGGTTAGGTTAGGTTAGGTTAGGTTAGGTTAGGTTAGGTTAGGTTAGGTTAGGTTAGGTTAGGTTAGGTTAGGTTAGGTTAGGTTAGGTTAGGTTAGGTTAGGTTAGGTTAGGTTAGGTTAGGTTAGGTTAGGTTAGGTTAGGTTAGGTTAGGTTAGGTTAGGTTAGGTTAGGTTAGGTTAGGTTAGGTTAGGTTAGGTTAGGTTAGGTTAGGTTAGGTTAGGTTAGGTTAGGTTAGGTTAGGTTAGGTTAGGTTAGGTTAGGTTAGGTTAGGTTAGGTTAGGTTAGGTTAGGTTAGGTTAGGTTAGGTTAGGTTAGGTTAGGTTAGGTTAGGTTAGGTTAGGTTAGGTTAGGTTAGGTTAGGTTAGGTTAGGTTAGGTTAGGTTAGGTTAGGTTAGGTTAGGTTAGGTTAGGTTAGGTTAGGTTAGGTTAGGTTAGGTTAGGTTAGGTTAGGTTAGGTTAGGTTAGGTTAGGTTAGGTTAGGTTAGGTTAGGTTAGGTTAGGTTAGGTTAGGTTAGGTTAGGTTAGGTTAGGTTAGGTTAGGTTAGGTTAGGTTAGGTTAGGTTAGGTTAGGTTAGGTTAGGTTAGGTTAGGTTAGGTTAGGTTAGGTTAGGTTAGGTTAGGTTAGGTTAGGTTAGGTTAGGTTAGGTTAGGTTAGGTTAGGTTAGGTTAGGTTAGGTTAGGTTAGGTTAGGTTAGGTTAGGTTAGGTTAGGTTAGGTTAGGTTAGGTTAGGTTAGGTTAGGTTAGGTTAGGTTAGGTTAGGTTAGGTTAGGTTAGGTTAGGTTAGGTTAGGTTAGGTTAGGTTAGGTTAGGTTAGGTTAGGTTAGGTTAGGTTAGGTTAGGTTAGGTTAGGTTAGGTTAGGTTAGGTTAGGTTAGGTTAGGTTAGGTTAGGTTAGGTTAGGTTAGGTTAGGTTAGGTTAGGTTAGGTTAGGTTAGGTTAGGTTAGGTTAGGTTAGGTTAGGTTAGGTTAGGTTAGGTTAGGTTAGGTTAGGTTAGGTTAGGTTAGGTTAGGTTAGGTTAGGTTAGGTTAGGTTAGGTTAGGTTAGGTTAGGTTAGGTTAGGTTAGGTTAGGTTAGGTTAGGTTAGGTTAGGTTAGGTTAGGTTAGGTTAGGTTAGGTTAGGTTAGGTTAGGTTAGGTTAGGTTAGGTTAGGTTAGGTTAGGTTAGGTTAGGTTAGGTTAGGTTAGGTTAGGTTAGGTTAGGTTAGGTTAGGTTAGGTTAGGTTAGGTTAGGTTAGGTTAGGTTAGGTTAGGTTAGGTTAGGTTAGGTTAGGTTAGGTTAGGTTAGGTTAGGTTAGGTTAGGTTAGGTTAGGTTAGGTTAGGTTAGGTTAGGTTAGGTTAGGTTAGGTTAGGTTAGGTTAGGTTAGGTTAGGTTAGGTTAGGTTAGGTTAGGTTAGGTTAGGTTAGGTTAGGTTAGGTTAGGTTAGGTTAGGTTAGGTTAGGTTAGGTTAGGTTAGGTTAGGTTAGGTTAGGTTAGGTTAGGTTAGGTTAGGTTAGGTTAGGTTAGGTTAGGTTAGGTTAGGTTAGGTTAGGTTAGGTTAGGTTAGGTTAGGTTAGGTTAGGTTAGGTTAGGTTAGGTTAGGTTAGGTTAGGTTAGGTTAGGTTAGGTTAGGTTAGGTTAGGTTAGGTTAGGTTAGGTTAGGTTAGGTTAGGTTAGGTTAGGTTAGGTTAGGTTAGGTTAGGTTAGGTTAGGTTAGGTTAGGTTAGGTTAGGTTAGGTTAGGTTAGGTTAGGTTAGGTTAGGTTAGGTTAGGTTAGGTTAGGTTAGGTTAGGTTAGGTTAGGTTAGGTTAGGTTAGGTTAGGTTAGGTTAGGTTAGGTTAGGTTAGGTTAGGTTAGGTTAGGTTAGGTTAGGTTAGGTTAGGTTAGGTTAGGTTAGGTTAGGTTAGGTTAGGTTAGGTTAGGTTAGGTTAGGTTAGGTTAGGTTAGGTTAGGTTAGGTTAGGTTAGGTTAGGTTAGGTTAGGTTAGGTTAGGTTAGGTTAGGTTAGGTTAGGTTAGGTTAGGTTAGGTTAGGTTAGGTTAGGTTAGGTTAGGTTAGGTTAGGTTAGGTTAGGTTAGGTTAGGTTAGGTTAGGTTAGGTTAGGTTAGGTTAGGTTAGGTTAGGTTAGGTTAGGTTAGGTTAGGTTAGGTTAGGTTAGGTTAGGTTAGGTTAGGTTAGGTTAGGTTAGGTTAGGTTAGGTTAGGTTAGGTTAGGTTAGGTTAGGTTAGGTTAGGTTAGGTTAGGTTAGGTTAGGTTAGGTTAGGTTAGGTTAGGTTAGGTTAGGTTAGGTTAGGTTAGGTTAGGTTAGGTTAGGTTAGGTTAGGTTAGGTTAGGTTAGGTTAGGTTAGGTTAGGTTAGGTTAGGTTAGGTTAGGTTAGGTTAGGTTAGGTTAGGTTAGGTTAGGTTAGGTTAGGTTAGGTTAGGTTAGGTTAGGTTAGGTTAGGTTAGGTTAGGTTAGGTTAGGTTAGGTTAGGTTAGGTTAGGTTAGGTTAGGTTAGGTTAGGTTAGGTTAGGTTAGGTTAGGTTAGGTTAGGTTAGGTTAGGTTAGGTTAGGTTAGGTTAGGTTAGGTTAGGTTAGGTTAGGTTAGGTTAGGTTAGGTTAGGTTAGGTTAGGTTAGGTTAGGTTAGGTTAGGTTAGGTTAGGTTAGGTTAGGTTAGGTTAGGTTAGGTTAGGTTAGGTTAGGTTAGGTTAGGTTAGGTTAGGTTAGGTTAGGTTAGGTTAGGTTAGGTTAGGTTAGGTTAGGTTAGGTTAGGTTAGGTTAGGTTAGGTTAGGTTAGGTTAGGTTAGGTTAGGTTAGGTTAGGTTAGGTTAGGTTAGGTTAGGTTAGGTTAGGTTAGGTTAGGTTAGGTTAGGTTAGGTTAGGTTAGGTTAGGTTAGGTTAGGTTAGGTTAGGTTAGGTTAGGTTAGGTTAGGTTAGGTTAGGTTAGGTTAGGTTAGGTTAGGTTAGGTTAGGTTAGGTTAGGTTAGGTTAGGTTAGGTTAGGTTAGGTTAGGTTAGGTTAGGTTAGGTTAGGTTAGGTTAGGTTAGGTTAGGTTAGGTTAGGTTAGGTTAGGTTAGGTTAGGTTAGGTTAGGTTAGGTTAGGTTAGGTTAGGTTAGGTTAGGTTAGGTTAGGTTAGGTTAGGTTAGGTTAGGTTAGGTTAGGTTAGGTTAGGTTAGGTTAGGTTAGGTTAGGTTAGGTTAGGTTAGGTTAGGTTAGGTTAGGTTAGGTTAGGTTAGGTTAGGTTAGGTTAGGTTAGGTTAGGTTAGGTTAGGTTAGGTTAGGTTAGGTTAGGTTAGGTTAGGTTAGGTTAGGTTAGGTTAGGTTAGGTTAGGTTAGGTTAGGTTAGGTTAGGTTAGGTTAGGTTAGGTTAGGTTAGGTTAGGTTAGGTTAGGTTAGGTTAGGTTAGGTTAGGTTAGGTTAGGTTAGGTTAGGTTAGGTTAGGTTAGGTTAGGTTAGGTTAGGTTAGGTTAGGTTAGGTTAGGTTAGGTTAGGTTAGGTTAGGTTAGGTTAGGTTAGGTTAGGTTAGGTTAGGTTAGGTTAGGTTAGGTTAGGTTAGGTTAGGTTAGGTTAGGTTAGGTTAGGTTAGGTTAGGTTAGGTTAGGTTAGGTTAGGTTAGGTTAGGTTAGGTTAGGTTAGGTTAGGTTAGGTTAGGTTAGGTTAGGTTAGGTTAGGTTAGGTTAGGTTAGGTTAGGTTAGGTTAGGTTAGGTTAGGTTAGGTTAGGTTAGGTTAGGTTAGGTTAGGTTAGGTTAGGTTAGGTTAGGTTAGGTTAGGTTAGGTTAGGTTAGGTTAGGTTAGGTTAGGTTAGGTTAGGTTAGGTTAGGTTAGGTTAGGTTAGGTTAGGTTAGGTTAGGTTAGGTTAGGTTAGGTTAGGTTAGGTTAGGTTAGGTTAGGTTAGGTTAGGTTAGGTTAGGTTAGGTTAGGTTAGGTTAGGTTAGGTTAGGTTAGGTTAGGTTAGGTTAGGTTAGGTTAGGTTAGGTTAGGTTAGGTTAGGTTAGGTTAGGTTAGGTTAGGTTAGGTTAGGTTAGGTTAGGTTAGGTTAGGTTAGGTTAGGTTAGGTTAGGTTAGGTTAGGTTAGGTTAGGTTAGGTTAGGTTAGGTTAGGTTAGGTTAGGTTAGGTTAGGTTAGGTTAGGTTAGGTTAGGTTAGGTTAGGTTAGGTTAGGTTAGGTTAGGTTAGGTTAGGTTAGGTTAGGTTAGGTTAGGTTAGGTTAGGTTAGGTTAGGTTAGGTTAGGTTAGGTTAGGTTAGGTTAGGTTAGGTTAGGTTAGGTTAGGTTAGGTTAGGTTAGGTTAGGTTAGGTTAGGTTAGGTTAGGTTAGGTTAGGTTAGGTTAGGTTAGGTTAGGTTAGGTTAGGTTAGGTTAGGTTAGGTTAGGTTAGGTTAGGTTAGGTTAGGTTAGGTTAGGTTAGGTTAGGTTAGGTTAGGTTAGGTTAGGTTAGGTTAGGTTAGGTTAGGTTAGGTTAGGTTAGGTTAGGTTAGGTTAGGTTAGGTTAGGTTAGGTTAGGTTAGGTTAGGTTAGGTTAGGTTAGGTTAGGTTAGGTTAGGTTAGGTTAGGTTAGGTTAGGTTAGGTTAGGTTAGGTTAGGTTAGGTTAGGTTAGGTTAGGTTAGGTTAGGTTAGGTTAGGTTAGGTTAGGTTAGGTTAGGTTAGGTTAGGTTAGGTTAGGTTAGGTTAGGTTAGGTTAGGTTAGGTTAGGTTAGGTTAGGTTAGGTTAGGTTAGGTTAGGTTAGGTTAGGTTAGGTTAGGTTAGGTTAGGTTAGGTTAGGTTAGGTTAGGTTAGGTTAGGTTAGGTTAGGTTAGGTTAGGTTAGGTTAGGTTAGGTTAGGTTAGGTTAGGTTAGGTTAGGTTAGGTTAGGTTAGGTTAGGTTAGGTTAGGTTAGGTTAGGTTAGGTTAGGTTAGGTTAGGTTAGGTTAGGTTAGGTTAGGTTAGGTTAGGTTAGGTTAGGTTAGGTTAGGTTAGGTTAGGTTAGGTTAGGTTAGGTTAGGTTAGGTTAGGTTAGGTTAGGTTAGGTTAGGTTAGGTTAGGTTAGGTTAGGTTAGGTTAGGTTAGGTTAGGTTAGGTTAGGTTAGGTTAGGTTAGGTTAGGTTAGGTTAGGTTAGGTTAGGTTAGGTTAGGTTAGGTTAGGTTAGGTTAGGTTAGGTTAGGTTAGGTTAGGTTAGGTTAGGTTAGGTTAGGTTAGGTTAGGTTAGGTTAGGTTAGGTTAGGTTAGGTTAGGTTAGGTTAGGTTAGGTTAGGTTAGGTTAGGTTAGGTTAGGTTAGGTTAGGTTAGGTTAGGTTAGGTTAGGTTAGGTTAGGTTAGGTTAGGTTAGGTTAGGTTAGGTTAGGTTAGGTTAGGTTAGGTTAGGTTAGGTTAGGTTAGGTTAGGTTAGGTTAGGTTAGGTTAGGTTAGGTTAGGTTAGGTTAGGTTAGGTTAGGTTAGGTTAGGTTAGGTTAGGTTAGGTTAGGTTAGGTTAGGTTAGGTTAGGTTAGGTTAGGTTAGGTTAGGTTAGGTTAGGTTAGGTTAGGTTAGGTTAGGTTAGGTTAGGTTAGGTTAGGTTAGGTTAGGTTAGGTTAGGTTAGGTTAGGTTAGGTTAGGTTAGGTTAGGTTAGGTTAGGTTAGGTTAGGTTAGGTTAGGTTAGGTTAGGTTAGGTTAGGTTAGGTTAGGTTAGGTTAGGTTAGGTTAGGTTAGGTTAGGTTAGGTTAGGTTAGGTTAGGTTAGGTTAGGTTAGGTTAGGTTAGGTTAGGTTAGGTTAGGTTAGGTTAGGTTAGGTTAGGTTAGGTTAGGTTAGGTTAGGTTAGGTTAGGTTAGGTTAGGTTAGGTTAGGTTAGGTTAGGTTAGGTTAGGTTAGGTTAGGTTAGGTTAGGTTAGGTTAGGTTAGGTTAGGTTAGGTTAGGTTAGGTTAGGTTAGGTTAGGTTAGGTTAGGTTAGGTTAGGTTAGGTTAGGTTAGGTTAGGTTAGGTTAGGTTAGGTTAGGTTAGGTTAGGTTAGGTTAGGTTAGGTTAGGTTAGGTTAGGTTAGGTTAGGTTAGGTTAGGTTAGGTTAGGTTAGGTTAGGTTAGGTTAGGTTAGGTTAGGTTAGGTTAGGTTAGGTTAGGTTAGGTTAGGTTAGGTTAGGTTAGGTTAGGTTAGGTTAGGTTAGGTTAGGTTAGGTTAGGTTAGGTTAGGTTAGGTTAGGTTAGGTTAGGTTAGGTTAGGTTAGGTTAGGTTAGGTTAGGTTAGGTTAGGTTAGGTTAGGTTAGGTTAGGTTAGGTTAGGTTAGGTTAGGTTAGGTTAGGTTAGGTTAGGTTAGGTTAGGTTAGGTTAGGTTAGGTTAGGTTAGGTTAGGTTAGGTTAGGTTAGGTTAGGTTAGGTTAGGTTAGGTTAGGTTAGGTTAGGTTAGGTTAGGTTAGGTTAGGTTAGGTTAGGTTAGGTTAGGTTAGGTTAGGTTAGGTTAGGTTAGGTTAGGTTAGGTTAGGTTAGGTTAGGTTAGGTTAGGTTAGGTTAGGTTAGGTTAGGTTAGGTTAGGTTAGGTTAGGTTAGGTTAGGTTAGGTTAGGTTAGGTTAGGTTAGGTTAGGTTAGGTTAGGTTAGGTTAGGTTAGGTTAGGTTAGGTTAGGTTAGGTTAGGTTAGGTTAGGTTAGGTTAGGTTA